>OY856186.1:95846381-96358032 GCA_963693315.1 Diogma glabrata
GATTGATTGAGATTGTTTTGTGAAGTTTTTTGACATGATCTAGCTTCTCCTACCTCGGACTTATTTTAGGAGTTGGAAAATATCAGTTAGTTGATTATGAAATGTTTTTTTTTTGACAAAAGTTAGGAATTTCGAATTTAACCCTTTATTTGTACTCTTCAATTTTGTTAGTGTCTTAAGTGCCCCCATTTTTTTTTGCTTTTCTCTTATCGTGCTACTATTGCATGAAATCGTGTTTTTGTGACAGAGATACCTAGTTTATTTTGTACTGTTTAGGTTGAAATTTAGGCGTGGCCGAATTTCAGTAGCTATGCCTGCAATGTCAAAGGGCAAGTCTTTGTCTCAACAAAATGGCCGCAGAGTGAACCAACAGCTTAGCATTGACTTCACCAACATAAGAGTCTCAATTCGAATCTAAACGTGGTTCATCACTACATCGAAAAAAATAAACTGACATCGAAATTGGATCCCGATAAATACCGGATACCTAGTTACGAATTGGAACATTCCTTTTATAACAAGCATGGTGTCTGTGTATTTGTTCGAGATTCACTTTCATGTATGAGAATTAAGGCCTACGAGTTGAACTCTAACCACCATAATTCTATAGCACTGAAGATCTCAGGTGTTGATGAAACTATGTTTATAATAGGATTATACAGATCCCCAAATTCTCCCCCAGGATGTCCCTTTTTCAATCAAATATCGGCTAATCTAGACAAGATTACCACGGACTACCCAAAGCAAGACTGGCCATTCTTGGAGACTTTAATATTCATAATAAAGAATGACTTGAGTATTCATCGCGCACTGACGACGTAGGAAGACAAGCCGAACTGATACTCGCAGATTATCACGGTTTGACGCAAATGGAGTGTCCCACTAGATTCGCAGACAATTCACATCATAACAATAATTTGCTGGCTCTGTTTTTGACAAACAAACCAGATACTACGCAAGACAAAAGTTGAAACAACCCCTCGGAACATCAGACCGTTTACTAATATCAGCAATAGTGCAATTTACATCACCGACACAAATTAAAACAAATACTCGTCGCGTTTGGAACTATAAACGCGCCAACTGGGAGGGACTGAGGAACTTTTATGATGAAACACCTTGGAAAACTATTTGTTGTGTTGATCAAGATCCTAGCACATCGGCAATAAAGAATCTCTGAAATCATAAAAGACGGAAAGTGGCGGTTTATTCCAAATCAATTAATCACTCCTAGAACTGAGCCTTGGTTCACGCGGGATGTTGATGAGGCAGTGAGGAATAAACGCAAAGCATTTAAGACATATAACGCTAATAAAACATCTGAACCCATAGCGCCTATAAGAAAGCCAGAAATATTAGTAAATTCAAAATAGACCTGGACAAAGAAGCGTTTATCCAGAAGAAAACAAAGAAATTCGCGGAGCACCCATCTGGCTCACGTAGTTTCTTTCAGGCAGTTAAATCAGTCCAGAGCAATTTTACTCGATCCTCTATTCCAACCTTAGTTCTGAATGACATTCCCGTGAGCGACTCGAAGAGAAGGCGGATCTTTTGGGTCGTATTTTCGCAGAAAACTCAAACATAGTTGAACCTCCCCATTCTCCTACACTCATTCCCCCAGTTGTAACGAAAATGAAACCAATTATTTTTCGTTGCAATATTGTACGGAAAATGCTTCTTTCTATCAATATCTACAAATCTGCTGGCACCGACGTATTCCACCCCTCATTCTTAAAAACTTTGCTAGGCAACTAGCTCCAATTTTAACAAAAAATTTCTATTTATCTTATAAAATCGGAATATTTCCCGATTCTTGGAAGCTGGCGTTCAACCCATATCAAAGAAAGGCAGTAGATAGACCCTAACAATTATAGACAATTGCAATTCTGTCGGTTTTAGCTAAAATATTTGAAAAATATGTTAACTACAATTTAATAGATTATTTGGAAGTGTCGCGAATTATTAATGATAAACAGTATGGTTTTCGTAGAAGTCATGCAACAGGTGGTCTGTTAGCCTACGTATCCCATCTCTGGAACAAATCGCTGGAAAACCATGATGAAACATTCAGTATTTCAGTATTTCTTAAGCATTTGATAAAGTTAAAAATCTCATAGCTAAATTAAAATCTTATGGCATAGACCTTATGTTAATTTAGATGGTATCACATCCAATATTTTCACAACAAATTCTGGGGTTCCCTAAGGTTCTACACTCTCACCAACCTTGTTTCTTCTATACATTAATGACTTACTTATTTCCACAGTGCACACAATCCATAGTTTTGCTGATGACAGCACATTGCATGCATCACATGCATCTCCTAAATTTCGATCTCATACTGCAGTTACCACTGATAGAGAGTTGCTAATTGATTCTATCAACAAAGATCTGGAGCGTAAATTGAAATGGGGAGATCGTAATCGTGTTTCATTTAATCCAACCAAAACCAAACTATGCCGTCTTTCACAAATAGAGCGACATAAAAATTTCCCTATTAAAATAAACTATGAGGAATAGCGTGAGGTTGAATCAGTTAGACTTCTTGGAGTGGATATTCAAAATAACCTGAAATGAAATAAACATGTGTTCAACCTCGCTAAATCTGCAATGCAAAAATTAGGATTCTTGAGTCGATGTAAAAAGTATTTCAATCCTGAGCAAATTTTGCTAATCTTCAAGTCCTTTATTCGTCCATGTATGGAGTACTGCTGTCATGTTTGGGGAGGTGCTTGTCAGTCAACAATAAAATGTCTAGACTCTGTACAAAGAAAAGCAATACGGTTGATTGGTGATACCGAACTAACGGACCAGCTTGATTCGCTCCAGCACAGAAGAAATGTGGCTGAATTGTGAATCTACTATAAATATAACTTTAGCGAATTCTCCTCTAAGGAAATTCAAAATATGCTTCCATCGTGTGCGCAGTATAATCGACAAACAAGAGCTGCCGAGTTATCCCATCCATTTGTTGTACAAATACCTCGTTGTAGAACTGTGTCCTTTCAGAACGACTATTTTAATAGAGTGGCCAAATTGTGGAACTCAATGCCCTCCTCTGTATTTCCCGATGAATTTTCCCCTCAGGCATTTAAAGAAAATGTCCATCATCTCTTAAAACAATTAGTATAATTATCCCTATATCCCCATTCCTTCCATTTTCCTCATCTCCTTCCTTTATAGTTGACATGGTATCTTCGGATATTCAAAGAGTCTACATAATGAATATTTCATATTTAGTGTGCTAAACATGTCTAACTAATAAAAAAAAAATTATAACATACGCACGGAGCACCTAACTTCTCAAGTGGAATAAGTTACAAATTAAGCAAAACCATCATAATGAAATGTAGAGTATTCAATACCCAAAGCCTTTTCATAAAGAGCAACATCCATGCAATGACATCTTATTAATTGCATCATCATCGAGGAACATATAGTACACTTACACACTACGAAATACTTTTTATATGGTGTCAGGATAAACAAACCCCTGGTAATATCGATGAGCCTACATATAAAATTTAAATTGACCAAAAATACTTCACACAAAAACTGTTGAAGATACATAGAATAATGGACGACATACACCAAATCGAGTCCAGGAATGGCACGTGGCTGACGAAGAAATTGAACTATCTAGCAGGTTCAAATAGATTTAAGATCGTCCACGAATCCAATAATTTCATAACTGAATTGATGTGCCCTGCAACTAGGTAATATCTAAACAAAACTACATCGATAAAATTTTGAGTAGCAATGAAAAAGATAAGGAATGCATATTGATCATTCATCAATATGCACAATAACTTAGTGGAGCAAAAATAAATACTCCAAGTAATAAATCGATGTTGAAACGATTACACGAGCAAAAGCAAAACTAATACAACTTCAATACTAGAAACTATATCGTTTATATTTACCTGGCAATTCCGCCCACAATTTAATATCGAAATCTCTAACATAAGTAGAATCTGCTGCTTCTACACACAATGTTGGCAAATGCCTTGATAATGGTAAAGATTTGTGAAGTGTTATCCAACCATTCATTGTATAATTTTCTTTCCCTCGATCCTCCTCTGGCGTTCTAATAGTCGTTGGATTTTTCTAGAAATAATTTAGAATTTATTAATTATTGTTTTAGGATTCAATTAATTATATTATGATTCATACTTGTCTGAGTTTTGCCATTGCATCTGATGATATAAAATCACCTTTATTAAATTTTGTAACAAAACACATAACCTGGTATTGACTTTGCCCACGTTCTTCTTCTCCAAGAACAAGAGTTTTCAAAATTTGTACTTCCTAAAAAAGAAATTTATTAAAATGAAACTATATACATATTAAACATTTTATAGTGACATACATTTCGAAAATCTATTAATTGTGTCACCAATGTTCCATCGGTTCGCTGAAACTCTAATATTACTATATCATCTATTATATTTGAAGTAATTGTCTCTTGGACCACTTCTCCACCCTGCAAATAGAAAAATAAAATAAATTAAATTAGTTGATTGTACCAGATATAAATTATTCACTATTATATTCGATTCCGAGTTGTTCTAAATGTAAACAAAAAAAATTTAAGAAAGGAAAAATGAAATTATTCCCTAAATGCCGGTTGAGTGCAGACATAACTCGCTAATCGAGCTTAACGACTGTTTCTAAAATTTCGATGCTTTCGCTTTAAACTTTTACCAAAAGAAAAGGGTTTCCGCATGTAATCTGAAAGTCAAAAAGTTTCTTGATATGAATTAAGCCGTAGTTAGTCTATAAACTATTCCATTCTGCAATTTGACCAGTTTGTATATGATTTAAATTTTAAACCTGTTTCTTAAGAAAAAAAAATTTAGTGCTACAGAACCTTCCCATCTTTTTCCTCTTCTTAGTAACAGCTCGACGGTTCATATCAGTCTTAAATTCAATCCTAATCAGTTAGTTCGGTCTGATAAAAAATAACGATAAAGTTTTCAAAATCTTAGTCACACTTTGAAACGTTTGTGGATCATAACTAGCCTAAATAAGCAAAAAGACACATGTCTGTCTGTACTCTGTCGGACGGACACAGTCGACGAAAACTAAAACACTGATGAGTCGATTTCAATTTTCTTTTTTAATTTATGCTTTTTTAATGCTAAGAACCAGAAGGACGATGGGTTCGACAGCTGAATGGATCTAAAAAAATATTGCGACGCTAACGCATAGGTTAATTTCACCACAGCTCTGGAAACAAAATGTTCTGGATATATAGCTAATCCATAAAATACTTAAAATAATGGACCCAATGTTATAGATTTCGCGTTAGATTTCTAATTAGATAAACATTAAAGAAAGCTGTAGTATCCCAACAAAAATGCAAAACTGTTAAAAACCGTACTGAATGCTTATGTACTAAGTTTCATCCAATTCGATTATCAGGTGCAGATTGTATTGAGCTTTCAAAAACACAGTTGCTTGAGGAGCCCCACCATTTTGTGCTTTGCTTTGCTTTTTGTGCATTGCTTGAGGAGCCCCACCAGCCCCTCCCAACAAACATTAAAAACATGGTGGAAAAAACCACCTGTTGTATGGTGGACCCCCTAACTCTTTGACCAATGTACCCCAAAAGCTTATGAAATCTTGCTCATTTTAAATAAATCGATTTACCAACGTTTCATGAAAATCGATTTGAAACTGTAGGCTACAGTAAGGATAAACACTTCAAAAAATTAGTAAAAAAAATGTTTAACTGGAAGTGAAAAACCTGAAGTTGGGATGCAGAACTGTTTTGTGCCGTAGTAAATGCTTATGTACCAACTTTCATCCCATTCGATTATCAAGTACAGATATTATTGAGCTTTCTAAACAACAAGTGCTCGGGGTACCCACCGCTTTATTTAATATCGCTAAAAAACTAATCAGTTTCTTGCCAAACATATTTGCATTTTTTCCAAAGTGTCCAAAGTGTCAACAAAAATTTTCCAAAGTGTCAACAAAAATTTTCCAACGTGTCAACACATGGTTAAGAAACTAGAGGCTTTATACTGTTACTCTCTACTTTATACTCTGTTTTTTAGATCCGTTATAACGATCCGTTATAGAGATTTTTGACTCGTCGGCTTCAACAAAAAAGTTTGCTACAAGCCCTAAGAAAAACAATTTGCAAAAACCATAACAGTCAATGAAAAAAAAAATAAAAAGATTTGAATAGAAGAAAAAAACTTTTTTCTTAGAAATAAACTATTTTGATATTTTGCAGTAGTTGCACGACATATGATATAGAGTAGGTTGGCGTTTGTTTTTCATATAGTGTCATATATTGTCACACATATGTTCTGTGGTAGATCTGATATTTGTTTGTTGCAAAATTGGATAGATGTAGTTTTGCTTATATGTAGCTAATTTTCTTTTAAAAATTTGTTCGATGTCTGTTTGTAATTAGTTTGTTTTGTTTAAACTAATCTGATACATCAGATTCTACTTGTACACAAAACTGTCTGATCTCGATATCTACCTATTTCTAGCGGACATCGGACCGCTCGGAGTTTTTTTAAAAATAAAAGTGTTGTGTAGTAGGAATTACAAAATGTGTCACAACACATAGATACCTTTTAAGACTTAGGTCCCACAACAACATGCGTCTTGAGGTGTTGGTGGACGCTTTTATTAAATCTTTATGGATTGAAGGCACTTGAGACTATGGATTCAAACAAAGCATTCCATTTGTACGATGTACGCACAAAACAATCCCATTTTGTTACTATGACAGTGAGTAATCTCGACAGTTTGACTGTTTGCACAAACCGATTGACGAGTATAACGGGGAAAAGAATATGTCTGAGGCATTATGGATCTGATTTCATCCGAGCACTGCTGGTGACGATATTTCTAAAAAACCGAGATCAGCAACAGTGCGACGATGTTGTAGGGAATCAAGATTTAATGTTAAATTTCGATCACCAACAATTCGTATAGCACGCTTTTGAAGAGTCCAAAAGAGCTAGAAAGGTAACAAATGCAACGCCCCAAAGTTCACAACAATGCTCCATACAGGGACGAATATAGGACTTTTAAATGTGGAGTAATTGATACGGAGTAAAATATTTTTTACATCTATTGAGGAGACTGAGTTTTCTTGACGCACTCTTCGACATGGCCATTGATGATCGTTCCAGAGTAAATCATTGGAAATTGTGGCTCCCAATAAAGGAAAGCTTTCACATTTGTCTATTTGGTCGTCACACATATTAATTGAAATATCGTTGGGAAGCTCGGTCTTTGATCTGGAAACAATCAATAGCTGTGTTTTGGTGGAATTGAAATTGACCAAATTTTTGTCACCCCAATCGGCGACTTTTTTAGGTCCTCGTTTACATTTATGGCAGCGTCTCTCCGGCCGGCATTTATTCGTTCATGAATTTTACCCTTTGAAGATAGGGGGATGAATTACTTGTGCAGTGTCGACGCAGGAGGGATCGATTTTGATCGATTATGATCAATGTTGATCTACGGGTCTGACTACCCTGCGTACTCCAGTCCCTGCCATTGACATATGAGTTAGCGTGAGATATCACATACCACTGGCAATGGCAGGAGATGTCATTAGCCAAGATGATATCTTAGGGTGCTGGCGGACGAACTTTAATTAGTCAACGGCAGCACTTCCAGTCTTAGCTGGGCAGCGTTCCGTAGCGGTACCGCTCATTAGCTCTTCCGAGGAATCGAACCAACACGTAGTTATGTGTGGGATTTGTGCCTCGATTGAAGTGGTGGGCGGTGCGTCTGGGGTGCGCTGCATCAGCTGGATTATTGGCATTTAGTTTTGTTTTGTTTTCTGCAAATTTCTCACAATTTGTTTTTCACTTATTATTTTGTTATTATTTCTTCATCTTATCATGAAATATTGGCATATGTCATATTTTGTAGTATGATAGGATTTTTTACTTAGTTATGCATTTTAAAATAAAACACAAAAAAATAAAATAAACATTTTGATATATATATGGCAGTACAACCGAAAAAAAATAAGTCTGCAAGTGGTAAAGCAAATTTGCGCAATCCACCCGCCCATAAAGCGGCATGTCCACGGAATTTGCAGGGACAAAACATATATGAATCAATAAAAAATTTTAAAATCCATGTTCAAAACATCTGCGGATTGAACGCTAACCATGACCACGTGCAACATCATCTTGAGCACGACAAACCGAACATTCTATTCCTTACAGAAACACAAGTTTCTGAAAATTTTCTCTTTATAGAATCGCTTAATTCCAAATATAGGCTCGAATCAGCTTTCAAACTCCATCAGGGCGTATGCGCATTCATTCATGAGAGTGTTGCGTACACGCGCTTTCCAAATTTTGAACTACACGGTGACGGCTTCAATACAATGGTTTTAAAGATTTGTCTTCCAGAAATGACTTTTTTTACAATAGCTTTATACCGGTCCCCCAACAAACGTAACCCAAACTTTTTTAATATACTGACAAAAATTATGGACGAGATTAGAGCAAAGTCCCCTAATTGTGAAGTTATCGTTACCGGTGACTTCAACGTCCACAACAAATCATGGTTGGAATTCTCCAAATCGACCGACGATGTTGACAATAGTGGAAAACTGGCAGAAATTTTTGCCGCGTCTCAGGGCCTATTCCAAATTGTAAAAAGCCCGACTTTCACTCCCCGTAATGGCGGTGATAATAGTTTTCTACTAGATCTCTATCTTACCACAATGCCAGATATTACGAGTGTCGATGTTGCGAAAGGTAGTATTGGAAATTCTGATCATTATTTAATCTCATCAGTTATCAAAACTGATTTACTTAAAACTACAGCTCCCAAACCCCGTAAAATATTTCACTACTCAAAAATGGATAAGAGTGGTCTTCAAAATTTTTTCCATGGTTTCCCTTTCGACCGTCATTGTTTTTACACTGACAATGTAAATGTTTCTGCTCAAAACTTTACAGAAACCATCCAATTTGCTATAAATAAATTTGTCCCTTTCTCCATAGTAAAACCCAAACAAAAATACTTGTATTCGAAAGCTGCCAAAACGGCACTTAGAAACAAACGTAGATCATTTAATATTTGGATTCATAACAAAACTCCCACTAATCGATCCCAATATCTAAAGGCCAACAAAATATCTAATCAGATTATCTCAAACGAAAAGTCCGAAATTGACAGAGCGAAAGCCTCAAAACTTACGTCTATGTCTGTTTCTGACAAGAGTTTCTACAGTGCCATTAATTCTTTAAATTCTGGTACAAAATTTTCTATACCCCCTATTATTGATGGTGATTTAATCGTCAATGATCCCGCAAGAAAAGCTAACTTGTTCGCTGAACGCTTTGCTCTGAACTCCACTGTTTTGGAAACTCCTAAAGAAATACCCCAAATCCAGTCTTCAGGAGTTAATATGAATGAACTTCACTTCAAACCCAAAATAGTCGCTAAACTTTTAAAGGGGTTAAACATCAACAAAGCATCAGGAATGGACAATATTCCACCCATTATTTTAAAAACCTTTTCCAAAGAACTTGCACCAACTTTAACTAAAATATTCTACCAATCCTACAAATCTGGTATATTTCCCTCGTGCTGGAAGTTGGCAAATGTCCAGCCCGTCCCCAAAAAGGGACCAAAATCCGATATCTCAAATTATAGGCCAATAGCTTTACTATCGGTCCTATCCAAAGTCTATGAGCATTATATTAATACACATATTTCAAAATTTCTGGAAGAAAATCATTTAATATCCGACAGCCAATACGGTTTTCGAAACAAAAGATCAACTACCGATCTATTAAACTATGTAGCGCATTGTTGGAACAGCATACTTGATAAAGGTGGTGAAACATACGTTATCGCTTTAGACATCTCCAAGGCATTCGATCGAGTCTGGCATGCCAACTTAATCAACAAGCTCGTTGCGTACGGTTTTCATCCCAATGTTGTGAAGCTGATTCAAAATTTTCTATCCGGCCGATACATTTCGGTAACCTTAGACGGATATTCTTCTGAGTCTAAACTAATTAACGCTGGTGTACCCCAAGGCTCAGTATTGTCCCCAACCCTATTTTTGATTTATATCAACGAATTGTTGAAAATCACCAGCAACCCAATAAATAGTTTTGCAGATGATAGTACTCTGCACAAGTCGTTCGAGCCCCTTCCTTCAAAAGGTAAAATGCACGAACGAATTAATCCTGCCCGGAGAGACGCTGCCATAAACGTGAACAAAGACCTGAATAAAGTCGCCGACTGGGGTGACCAAAACCTTGTCAATTTCAACTCCACCAAAACACAGCTGTTGATTGTTTCCAGATTAAAGACCGAGTTCCCCAAAGATATTTTATTTAGTATGTGTGATGAACCAATAGGTGAATGTAAAAACATTCGTTTATTGGGTGTCACAGTTTCAAATGACCTACTCTGGAACGATCATGTAATGGCGATGGCAAAAAGCGCGTCTAAAAAACTCGGCCTCCTAAATAGATGCAAAAAATTTTTCACTCCATACCAATTGCTCCATGTTTATAAGTCCTATATTCGTCCCTGTATGGAGTACTGCTGTCAAGTTTGGGGTGCTGCCTCTGTTTCCATCTTGGCCCTCTTGGACTCTGTTCAAAAGCGAGCTATACGAATTGTAGGTGATCGAACTTTGACATCACAACTTGATTCCCTACAACATCGTCGCACTGTTGCTGACCTCGTTGTTTTTTACAAATATCGTCATCAGCAGTGCTCAGATGAAATCAGCGGCATCATGCCTCAAACTTATTCTTACCCCCGTTCCACTCGGCAATCGGCTGCCGCAACCAGTGAAACGGTAAAGATCCCGCGCTGTCATACTGGCAGATCGCAGAGAGACTTCTTTGTCCGAACTGCGTACAAATGGAATAGTTTGCCGGAACACTTAGTCTCAGGTGGCTTCAACCCACAGATGTTTAAAAAAAGCGTTAATCTACACCTCAGAACGCCAGTTGTTGTGGGACCCAGGTCTAGACCTAGGTCTTAAAAGGTATTTATGTGTTGTTGTGACACATATTCTAAACCCTATTACACAACACATTTTATTAAAAAAAAAAAAAAAAAAAATGTAGATAAATAATCACCCTATATTCAGCAAAAAAATTTTTTTTTTTATCAGCGTTCATGCTCCATGTAGGAGCGTTGCCAGGCTAATCAGCTTCGAATATTCACCACGACATAATTACCATGGAAGCCGATTTTTTTAAGGTCGTTTATTAGGTCGGTCTCCCATTGTAGTCGTGGTCTACCTCGCGGTCGCCCACTCCCCGGGGTACTAACGTACATTTTTCCAATCATTCCAGACTGTGAATCGGCTCGTAGAACATGCCCAAACCAATCATATTAGAACGAATACAACCTATTACATCAGGATCCTCAAGAAGGTCTCTGATCTCAAAGTTATTCCGGGTTCTATACGCTCCATCGTCTGTCTTAAGTGGACCAAAAATATAGCGTAGGATCTTACGCTCAAATACAGATAAATGCGATTCCTCATTTTGCGTAAGGGTCCACGTTTGTGACCCATACATCACAACCGGTCTAATCAATGTTTTGTATAACTTGAGCTTGGCGTTAGTTGATACATACGGTGATCCAAGAAGAGGTTTAATTGAGTAGAAAGTTCGATTACCTGCAGCGATTCGAGATTTTATATCTGTAAGTATGCTGTTATTTGAGTCAAACATTGATCCCAAATATTTAAAAGATTCAACTTCCTAAATTCGTTCATGACCGAACATCAAATCTTTCTTCTCAGCCTCTCTTGAAACATTCATATGTTTGGTTTTATTGTAGTTAATTTGCAGACCAATTTTTCTAGCACCACTCTCAAGCGACTTGAA
Source organism: Diogma glabrata (assembly GCA_963693315.1). Lineage (NCBI taxonomy): Eukaryota > Metazoa > Arthropoda > Insecta > Diptera > Cylindrotomidae > Diogma > Diogma glabrata. The sequence continues at coordinate 95,858,249 of OY856186.1, forward strand.
AGCCTCACTCATAACAACTTCACTTCGGCCAAGGATGACAACATCATCAGCGTAAGCGATCATCTGTACTTTAGTTTATTGACAAGATATTGTTGTTAGTCGGTAGTTTCTTTTGACGGCACACATATTCCAAGGCTAAATTTTCACTATAAAACAGAATCAAGTTCACGACTGCGGGATGAAAACCATACGCAACGAGCTTGTTGGTCAAGTTGGCATGCCAGATTCGATCAAATGCTTTTGAGATGTCTAATGCGATAACGAACGTTTCACCACCTTTCTCAAGTATGCTATTCCAAATACATAGTTCCATAGATCGGTTGTTGATCTTTTGTTTCTAAAACCGTATTGGCTGTCAGATATCAAATGGTTGTCTTCCAAAAATTTGTGTGAATTAATATAGTGCTCGTGTATTTTCTACAGGACTGGGAGTAAGGCTATTGGTCTATAATTTAAAATATCACATTTCGTTCTATTTTTTGGGACAGGCTGGACATTGGCAAACTTCCAGCAGGATGGAAAAATACCAGATCTATAGGATTTATAGAATATTTTGGTGAGAGCTGGTGCAATTTCTTTTGAAAATGTTTTTAGAATAACAGGAGGAATGTTGTCCAGACCAGAGGCTTTGTTGTTGTTTAACCCCCTTAAGGTTTTCGACAATTTTGGGTTTGAAATGTAATTGTTTCATATTAACTTCTTAAGACTGCATTTCGGGTATTTCTTTAGGAGTTTCTAAAACTGTCGAATTTGAAGCAAAGCGTTCCGCGAACAATGTAGCTTTCCTTGCAGAGTCTGTAACGGTTGAGTCACCATCAATGATAGGAGGGATAGAAGATTTAGTACCAGAATTCAAAGAATTAATGGCACTGTAAAAACTTTTGTCAGAAATTGACATACACGAAAGTTTTGCCGCTTTTGCTCTGTCTATCTCTGCTTTTTTGTTTTCAATTAACTGGTTTGATATTTTGTTGGCCTTTAAATATTGGGATCGATTAACAGAGCTCTTTTTATGAATCCAAATATTAAATAATCTACGTTTGTTTCTAAGAGCCAATTTGGCTGCCTTCGAAAACCAATATTTTTGTTGGGATCCATTATTGAAATGGGAACGAATTTTTTAATACCGAATTGAATGGTTTCAGTGAAGTTTTGAGCAGAAACATTTACATCGCTAGTATAAAAACAATGACCATCAAAAGGAAAACTTTGAAAAAAAACTCCGGAGACCATTGGTGTCCGTTTTTGAAAAGTGAAATTTTTTACGGGGTTTGGGAACTCTGGCCTTTAGTAAATCAGTTTTGATAACTGATGTGGTTAGATAATGGTCAGAATTTCTAATACTACCCTTATCGACATCGACCCTCGTAATATCTGGCATAGAAGTGAGATAGAGGTCAAGGAGAAAATTTTATCACCGCCATTACAAGGAGTGAAAGTTGGGCTTTTTACAATCTGCGTCAGGTCGTGCGCGATGTTGTAAATATTTCTTCTGCCTATATTGTTGTCGTCGTCGGTCGTCTTGGAAAATTCTTACCACGATTTGTTGTGGACGTTGAAGTCATCGGTAACGATAACCTCACCATTTGATTTTGAAATTGTGCTCTAATTTCGTCCACAACATTAGTCAAGAGATTGAAAAAATTGGGATTATGTTTGTTTGGGGACCGGTATAGATTGTGAAAAAAGAAATTTCCGGTAGACGAACCTTTAATAATACTGTGTTGTAGCCATCACCATGTAGTTTATAATTTGGAAAGCGTGTATATGCAACACTCTCATGAATGAATGCACATACACCTTGATGAAGTTTAAAAACCGATTCAAGACTATATTTGGGACCCAGTATTACGCCACACGTTATAAATTAAATAAGAAAAAGAATTGCGCTTTGTCATGCTCGAGATGATGTTGCTCGAGCGTCACGTTTGGCATTCAATCCACAAATATTTTGGATGTGTATTTAAAATTTCTTATATGTAATAGTTATTCAATCAAGATATAATTTGTTTAGAAAATGGGTAACTAAACAATAAATCCTACCACATAATAAAACATGACATAGGCCAAAATTTCATGATAGGATGTAAGAAATAATAAATAGGTGGAAACAAAATTTTTAAAAAATTCAAAATGTTACTCAAATATTTATCCATATTGTTCCCAAGAGTTAAGATGCAATAAAGGTCACCAGCATGCCTTCGTCTATATCTGTTAAAAGTCTATATACAACTGGATGCGACAAATGCCCAGAGGTTTGGTACTTTTCATGGTTTGACCCTACATGAGTCCTCTCTAGTGTGTACCCACCAGGGGGTGTTAATAAGGGAGCACCTTCCCGCGACCCGGGCGGCTAAGCCAAAGTCCCCGTTCTCGCTAAACATGAAAACACGTTTACGGTTCGCAATAGCAGGCTAGAGCCCACCCCACATGAAAATGTGTTCTAGCTTTTTACAATTACCGTCACCAACCCTCAGAGTAAATCGTATGCATCATGCCTTAAATGTATTTTTTGTCCGTTTTATTCATCAGTTGATTAGTACTTGACTATCAAACTGACGAATAAAACAGGGGAAATAATACATTTAAGGCATATTGCCTACGATTTTATATGAGGACTGTTGGTGATTATGAACAAAAATAGGATGATGTTTGATAATAAATTTCGATCACCAACAATGGGTCGGGAGCCTCTAACCTCATAGTAAAACAATCCAGCGGAACCTCTTTATCATATATTAAACTATCTTGCCAGGGCTCTTTTTATTTAATTTGCTGTTACCGATTGAAAACGATAGAAAAAATTTGATTGTGCTATACATTTCAAGATCTTGATTCCAACATGATGCTTCCATAAGCTAACAAGATTTGACAAGACACATACAAAAACAAACAAACTTCATTTTTATTTACAAACCAGGACCTATATTACCAAACTAAAACGACAAGCTGTGATATGTTTTTAACGACTAATTGTTTGTGGATATTTATATTTCATATTTAAATGTTAGCAATCGTTGAACGATTGTCTAACAAATTCTTCAAACCAAAATAATTATCAAGGTTTCTAACAATAATAAATCAATCACCTTATCTACGTGCACCGCAAATGAATGACAAACTATCAGCAATAAAACCCACAAAATTTCCGACTGTAAAAACATTTGGGGAGGCTGCGCTTAATATATTGTTTTATCTGATTACAAAAATATGGTATTTTTATGCAGAATATTGCAATTTGTTGTAGGGATTCAACTCCAAGATATTTAAACATAAAAACGCGACAGTGTTCTTTAATAACACAAAAAAACAATTAATTAAAAGTTTGAAAATCTGGCTTATTTGATCTATAACTCGAATGACCATTTTAAACAACAAAATATGTACATTAATATAAAATAATAAAAAGTTTTTAAGTGATTCAAATTTCAAATATATTAAATAAACAATTACTATTAGATCAACTAAATTTATCGATATTTATACCTGATTTTGCACATTTATTAATAATTGAGTACCAGCACTTTGAATAAATTGGAATAGAAATAATAATCCAATTAGTAATATATTTTTTGATTCAGTATTATACATTTTCAACATATTTATTATTTTATCACATAGCCTCTAAATTTTTCTCTTGTCAAATTGTTTTAAATTCGCCATATTTTATTTAGAGAAATGTCAAATTGATTTACACAATTTTTTACAGTGTACTTTTTCAAGTTAGCCAAGAACACGTTCAAATTTTATTATTGTTACTACACGATCGGAACGGAAAATAAATTTATTTTTCCTATGCAAAACTGAAATATTTTTCTATTTCTCTTCCGCAAGATATATGCAACACTGAAATATTTTTCTATTTCTCTTCCGCAAGATATATGCAGTTGAAATAAGGTAAAAACAACAGATATCTTTGGCGACTTTATATTCAAATTCAGCATAATAAAATGTTATTCTATTAATGTTTAAGGTCCCCATACACCTGCAAGCATGCTTGACCAGCACAGTTGTCAAACATTCTTGCATAGTAATTAAACAAGCATTGAGCATTCTGAGTTCTGACAGTGTATGGTTGTTGTTGTTGTAGCGACGGCGCGGTGCTACTCCTCCGGCTCCATTTCGGGATTCAGGAACTTTGCTACTGCTCTTGGGCGGTACCACAAATCTTCCTTCGTCGAGTTAGTTGGTTTTCCTGGTCAATTAAATAGGTGGTCTGCATCATGTGGCGTGCCCTCACACATGGGACACTTATCAACAATGTTGTGGTCAATTCGGCTCAAGTAATTATTTAAGATGCGTGACCAACCGGATCTTAACTGCGCTAGAGTGGATCTAGTGCTGCGCGGTAGTTTGGCCTCTTCCGCAGCGACCTGTGGCGGTTTACTCTGGAGGACTCTATTTGGAGCGTAGTTCTTTAATGTGTCCTCAACAACCCTCGTGTGTAGCGTTTTTAAGCCCGTTTTATATGCAAGCTCGTCAATGTTATCCGTTATTTCGCTGCCTCTGACATCACTCAGGAAGCATTTCGCAGTACGCCTTATGTCTCTGGGTGGTGTGGTTGTGGATAGGGTGTCATTGCAGGGATGTTGCTCTTTGTGACAGGCCCATAGATATTGTTTAGTGAGCATTTCATTGTGTTGACGGACCGGCAATATGTTACATTCCTGGTGCAGGTGATCTCGGTGAGCCATCATATGACATCCGGTTGCTGTTCACAACGCTACGTTTTGTGTTACTTGTAGCTTATTCCAGTGGGTGTCAGCGACTTGAGGTGTCCATATGGGTGCAGCATAATTCAAAATAGGTCTTCCTATTGCTTTGTATGTTGTTATAATTGTTTCTTTATTTTGCCCCCATGAACTGCCAGCCAGTGCTTTCAGAGCATTGTTTCTATTTTTCAATCTTGCGTTCACCTGTTGAGCATGTGTATTGAATTTAAGTAGTGGGTCGAATGTGACTCCCAACAGTTTCGGATTTTTGACCGTGGGAATAAGCACGTTGTCAATGCAGATGTTGAGTGTTGTGTTCACCTTCTTCGTCCATGTGGTGAAAAGTGTAGATGTGGACTTTTGGGTAGAAAGTATTAGTTTTCTGGTTTTAAACCATTCGTTTAGGATGTTAAGGTAGGTGTTCAGAGCATTAGTGAGTTGTTCCAGGTTATTCCCTGTTGCAAGCACCGTGCATTCGTCTGCATATGACGTGATGGTTATTCGTTCTGGTGGTGTAGGTAAGCTGCTTAGGTAGAGATTGAATAATGAAGGTGAGAGAACTCCACCTTGTGGAACTCCTTGTTTGAGCACTCTCATCTTAGATTTGGAGTTACGGAACTTAATGTATGTTTGCCGGCCTCTAGGTAATTGCTCAACCAGCGTTTTATTAAACCTGGCAGATTGGTGTTAAATGTATCATTTAATAGTTCAGCGTGCGACACTGTATCGAATTCTCTTGATAGGTCGAGCGAAACTAATATTGTTCTGGCACAAGGTTGTTTTTGGTTTAATCCATCACTGATTTGGTCTTGTATCTTGTGAAGAGCGGTGGTTGTACTATGTGCTGTCCTAAGGCCATGTTGGTGTGACACCATATTGCAAGATCTGGAAAACCGAGGTAACAGAAGCGCTTCAATCAGTTTTGCAACCGATGAAAGGATGGAGATCGGTCTGTAAGAATCTCCCTTCTCTTCAGGTTTTCCAGGTTTCAAGATGGGGGCTTATTCTAGCTGTTTTCCAGATGTTTGGTATCTGAAGAGTATTTAGCGATGTGTTGAGTAGTAGTAGTAGTAGTAGTAGTAGTAGTGAGAAAGTTCAATCCTTTGGGTCCAATGTGTTTTAGCATGATGGCTCAGATACCGCCCGATTCAATAGCTTTTGATGGCTTTGTTTTCTTTATAGCATTCTCAACTTCTTCTTCGGTGAATGTGATATCTTCTAGATGTTCAGTATTTACTTTGCGCAGATGTCTCAACACTGGCCTTGTTTTCTTTTGATGTTTACTTGGCTTTTGAGTAAACTGTGTGTTAAATTTGGTCACGCATTTCCTTTGGTTTTCGGTTGGGATATCGTAGAAGGAGATCATGCAGTTATTTTCCGGTTGTCGGGGATGCGTTAAGCCTTTTATGACCTTCCAGAGACTTTTGCTTGGGCCAAAGTTTGACTTACTCACTAGCTCTCTCCATTTATTGCGTTTGTGACTAGCTTATTTATTTGGTGGTTTAATTCTTTAATTCTAGTGTCGGGTGGATCTGCTTTGCGAATGTCATCTCTTAATGTTGAGAGAGCACAAGCTTCCTGTGGTAAAAGGTAATTGTTAAAATTAATATATGTCTTTTTCTCGGACTTTATTTGGTTAATTGAACGGCTTAAGGTGATTATTATAGGCACGTGGTCTGATCATAATGCGATATCAGTTCTCCATTCAGCAATTGGCATTAGTGACATGCTGGCAAGGGAAACATCTGGAGAAGAATATGAGTTATTTGTTACCCTTGTTGGTTGTGGTTCGTTGAGGACTCCAAAGTTGGAGCCGTCAATTTGATCAGCAATGCTTTCACCTCGTGAATCAGTGTTCAAGTGTGAGTGACATAGATAATGGTGAGCATTCACATCTCCGAAATTAGACAGTCTTTAGTATGAAATAGGTGTCTGCTTACAGGTGGTATATAAATATTGACTAGTGTTATCTCCGTGTTTTCGGATTTTATTATGATACCCAGTTGTTCTATGTGATTATCAGTTCCCGGTACTGCTGGTAATGTGGTTGTACGGAAGATAACGATTTTGTGAATGATAAGAGCAAGGCTACCACCTTTGTCCTTCCCTCTATCCAGCCTTATAATTCTATAATCACTAATTTTAGATCTAGCGTTTAGTACGGTTTCTTGTAGAACCGCGACTAGAATATCATTATTGCACATATAGTTTATTATGTCATCGATTTTATTTATGAGACCATTGCAATTTAATTGCATTACTTTCACATCGCTTGTGGTTTCCGGATGTGTGTTCATTCGCTTATGTGAGGCAAGGCCTGAGCAGTTCTTGAGATGACACCATTCCTTACAACTGTTACACTGTAAGGATGTAGTGTTTGCCCTTAAAATGTTTTTACATATTGTACAGTGCCATGTTTTAGTTGGTCCAGGGTTTCTTTCAATACCAGCCATGACAAGGACAGTTTGAAGCAGTGAGGCCAGTGGCAGCTGCATCTTTATCCAAAAAATGGAGCGACGGAGTTGCACCTTTCGTAGAAATTGTTGCGATGGTCCTTGGTCGGAACTGTGTTCCGAGTACTTCTGGGGCGTAGACCCGTCCATCTTGAGAAGCACAGTGTATGGTAGTGATTGATGGCTTGTGCAATGTTTCAAAAATGTTTAATGAAATATCAAACAAGTTTGATTTTTCTTTGCAAGAATGAGTTTGCACAAGCATGCTTGAGTGTGTATGGTTATTATTGTCAGCATGTTTTAATAATTTTTTTTAATGTTTGACATTTATTTTTAAAAACAACAATGGCACGGCTAACCCGCAACGTGGAACTTATTAGGGAGTTTATTAATTTGTATAGAGCGATTTTTCTGTTCCAATGTTTACCGCAATGGCGCTGCAAAAGGGGGATAAGAGAAAAAAGCACAAAAATTTTATATGGAATAACATACAAAACACAATTTGAATAATTTTAAAAATTATCAGTTGTAATTTCCCAAGGGCGGTGATAGTTCTCGTAATTTTTGGATAATTCCTCAAGCAAGTATATTTTACATTTTTTGTGAATTATACGTTGGCCTTCTTTGATATCAGTTAATTATTTCAAAATTAGACTGATAATTTTTAATATCCCAGTAGGCCAGACATATAAATATTTGTTATTAGTATAATTCAAATGTTATTGGTGAAATTGAATGATGTCATTACATTTTAGAGAATCGCTCATTGGTTTAAATTAATAATAAATTTAAGGCAAACAATTTTCAGTCTAATTTTGAAATAATTAACTGATATCAAAGTAGGCCAACGTATAATTCATAAAAAATATACAGGGTGAACCATTTAACTTGGCACAACCCAATATCTTCCAAACAACGCAATTTTGAAAATTTTGAGAATTTTGAAATTTTTTTTTTGGATAGGATTCATAATGTTATTATTTATTTTTTATTAAGATGAAGATTCCAGATCTTCTAATGAACCACCACTTTTTCTTAAATTGAGACCTATTATTGTGCCAAGTTAAATGGTTCACCCTGTATAAAGAAATGAAAAATGGAAAAAAATTTTCTAAACGAATTCTCGTTCGTTGATAAATTCTCATAATTTTTTGGAAAAGTCCTCAAGCAAGTGGTATTGATAAAAGCCCTCGGCCTACGGCCTCGTGCTTTTATCAATATACTTGCTTTCGAAATTTTTAGCAAAAAATTATTTCGAATTATCACCGCCCTTGGGAAATTACAACTGATAACTTTTAAAAATATTCAAATTGTGTTTTGTATGTAATTCCATATAAAATTTTTGTGCTTTTTTCTCTTATCCCCTTTTGCAGCGGCATTGCGGTAAACACCGGAACAGAAAAATCGCCCTATAGATTTTTCTTGTTTTTTGAAAGTAAAATATACGATAATAAAACGACAAGTAAAACGGGAACAATTCATTGCTAGTTACTATATTACGAGAATTAGAACCGGCAGCTGATCGGAAGATTTAGAAAAAATTTAATATTATCCGAACAAATTACAGACGTGGGAGCTGAAAAACGTAAGCTAAATTATATTAAATTAAGATATATGAATTTGACTATAGCATGTTTATTATATTTTAGGTTATTGATAGAACGAAGTGGGGCAGGGACGGACGGCATTTATATTCCCACAATGTGGTATTTTAACGAACTAAGCTTTCTCCAAGACCCACAAGTCACAACTGTCCGGTCCATCGGTAACAACTATGGAAAATGAAAGAGCGCAAGAAACTGCAGTCTGTAAATACATTTTTAGATATCTATATTCAAAAGCGTCAATATCTTCGATAATTGGGCGGTTTTAATTTAAATTTATATATGTTTATTTTATGTTTAATTCACCACAATTTTAATTGGGTGGCGGGATTGTGAGTAGGAACTGTTACCACAGTTAAATTCTTTATTTGTTTGAAATCACAATCATAAGTTTCGAGGAGTAAGGAGTACAAAAAACCTGAAAGGAGCACAGGAAATCTGTGGAGTATGAAATCTTTCAAAGGAGTACTGTACTCCCAAAAGAAGTATAATACTCCTTTGGAGTCACCTTATAATGATTAATAAACTACTTTTCATTGACTCAATGAAGGATTTCTTAATATTACTAAAACATTATCGGATTGAATTTTATTGTACATTAAATTTCAGCTTCGGTCATGGTGTCTTGCCAAGGACATGGTGCCTTGCTCCTACAAGGCACTTGCATGGTGCCTTGCTCCTACATTATAAAAATATTCACAAAGCGATCACGCTTTAATTTGGCAGACGATGCTGAATTTCTTCGTGTTGAAGGCTCCAATCCAAAAAGCTATGTTTTTGGCAAATTTTCGGCGTCTAACCTTTATTCCATATATCCACCCTTCTTTTTACGTAAGTAATTATGCAAAATACTGCATGTCATTACTATTTTTACAGGTTTTTCTGGTTCACAAAATTTGGAATCGACATACCAGCATTCCATATTACATTCATGTGCCAAAAGTGAAATTCTTACCCCCACTTTTTTGGCATTTCTCGATGTTTTAGGACCTACTGATTCTTGAAAACCAAAAAAAGTAGGAAGGCCTGTCTACCGGCCGGCCGTCACAATCGACGAAATCTCGAAAACCGCTGAAGGGATTACAAAATTTACACATTTTCTAAAAATAGGTATACTCAATGGGAAGAGCCGAAAGGACGATGTGTTCGATAACTGCACCGGAAGTGTGTCAAAAAAATCGTCGTGTGTCAAAACAAGGAAATTTGCATATTTTTTGCTTAAATAACGTTCATTTTAAGTGAAAGTGATTACCTTAAATTTAACGAAATCTTGATAGTCGGGATTGGTATGTTAGACCAAAAACTAGATTACAATGTTTGTCAAAAATTTATTGTCAAGTGTGTCAAAAGAATGATTTTCATTTAGGACTTTGGTGAGCAATTAAACTCAAGTAACTAAGGAATTAATTTGAATGTTTTCCAATTCAAAGTTATGGTTGGAAATATCTCACCAAAAAACTATGTTTTTCTCATTTACGTGTTTCGATTGGGATTCGAACTCGTAACCTCATCAGTGCCAACACAACGAGTTCAATTCCTTTGGCAGACACGTTTAACCACTACGCCACCAAGGCGATGATATTTCGAAGTTGAAACTTCATCATTAGTTATCTTACTTAAGTTGAATGTCTCATTCGTCAGTTAGATATAATTTTTTATGGAAATGAATAATATGAATGAAAAAAAAAGATTTTCATTTAGTTTTTTACCCAATTTTTGTGAAGAAAAAATAAAATTAATTATTTGTATGGCATTAAAATTGATATTTGATGAACATGAAATTGGGTATGGAACTTTTAGATTTTAGTATAATTTTTGAAAGATTTTTGAAATTTTGAAAAAAGTTTCAATTTTTGATTTTGTTGTAATTTTTGAAATATTTTTAGAATTTTGAAAAAAGTTTGTATTTTTGATTTTTTTTTTTTTGCAATAATTTAAAATTTTTGGAATAAATTTAAATTTTTGATTTTGTAATAATTTTTGGAATATTTTTAGAATTTTGAAAAAATGTTTACATTTTTTGATTGTATTATAATTTTTGGAATATTTCTCGAAACGCTAAGAGTAGTTTGCTAAGTGTATCATCTTTTCATTAAATTATGTAAATATATGATCTGTTATAATTTTCCGGCAACGAATTGATGTTTCGTGTTAGTTTTGTAATAAATTTCTAAACAGAGATAAAATACTTATACGTTTACAAAGAGTTTTATGTTTGATACACATCGCTGCCGATAACTAAAAACAATGTCCTCATAAAAGTTTTATGCCGAAAACTATATCAAAATCCTTAACCAAAACCGAAGTCTTGATATCTCAGAGCTGTGAGATTTCAGCCCCTTCATATTTTTTCTTTAAATTATCGATCATAGAAATAATAGAAGTCCAGTCATTTTAGCATAAAAAAGGGGTCAACCTCGGAATGAGAGATAGCAAGCTGAATTTTTGTAACTAACTTTATTTTGGCGTTCTAAAAGTTGCCTCAAAATTCTCGTAAAATCTCGTGTCTGCATCGTAAGTTATTCAAGGTCAAATGTAAAAAAAAAAACAGTTTTTCCTGATTTCTATTGCTCCAGTTATGTTAACATCTAGTACAGAAATTATAGAGCAAAAATTTCCGACCAATTTTTTTAGAAACATTTTTTCATGCGCTCAATCGTTTTTGCGATAGAAGACGATGAGCGCACAGCGCTCAACCATACGTTCTGTAATGCAAGGTCAACCGTGAATATTACCTTAAACTTTGAATAATTGTCGTTTATTCGCGTTTCTGATCTCGGCAACGACGGACGTAAAATTTTAAAAATTATGGCTGATTTGTGTTTTATTAGTGAGAAACCACTTGCAGAAGGCGATTTTGATAATGGGATGCGTAACTTGAAAACTTAAAAAACTACAAGTATCGATTGAAATTATGGTCACATAGACTTCTTAAATATTTTAGCTTCTGTAAATGTGCATGTTGTGTGTCGAAAAGTGTACATCAGTAATAATTTTATAGCGGCATCGAAACGACGCTTAGAATGAGATCAACCTTTATTATCACCCAGAGTTCCTCGTAAAAAAGGAATGATGTGTTTGATGTAAAAAAACTGTTTTTATTTTGTGGCCAAACAGCTGATATAGCAGCAGAGTCAAGAAATAAAGAAAACTACTTCACCGCCGTCCATCGCAAAAACGGCTGAGCGGGTTCGAGATTTTAGGTTCTAGGTTCTACTATTTTAGATTTTAGGTTCTACTATTTTTATATTCATGTTAACTTATGTTAACGTTATATTTATGTTAACGTCATTGGAGCAATAGAAACAGAGATAATCGCGAAACTGTTGTTACCTTTGACCTTGAATAACTTACGACGCAGACACGAGATTTTATGAGACTTTTGAGGCAACTTTTAGAACGTCAAAATGAAGGTATATACGAAAATTCAGCTTATTATGTCTAATTCCTTAATCTCCGAGGTTGATCGCTAAAATGACCCTGCTAGAAAGGAAAATTGAGTTTAGAAAACTTTTTGTTTTTTCCAATTTTTGAAAATTTATTTCCATGATATCTTGTTTGTGTATTAAAACTATAATAGATATGAACATAAAATTTATCTATCCAAAAGAAAAACATTTGCCGAACTCATTTGTATTTTTTCAGAGTGACATCAATTCAGAGCAATTTACTAGTTCTATATCTAATTAATATTCCATGTAATTAATTCTGACTAACATGACCATGACCGACTAGAAAAAGAAAGCAAATCTTATAGGTTGGCTTTTCGCATGAATTAAAATTCTGTCTTATCATTTCATTATGATGAAAATTGGTACATAAGCTTTTTGTACAGTTAAGCCGCAATTAGACTATTGCAGAACTCTGCAATATTTCTGCAATAGTCGTGCAATGATAGTGTGTAAAATATTCATTGCAGAAAAGTTTGGCAATGAACTCATTGCAAAATATTGCAATGAATCATTGCAATGTTTTAAAATGAGTTCATTGCCAAACTTTTCTGCAATGAATATTTTACACAATACCATTGCAGAAATATTGCAGAGTTCTGCAATAGTCTAATTGCGGCTTTACTCATTTTTGAAAGCATTTGGGAAAAATTGTAGCAAGTGGAATTATTTTAAGTCTTGTCATTCGATTTTAGTGCTGTTTGTGCTTGTTTCTGTGCTTTATGAGACATATGATTGACGCGCTACAACAACAAAAATAACAAAAAGTTTTATAAATACCTCGTGTTTTATTCAATTACATATAAGTATAAAAGGAAAAACTAAAAAAATATGAATAAAATAAAGTTCGTACGACAAGTACGCAAAAAGTTACAGAATCTTATCCCAAAAGAGAAGAAATGGTAGGTTTATCGGTGACTAACGATAAGTGAACTAACTGAATGGTAAGTTTAGATTTTAATTTTGAACTGAGTCCTGTTGTTTTACAAAATTTAGCATGAAAGATAAAATTTTTAAACGTGCTTCCGCTGCATCCGACTCGGACAATTTGTCAAGCATAATCTTGATTGAGTCACAAAACGATTTGTTTAAACTTGTTTCCTGTTCTGATTTTTCACGCACCGGCCATCTCTTTTGGATGTTGTCAATTAAATTAATGAGCTTTAAACAGTTTTCTTCAAGCACAATTTTTGAACGTTTAGAAGGTGGCGGTAGAAACTCAACCAAGCTATCTTCCATCCATTCATCCGCCTGCTTGAACGACAATGGTAGCTCTTCAAAGTTCCTTTTTGTGCTAAAAATATAAATTTATTAGATCAATTTAAATAAAAACAAACAAAGAATTTGTTACTTTGTGGTCTGAACAAAATATAGCATACTCTTAAAGTACGGCCACTTCTCATTGTTAATAGATTCGCTACCCGAAGGATGGCCATTATTTTCAAAATCCTCATTTAATTTCTCCAATAATGATATCCATATTTTCTTGCAATCATCTTCTGTTAATGAAATCAAATTTACAGTAAAAACGTAATATCAGAGCTTACAAGTTTATTTATTTGAGCGCTATTTTCACAAGTTAAATTTTTTATTATTGTTTATATCGTTCTTAAGCCGGGCATTCACATACAACAGAAACAGAATTTCATACAAATTTGACAGATAAAAATTCGGTTTCTGTAAAATTTGTATGGAATTCTGTTTCTGTTGTATGTGGTTTCAAGCCTTAACTCTTACATATCATTTTTTTATTTAGTTCATTTGGAGACGAATTTTTTTTAACTTTTTTTTCATTTCATATAAAAAAAGACACCAAATTTAAAACAAAAATTAAGTGTGTGAGCATTTAGTAAAGAAAATATTAAATTTTGATTTAGGAGTAAGAACGATAATTTCATGAGATTGTAAAAAATGTAAAACATCAAAATCACTCAAAATTTAGTTTCAATTTAAAATTAATATTAGCTTTCTAATTTTCTGATGGAATAGTTTTCGATTGATAAGATTTGATATTTAAATTTGAAATACGATAGCTGTATTATACAGTAAAACTCGTTTATAAAGTACGGTCAAGGGACCGACGTAAGCGTACGTTATACACCATGGTACGTTATATCCAGAAAAATTAAAAAAGCATAAGCAAATTTGCCTGTTATGCTCATTATATCATTGTATTTCATATTAAATTATTTACTACATATTAATTGATATAAAATCGACCACAAAAAATAGCAACATACAGTTTAAAAAAAACAATTCATTATCATAAAATAATTATGTTAAAGCTAATCAAACCGATGCTACATAAACATATGTATGTTAATATTTTCGAATGAGAATGTTTGAATATATGGCTACTCAGATTAAGCTTCGATGGACAATTTTTTTACTGAAAAATAATCAGTAATTTTCTGTTGTTTAAGGCAAAGTTGAAGAATATTTTCCACTTTAATTACAATTTGGTCGTCAATTTGCATTTGATCAAATCCGTGCTGCAAACCTGATCAGCAAGCGCGTAGCGTACGGATTTAACCCCGCAGTTGTGTAGTTTATTCAAAACTTCCTCACCGACTGATACATTTCGGTATCCATCGATGGCTTTTCTTCTGCATCTAAATTAATTAACGCTGATTTACCCCCTTAGTTTTGTCACCACTTTATTTTTAATTTATATGAAATAAAAATCATCAGTAAGCCAATTAATAATTTTGCAGATGATAGTACACTGCACAAGTCGTTCGTTTTCCTATCTTGGGAAAATGCATGAACGAATAAAGCCCGCCCGGAAAGACGCTGCCATATATGTAAATAATAGCCTGGCAAAAGTTTCCAATGGCTTCGTGGCTGAAATATGTTCAATTTTAACTCCACCAAAACATGGCTATTGATTGTTGCCAGATCAACGACCGAGTTTGCCAAAGATATTTTGATTAGAGTGTGTGACAAACAAATAGACGAATGAGAACAATTTTATTGGTCGTCAACATTTCTATTGACTTACTCTAAAATGATCGTATAATGGTTATGGCAACGAGCGCGCCAAGAAAACTCAGTCCTCAATAGATGTAAAAAATATTTTACTCCATATTAATTACTCCACATTTGTAAGTCCTACTTTCGTTCTTGTATGGAGTATTGTTGTCAAGTTTGGGGTGCTGCATCTGTTTCCATCCTGACTCTTTTGAACTCTGTTCAAAAACGTGCTACACGAATTGTGTTTGAAACTTAACTTCAAATCTTAATTCTCTGATCTCGGTGTTTTTTTTATAAATATCGTCACCAGCTGTGATCGGATGAAATCGGATCCATCATGCGACAACCATATTTTTTACCCTGTTTTACCTGTCAATGGTCAATGGTGTTTTACTGGTCACTCATTGTTTCTCAGATTTCTCTGTCAATACATCGTACAAATGGAACGCTTTGCCCGAATCAATAGTCACGAGTGCTTTCGATCCACTAAGGTTTGAAAAAAAGCGTTCTCGACACCTCAGAACGCATATTGTTGTGCTAATTAGATCTTACCAGGTATCTATGTGCTTTTGTCACACATATTGTAACTCTTATAACATAACACTTTTCATTTAAAAAACAAAATAGACTGCCATCATCGAGATATATTCTATAACAATAGAGTTCATCTGGCAGCACCCTTAAGATAACACCTTGGCTAATAATATCTCACTGCTATTGTCAGTGATATGTGATATCTAACGTTAGCTCATATATATATGTCAATAGCAGGGACTAGAGTAGGCATTATCGTCACTCCCGTAGACCAAAAATAAAAATTTGTTCGAATTTCTATAAATCATCATACTCAGATTCTATTTAGTATGAGGCGTCTAATAAACTCCTTTTTATCAGTTACTGTCGAAGTATACGATCGTAGTTATCCCAGGTTTTTTGAGACAATACTTATAGTAGTTGCTTTAACTTTTTATCACGACTTCGAAATAAAATGAACGACATCTAAAGCCGGGCAATCACATACAACAGAAACAGAATTTCATACAAATTTGACAGAAAAAAATTCTGTTTGTGTAAAAGTTGTATGAAAATCTGTTTCTGTTGTATGTGGCTTCAAGCCTTATGAGTGTTTTCGCTCTATCTTTAAAGTTCAATACACTAGAGTTTACAAAATCCTAAATTTGAACTTTATAGTGTAGACTGTAGAGCAAGATTTTTCAGAGGAACATTTTAAGAGCTCATTATATTATATTGATCCATTTTTAACGGCTTCCTCTACTTTATGAAATTTAACACATCTAATTTTTTTACGTTTCAATGAACAAACTGCTTCAATTTCTAACCGATTGAACACAATCGAAGAAATTTTTCTACAATCCAAACATTACCCTAACTTGAGAAAAACTTCATTTGATTGACTTCCGCCAAACATTTTAATTTATTGCCCAAAGTGATCACTTGCATTTTAATTTTATTTGGGACTGTATCGCACCTTTAGCATTTTCATAAAACATGAATGAAAGCATTAAAGAATTCGAACTGATAAATTAGCAAATATTTTCTCAACACTTACTTGCGAATTAACCCATAAACCACAACAAATTAATGAAAGGAAGCAGAAACATTTCGTAGAAAAATAATAAATATCGTAAAACATCGAATACTTACGACTTTTGAATTTTTATGTTTATTTTGTATTTTTATTTTCTATTCGTACTCTATAAACTGGGCAAATTACATACAAAAACAGTTCACGGGACTAAACGTGTGTACGTTATAACCTTATAAGCCGATGTACCTTATAAGAAGGATAATTTGTTCGTAAAATTTTTATAGATGTAAGAAAAAAATTTGCTGTACTCTATAGACCAAGTGTACTTTATATATGGTGTACGCTAAAAGCGAGTTTTACTGTATATGTCTATTATTCTGAGCGTTTATACCACAGATAGAATAATACTATTTTGTGATATAAACACCCAGGTATCGATAGTTTAATAGCAAAAAACTATTATTCTTTTAAACTATCGGCGGTATAAACTTAGTATATGTCTAGCTTGATTGTAGAAAAAATTTCCACAGAATGATACTATGGTAATATTAACAACAATTTGTACTCGTTATACAGTATACTATTATTTTTAAGCTTACTCGACATTCCGGTTAGTGCCGAAACATTATCCCAATCCTTTTCTTTTTTTATTGAATTCCAAAAGTCCCTGTTGGTCTTGTCATACAAACAAGGGTGGGCTTCCACCGAATTTATTAAACATTCAAGATCCATTTCCTAAAAATAAATTAAGATATTCTATTGTAAGATTCAACTATGTATATTTAATGCGTAAAATTAGGTCGAATGTGTATAAGTAAATTAATGTCACTTCAAACATTTTGTCAAGCATTACGTGTTTGATGAAATGTCTACGAGCTTGCTTCACGTACTTGTAAAACAAATAACGTGTTAGACGCCTGACATAAATTTTGATTGCCAGGTTGTTTGAGACAAGTTTGACAAGCAAGCTTGATCGTGAACGAGGATGTGGGTCAAACAAAAGTTATTGTTTTCAAAATAGGTATTACAAATTATATATAAAAAATATTTATAACTTAATTTTATTAGTTTGTAGAGTAATTTTTAAAAACTTACACAAATTAATTCGTATGCATAACAGGTGTTTACGAACAGAATGAACCTTGCTTGAATAAACGAACTTTAATCACTGGGGAAAACAGTGATCAAAGAATATCGGATTATTGCTACACAAATTTAGTTTTGTTCTATTATAAAAAAATATCTACATCTTATCGATCCATGTTGATGTGGAACCTACGTCTTAATACAGGGTATCTCTGTTTGTGTTGTGTACATATCGTCGCTTTAATAATGAAACAACGTATTCGCAAAAGTGTAGTTTCGAACTTTAATCACTGGGGAAAACAGTGATCCAAGAATATCGGATTATTGCTACACAAATTTAGTTTTGTTCTATTATAAAAAAATATCTACATCTTATCGATCCATGTTGATGTGCAACCTACGTCTTAATACAGGGTATCTCTGTTTGTGTTGTGTACATATCGTCGCTTTAATAATGAAACAACGTATTCGCTAAAGTGTAGTTTCGAGATAATTGGGTTTAAAGATTTTTCGATTTTCTGATTTTCGTAAACTCGGCAGCACTATTGAATGAATAAAGATATTGGCAAAAAAATTTCTACCAATTAATCTTGACTAATTTCCCCACAGCATATTAAAATTTTATATTTTTACATGCTGGCTTTTCTACCTAAAAAGAGGTGAAAAGTCAATCAGGTACCTTATACGTTATTTCATTTTGCATGGAAGTACGATTAAGCCTAAAACTAATTATTATTGAACTAACGCATGATATTCTTACAATTTTTTATGTATATGAACCGGTATATCATGTAGTCATGAATAATGCTTATACAATATTGTTGATTTACCATTTCGTGTGGCGATCGTAATGTATGTAAAATATACGACACTGATTTTACCCAAGTTATTATTCTGGAGGAATTGGAATATCCTAAATGCATTTACGCTGTTTCAATATTTAACCATATTCAAATTTGCATGTACGTTAATTATCAATATATTTTTACGCAATATTTTTACCCCCAGTTATAAAATAATTGGAAAATGTTAAAACGTCACTCTATAGACATCCTTATGGGGAATGCAGCGCACCCATTATTTATTAACAACGTATATATGGCATACGTTATTTCATTATTAAAGCATCTTGTGATTTCAACCACAAAGTACTTTTGATTGTAAAAAAATGTATCCTCAACAAACTGAAAACTACTGCTTCGATGTTCTTCAATGATATGCCAACGGTATGCCGTCAACACACTGGATATCATTTTTTCGAAGGAAGAAGTTGAAAATGTAGTCACAAAAATCAAACCATTAAAACCTATTGTACTTCTTTCCTTCGTTTCTCAGCTATCATCCTGGAAAAAGGGAAGACAGGTTGATCTTCATTCTCTTTTCAGTTTCAAAACTGACCGAAGCACTTTCAGAATCCAAAATCAAGTGCACGCTACATTTTTAATAAACCGCTGAATGTGCAAGTCCACTTCTACATTTTGTAGCATGTGGACGATGAAACTAATTATTTCAGTAATCGTTTTTATTGACACCATGCTCATTGGGACGATCATAGTGTAAACTACACTATGAATGGAGTCACCAATTGTTAAGGAAGAAAATCAATTTAACAACAGCACTAATTAAATCCGGTTGCTCACAATCTTATATCATTACACGAACCGAATTAATTATTGGAAACTGTAATTATTGGAAACTATTCCGCGTCTGAGGGAAAGCTACATAATGTCCTACAAAAAACGCCCAAAACAACTTCCTGCTCTAGATTAAGAAAAACTTGATTGGATCTTGAAGTTTCCTTCCAACTTCACCCAACAACAATTAAAAATATTAGCTTGGATTAAAATATTAATAGAATAACTGTATGTATTTGGTATTTACTTACGTACTTTTTGTGGAAATACAAGGAGTAGATGAACAATTTTTCAAGTACCTACAAAAAGAATCAAAATTATATTACAAAATACAAATATTAAAATTTAACTATTTAACTCACCAAATCTTATATTTGAGTTATTTTAGGTTATGGTATTTTTTTGTATTTTACTATGTAAGGAGCTCGCTCTAAATCAATTGAGATGCCAGGTAATCGCGGTCAAAATCAAATAACGTAAAATATGCGTTATGTGGATTGTAATTAATTTTATTTTAAAAAAAGTTTGGGAGTTTATAATTTTCACAAATCGTAAACAACGATATCTCTCTACAGAATAATAATATCCACTGTAACTGTAATTCATTATAAATTCGTTTACATTGATACCAAATATAATTTATTGTGCTTACATCAGTATCTAATTTTCATTGCCTTCATACAGTCAGCGTCAAAAAAAAGTGTACAGCAAATAGTTTAACGTTTACGGACTAATATCGTCGCTTTAATAATGAAATAACGTATGCCATATATACGTTGTTTTTATATAATGGGTGCGCTGCATTCCCCATAAGGATGTCTATAAAGTGGCATTTTAACATTTTCCAATTTTTTTATAACTGGGGGTGAAAATTAATATATTGTTAATTAACGTACATGCAAATTTGAATTTGGTTAAATATTGAAACAGCGTAAATGCATGTACGATATTTCAATTCCTACAGAATAATAACTTGGGTAAAATCAGTGTCGTATACTTTACATACATTACGATCGCCACACGAAATGGTAAATCTAAAATATTGTATAAGCATCATTCATTACTACATGATATGCCGGTTCATATAAATAAAAAATTGTAAGAATATTATGTGTTATTTCAATAATAATTAGTTTTAGGCTTAATCGTCCTTCCATGCAAAATGAAATAACGTATATGAAATATGAAATAACGTATAAGGTACCTGATTGACTTTTCACCTCTTTTTAGGTAGAAAAGCCAGCAGGTACTAAAGTGAAATTTTAATATGCTGTGGGGAAATTAGTCAAGATTAATTGGTAGAAATTTTTTTTCCAATATCTTTATTCATTCAATTGTGCTGAAGAGTTTACGAAAATCAGAAAATCGAAAAATCTTTAAACCCAATTATCTCGAAACTACACTTTTGCGAATACGTTGTTTCATTATTAAAGCGACGATATATCTTAAAAGAAGAATAGAAAAATAAAATACATTTCATTTTTAAAAAGTGTATTAAGCATTAGTTTATTTTAACAAAATCAAAAATTCAATTATTTGTTGTTATCCTTGTAATTTTAAAAAAATTGCAAAATGCTCTGATTTTACGCGTCAAAAAAAAGTGTACACTCTCACATTGTTTGATTGTTTTTTGTTATAACGGGATTTCCGATTTTTTCAACTAATCTTATTTTGTTTTGTTGCATTGTCGATATCTTCGTGTCAAAGATCCGTGCAAATATTATTATTCCAATAATAATAATTAAATATTATTCAACATGGCCAAACAAACTACTAAGCACAATAAATTATATTTGGTATCAATGTAAACATATTAGTCCGTAAATGTTGAACTATTTGCTGTACACTTTTTTTTGACGCTGACTGTATATCTAGTTGGACGTGGTCCTTAATATAGTGAGCGTGTTCGGTACAGGTATATGACACAAAAAATCACGTTATTAAACGTCAAAGTTGCTTGCTACTAATTTCACTTCGTTGAATATTACGTCAAACCGGCCCGAACAATCAAAAAAACAAAATGTCTCTATAAGTCAAACTTTAGACGTTACTTCTAATACAATTAATTTGGTCACAAACGATAAATTTATCCCGAAAACACACAACCAAATTTATCAAGAATAGTTATCACAAAAATGTAAGCATAAATAAAACAAAACCAAAAGCGTAAAGAACCAAATAAAATAGTTTTATTGACACCTAAATCCAAAATATTTTGAAATTTAAACGCAAGAAAAAATTTGATTTTTTTCGTGAGAAATAGCCGCGTTTATACTATTTTTAGTACAGAAAAATCATGATTTCTTTTTTCAGAATGTATGTACCGAACACTAGGCATGTAGCGTGATTAAGTTCACCGGTGAAAACAGAAAAACTACAACTTATAGCGTATTATTAACTCCATTCAAAATGTGTGGAGTGCAGTAGAGTGGATTTTGAGCTATGGACCACATGAACACTTGCGTAGTGACTAGCGTAGAGTAGTACGTTTTGACAGATTGTCGCGATTTTTAGGGTTCCGTACTTTAAAAAAGTAAAAACGGTACCCTATTGGTGAGACTTCGGTGTCCGTCCGAATTTCTACATAATCAATTTACTCACAAACATATAAGTGATGTCAACTTGAAATTTTCTATAGTTTTTAAACGTGTTTCCCACGCCTACTGATAACGAAAAAAATTCAAATATTTGTTATCTATATTTTATGAACATAGGTAAGCAGATAGTAAAACAAAAGTATTTTGTAAGGAATCGAGTTTGGTTTAGAAGAATCGAAAAAGATTAAAATATTTCAAAAAGAAATTTGAATGATTTTTCGACTGCTTAGTTTTTTTGATATTGCCAAAAACGAATGTTGTTTTCATCATCAGTAACCAGGAACTTCTACGGCAGACAGAGCAGTTAGACATTGAGACCGAGATAAAACAAAGGAAACGGAGATGGATAGGACACACACTGAGGAAACCAGCTGAAGATATAACACGGATGTCCTTAGAGTGGAATCCACAAGGTAAAAGGAGAGTTGGAAGACCACCCATGACGTGAAAGAAAACGGTGCTAGCTGAAGCAAAACAAATTGGCAAGCCATGGGGTGAACTGAAAGCGATTGCCCCCATGTTATGTATTGACAAAAAACTGTCATCTTTTGGTTTGGAAATAATCTGGTCACCTTATATATACCACAACGTTCAAGGTTTGATTAATAATTTTAATGAATTGAAATCTATAGCGTTATCTCAAAACTTTGATTTTTTCTGCGTTTGTGAAACACATTTAACTGAAAATGAGGATGATAATTTAGTACAAATGGAAAACTGTATTCTAACCAGAGTAGATTCTACATCGCGTCATATAGGTGGAGTAGGCATTTTTACTAAAAAGTATTGGAATGTGGATGTCATAAACAGATTAGTAATTAATTTTGACTTCTCGTGGTTAGCAGTGAAAATTTCTCATAATAATGATTCTTTAATCCTAGCTGTATTCTACAGACCACCTAAATATATTAATTTATATTCAACATTTTTCAATAATTTTAATGATCAATCAAATGATTTATGTAGATTTAATCAGAAAATTTGTGTATGTGGTCATATAAACATTGATTGGAAAATAAACAATGGCAATAAATCGTAAATTGCCGAGATTATCCATGACAGTGTTTTTAAGCAACTTATTTTTGAAGACACAAGAATTTCAAAAACTTGTAAATCTATAATAGATTATGTTATTGTAAAAGATAACTTTAATATAAAAGCTAAGGTAAATACTGATCTTAGAATAAGTGATCATGAAACTATTGAAATATCTTTCAACATGCACTTGAATGATAATAACGGGACTAAAACCATTAGGAAAATGAATTATAATAAATAACTATTTCGAAATAGAATTAATGCCAGTGATATTTTGACGATTTATTATCTAGATTGTGATATCAAAACGAGAATTTTTAGTGAAAGTTTGCAATCAATCATAAATGGTTTTTTTAATAAATCATGAGATATCTGCAAAAACAAGTAATATGGGGTTTACCAGAGAATTAGAAATTGCAAAATCCAACAAAACTAATCAAAATAAAGTAGCCATTTTGTTAAACATTGATAACGAGTGGAAAAAATACAATAACCTGAGAAATTCTTACAAGAATAAATTAATTACTGCTAAAAAACTTGATGCAAATTCAATTCTGCTAAAGATGTAAATTCAATTCTACTAAACAACTTTCGTTTTAAATTTAATTTAATTGATATAGAAGATTTCTTCAATATAATTAAAACTATGAATAACAAAAGTGATATAAACTACGTCAATATTAGTATACTACGAGATTGTTTGGATCTAATAGGTGAAAATTTGCTGTTTATTATTAATAAATCTTTAGAAGAAGGGAGTTTTCCTTCACAATGGAAGGAAACACTTGTTGTACCTATCGAAAAAGTTAAAGGATCTAAGAATTGCAGTGATTTTCGTCCAGTAAATATGATTTCCTCAGAGGCCAAGATACTAGAAAAAATAGTAAACTTACAGCTGAAAACGTACCTGGAGAATAATCAACTTTTGTTTGATTTTCAATCGGGGTTTCGTCAAAATCATAATTGCGAAACTCTCATTAACTTAGTAATCACAAACTGGAAAGAAGCGGTGCATCAGAAGAAAGTCGTTATTGCTGTTTTCCTTGATCTTCGAAGAGCTTTTGAGACTATAGATAAACTAATTCTTTTGTTAAAACTTAAAAATATTGGCGTTATGGAAAAGGAATTGAGCTGGTTTACCTCTTATCTAACTCAAAGATACCAAAGAACGAAGGCGAATAACATCACATCAAATGCTGTCGAAGTTCCTTTTGGCGTTCCTCAGGGAACAATTTTAGGTGTCATATTATTTCTTTCATATATAAATGATATCAAGGAAGCAATATCTTTGTGCAACATCTTTCTGTTTGCTGATGATGCTCTTTTGTATGTCACAGATGATTCGGTTGATGAATGTTTGTTTAAAATTAAGGCAGATTTGAAATATTGATAAATGGTTTAAGATGAATAGAATGAAATTAAATTTAAACAAAAATAAATATATGTGTATTAATAGTAGTATTACAGAAAACATTTACATAGATAACCAAATAATTGAAGAAGTGTCAGAGATTAAATATTTAGGAGTTATAATAGATAGTAAGCGAAGTTTCAAATCAAATCATGATTACATGTGTAAAAAAATTGCAAAAAAAATTTATTTTTTAAGTAGAATTAGGAGAACAATTTTGAAAGCAACATTGTAACGTAGTTTGGACTTTTAATAACGAATAATATAATATTAAACCGGAAAACTGAATCTATGACAAAATGGATTAAACTTGCAAATCTCTTATCACAGAATAATGTAATGAAACTATTAATTAGCTAACAGAGAAAATAATTTAGCAATATCAAAATAAATCAACAAAAATTATACAAATCAAAATACAAATAAAAGCTTACATTAATTGATTTCTTGAATGTTGTCTTCTTCCCAAAACCAGTCCTGTGGAACCAAATGTTGATTGTAGGCTGTAATTCATTTTACTAAACGTAATTTCATTAAAAGCACCATGAAATGATAAAACCAAATTAGGTATGTCCATTTGAAACATATCTATCGTAGTTTGATCGAATTTATCCACACGCCAATATCCATTTGTATTTCAAAGCTCAGCAATTTCATAAACTTTTTAGCCGCTTGCTGATTGACATCAAATTTATGAATATTTGCATTTAACATGTAACGGCTTGGAATAAAGCGTTACCCTAACCGTTGAGTATAAAAAGTGTATTGAACGGTTTCGGTATTACTTCACATGAATAACTATTTTCAAATTTTTGTATTTGAACTTGTGATTTTTTTTAGATTAATTTTTTTCGTTTTCATTTTATTTACTAAATGATTTATCAAACAATTTCACCAACGCTCATTACATTGAAAACAAATAAATAAAAAAACTTCGATATCACAATTAAAACAAATAATTTAATTTTTTATAATAAAATTTTGCATTTTTTTTCTATCATTGTATTTACATAATGATATTTTTGTTTTAATTTAATCAATTAGTAGTGATTAGTCCAATTTAAATTTATAGACTAAACTTCGATCCAAAAAAATTGATCGCTTATATACACATATTATAGGTTTCCTGTTTCCCTCTCCATTATTGTAACAAGCAATTTTCACTAATACAAACAACCATTTATGCAAAACATGTAATATTAATACGAGTGACGTGACTAAACCGTCAACAAAAAAATTTTCACAGTAGTACGAAATGTCCCTACGCTTATTACAATTGAGGAGAATAAATTAATAAACTATTACCGAATTTCTTTGAATATGAATACTATTATTTTAGAGTAAAAATTGAAAATTGTTCGTCGTTATACCACTAGGAGAAACGAAGATAGTGATGATAGAACTAACATTACTATCTGTTGTTTATTCTAGAGGAAAGGACTATGATAATCGCCAATCACGACTTGCTACAAAAATTGCTTTGATTATTTAAAATATTTATTATTGAATGACGATATGAGAATTCACGTCAAAAAGAAACAGAAACAGAAAACCTGGCTGTACATAAAAAATATATCTATATATATATCAAAATTATTTACTTATGTAGTTATTCTTTTTAAATTTATTTAATAATTATTTATTTTGTGTTTATTTTATTTATTTAAAAATATTATTTATTACTTAAAATAAAGAAAAAAATATTTTCATTTAATTATTTATTTGCAAAAAAAAACGTATATTTATTTTATTTATTAAAATAAAAAATATTTATTTACTTATTCTACTTTAATGAATTTATTTTGAAATAAAACCTACTTATTTATTTAATGTATTTATTTATTTACTTATTATTCAAAGTGATAAGAGAATTCCAAGTCTAAGATTCGTTTGTATACAAAAAAAATAAATATGATACAAATGATCATCGTCACCTTCTGGCTTATTCGCATTTAGGATAAAATGCCCTCCTCAAAAATGGCACGTGAGAACTGACTAGATAAGCCCCTAACGACCAGATTCTATAGAACAGTTTCCCATTAAAAAGAAATAACCATAACTGTCACGATATGGCGAATATGACCAAATTCTACTGATTCAGACATGGTTGCTCTACCCAAGCCCTAAACTAAAAATAAATTACTATAACTAATGCCATTTCTGGAGAGCGCTCCCGAGCGCCAGACTCTAAGTTTTAAACTCCAATGGACATTGTTCTATTTAATAAACTAATGATTATTTAGAAAGAACTATATTGAAATTGTATGAGGTGAAGCCCCTAATCCAGAAAAATGAATTGATTCCCCCTTTCATTCCATTGAAGAAGTTCCTGGGTAAGGAATGGTACTACTGGTTTGTTCCTAAGTACAAACACAGCAGTAGCCACCCCTGAACACCAGAAAGCTTCATCGAAATGAAGAGGAGAACCAATTGATCTGTCGGTCGCATGTCCCTAACTGACATAGGCGACCTAGGACCAACAATTTATGTTAAGGGGTGAAGCCCCATGGATGGCTTTTTAGGCCTACCATTTCAAGATAATTTTAATTTAAAACAAAACGAAACTTTTAAATCTCACCAAAACACTTAAAATATATCAACAATACTTAAAAAAAACATCACCATTTAACAAAAAAGATTCAAAATAATGAAATGAATGAATTTTCTCAAAAACATAAAACCTGAAAAATATAACGGGTTGTTTTTTCTTTGAAGCCATGTAACAGAAAGATTGTACAATCTATATCCAATCCAAACCACATCCAATCCTTATACCAATCCACATTCATCATATCCAATAACCTGCAATCTATATCCAACCTATATCCAATAACCATACTCAATCCAAACCCAATCCATACACAATCCATACCAAATCCATATAAAAAATGCCCAACTGATTTAACCAAAACGAATCAAAACAAAATCTCAAAACCGGTTTTACCGAAATTCACGCGAAAAAATTATAACGCAAAAAATATCTAAACTCATATAAAACCTACAAAAATAACCCAGGTCTTTGTTTCACGCGCCATGTGTACGTATTTTAAAACAACTTAACGGGTCCCTTCATTTCGGCCCATGTAGAGAAATTATTTAAAAACTAAAGGGTCCCTGTTTCGGCGCCATGTAACGTAGTTTGGAGTCTTAATAACGAATAATATAATATTATACCGGAAAACTGAATCTATGACAAAATGGATTACACTTCCAAATCTCTTATCACAGAGTAATTTAATGAAACTATTAATTAGCTAACAGAGAAAATAATTTAGCAGAATCAAAATAAATCAACAAAAATTATACAAATCAAAATACAAAAAAAAGCTTACATTATTTGATTTCTTGAATGTTGTCTTCTTCCCAAAACCAGTCCTGTGGAACCAAATGTTGATTGTAGGCTTTAATTCATTTTACTAAACGTAATTTCATTAAAAGCATCATGAAATCATAAAACCAAATTAGGTATGTCCATTCGAAATATATCCGTCATAGTTTGATCAAATTTATCCACACGCCAATATCCATTTGTATTTCAAAGCTCAGTAATATCATAAACTTTTTAGCCACTTGCTGATTGACATCAAATATATGAATATTTGCATTTCACATGTAACGGCTTGGAATAAAGCGTCACCCTAACCGTTGAGTATAAAAAGTGTGCTGAACGGTTTCGGTATTACTTCACCTGAATAACTATTTTCAAGTTTTTGTATTTGAACTTGGGATTTTTCTTTAGATTAATTTTTTTCGTTTTCATTTTATTTACTAAATGATTTATCAAACAATTTCACCAACGCTCATTACATAGAAAACAAATAAACTAGGTGACCAATGCAGAATGCAATTGATAAAAAGGAGCGAAGATATGTCCAATCCAAAAGATATGTCCGAAGATATGTTACAATCCAAAAGAACTACAAAATCGCTTCAGTTTAATGTGTGGTAAATATTACTGCATCTACTTCCAGCATAGATTTAGTGGAAAATCAATGAGAAATTTTTTAAACGGATTTGAAACCGATATGTCTGACTACAACGATCGTGTCGTGAATTTTGTTAAAATTAAATTAAAATCAACTAATAACAAACTTTTATTTTCAGACTTTCAATATCACTGCAGTTCAAAAAAAAAAAAAATAAAAAAAAAAAAATATTAAAGAAAAAAATACAAAAAAAAAAGAAAAACAAAATAAACAAAAAAAAATTTAATAATTTGTTTAAGTATTGTGAAAAGATGATAATTTTCCCATTGAAAGTCTATGGGAACTGTTTTTCGGTGATTATTCCTCCGTGGTATGTCTAATTTTCAATATTTTTTTTTTGTAAACCATATATGGCTAGATGTCGTCTTACATGCAAAATTTCATTTTGATATCTTTAACAGTTTGGGAGGAGTGTGCGGACAATGGAAATGCCGAATCGGGGGAAAATGGAGCTTCGCTCCAATAAAAAACTTCGATATCAGAATTAAAACAAATAATTTAATTTTTTATAATAAAATTTTACATTTTTTTCTATCATTAAATTTACATAATGATATTTTTGTTTTAATTTTAACCAATTACTAATCACTACTAATCCGATTTAAATTTATAAATTAATCTGCGATCCAAAATAATTGATCGCTTATATACACATATTATAGGTTTCCTGTTTCCCTCACCATTATTGTAACAAGCAATATTCCCTAATACAAACAACCATTTATGCAAAACATGTATTATTAATACGAGTGACACTGACCTAACTAAACCGTCAACAAAAAAAATGTTCAGAGTAGTACGAACAAATGTCCCTACGCTTATTACAATTGAGGAAAATAAATTAATAAATTATTAGCGAATTTCTTTGAATATGTATAGTGTATACTATTATTTTAGAGTAAAAATTGAAAATAGTCAGTCGTTACAATATCTATAAAAATATATAATGCATTAATCAAGCCTCACTTTGAATATTGCTTCTCTGTGATATTTCTTTCTAATGGTGAAATGTTTGATAGACTTCAAAAACTACAGAATAGAGCAATGCGGTGCATTCTGAATGCTAAAAGGCTTAATTCGATAGATTTTATGTTACAACAATTAGATTGGTTAAATATTAAACAACGTACTTTTGCAAATGTCCTCATTTTAGTATTTAAAATGAAAAAACAATTTATTGCCTAAATATTTAATCGACAAATTAATGTATAATAGAGATATCCATAATTATCAATTATAGTCCAGTAACTTTATCGCCTGAGAGTATGGGGTAGTATGCGTCAAATCCGATAGTTCTGATTTTTTGCAGACTTGTTTATGATATTGGCCTAATGAATAATCCAAGTTTGTGACCTCAAGTGCCGAACGCAACTTTGTCAAAAATCGAAAAAACCGCGAAAAAATCGTTATTTTGAAGTAAAACTTCTTTAAGCGCGTTTTAAGAGTTTTGCAACGGAAAGACAAAAATGAATATAATATTCGGCAAATATACGATACAATTCAATTATGACACACATATAAATGTCGGAAGTAGTCATTTGAACAGATATATAACCATATATATTCATCTCTATCATACTACAATCTGATTTTGAATTTTAAACATATACATGCACACAATTCCAAAAAAACTTAAGTAGAAATTTAAACACAATAAAATAAAAAGGAAATTAGAAGTAAAAAAGGCAAACGAATATTATGTTCGGCAAGTATGCGAAAATTCGATTATGTGTATTGTATTTTTTATACGTTTATTCAGTATCGTATTAAAGGTTATATGAGTTGGACGTGTCGATCTTAGATTTAAATATCTAATAATATAATATTCGTAATATTTTATTGAGTTTCGTAATTTTTTAAATTTATATTTTGAATTGTTTTAGTTTTTTGAAGTAAAACTTCTTTAGGGCTGGTTATAGTAGCCATTGTGGTCATGGTGGCCATGGTGGTCATGGTGGTCATGGTAGTCATGGTGGTAATAGTGGTCATGGTGGTCATAGTGGTAATGGTGATCACGGTGTTCACGGTGGTTATGGCGGTCATGGTGGTCACGGTGGTCATTGTGGTCACGGTGGTCATAGTGGTCATGATGGCTATGGTGGTTATGGTGGTCACGATGGTCATGGTGGTTACGGTGGTCATGGTGGTCATGGTGTTCACGGTGGTCATGTTGGTCATGGTGGTTATAGTGGTTATGGTGGTCATGGTGGTAATAGTGGTCACGGTGGTCATGGTGGTTATGGTGGTCATGTTGGTCATGGTGGTCACGGCGGTCACGGTGGTCATGGTGGTCATGGTGGTCATAGTGGTCATGGTGGTCATGGTGGTTATGGTGGTCATGGTGGTCATGGTGGTCATGGTGTTCACGGTGGTCATGATGGTCATGGTGTTCACGGTGGTCATGATGGTCATATTGTTCATGGCGGTCGTGGCGGTCATGGTGGTAATGGTGGTCATGGTGGTCATGGTGTTCATGGTGGTCATGATGGTCGTGGTGGTGTCACGGTGGTCATGGTGGTCATGGTGTTTAGAGTTTGCATCCCAATATTTGTGTTGATTAAATTTGTTTTGTTAAATAGAAAAATGAGTGGTGTAATCTGTGCACGCGGTTGAAATAAATTTCTTTGGCTACTGTGGCAGGTATTAATAAAAAGATGAAATATAAAATAAATATGTCATATTGCAATTTAGAGTTGCATTTCTTGATAATATAATTTGCAGCATGTGTAATAAAAAGTAATATTTACATAATGTATTACAAATTCAAAGCAATTATTAACATAATTGAAATATGAAATTAGAGGTTTATGACAAATTCGCTAAATTTTTTGAAAAATGCATCAATTGTTGTAGCAATTGTTAAATTAAGTGGACATGTATTCATCGTGAAATTTAATTTGTAATACGTTGCAAGACTTTGAAAAACATGTAAATATGGCTTTTTATTACACATTGTTGCAAATTATATTATCAAGAATATTAGAAAGAAACTCTAAGTTTCAATATGACATATCTATTTTATTTTATATTTAATATTTTTAGTAATACCTGCTGCAGTGGCCAAAGAAGTTTTACTTCAACAGCGTGTAAAGATTACGCACTTCATTTTTTTTTTTCAAATTTTGGCGATTATAACCCTAAAGGACTAGTTTTTTCTTTATACTTTGTTACGGCGCTTTTAAAGTAGACTAATTTTGCTACAATATGATACTAGAATTGTCTCTGTAAACCCAATAGCTTCCGAGATTGAGCCTTTCAAAGTTTATCATCTTTTTAACTTCGCAATATTTTGCAATATTTTAGACGTCACTCGAAAATTCATTCAGAACGACAGAATTGCAAAAAATTGCGAAGTTCGAAAAAAATGATAAATTTTGAAAGGCTTAATCTCGGAAGCTATTGGGTCTACAGAGACAGTTCTAGTATCATATTGTAGCAAATTTAGTCTACCTTAAAAGCGCCTTAAGAAAGTATAAAGAAAAAACTAGTCCTTTAGGGTTATAATCGTTATAATAATTTGAAAAAATAACGATTTTTTCGCGGTTTTTTCGATTTTTGACAAAGTTGCGTTCGGCCCTCGAGGTCACAAACTTGGATTATTCATTAGGTCAACATCATAAACAAGTCTGCAAAAAATCAGAACTACCGGATTTGCCGCATACTGTGTTGTATAAAGTTACTGGACTATTAAGAAATACTTTTAATTTTAGATTAAATTTTTATTGTAATGAAAAAACACAAAGTATGTTAATGTACAAGGGTTTGAAAAAATTCTTCGTTGGAGTGACGTGAATAATCCATAGTATCAAAATGTTTGTTTTTTCTGCATACACCTTATATTATTCACACGAAAATAAGAAATAAAATAAATTTTATTTATTATATATCATTTATTATTATACTACTATAGTTTCAATCTCTGTGAGATCATCAACTGAGTGAGATCATCATTTAACAAATATGAACTCAACTTCAGGCGAAAGGCGTTAGGTTGAAAAATTATGCGATAACATACATGATACCTGTTTGCTATTCGATAGATTATCATTTAATATGGTTGCGTTGCAAATGTTCTGTCTGTGAAGTTGATCACTAATTACAAACATTTTTGAAATTTTTGAACTACTGTTGAACTAGAAAATTGTTACAGTCAAGAAAATCGAGGTTCGGATCTGTTCTTTTCGTTAGGCCTGATACAGTAACAGCAGTGCAGAAAAATAGTAGCCACCATCACTTCGATTTTAGCTCTGCTAGCAGTCATTGTGAATGTTCAACTAGCTGAAGTTCAAATCCTGTTGGTATACTATACCGATCTCCTCAATGTTCAGTAGACAAATCACTCGACTGTGTTAACAATGCACTCGTTGGCAATAATTTGATGACACTTTTTCCTCCGTTTTTGTCCATTGGTTTCAATAAAAATCATCAAACCGGCCTCTCAAGCTATTTTCTACAAAAAAATTATAAGCTGGCTATAAAAATTTATAAGCTGGCTTTATTGAAGCTTTCTTCAGCCACCATAAACCGTCGCTTTAATAATGAAATAACGTATGCCATATATACGTTGTTATTATATAATGGGTGCGCTGCATTCCCCATAAGCATGTCTATAAAGTGGCATTTTAACATTTTCCAATTTTTTTATAACTGGGGGTGAAAATTAATATATTGTTAATTAACGTACATGCAAATTTGAATTTGGTTAAATATTGAAACAGCGTAAATGCATGTACGATATTTCAATTCCTACAGAATAAAAACTTGGATAAAATCAGTGTCGTATACTTAACATACATTACGATCGCCACACGAAATGGTAAATCTAAAATATTGTATAAGCATCATTCATTACCACATGATATGCCGGTTCATATAAATAAAAAATTGTAAGAATATTGTGCGTTAGTTCAATAATAATTAGTTTTAGACTTAATCGTACTTCCATGCAAAATGAAATAACGTATATGAAGTATGAAATAACGTATAAGGTACCTGATTGACTTTTCACCTCTTTTTAGGTAGAAAAGCCAACAGGTACCAATGTGAAATTTTAATATGCTGTGTAGAAATTAGTCAAGATTAATTGGTAGAAATTTTTTTCCAATATCTTTATTCATTCAATAGTGCTGCCGAGTTTACGAAAATCAGAAAATCGAAAAATCTTTAAACCCAATTATCTCGAAACTACACTTTTTCTGAATACGTTGTTTCATTATTAAAGCGACGAAACAGTTTTGGGTAAAATGCAACCCAACGTAAAACTATGCAAACAAAAACTGTTGTTTTCTCAAATATTATATACACGGAATCCTCAGCGAGCGAATTATATTCGCACTTGCCTGACTTTTTTTTAAATAAAATGTATTGTGTATTTGGAATATGTCATATAATTATAATTATTAAAAAAATTCCTAACGAAAACGTAATTTAGAATCCTCGTCCTAAATGGCATGGTATCTTCGGATATTCAGATACATTAATTTATAATTCATTAAACTAAACATGCCTATAACTTCGAATAAAAATAAAACAACACATAAAACCTTAAAAGTCCTAGGTCCAAAGCAACATATGTTTTCTAAGGTGTTGACTGTTTGTAATGTATTTTATACCTATAGTTATTAATGTATAACCCTGAAGTTAATTAGCCCTCTTTATTATATGCCATGAACTAAATAGAAATGTAATGTCAATTGTTGTTAAATTTTTTTGTAAATATAAGATGGTGAACATTCACCTCGTTGTATTAAAAATCGTCTTTTAATTATTTCATCTGCCTATTTTAAAACTTTCAAAACGTAACATTGGCGACGTAGGATAATAGGTAACAAATTGCAACATAAATTTCATGCAAGTAAGTGAATTTAACGCCTAATAACGATACGAATAATAATGCACACGAACAACACGTTGACA
This sequence comes from Diogma glabrata, assembly GCA_963693315.1. NCBI lineage: Eukaryota > Metazoa > Arthropoda > Insecta > Diptera > Cylindrotomidae > Diogma > Diogma glabrata. Next base: position 95,892,657 of record OY856186.1, read on the forward strand.
TTGGGTGTTCCGCCATTGGATGTGGCAGAAAGTGGATTCAATTGGGAATTGTATAAAATGAGACTGGAACAATTTTTCCAAAGTACGAAAACAGAAAAAGCAGATGAAAAGCAGAATATCTTGCTTACATTGAGCACTGATAAAACATTATTATTACTACGTGGGCTTTGCATTACGCGGGAACCAAAAGAGGTTACGTACGGCGAATTATCAATAATAATAAAAACGCATTTTACTACTCCAACGTTAGTTTTCCGGGAAAGAAAAAGTTCTACGAAATAACCAAAAGTGACGATAAAAATATAACTGAATATCTGCTAAGGCTGTGAGCATCAGCAGCAACAAGTAACTTCGGTGATCGCCTAGATGGTAATATAATATATAAATTCGTTATGGGATTATCGGGAAAAAATTTTCGCTCGATTATGTGAAGAACGAAGAACGATTGGACAATAGAGAAAGCATTGGAGTTAGCAAAGAAATATGAACTTAGCAATTCATCTATTACAACCCATCAAACCTCATTAAATTTTGTAAAAAATAAGAAATCTGAAAGGATAAACTAGTATAAAGGGAATAAATCGGAAAATGAGCAAGCTTGTAAGCACTGCGGTTTTAAGAATCATAAACCAGAGAAATGCAGATTTAAAAATATTACGTGTAATAATTGCAACACAAAAGGACACATGACATCTATTTGCAACAAAAATAAACAAAATCGAGTATTTTCCAACACAATCAAATCAATTTCCGCTGATGTGAACAAAAACTGTGAGTATGAACGACATAGTAATTGTGATTCTATGTAGTAGTGATAATGAATCATCAAAAATTTTTTCAATTAATTCATTAAATAATTTATATGATGATGATCCTTTATACATTTCTTTAAATATTTATGGTCGGGTTAATAAATTTCAAATTGACACTGGTTCACCGGTAGCTGCTTTGCCAGGTCATATTTTTGATAATTTATTTTCTAAATATAATATTGAAATTTACAACGAAAAGGTTATTCCAACTGGTTATGGATGTCATAAGTTAAACGTAAGAGGCTATAGTAATCCATGCATTCATTATAATGGAACCTCCCACAACTGTAAAATTTTAATAATAGAAATCTGGATACTCCTATTTTTGGTCGTAACTTTTTGAAAATGTTTAATAAAACTATCTCAGTGAATATTATTATAAATAAAATTAAATCTGTTAACAAAATTGTACAGAAGTATGACGAAATTTTTAAATCTGATATTGGTAAACTCAAAAATATAAAAGTGAATATGGAGACTATAGAAAATCCAATCCCGAAATTTGTCATGGCACGTCCCATTCCTTACGCGTTCCGTAAAGATATCGAAAACCAATTAAGTGATCTGTGCGAGAAAGGTATAATAACAAAAACTGATTCGACAGAGTGGGGAACGTCTTTAGTTCCGATTCTGAAAAAGGTTGAAATCCTTGGTTGAAAGAGACAAATCATCCACTCCACTCCCGAGAGTCCAAGATTTAATTACAAAATTAGCAAATGGGAAAATTTTTACAAAATTTGATTTAGCATGCGCATATAATCACGTCGAATTGGATGACGAAGCAAAGAAACTGTTGGTTTGGAGCACACACATAGGTAATTTCGTAATTGACCGTCTTCCATATGGTGTAAAACTGGCAACAGGTATTTTCCAAAGAGAGCTGGAAAATGTATTATGTGATATACCTGGTGTAGTAAATGTTTTAGATGATATTGTGGGTTGAGAGCTAATAGAAAATAGTGTTTATTTGCTCAAAAAGAAATCACTTACCTGGGTCATATTTTGTCACATGAGGGAATCTTTAAAATGAGTGAAAACGACAAGGTCATTGATTTTCCGATTACAACAACTATAACTGAAGTACGAAGTTTTTGCGATTTTATTAACTTTTATGCAAAATTTATTGAAAATTTGTCGACAAAACGAATTCAATTTATAACTTATTAAAAAATAATAAAAACGATAAAATCGACTGGAGTCCTGAATGTAATAAAGCTTTCAGATTGATTAAAGATGAATTAATTTCACCAAAAGAGTTGTGTCATTTTAATTCAGAATTACCACTTATTCTAATTTGTAACGCAAATTGGAATCTAGTGTAGGTGTAGCAGCCTTCAAAGTGAGGTTTAATAACCTCAAATTCTCGCTCTACTACTAAATCCATTAATTGTCATTTCACCTCGCTGATTTGTTCAAAACCCAGGAAGGTGGCTGGAAAGTCTTCAGCATCGATGTACACTTAGATACGCTTGCCGATATCGCTGAACGATAGAGGTACGATTGTACTCGCAACATTTCTTGCGGTGTTCCCTAGGCCATGCTGTGGTCGGTCGCTGCGAAAGGACTTCTGCCGTTTGACACCAGTAGCTGTCTGTGGAGAGTTCTGCGATGTCTCGGATCGAATCCTCTTGCTACTCTTGGTACCTGTGTCCTTTCGTCTATCTACTACCCTCAGAGCTAGCTCCTTAGGTATCCGACCTTTAACGAAGGTAGCCAGGTCAAAGGATTTGGGAAGAACACAGACTTGCATGGTTCCCTCTTCAGAGAGGTCTTTATCTATTATTGCCCTCTTGCGCTTTTTGTTTGATATTAGCAGCTTTTTGGTGTTTATCTGACGTAATGGTTACTGCTGACCAGAGATAGAAACCAAAGCATTTTTTCAGTTGGTTCGGTTTTGGTTTGATAACAAATATTTATTATGGTTTTTGGTTTGGTTTTGGTTTCTTGATATTCCAAAACTTGGTTTTGGTTTGGTTTTGTTTTAAAGACTGCATCATTTTTTGGTTTTGGTTTGGGTTCAGTTCGGTTTTGATTCAAATTCAGAATTTAAATTCACATTTTTATTCTTAACTAATTCTCCATATTTAATTAAAAACAGCTTTATTCCACTAATAAGTCACATTAAAGAGCCATTTAAGAGTCAAGATTTAAGAGCCATTTAAGAGTCAAAGAGTCACATTTAATTTCATTAAATTCGAATATAAAAAAAATAATTTCAATCTTTATTCCGCTTAATAAACTAAAAACCTAACGTTTGTCAGCACATAAAGAACCCGTGGTTTGAATACAAAAATGTAGTAAACGTGAAAAAACACTGTAGTAGTTTCAAAAATAAATAAGAAGATTTTTCCAACTTATGTAGGTACTAGACCAAATTTTCTACTATAAAACCTCACCGTGAACCAAACAGAAAAACATTGATTTATGGTTCGGTTCAACTATTATTAAAAAAACTGGTTTGGTTCAATCAAATCATTTTGAAAATGGTTTGGTTTGGTTTTGGTTTTGGTTCGTTAAAACTTCGTTGGTTCAGTGATTTCGGCTTGGTTCAAACGGACCGGTTTCCGTCTCTGCTGCTGACATGTCAGATTTAGTGTCGGATTCTGAGTCACATGCGGTCCCGATTGCAGATTCCGGAGCGGAATCAGAATCGTTTGCAGACTGATGATCTTCTCTCGATAGGTCTGACGTGCCAGAGCACTATTTTGTGTTTGTTCACGATATGTTATTTCTGACATAACCTTAGAGCTTGTGGGTGCGATAGGCTTATTGTCGTTGACCTTAATACTAATGTTTTCTGAAAAATCAGACATCATCTCCGAGTCCGGCGAACACGAATTTGAATTTATTAGGTTTGGTGATGCGTTTAGAGAAGCATCGCTCTCGTATTTGTTTTAAGTAAATTAATATTTATGCAGTAGCTAGATGAATTTAGGGAGTAAACAAGTGCGCCGCAACAGAGCACTTTGATGTGGTAAGGCTATATTGAAACTGGAGGACGCCGGGTATCCAGAATGCCGTACTAAACAATCAAGCCCCTTTGACCATGCTAAGCCATCAGCGTACTTGTCTACCTTAGCTGTGGGTTTGGAATTGATCCTGGCTTCGATTCTCACCTAGGACCTGGTAAAAAAATAATTATTAAAACATTGGTTAGTTAAAATATCTATCAGTTTTGTTCCCCTGAGTTTCAAGGGAAAAGTAGGTCGACCAAATCAGTGCCCTTTTAATTTAGCAAGGCAAAATGTATCTAAAGGTCGCCTGGTATCCAGGTGGACCCGTTCGCGACTGAACTGATCATCGGCACGTATCAAAATGACTCCTTGATCGAGCCCATTCAGTCGTCATTCTGCGTGACCCACTCCACACTTGGGTCATTAACACACTTGAAAGGAAGGAGCACGTAGACCAGAAGGCAATAGCAGTATGGTGCGTTCCAATTGTCTTTAAATAAGACGCAGCTCGAAACTATGGGATTAAAATTTTTAACTACGCAAGTCGAATATAGCAACTCGGACAGTGTATAAAAAATCTATGGCAACAGAATTGAAGTATTTTATGAAACTAAGGACACTATATTTCCAAAACTGGTGGTGAATCAGGCAATGAATTAGTGCTGCCGATATTTTTCTATCAATTTGCTGTCGCGTTGACATTTAAAGACTTTTAAGTAGTTTCTGTTATCAAAAACAGCGATGTATAGACAATCATTGTAAAAAAAAAACAAATAAAATTATGTATTTGGTTTAATAATTGTTTATATTGACCTCACTTATTTATTATTCACGAATCACGTGGTTTTATCTCAAATCACGTGTCTGGTCTGATATCATCCGCTTGAAATGTTGTTTTATTTTAAAAAAATGGTAATTTAGCGTGTGTTCGATAAGTAACTAATATTTTATCATCTTACTAATGGAGACGTAACTGTAATGCATATTTAAGACAAATAAATGTTCACATTTCCCTCTTTTAAACGATGTAATATTCCGATTTGTTATTAATCTTATTATTAGCAGAGTAACGTTAGTAGGACGTCAGCTACTTTTCCATTCACTCTAATATCAATAAAAAACAACAGAATCCAATACATTTTCAACAATTCATTTCAATTTTCTAGTTACTTGTTCTTAAGATAATATAAACAAACAAACAAAATTTCACTTAGTTCGAATATTCTAAATTTAGCTGCCGAGAATTTTCCGCAACCAATCTTTTCACGTTCGTTAATGATTTTCATCTATTTTCGAAGCTCAACAAATTGTAGAATCTGAAAGAGTCTTCAGTCTTTTGTTGCGAGTTTTATGCGAAATAATCAAAATTTAATTTTTTTGTTTTAAGAAAATCGGTAACTTAAAGTTATTATTGTGAAATTATTATTTTGTTTTGTGTTAATAACTGTAATAATTATTTAGAACAAAATTTTTAATTATTTTATTTTTATTCTTTGATTAGTGTCATTAAAACATATTTTTTTTTCCTGTGAGATTTAAAATAAAATAATTGTTAAGTGTACCACGTTTTCTTTCAAATTTAAAAAAAATTATACAAAAAAAATTATATAACTCAGAAACTTAAACGGATTATCAGTGAGAGTTGTTACTTTCTTAAGCTCAGGTAATTTGAAATGATAATATATTTTAGTTCTTTAGTGTATTGGAAATCTTACGTTCACTTGGCTTCCTTAAAATTTCCTGATTTTTTTCTAAGTCTTTAAAAAAACCGGTTACAAAAATAAAATTTACAACCAATACTTAGGTTTAGGATAAAAATAAAAACTTAGGTTTAGGATAAAAATAAGTTGATTTTAAAATAACTGATGAAGAAGATTTCTATTTCTTCCTCAAACTTTTCTCCTATAAAAAAATCAACAATAAAATTGTTTTATAAATTAAAAGTCTATTTTTAATGCTTATTACACTTTTTTTTAAAAAAAAAAAGTAAAATTTTAAAAATACATTTCTTTTCGTTAAAACAAAAAATTAAAAAGTTAATTTTTCATAATTTTATTGGATTAAATAAAAAGTAAAAAATTTCTTTATTTGCCAATCAATGTTCTATTGAATGCGTGTACGTCACACGAATCTTTAAGAGGAACCCACAAAAAAAAATCTTTAATTTATCTTTAAGTGATTTTATTTTCTTTTAATTATTTTCATTTTTGTTTGTATATTTATGTTAGAACTATTTAAAGAAATGATGTTTGTTGGTTGGTAGACGACATAATGGTGCAATTTTCAATTTATGATAATTCTAAATATAGACGAAGATTTTTAAACTTTATTTTAAATGAATATTTTTTATAAGTTTTCTTAATTTTCTGAAAAAATATTTTGCGAATTTTTGAATTTTTTTTTAAGAAAAGAAAATCTAAATTTGAAATTATTTATATTATTTGGTCTTGGAATGTTTAAGAAGATAATTTGAATTTCATGGAACATCTGCGCAAGAAGCTATTTTTGATTTTATACAATATGTACAATACTAGATCTACCAATACAATACAATACTAGATCTAATAAACATTTATATTTAATTTAAACCCTTTGAACTAAAACATGTTAATATTAAAAACATCAAAAATGTAAATACAGCAGTTTTTTAGAGAGATTAGGTACACAACGTAAAAAACAAATAAAAAGCAATGATATCTTATCACACGCACATTTCAGCGGTAAGAACGTCAAAGGAACCAAATCAGGAGTTTGTTTTTAGGGTTTAATACACAACATAAAAGTACCAAACCAAAGAAATGATACATTTTGATAAGCAGATTGGATACTGCGACAGTAAAAACATTTCATGTAACTATTCAAGCTAAAATTTTCAATAAACATACCAAGCTACAAAAATGTATGTACATTTTATGAACTAAAACTTAAAAATAAAAAATATATAAATAAATAGTCCCGATGGTCGACACAATTAAGTTTACAAAGTATAAATTTATTTTTCTTCGAATTCTAAATGTACAATGCATTATTTGAAAGTTAATCTGAAACGAGAGAAGTACAAGCCAAACGCAAAAACTCTTTGAAGGCACACAGTATTTTATTTTTGAAAGCCCTAATTTTGGGCGTTTAATGACAAGAGATCCCTTACACTTCAAAGAGCTTTTGCGTTTGGCTTGTACTTCTCTCGTTTCAGATTAACTTTCAAATAATGCATTGTACATTTAGAATTCGAAGAAAAATAAATTTATACTTTGTAAACTTAATTGTGTCGACCATCGGGACTATTTATTTATATATTTTTTATTTTTAAGTTTTAGTTCATAAAATGTACATACATTTTTGTAGCTTGGTATGTTTATTGAAAATTTTAGCTTGAATAGTTACATGAAATGTTTTTACTGTCGCAGTATCCAATCTGCTTATCAAAATGTATCATTTCTTTGGTTTGGTACTTTTATGTTGTGTATTAAACCCTAAAAACAAACTCCTGATTTGGTTCCTTTGACGTTCTTACCGCTGAAATGTGCGTGTGATAAGATATCATTGCTTTTTATTTGTTTTTTTACGTTGTGTACCTAATCTCTCTAAAAAACTGCTGTATTTACATTTTTGATGTTTTTTTCCGCTAAGATATCATTTCTTTTTGTTTGTTTTGTTTTCGTACATTGTGTATTAAACATCTTAAAAAAAACTGCTGAATTTACATTTTTAATGTTTTTTCCGTTGATATCATTTCTTTTTGTTGGTCTATATAAAAAAAATATAACATCAATATCCAATTTTTAATCCATTACTAATCCCTTTTCAATTATTATCCAATCCACATCCATTCCATATCTAATCCATATCCAATCCATATCCAATCCATATCCAATCCATATCCAATCCATATCCAATCCATATTCAATTCAATTTAAATTCTAGCGGGATTGACGAAATTACAAACAAACTTATAAAAGAGATATCACCTCTTTTAGCGGATGTATTAGCCTACATCTTTAACTTAAGCATTGAAACAGGTATTTTTCCTAAAGCATTAAAGCGTGCTGTAATTATTCCTCTATATAAAAAAAATGACAAAACAAAGGTCGAAAACTATAGACCAATCTCTATGCTCTCAGTTTTTGCAAAAATATTTGAGAAATGCATCAAGAATAGGGTTTTATCTTTCTTAGATAAAATTAATTTCTTCAGCCCCTCACAATTTGGTTTTCGAGTTGGTCTTAGTACAGAAGACGCTTTACTTCACTTCTTAAATTCTGTATATGTTGGCTTGAATAATAAAGAAATTGTATCAGGATTATTTAAAGACATCACTAAGGCATTTGACATGGTCGTACACTGCCTTCTGTTGGAAAAACTGCATGCAGCTGGTTTTAGAGGATTTATTCTGAAATGGTTTAGTTCATATCTATTTCAGAGACCAGTATCAGTAAAAATTAATAAAGAAACGAGTTCTGAAAGATCATATAATATTGGCGTGCCACAAGGTTCGGTTTTAGGGCCGATTTTATTCTTAATCTACATAAATTCTTTATTTAAGCTAAATTTCCATGGAAAAATTTCAGCTTTTGCAGATGATATGGCCTTATGTTATATTCAAAATAAAATAAACATGATAACGGATCAGATGAATCAAGATTTAGATCTTCTAAATAAATGGTTCTCAGTTCATTCGATGATAATTAGTGATAAAACAAAAATTGTTCACTTTAGTCCTAACATTGGATTGACACAACCTCCATTAGTAACCAGTCATGCGCTAGAATGTGATAAAAATAACTGCACCAGGAATTGTTTAAATATTGAAGTTGTTTCTCAGTTCAAATACCTTGGTGTAACTCTGGATAGTCCTTTAAATTGGAAAGCACATGCAGATGACCTAAGGAAATATTTTTTGGTGGTAAATACAAAATTTTACTTCTTAAAGTCTGCATGCCCTGTTAGGGTTTTAAAATCCATCTATTATGCCTTATTCCAGTCAAAACTTCAATATGGAATAACTTGTTGGGGTGGCGCTTATAAAAGCTCTCTAAAACCCCTAGTTACCGCACAGAATCACGCAATCAGAATTATTTATGGTAAGAAACAAACTGATAGCTCCTGGCCAGTGTTTTGCAATAACTTTATATTGCCATTAAGACACCTTTATATTTACAAGATATTAAAAATATTTTATAGTAGAAGCGGAAATCGTTTGTTTCGATTATTGGACCCCTCAGGTAGGCTACGCTCACACAATATTTGCATTGCTTCAATTCCTCGTTTTAGAACAACACATTTTAAACAATATTTTCTTGTAAACGCTCCTGCTCTATTTAATAAACTACCAATTAATCTGCGCTCTGATCTACTTCCATTGATGGTATTCCTGAAACAGTTGAGATCTTGGTTGTTTACTGTATCAAATGTTGAAAGTCTGTTTGAAGTTTTGGTCTAAGTAGCAGATATTAATATTCTTTCCTGTTCTTTATTTGATCATTGATTATATTTACATAAGTGAAATGTAAACTTTTTTTGGCACTTTTTTTCAGATTTTTGTATTTTATTGATATATTCTTTATATTTTTGGATTTTAATCAAATTTAGATGATTTTTAAATTATATTCTTTAACCCCGCGTCACATTAACATTTTTTCATGCAATTTCTTGGTCTGTAGATTTTAACAGCCAAGAGTTGGTTAATTTTTTGAAGGAACAAATAACTCTAACCATTTACTTGGTTAAAATTTGTTCCTAATATTCTGTTACCAGCCCGGTACAAGTTGTGAATTAATACATATATAAATTCGGATTTCTGATTTTAGAATTGATTTTACTCGTTAAAGAGAAATATTATTTTAGAAAAATAGAGTAAAATTAGTTATCCTTTTAAAGAGAAAATGAAAAGTATTAATAATTTTTAGCTTTCTTTATTTTTTATTTTCCTTTATATTTTATTAGCATAAATTTGATTTATTTAATAATTTGTATTTAGTTTTAAGATTCACATATTGTTAAAACATTCCTTAGATTTAATTGTATTGTATATTATATGGGCTTGAAACACGAATAAATAAATTAAATAAATAAAAATAATAATAAATAAATTCATATCCAATCCATATCCAATCAATATCCAATCCATATCCAATCCATATCCAATCCATATCCAATTCATACCTAATCTATATCCAATCCATATCTAATCCATATCCAATTCATATCCAATCCATATCCAATACATATCCATTCCATATTCAATCCATATCTAATCCATATCCAATCCATATCCAATCCATATCCAATACATCTCCAATCCATACTCAATTAATATCCAATCCATATCCAATTCATACCCAATCCATAGCCAATCCATATCCAATCCATATACAATCCCATATTCAACCCATATCAAATCAATATCCAATCTGTATTTAATACATATCCAATCCATATCCAATTCATGTCCATGTCATATCCATACGAAGTCCAATCCATATCCTCATCCATATCCATATCTTTATCTATATCCACATCCGTATTCATATACATATCCATATTCATACCTATATCAATATCCATATCCACATCCATATCCATATCTAAATCCATATCCAGCCCAAGTTAACAAATCATCTTAAAATTAGGAACAATAACATATTTATGAGACTACCAGTGTAAACTACTGATGAGTTTTTAAAAGCGATATTACATCTTTTTAATTAGTAGCCCGAATAATTGCTGTACCAGCAACAATCATATTTGCTCCAGCTTTAGCACACTCATTAATTGTTTCTGGTCCAACTCCTCCATCAACCTCTATATCTGATGTTGGGGTAATTTTAACGTGGCCATTCCACTTTTGGCATAATATCACTCATAAATTTTGACCCCGAAACCGGGTTTAACGGTCATAATTAAAATCATATCAGCTAAGGGAATGTACTCTTTCACAAGCTCAACCGGAGTGCATGGTTTTAAAGCTAAAACCTTCATTCCAGCGTCTTTAACTTTCCTTGAAACTTCTGCAACAATTGTTTGAACCGGTTCAACGTGAAAAGTATATTGATCATCACCAGCATCGGCCATTGGTTCTATCCACTGATCTGGGTTCGATACCATCATATGAGTTTCACTCATAAATTTTTGACCACCAAAACGGTCATAATTAAAATAACTAAAAAGAAAAAGTTAAATTAAATATAATTAACAAGTTACACAATTAGAAACTTATTTGATCAATTATTGTTATCTAATATCTAGTATTTGTGTTTCGGAGAGTAGATGTTGTACAGACCGTGATATTATAGATCTACTGATCTTATAAATAAACAAAACTTAAGTAAACGTTCTAACAAAGCTAAAGTTGGAATTCCAGTCACAGAATAGAATTTTTTACAGATGGTAGCTTATTAGAGTTTGCTGATTCACTATTAATTTGAAGAAATATGTCTCACTTGTTACAAACTAGAAAATAAAACATAATTCCACACATACTTGATAGTATATAACAATTATTAATCAAATAAGTTTAATAATTAATAATTATTAATCATTTAAGTTTAACTTAACTTTTTCTTTTCAGTTAACTGTAGTAATTTAAGATAATAATTATATTAAAAATAACAAACGCAACCTTGATTTGGAAGAAATAATATTTATGAATGTTTTCAAAATACAAATTATCTGTCAAAATTTTCCAATAGGAAAGTAGGTACGGTAGTTTCGGAAAGTAGGAATGTATTTCGAAAAAAGGAAATCAGTGCCATCTCTATTAAAAATTACCGTCGTAGTTACGACCAATTTTTAAGTGAAAATAAAATCTCATACCATAAATATTAAATTATTTCTGTTTTTCGTTGTTTTTTTCAGTTTTTTAGTTTTAAAATATGTTACCATTTCAGATTTAAAGAATATTTATATGCTTTGAGCCATATAATGACTATAATATTATTACAATGGTGAAATAAAGGAATTCGAAATTAGATTTTTTCATGTTTAGCTGTAAGATAAGGGCTCGTCAAAATTTTAAATTGAGTTTTTTTTTTTGAGTAATTTTTTTGTTGTATTAATTAAAAAACTCGCCAATTTCTATCGAAATTTATGAAATGGTGAAATAAAGGAATTCGAAATTGGATTTTTTCATGTTTAGCTGTAAGATAAGGGCTCGTCAAAATTTTAAATTGAGTTTTTTTTTTTGAGTAATTTTTTTGTTGTATTAATTAAAAAACTCGCCAATTTCTATCGAAATTTATGATTATTAATTAATTTATGTTAAAACTTATAACATATGTGCGCTGCTAAATGGTGTACCATCAATTTTTTGACTCGTTACCAATTGTATACACACAAATATAAAATTAATATAAAGGTGACATTTGAGGTTATTATTGTTATGATTGGTTGACCTTGTTAGTTTTTATTAATTAAAACAAAATTTGTTTATTCGGTTTGATCACTGAATTGTAAAGTAAATATATACTGTATCTAAAAAGTTTAATGTAATCCCTATCTCTCTGCTCTTGAAGCTGTTCCTGTTGACAAATGTGTCTTTGTTGAAAGTTATTGAATCATATTAGCTGCGTTGTATTCATTAGGGTCAGGTCAGGTTCAAGGTTTGACTGACGTGTTAAAGTAAAAGCGGCAACAACATAACCTATATATTTATCGAATCCAAGATTTGTGACCTGTATAAATTTTAGTTACATAAATTTGCAAAAGATGCCGCATACTATTAGACCTCATTAACACTGTAAATTGATATTTTAGGAATATGAATTAGATGAAAATACAGGAATATGTTTTTTAATTTCATGTTGACCTTTATATCTATCAAATTCAAATGCAATTTACATGTATAACAAATAAGCAATTCTTATGACATTTGATTTTGTTATTTAAAAAACTCAGTGCAGACTATAGATTTCAAAAATGTTTAACCATTTTTATTTGCGTGACCCACATCATTTTTTCAAATCTTGAACCTGATTTGGAGTATTTTTTAGGAGTATTTTTCTAAAACTGTCGAATTTGAAGCAAAGCACTCCGCGAACAATGTAGCTTGCCTTGAAGGGTCAGTAACGATTGAGTCACCATCAATCATAGGGTAGGGGGATAGAAGATTTAGTACCAGAATTTAAAGAATTAATGGCACTGTAAAAACTTTTGTCAGAAATTGACATACTCGAAAGTTTTGCCGCTTTCGCTCTGTCAATTTCTGCTTTTTCGTTTTCAATTATCTGGCTTGATATTTTATTGGCCTTTAACTATTGGTATCGATTAACAGAGTTCTTTTTATGAATCCAAATATTAAATAATCTACGTTTGTTTCTAAGAGCCAAATTGGCTGCCTTCGAAAACAAATATTTTTGTTGGAGTTTCATTATTGAAAAGGGAACGAATTTTTTAATATCGAATTGAATGGTTTCTGTAAAGTTTTGAGAAAAAACATTTACATCGTCAGTATAAAAACAATGACGATCAAAAGGGAAACCTTGAAAAAAAACTTCGGCGACCAATGGTGTCCATTTTTGAAAAGTGAAATATTTTACGGGGCTTGGGAACTCTACTTTTTAGTACATCAGTTTTGATAACTGATTTGATTATGTAATGGTCAGAATTTCCAATACCACGCTTATCGACATCGACACTCGTAGTATCTGGCATAGATGTAAGATAGAGGTATAGGAGAAAACTTTTATCACCGTCATTACGAGGAGTGAAAGTTGGGCTTTTTACAATCTGTGTCAGGTCGTGCGATACGGCAAATATTGCTGCCTGCCTTCCATTGTTGTCGTCGTCGGTCGTTTTGGAAAATTCTAACTATGATCTGTTGAGGACGTTGAAATCACCGGTAACGATAACCTCACAATTTTGAAATTGTACCCTAATTTCGTCCACAAAATTAGTTTAGAGATTAAAAAAATTGGGATTTTGTTTGTTTGGGGACCGGTATAAAGCTATTGTGAAAAAAGAAATTTCAGGTAAACAAACCTTTAATACTACTATGTTGTAGTGTGGCCATTTGCCAAATTGTTGTTGCAAAATTTGGAAAGCGTTTTGGAAACACTCTCATGACTGTATGCACATACACCTTGATAAAGTTTAAAAGCTAATTCAAGCCTATATTTGGGATCCAGTGTTACATCACACTGATAAATTTTAGAAACTTTTGTTTCTGTCAGAAAAAGAATGTGCGGTTTGTCATGCTCGAGATGATGTTGCACGGCGTCACGGCTGGTATTTCATGCCACAATTCTGTATGCTATAAGAACAGCAAAACTTAACAATGCCCTTCTCACCGAAAATTTTAAAACTTATAATCGGCAACTTTTTCGTTGTGCTTCAGCAATCACTTTATTTCCTTTATAAATATTACCCTCTGAATTTTCAAATATTATACGATAGCCACTCATTTCCTACTTTTGTATACTAAAAGTAAATTATGTTGAAGACCTGGTCCTAATAAGAGGGTCTGAATTTTAATGGACATTGATTCACCATTTACATAACTAAAACATTTTAAATTTCCAATTTCATTTGCTACAAGATATGATTTTGTTACTTTAATTTCAACTGCGCTTTCTAATTTTCTCAGATTATTTAATACAACGTTATTGTTTATCCAATTACTTCGGTCTGAAAGACCTAAGTATTACATTCATGAGCCAAAAGTGAAATTCTTACCCCCACTTTTTTGGCATTTCTCGACGTTTTAGGACCTACTGGTTCTTAAAAAGCAAAAAAAAAAAATGTATGTCTGTCTGCCGGCCGTCCGTCCGTCATTACCTACACTGCAGGGAAAACGGCTGGAGGGATTTCAAAATTTTTTTTTCTAAAAATAGGTATTCACAAGGGACAGGTCTGAAATGACGCTGTGTTCGATAACTGTACCGGAAGTGTGTCAAAAAATCATTATGTGTGTCAAAAATAGCAAATTTTCATATTTTTGGCTTAAAAAACGTTCATTTTATGTGATTACGAGTAGGAACATTAAATTTGGAGAAATCTTGATGGTCGGGAATGGTATGTGAGATCAAAAACTAGATTATTGCATTAAAAGTTTATCAAAAAAATGTTGTCAAGTGTGTCAAAAGAAAGATTTTTATTTATTTTTTTACCTAATTTTTTGGAAAAAAAATAAAATTAATTAATTTTGTTTGTTTGAAATGAAGTTTTATTATTATTATTGAGAATTATGGCATTATAAGTTTGTCAAAAAAATGTTGTCAAGTGTGTCAAAAGAAAGGTTTTTATTTATTTTTTACCCAATTTTTTTAGAAAAAAATAAAATTATTATAGAGAATTATGGCATTATAAGTTTGTCAAAAAATAATGTCAAGTGTGTCAAAAAATGATTTCATTTGTTTTTTTAGCCAATTTTTTGGAAAAAAAATGTAGCTGTTTTTATGACTTAAATGTAATTTAGAATGAAATTGGACATGGACATTTTTTAATTTGTTATAGTTTTTGAAATATTTTTGGAATTTTGAAAAAAGTTTATATTTTTGATTTTGTAATAATTTTTGCAATATTTTTAGAATTTCGGCAAAAGTTTTAATTTTCGATTTTGTAAGAATTTTTGGAATATTTTTAGAATTTTGAAAAATTTTTAATTTTTGATTTTATTATAATTTTTGGAATTTTGAAAAAATTTTCAATATTTGATGTTGTAATAATTTTTACAATATTTTTAGAATTTTGGAAAAGTTTGAATTTTTAAGAACTTTTTGAATATTATTGGAATTTAGAAAAGTTTAAATATTTGATTTTATTCTAATTTTTAGAATATTTTTGGAATTTTGAAAAAAGTTTGATATTCTTTAATTTCTCCAATATTTTTGGAATTTTGAAAGAAATATGAATTTGTGATTTTGTAATATTTTCTCGAAACGCTAAATGGAGAGGTTTTTGAGCAGTTTGCTGAGTGTGTCATCTTTTCACTAAATTATGTTAATATATGATCTGTTATAATTTTCCGGCAACGTATTGATGTTTCGTGTTAGTTTTGTTATAAATTTCTAAACAGAGATAAAAACATACTTGTACTTTGATAAATAGTTATGTTTGATATACATCGCTGCACAAAACTAAAAACCATGTCCTCATAAAAGTTTTTTGCCGAAAGCTATATCAAAATCCTTAACCCAGACCGAAGTCTTGATATCTCAGAGCTGTGAGATTTTAGCCCCTCCATATTTTTCTGTTGCTTTTGAATCCAAAAACCATGAAATATCATTCGTTGATTCATTTTCACGTGGAACTAAAAAAGGAAAACTGCCTGGTTCCATAGCATTGTTTTCAACATCATCATTATTTGGAATGTACCGCTACGTTTGCTGAAATTCTTAAGTTAGTTTTCGAAAAATTAGCTGGAAATTTAACAAAGCATTGTTTTCTTTTATTTCCTAACTTTCCACATTTATGACTTTGAAGTTTAGAAGAACCTTCCCTGCTCATCTCGCACTTTACTTGCCTCGTGTTAACTAGGCTTTACTATCGTTATTGTGATGAAAGCCTAGAAGACCTCCGAAGTTCAGTGAGTTCAGTATCGGTTAAATAACCGCGTTCACAAGCTAGTCAGCGAATTTACTAGTGGCTAGTAAGCTCGCCTAGTGTAATTATGTTCACGATCTTACTAACAGATCTACAGCAAAAGTCGGTACTTGGCCTTTTTTCTTAGCCACTAGCTATAGCTTCAAAACTCGCTTTACGAAAGTTTTTGATTCAAGTATTTGTATATTTACTAATTACTATAATATAATCTGTAGTTCAAAATTTGAAATTATTTAATAAATAAAATAAACACAAATAAAATAAATAAAGATAATAAAATCGAAATTGTAACGGAAATTAAACATAATTTACATTTAACAAAACTGTTTTTGAGTTGAATCCTGAGTTTTTAAGGGTGGCGATGGATCAATTCCAGCTGATGAAAAACGTGATCTACGCAGGTCAAAATGTCGAGATTTGAACTTGGCCCTTTTTTATTTTTCTGAAACTTGCCATATTATTATTTTACAATTTTTTTAAAGTGCATAGTTTGAGCATAGAGGGCACCCCAACATGCATGAAAAATGAAAATTCTGCCAATCCGATGTAACTTTAAAATTTAATTGCTCAAGAACGGCTTTACCGATTTCATCAAACTATTTTTCGTTTGATAGATAATTAGTTAGCCGTTTGAAAAAAAATTAATTAATTGTTTTTGTAATTATTTTTTAAATAAAAATATTAAAAAATCTTTTTGAAAGATGGCGCTAGGGTCGAAGATCAATTGGAATTTAATTAATTTTTTATATGAAAATCGTTCTATCCTTACTCTAAAATAATCCAAATTTACAAAGAGGCGTTAATTCGTGTTCTTGAGATATTTAATTTGAAAGATTTTAGTCTGACCCAAAATTCTAATTTTTCATAATTTTTTCAAACAACTTCCATTACCAAAAACTTTTAAATTCAATTAAATTTTAAGTTTTTGTTAAATGTAGTTCTAGCCTTACTTTAAAATGTATCAAATTTACAAAGAGGCGTTAATTTGTGTTCTTGAGATATTTAATTTTAAAGATTTTTGGTCCAACTGGAATTCGAATTTTTCATCATTTTTTCGAACTGCAGTGGTTAAAAGGTTTTGTTGATAAAAATTGTTCGAAAAAATAATGAACAATTAGAATTTTAGACGGACAAAAAATCTTTAAAATTAAATATCTCAAGAACACAAATTAACGCCTCTTTGTAAATTTGATATATTTTAAAGTAAGAATAGAACTACATTAAAAAAAAAAGTTAAAATTTAATTGAATTTAAAATTTTTTGTTAATGGAAGTTGTTTGAAAAAATTATGAAAAATTAGAATTTTTAGTCAGACTAAAATCTTTCAAATTAAATATCTCAACAACACGAATTAACGCCTCTTTGTAAATTTGGAATGTTTTAGAGTAAAGATAGAACTTTTTTCAGAAAAAAAATTAATTAAATTCCAATTGATCTTCAACCCCAGCGCCATCTTTAAGAAAGTTTTTTTAACATTTTTATTTAAGAAATAATTACAAAAACAAATAATTAATTTTTTTTCAAACGACAAACTAATTATCTGTCGAACGAAAAAATGTTTGATGAAATCGGTAAAGCCGTTCTTGAGCAATTTAATTTCAAAACTACCTCAGATTGGCAGAATTTTCATTTTTCATACATGTTGGGGTGCCCCCCTCCACTATGCTCAAACTATGCACTTTAGAAAAATTGTTAAATAAGTTAAATAATTGTTAATGTTTTATTTTGTCCATACTAATTATATGACAAGTTTCAGAAATATCAAAAATGGTCAAGTTATTACAACTCGGTCTAGAACACGTTTTTCTTCACGTCTACAAAATAATCAAAATGTTCAATGATGTCAATCATTGACAGACACAAACATAATCGCGATTATCTTTGATCACGATCTCAATTTTAATTATTGTGTACAAACTTTCAATAATGGCTAACCCGCTTTTCACTGGTGGGGGCTGGACAGTTAGCTTTACTGAAAGATTTGTATATGAAGAAAAATAACATTTTATTTTGTTTAATGTTAAAATAATTCTTATTTATTTATAGTAATTTATTTTCTTTAAATAAGCAATTTTGCTGCGTTAACAATTATATAAAGTTATTATAAAGAAAATTGATTTAATATAATAATGCAATTTTGCATTATTATGCATTATTGATTTGAGCAGGGTTGGTTGATATATTTTTATCTGTTGAGGTATCAACATACTACGGAGCCCTGTTGTATACTGTTATGATTCTAGTTGATAGGCTGCAGGAATTCCATTAACTTCTTGACTGCATCGATATTTGATAATTATAATAATTGCAATGGACACAATTAATCCATACAAAATAAAATAATGATGAACATCATGAACTGAAGGCCTTTGCAAGAACGGTAAGGTTTCTTGATCTTTTATTGTATTAATAGAATTTTCTGCGATTCTCACTTAACTTGAAGATTATTGATGGAGTAATTCAAAAGTTGACTAAAGTTATTAACCCCGACTTCATCATCAAAATCCATTTGATTCAAAATTACTGAGCTCAGTAGATGGTACTGTTGTATGATACCTGGGATTGTAACAATATTTTTTCACTCTTTGCCATGCACCTTGGTTTCAGTAAAAGTTTTCCACTTCCATAAATTGTTCTTCTTTGCATATGATTCGAAGATTGGTTTCGTTGCTTAATGCGAACAACCAAGTGTTGTTTTTTTTAATTGGTACCAACTATCAACAGGTTTTCCCTTTTGAACGTTACAGTGTTTAGTTCACACGATTTTTTAGGATCAGTTCGCACATAGTTCGCACGATTTTGTAGGATCAGTTGTATGAATTGGATGTGTTTTCTTACATATAAAAATTCTTTTGAGCTTGCTGCAAAGCATTTATCCAAATCCGTGGTTGACATAAAATAGTATTGGTCCATGTGTAAGCCTGTGATGAGAATCTCTCATTTTGGTACAATTGCTTTAGATTCATTAAATGTATTCATTGGAAAAGCGGTGAGTTTGTACATATTATGGAGCATGTTGTCTGCGAATGGAAAATTGAAGTTGACAATTAGCAGATTTTCAATTGTTCTTGCTGTGACTGTTAACACACGATACTTTTTGTCATTATGGAATGTATGGAATGTATGTCATCATTCACATTTGTGTCGTTGTGGGGTCAACATCACTGTGAATAACTAATTTGATTATTTTCTTTTTCTTTTAATTTATTTCAAATCAAAATTTGTTTATTTCAAAAAAAGAAAAGTTATATTTATAAAAAATTAATTATTAATTTCCTAAAACGCTATTTGGAATATTATAGAAGTTTGGTGTTGCTGAGTTTCTAGAAGTGTTTGTTATTGTGAAATTTAAGATTTTATCTAGAAAATGGCCGTGTGTAGTGTTTGCAACAATAAAATCGATAGATTTGATGATACAAAACTGGAATGTGTTGGGTGTCACAATTTTTTTCATTCAAATTGCTTGAAAAATACTATTGCTGATTGTTTGAAGAAGGAGAGATTGCCCTGGAAGTGTAATAAATGCTTGGATGTTACAAAATCAATCTCAACAATATCTAGTGCTTCAATAACTCAAGGTAATTCTAAATCAAATAATCGTCATGCTACTCCTACTACAACGGAGCTAAAAACTGTCAATCTATTTGAAACAAAAACAAATGATAAACTTGATTTCATCACGCAAGAACTACAGTTAATATCAAAATCAATTGAAGACACAAAAAATTTATTGTTTACAAAAATTAAAAACATTGAAGATAATATGAAATCAACAATTGCTGAACTTCATAATGAAAATATTTTGTTAAAAACGGAGATCAAAACATTAAGCGGTCGTATCGACTACCTTGAGCAAATACCATTAAACAATAGTATCGACATTATTGGATTTCCATTAATCAAAAATCAAGATATGCTGCAAAAGTCAATTCTAAAGCTTTTCAATGACACAATGAAAACAAATGTTAACGAAGAAAGCATCATATCATGTTATCAGAAAAATATTATCAGCAATGCATCGGTGCCAAATAAAAATGTTACTTGTGTTAAATTTAATTCTAGTGTTAATAAATCGATAGTTATGAAATGCAAAAAATATCTTAAAGGTAAAAAAATTTGTGTAACTTGTGATGATAATAATCCAATGTATTCAGAATGTTTTGTTAATGATAGCATGACCGCAAACAAAAGAAAATTATTCAAGGCTGCAAACAAAGTTAAAAAGGAAGCTAGTGTTAAGTACTTATGGTTTCGTCAAGGAAATATATTTATGAGGGAGCAAGATGGGAGTAGAATTATAGTGGTCAATGATTTGAAGGATCTTGATATTTTTAAACGTTAGTTTTTAAAATAAAAAAATGCCAGTAAATAAGAAAAATATAATATATATAGATCCTGATCACGATTCTACGTCCCCTCTTGATACTTCAAATGCTTCTCTTAATGCTAATTATAGCATAGTTGAGGAGGTTATTGTTCTGCATCAGAATATCCGTAGCATGCGTGCAAATTTAGATAAGTTTATAGCTCATGTTGATGTCCTAAATAGTCTGCCTTTGTTAATGTTTTTGTCAGAGATCTGGATTGAAGACAATGAGTTGAATAATTATAATATAGAAGGTTATAATTTGTATGGGTGTTGTAATAATAATTATAGAGCAGGTGGAGTGTGTGTATATGTAAGAAATGATGTTGAGTGTAATATTGCAACTTGGAATCTCAAATCTGCGGACATTTTAAAATTGGAGTTTCAAATTTTTAATGAAATTTTTACCTTTGTTTGTATTTATAGGTTTAATTATATGCCGATTCAAACTTTTCTATCGGAGTTCACTCCCGTGTTAACAAAAATTAACAGCAAAAATTTAATAATTCTTGGTGATATTAATATTAATATTCTTAGTTCATCTCAAGAAAGTGATGAATATTTGTATTTGTTAGCGACAGAGGGCTTAGAAACATTATTGAATGAAGTAACACGACCTGCTTCTAATACCTGTATTGACCACTTTTTTGCAAGACTTCAAAACTCCTCTAAAGTGATAATACAAACTCAATCACTTAATCTGAATATAACTGATCATAATCTGATTCATGCTACTATTAAACTTGAATCAATTCCTGAATCTGCGGAATTAAAATCTCTACCTACAACAACCGTAAATTATAATATTCTCAATGGATTGCTGTCGCAGGAGCTCTGGCTAAACATTTATAATGAACGTTGTCCCAATAAAGCGTTGGATTTATTTATTGATGCTTTTTCTGATTATGTAAAACTGAGTACTTCGATCAATGTTGTATCAAAAGCGCACCCTAAGAAATTAAAACCTTGGATTTCAAATAAATTGTGTAAAAAAATTAATAAAAAGAATCAGCTAGCCAAAAAATTAAAAAAATATTCCAATAATGTTAATCTCAGACAAGAATTTGAAAAAATGTCTAATGACATTGCAGTGGAGGTTGTTAAAGAAAAAGAATTGTTTTATAGAGGCAAGTTTATCCAAAATAGATCTAATGGTAAAGGAAGTTGGAAATTAGTTAATGAAATTCTAACTAAGAACTGTAATAATAATGTTGTGAAGCAGGTTTTAATAAAAAATAAGCAAGGAGTTACTATAAACGATCCAATAGAAATAGCGAATGAATTTAATAATCATTTTATTAATATATGTAAACAACAGACTAATGAAGCGCCGGCACTTGATAACTTGCCGTGTCCTACGTATAATAATACTATAGATTCTAGTTTCTTTATGAAACCAACCTCAAACTCCGAAATAATCTCAATTATCAGTTCTCTCAATTCAAAGAAATCTAATGATGTATTTGGGTTTAGTAACTATATGTTTAAAATGATTTCAACTAATATAGCGGATGTTTTAGCTCATGTTTTTAATTTGAGTTTTGAGACTGGTATTGTGCCCGATAAATTGAAATCTGCCCTGGTAATTCCGGTATTCAAGAAAGGAGACACTAGCTGTGCTGGAAACTATAGACCTATATCCCTACTGCCGATATTATCAAAAATATTAGAAAAATTAGTTAAACATAGAATGCTTAGTTTTCTTAATAAGCATAATTTCTTTAGTAGGAATCAATTTGGTTTTATTAAAAATCGTAGTACTGAGTTAGCGTTATTGGAGTTTTTAGATAAAATTTATATTGCTATTAACGAAAATAAAGTTGCAGCTGGGTTGTTTGTTGACATTAAAAAGGCGTTTGATATGGTTGAACATAAGGAACTATTGCGTATCTTGAAAACAATTGGGTTTAGAGGAGTAACATACTCTTGGCTTCAGTCTTATCTCAAAGATAGAATCCAACGGGTGAAGTTCAATAGCTGCCTTAGCAGTAGTCAAAAAATCGAAAGGGGTGTTCCCCAAGGTTCTGTATTGGGCCCAATTTTCTTTCTAATATATATAAACTCAATATTTTCTCTACCTCTTATTGGAAATATTGTTGCATTTGCTGATGATATGGCCCTGAGCTATAGTGATAATAACACAGATAATATAGCTGTGTTTATGAATTATGATCTGAAAATCTTAAATAACTGGTTGCGTAATCATTCGCTGGTAATTAGTGAAAAAACAAAAGCAATGTCCTCAGGTGTCCAACTGCAGCAACTTGTCACACAGAATTATATGTCATTCTCATGATTGTGATAACATATGCTCGAGTAATTGCTTATTCATTGAAACAGTAAAGACTTTTAAATATTTGGGTATATTTCTCGATTCTTCTCTTAGCTGGAAACAACATGTTGACTATCTAAAAAAATATTTTTGTTCCACCTTGAGACAAATTTATATACTTAAAAAAGTTTGTCCTATTGGCGTACTTAAGACATTTTACTACGCTTTTATTCAATCAAAATTTGAATATGGTATACCGTGTTGGGGAGGAATTTATAAGACCACGCTAAAACCATTATTAATTGTTCAGAAACATTGTATTAGGGTAATTTTGGGTAAAAAAAAAATGGAACCATCTTTTCCACTATTTAAAAGTTGCGAAATATTGCCCTTACGTCATCTATACGTATTTAAAGTTTTACGAATTTTTTATTTCAAAAGTGGAAATTACATTATTCGACATTCGGAACAACATAATATTCGTAGCAATAATCTTGGTATGTTTATCGTACCTAAATTCAGGATAGAAAACGTTAGAAGATATTTTTTAGCTATTGCACCGTATTTATTTAACTCGCTGCCCGAAATTATTAGAAAAGTAAAGTTTCACGAAGGACTGAAACTGTTTTTGTTGTCTATCAAAGAATGGCTATTTGGTATTTCCGATGTAGAACGCTTATTTAGTGTCTTTGTCTGAGTGCACGCATCCAAATCCAAATCTAAATTTATTCTGACTGGCAAAACTTTGGCTTGCCTCGTTATGTGTCATTGATGGTTTTCTTTTGTTTTGTGATTTTAAATTAAATGGAATTGTTCATTTTTGTTTTTTTTTTTTTTAGAAATAATTTTAATTTTATAATACCTCTATTTCAAATATTAAATTAGTATTAAAATTGTGAAAACCCCACTTCCACTATAACTTAATAAAATGTTTTTAATTTTAGATTAATTCAACTCTATCCAAACTTTTCATCTGAAAAGCAAGGATATCGAATTAATAATATTTCTCTTATCTTTTGTAATCATTTCAATTTTTAAACATGTTTTTCAACACTTGTATAAGTTTTGTTTGTCTATTTCGGAAATTAATCATTAGAAGCGTTGTGTATAAAGAGATTTTAATAAATGTTGTTTCATGATTTATTCCTTCCAAAACTAATTGAGATTGCTCTTTAAATTGTAACCAATGGTTGTTTATATCAGCCTCTTGTCTTTTTAATATATTAAAGGTGGATTCCGCAATTGATGTTTGATTATTATGCAGCTGGAGTATAAGTGATTTTCGTTCATTTGAAGTAGTTTTATTTGCTGTTTGTAGTGATTAGCATCCCGATCATCCATTACTCCAAATAATTCATGTTCTATAATCTATTCGACCAATGACATTGATCAAACCTCTTTTTTCTCGATGATGAGTTGGATGTCTGATCAACTGGTCGTGCTGTTCTATTTTCGTTAGCATGTGGTCAAACTGTTGATATGTTTGATTACAATTTGAAATATTGGTTTGCTTGCATATTTGGCTTATTTTTTCCAAACAGCGGTGAAAAATATTTAGTTCTTGCTCGTAGGTTGACAAATTTAAATAGACAATTATGTTCCAATTATTGTTGGTGAACCACATTTTACCTAATTTTTCAAAGATAATTCCTGGTTGGTTGTTCAGTTCACGCTGATTATTTACGAAACTTATGTTTGCTGCTTGACCAGGACAAAGGATTGCAAATATCACAAACATTGTAAACATATAGTGGTTACTGCTTATGTTGCATGGTGCCGTGTTCCTTCTTGTACATCTAGTATTGGTGGTAGTTTTGTGCTCTTCAGCCTTCTTTTCATTGTTTCCTTTTTGTTGTAGATTTGTATCATCATTAATTTCTACTTTTTCAATAGGTAGGCGTGATAATTTAGATATAGGCCTTTTCAGAATGACATTCCCCGGGCCACAAATTGTCGCCACTCGAACCTTGTTATCTAGTCCTGGACGTACTTCTTCTACTCTGGCCGTCATCCATTTTGTTGGTGGCAGTTGATCATCTATTACCAAAACTAATTCCCCAATATTTAAGATAGTTTCAGTTTTATTCCATTTAGACCGTTGTTGCAGAGTTGATAAATAGTCCTTGGACCATTTCTTCCAAAAATGCTGTTTCATTGCTTCAACCAATCTCTATCGCTTAAGACCATTTAGGTTAGATACTCCTATATTTGGATCTGGCGGTGAAATTAAGGAATCACCAATCCAAAAACGTCCAGGCGTTAAAACTGATAGATCACTTAGATCAGATGTCAACGGTGATAATGGTCGTGAATTCATGCACGCTTCTATTTGAGTGAGTAACGTTGTTAATTCTTCAAAGGTTAATGTTGTTTGCCCTATCACTCTTTTTAAATGATACTGCATTGATTTAACTCCTGCTTCCCATAGACCATTAAAATATGCGGCACGAGGTGGTATAAAATGCCAAGTAGTACTGTCTTTGGAGAGAAGCTCTTCAAATTCAGGATTAAGATGTTGCATAGTTAATTTTTTTCTTTTGTTGAGCTCAGCACTGGCGCAACGAAATTTGTGCCATTGTCACTGTAAATATCAGTGCATAGTCCGCGCCGTGATGTAAATCTCTTGCATGCTGCAATGAATCCTTGTGATGTAAGATCACTTACGACTTCAATTATGGACTGCCTTTGTATAGCCATACATACAAAAAGTGCTATGTAGACTCGAAGGATCTTTTATGCATTATTGATTTTAGCAGGGTTGGTTGATATATGTTTATCTGTTGAGGTATCAACATATTGTAATCGTGATTTTGAAAATTTGAAGACAGACACAAATACGATTATAGATTTTTACCTAACTTCGCTCAATCAAATATCTTTAATTATGTAATTATAACGGTAATAAACGTAATTATGACGGTAATAAATCATATTTATAAAAATTTTGATGTATTAATTTCATAGTTATAAAAAATTTAAACGTTTGCCGAAAAAATAGTGTATTTAATCCGGAACCAAAGTCACTTTTTGTGTATAGTCTATAATTGTCGTCAATTGTCAATTATCGTCAAACTATAGACTTATAGCTTGTCTTCCCGCTATAAACTATCTAAAAATATTCGATCTAGTTGAGAATAGAATTTCAACTGCTGTTGTTAATCCAGCAGAAATAGCTAGTCATTCACGCTATTACAGTTAAAAGCTGTTCGATCTTGTTAATAAAATATTTGCAATCCACAATCTTGTAATATGTAAACAGCGAACTAATAAATGTTTTCTTAAAAGTTTGATTTAAATTATTTACTTTAAGATGATTTTCTTATTTTAACAGTTTTGATTTCTTATTGTTAATTTTCAATAAACACATTTATTATTATAAAAACATTTAATTTCTTTATGTACAAAAGTACGTCTTAATCAGACAAGCATAAGATGAAACAATACAGATAATCACTTAAATTTCAGTTAAATCACAACAAGACACAGGAGTGAGTTTATTGTAGTTTCTTAACAAAAACTTTAGTTTCATATTTTTTAAACTTGAACAACATTTATCGAACTAGAATCATTTTTAATTATCAATTGTATTTATATTTAAAAGCGAAAATATAATAATGGAACTTTAGCAATCAAGAACAAAAACAAAAAGCCTTTTTCATAAAACGAAAAATTAGAACTTCGTTAATTTTTTTGAATAAAACATCGCATGCTAAATTTGAATTTTAAAACTTTTAATTTAGATGTTCGGCACATACTCAACACAAAAAGAAGCACTTTAGCTCCTAATTAAATAATATATTATTTTTTGTTGAAATTGTTTTGATCTTACAAAACTTTTCGTTAAAAACTTAGATTATAAAATACACAGGACAAGTAATATCTTTTTAAGTTGAAGTTATTTTTATTTACATAAAGAAGTGTGCGTTTTAACGTGATAGTATTTGCACTGAAAAAACACAGTAGCCCAGAAATTAAGATATCATCGGGGTTTTCCCTTACTTGACCAAATATGTTTGCAAAATAACAGACTTATGTAGAAATTTTGTATTTAACATTTTTACCGATTGGAGAATGACCAACCTTATTCAATTTTATTTTATGTTTGTCAAAAGTATTTCGATTAAAATAAAACTGATAATATTAAAACTGAAAATTTGATCCTAACTAAAATTTTATCATGTACGCTTTGGTTTTGTTTTCATTTAAACTAAATTTAAAATGAAATGGATATTGTTTATATGGTTTACTGTTTCAGGTTTTGTTTTAATTTAGAATGAAATTAAAATGAAATATATATTATTTGGCAGTTACTTCTTTCTGGCAATAGAAGAATAATAATATATTTTTTATCTGTAAATGGAAAGAGATAAAAATGCTGCATGGGAGCCTGTATTTTTGTGCTTATTTTTACAGGAGCCTTTTCTTTTGTGGAAATTATTTTCAATGCAAAATTTGAATTTAAAAAATAGCTTCAATTTTTTTTATAGTTTGATAGTGTAGATACACAAATATTACTTATCCTGTATATTTTATAACCTAAGGCATTGAATAAATATCTAAGGAAGAGTAACTAGACATTTTGAGTGAAGCATCTAATTTTTAGTATTGGTGAAGTTTGATAGTGTTTGTATTCTAGCTGGGTGGTACTGTTTACAATTTGCATATTTATATTTTCAAAAAAATAAAATAAATAATAAATGTTACATATAAATTTAAAAGCCTAATATGTTTGAATAAAATATTTCCTTATATTTCCAAATACCAATATTTTTAATTGTCCATGTAACACAAATTTTAATCATATTGAATTACTTTAAGAACACCTTATATTCGGCTGTGATAGCGTTTGAAATATGGTTTGACAACGATGGATTAAGAAAAATTACATTTATGTAGGGTAATAAAATATAAAATTAAACTAGAAAATAACAGTTTTTGTAAAGCAAATACTTTATGTTTTTGTTAAAACATCATTCTAAACCCTTTTAATGCGTTGTATTAGTCAAAATATTTTAATCATTGATATGAAATTCGATGATCAAAATTCAGTGTATTTAAGATTATTTGTACATATTTTAATGCAACACTTCATTTTTATGAATAAACTACTGCACAAATACTTATAATTGTTTTGTAAAATATTAATTTAAAGTTTAATTTTAATAAATTTTGTTTAATTTGAATATCTTAGAGTAGAATTTCGGATAAAAGCTATCATTTTATTTTAAAATACAAAACGAAATATGTCAAATGTCATGGATGAAGAACGCACAGATATACAAATTACATACTTCAAAAAATATTCGTGTAGCCACATGTAATTATTCTTCCTTATATATTTATTCAATGATCTAAGGTTAAAAATGTTTAAAAAATAGTTCTATCTCACTTACACATTCTTCTTTTTTTTTGTATTCCAAGATTATCGGATTTGCAAAACAAGATTACGATAATTTTTTAAAAATAATGAATGACTTTATTTATTCTTGTTTACTGAGTTTTATTATTTTTTAATAACTTTCTTATTTTTTACTATAATATACGCATTTCGAAAGCTATGCTTTCATCATCTGCAGTTTATAATAACTGAGTATTTATTTGAGTTTTTATATACTACAGATAATAAAAGCATAGCTTTCGAAATAAGTACATAGTAAAAAAAAAATTTTTAAATATAATAAAACTCAGTAAAGACGAATAAAGAGCTTTTTCATTCATTATTTTAAAAAATTATATTATCATTTGTATTACGATAATATAAATACATACTACCAAAAGATGTATTACGATCATAAAGTTATGAAACATGATTATCCTGAAAGCAGTCTAATGGTGTAATGACAGACTTAGAAAAGTAACAAGATAATCAGGAATTCGCGATTATCAAGTTTGTGTCTGTCATGGGTAAGGACTGCAAACTTTTAGATGTAATATAAAAAATATTAAATTTTTGACTTCAAGTGAAACTTAACCAGAAAAAAGACATAATTGTAAAATTTAATACAGGTGAGTGACACTTGAAAAAATCCCACGCTCTTTTGTGAAGCTACAAAATGCTAAACAAAATGGTTGTAAAATAAAATCGTAAATTTTTTAAATGGATTTAGTTAATCCGTACATTAGGAGTATCTTAAACTGTTTTCCAAGACCTCACTCAACATCTCAATAATATCGTGTGTGACAGAATTCCACAAATTTGCCAAAAACACATTATCTGACAGTTTTTGAAAAAAACAAAACCCCCACATGCTATAAAAATAATTACTCGTATTTCAAACAAATTCTATAGTTGTAAGAGAAATTTTTAAATTTTTTAATTTAAAATTTATAATTAATGTGTTATGTTGTTTGAAACCACATTTTTAAGAAAATCTTCTAAAATTAGAGAATGTTCTTTATTGTATTTTTGAAAATAAATTTGACTCATTATAATTAAAAATGACGACAATTAAATCATAAATCTATTTTCAATTTTTTTCTACTGAACATTATTAATAATTTAAATTGGTTGCTGCAATAGCGGCGCGCAACGAAATAAAATCAAACACTTTTGTTCAATTTACTTCATTGGCAGATACAAACATAATAGTGATAAGTACGCTATCTGAAAATTCTACTGACACACAAAAGAGTTTTTTATGCAACAACTGCAATAATTGTACGTTTATTGCATGATATGCGAGATTGACAGACGAAACCGCAGGTAGTGTATGTCAATATATCCTGTAAAACATTTAAGGGTTCGGTATCTTGAAAAAGTAAAAACGGTGCCCTATCGGTGTCCGTCCGAATTTCTACATAATCGATTTTCTCACAAACTTTAAGTACTATCAACTTGAAATTTTCTAGTTATAAATATTTTTATCCACGCCAACTGAAAACAAAGAAATTGCAAATAGCTTTTTATCTGTATTTTATAGATATAAATCTGTATTTTATAGAAAGTAAAACAAAAGGTTTTTTTAGAGAATCGAGTTTGATTTAGAAAAAATCGAAGATTGAAATATTTCAAAAAAAATTTTTTTTAATTATCGACTGCCTAGTTTTTGAGTTATTACCAACAACGAGAGTTTTTCTTCCTGTCCCCTCCGCGCAAACATTATAAAAGAAAAAAATTGAAAAATTCACGATTATAGGAAATGTAAAGATTGAATTAGAACTATAGCGGTCGGTATGTTATTTGGGGGCGTTGGGAGTGTAAATTTTGAAAATAAAATTATTTTTAACCTTGACCAGTGTCATATGAATGGTGAATTTTTTTGTAGTCCAAAACAGTTTTTTACGTAATTTTTGATAGCACAGTTTGTGACTTATTTTCAAAAATGTAAAAAATTTTTCCTGTATTAAAAGCATTAAATTCAGGGTTGTGCCGTAGACAAAATAGATTTATTTACATGTATAGATTACGCATAGATTACGTGTAAATTACGCGAGATATTTTCGTGTAATCTATAATGTAAACTATTATGTAATCTATTTAATTGATATTTGTATTCTAAACTTTTTTAGCAAATAAATTAACTATTTTCAAGATCACAAGATCTTGTTTTTGACAATATTATTGATCATGTCTTTTGCGAAAAAATCGAAAAAAATTTTCAGTAGGGATAATACAATATTTCCACATATTTCATCTTAAATAAAAATTAATAGATTACACCAAATTTACATAGATGACATAGATTACATTACATAGATTACATGTAATGTAATCTATTTTAGATTACGCGTAGTGGAACAACTCTGAATTTAAAAGTATAGTATTAGTATTAAAAGCATTAATCAACACAGTTTTGTTGGTTCTTTAATATCAATGATTTTTCGGCCAACAACATAATACATTTGCCGAATATTTACTTATAAAACATTTGTATGTATTTCTATTTACCAAAAATCATTTAAAATCTAATTATTGTAACTATTATTAAATACATAATTATAAATTTGGCATCATTACAATAGTTTTATGTTTTTGGTGACGTTAGTTTTTATAAATAAAAATTGTTTAATTTTTTTAATAAAAATACGTAAACAATTTTTGTTTATGTTATTATTACACAACAATTTTTATTTTTTATGAAGATTACGAAATTCAAAAACGGTTACAGTTATAGTAGACTAAGAGCCCGCGACGGCCAGACCTTCGTTATTTTATAAAAGCTGAAAGTTTCTCTGCACATACCCCCTACTCAGGTAGGAACGATTAGTGACATATGAAGTTTGGATCATAGTGGCTTTGGCAGGGAGCAGGTTCCAAAGGTGCCTCCAAAGTTTCGTGAAAGTATAAAATGTAAATTTTTTATGTATTCTTCGGGATAGTATTAGAAGTCACGTCACCCATTGCCAGACACTTGCTATCGTGGAAACCCCCTGCCAGACACCCTTGAACTTTAAAGTTTAAGGGTGTCTGGCAGGGGGTTTCCACGATAGTAAGTGTCTGGCATTGGGTGACGTGACTTCTAATACTTTCCCGAAGAATATATAAAAAAATTAGCTTTTATGCTTTCACGAAACTTTGGAGGCCCTTTTGGAACCTGTTCCCTGCCAAAGCCACTATGATTCAAACTTCATATGTCGCTTATCGTTCCTACCTGAGTAGGGGGTATGCGCAGAGAAACTTTCAGCTTTTATAAAATAACGAAGGTCTGGCCGTCGCGGGCTCTTACTCTATAGATATAGACAAAGAAATTGGAAAAAGTTAAGAGGTTAAAAGTTAATTTTGTGATTCTACTGTCTGATTCTTCTGTTTAAAAAGTATACCAAGATTTTATTGCTAAAAAATTTAAAAAATAAACATTTTAATAATTGCGTATTTTTATTTCTTTCTTTTTAGAACAATCGTAGTTGAATAGAAAATTATGGTTATAAATTAAAATATTACAAAAATAGAAGAAAAGTTAATGTAATGTCTGGACCACCCCCAAATAAAATTCCAAAAGGTATTTTACCGCCGGAACAGCCATCTCCAATTCATTTTCGCCCACCATCTCCATGGACAGCAGCATCTCCTCCAACAATTATATCAGGCCCACCAGGATCAAGACCAGCTCTTCACTCACCATTCAGTCCAGTACCTGGCAATATGAATAGATCTAATCCCAGTTCGCCCATGTTTGGAGGCTCTGGATTACGTGGAACTAGAGGATTAAATTTGCCATGTCCTCGTCCTCAATTACCAGTTCAACAAATACACCAACAATCGCCTATTTATCATGAAACATATTATGGTCATTCGTTTTCTCCTTTAATTCAATCACAACAAAGAGCAACACCACCATTAATCCAATCAAATCGATCTACATCTGGAACCTATATTCCTACAAGTTCAAGAATAACTCCTACGGAATATGTTCGACGAACATCAACAGATCCTCCACCATTCGAATATTCGGGACCACCAAATCCTAAATCTTACATTATTTACGATGATGAAGA
This sequence comes from Diogma glabrata, assembly GCA_963693315.1. NCBI lineage: Eukaryota > Metazoa > Arthropoda > Insecta > Diptera > Cylindrotomidae > Diogma > Diogma glabrata. The sequence goes on from OY856186.1 coordinate 95,925,033, forward strand.
TGATGGTGGTTTGTCAACCGCCGAAATTATAGCAAATCAATCACAAGATTACGTAGATGAAAAGTTAGCTGAATATCAAGCAACAATTTTTCTATTGCAAGGTAAGATAAAAATTTAATATGAAATAAATCTTAAGAAAATTCGAATATACAAAACTTCTGGAAATTAGTCCAACCTGGTCATGTTTTAAAATAATTTTCGTTATTTTCTTTATTTAAAAATAACTTTTCACTTTCCATTTTTTCATGCATTACACATTTTAATGAAAATATATTGATTCGTGTATAAATTAAAAATAAGTTGGGATAAGTTAAAATAGAGTTTCGGTTTCAATTTTTTAATACATTTAAGAATTTTTTAATAGTTTTGTGGTTTAATATAGCTCTTTTCAACGCTTTATGCTAGAAAAGGAGAGATATTTACAACGATAAAGACTTGCTTTTCTAATGTACAACTTCTGATTATAGACTGTTTTTACAGAAACATCTCTTACAAAAGTGATTTCTCTGACTGATCATTTCTGTATTAAAAATAATAAAAATAATTTAATACACTAACGGAAACAAATACATCTTTTGTCAAAATTCTGTTTTTTATGAACTGCTATTACTCAATACAGATACTTCAACTTTCACTTATATTCTGTTCTCTTATAAATTACTCCTTTCTTTGCTGCAAACACGTTATAGGATATCAGAAATAATGAGTTATGTATATGATATCAGAAATAATCGAACGTTTTTAAATCGAAATGCGGTTGTATCGGTTGCAGTTGGAAAACCATACACCAACTAGAATATTATGCCCGATTTACAGTTGTTAAACTTATCCTTAAGGATAACTTATGCCCGATTTATAGTCGGTAACTTTAACTTAACGTAAAGTAGAAATGTATGAAAATGCACTAACTAGAGCATTTATAGTCGGTAACGTAAACTTAACGTTAACTTAACGTAAATTTCATTTCATTCTATCTTAAAGATAAGGATTTTTTGACGTTTAGTATAAAAACTAAAGAAAACTTAAATTTAATTGAAAGTGTCCATAAAAATAAAATTCTATTTATTAAGAAATGTAAAGGATTCTAAAAAGAGCGACATTTAAAGCCAAATTTCGGCATGAAATTAATATGAAAATGAATTTTTTTATTTTAAATTTTGTATCAAATGTTTATTATGATTTACAAATTTTAAATTTTGATTTTAAAATAAGTTTGTTACTTGTAAAGGATTGATTGATTTATAAAATTGATTACAAACCCAAAATTCATGTCAAATCAAACGTCAAAGAATACGTAATTTCTTACCGACAAACCCAAATTGTGTAATGTCTTAAATTACGGTGAAGTTAAAGTAACCGTTAAGGATAGGTTTACCGACTATAAATCGGGCATTAAACTAATCCGTCACTAAGGGCTTTACAAACTTTTGATTTATCCCTAGTCTTCGGTCGAGACAACGTGATAAAAAAAATCATGATTTTTCGAAATATTACACGCAGCCATTTATCACGAAAAAATCAGATTTTTTGCTGGTTTTTGATTGTCAAAATGTTTTGAATTTAGGTGACACTATTCAACTGAATATTCAACGAAGTGAAGTTAGATGAAAAAATTTTAACTTAAAATATCGTGATATTTATTATGATATTGCATGGCCGAACTCTACCATAGTCGGTAAGAAAAAACGTATTCTTTGACGTTTAATTTAGCATTAATTAATTTGTAATCAATTTTATAAATCAATGAATTCTTTAAAAGTGAAAAACTAATTTCAAAATCAACATTTAAAATATTGAAATTGAAAACAAACATATACAAAATTTAAAATAAAAAATTTCGTTTTCATAGCAATTTCATGTTGAAATTTGGCTTTAGGGTGCTTTCCAAACGACGATTTATTTGATACTCATTTCTTATTTGCCGCTATATTAAAAAGGTCAAAAAAATTATTCAAGGCAATAATGTGTATAATTATATCAGTTTAAATCTGAGTTATAAAAACATTTGATCAAATTAGTATAGATATTGGCTAAATTAAATAAAAAGTATATTTGACATATCAGATTAGATTTTTATGGAAAAAGAGATACAAAATAAGTCACCTAGCCAGCATACTTATTCGAATAAGTTTAGAATAAGTTACGTTCCACAAATAAGTCGTCGTTTGGAAAGCAGCCTTAATGTCGCTCTTTTTTATATCCTTTGCATTTCTCAGACTGTGTGTGAATCGGCAAATATTTGACACAACAAAATTTTTCTTGAATTTGTGAAAACAAAATTAAGATGAAAATCTTTTTAATTTTGCTGTGTGGTATGAAATAAATTTTAACTAAATAATTTAAAAATTATAATTAATACATAATAAAAAATATTTGCCAATGTTAGAATTATATTTAATTCAGCACAACAAATATGTGGCTGTCAATATAATTAAAATAATTTAATTCTAATAAATAGTAATAATAACAATTACAACATATAAAATAACTAAAACTTCCTTAGCAATGCAGGTGGAGATTGGTCACCTTTATACAATAAACACTGGCAAACTCTCTGTGTAAGTAGAAAAGGTTACTTCCCTTTAAGCAAAACGTTACGTAAATGTAACATAAAGGAAGAACATACTTCATACAACTCTTCGCTAACGTTTCGCTCTTGCGAAACAAAAAAGTAACGTTTCCGATCCATCTGCCCTGTGATAATTAAAATTGTTTCGAATCATTAATTCTTCACTTAAGTGAGCCGTTTGCGAACCGTAATTTGTGTAACATTTTAGTGTAACGCACATGAAACATTTAAATCAATGGTAAATACTTTTTTTTTAATAAATCTAAACAAATAAAAATGGATTTTTATTTTTATGTATTTCTTATAATCATAAATTAAATTAAAATATTTCATATTTCACATTGTTGAATTTCCTTTTGATAGTTTCCCTTCTGGTAATTTCCTTCTGATTGTTGTTCTCGCGGTAAATTATATCCATCAACCATCAACGCACATCTTCACAATTTCTTGTCTACCTTCATAATATTGTAACGACTCTTCGTTTGTTCTTTTCGATTATTGAGCAAATATGACAGTAAAAAGACAGATCTTTAGTTAACAAAATCTCAAATTTTATTTATCAACCAGTTACAGCAACTTCCGATTTTAATTGCAATAAATTCCAGGGTCTCCAGAAATGCACGATGAACTTAACCGCTTTTCCACAATTTGAATCAAAAATATTCGGAATCGTAAAATCTGTATTTACTATTCCACTAAGTTCAAATTCTTTTACTATTAGTACCCAGGCTCAAGTACCACCGATTATTCCTTATACTTGCGAATATTTATAAACACTTTTAATTGCAAAATAAAACTGATCATCTGATATTTTGTTCGCTTATTTATATCGAAAAATAAATAAATCGAAACTTCTATAATCCACTAGAAATCAATATTACGTAGTCCGTACATCTTGAATAGGCCACACCTATTTTCATTCATACTTGCATTTGTATTAGCGAACTCAAATTTAATTTATGCAAAATGTATTTGTTAAAGGAAGTTAACTTTTAATTCATCTTTGCCATAGAATGTAGAAAACATTTAGGCGGAACGTATTGGTTATTTATGATTAAATTAAATTAACCCATTCTGGACGAAGTTTATTACACTGCCCTCCATTTAGTTTTGTTCGTCCCGAACAATATCAGAGATCGCATTGGTGCTGTTACCTTGGTACGGTGCCAACCTTTGCAGATGTATCACTTTCATCTTGGTACGGGGTCCCTTTTGGATGCGGTAGATAACATCATTAATTCGTTTGATTATTTTATATGGGCCTTCCCAATCTGGCTGCAGCTTGGGTGATCTTCCCTTAGTTCTCCTGGGGTTGTATAGCCATACCAATTCTCCTTCTTGAAAACCGCCACTATTTGCATTTATGTCGTACCTGGTTTTCATTTTGTCACTGGCAATCTTAATGTGGTCTCGAACCTGTTGATGGATTTTATTCATCTTCTCCCTTAGTTGTCCCACATAATCTGTTTTCGTGGATACTAGACCTCCAGGGATGCCAAACTCGATGTCACTAGGAAGATGTAGTTCTCTTCCGAACATGATATTCGCTGGCGTTTCACATGTCGTATCGTGCACTGCGCTACGATAGGCTATCAAGAATAACGGAAGATCCTTATCCCAATTTCTTTGGTTGGCTTCCACTACCTTCGACATTTGTTCTTCCATGGTACGGTTGAATCGTTCTACCATGCCATCCGATTGTGGGTTCATAGGTGTAGTTCGTGTTTTTCTAATGCCGAGTGTTCTGCACAGGTCTTCCATCAGTTGAGATTCGAAATTCCTTCCCTGGTCGGTATGCAACTCGAGCGGTGTTCCATTTCTGCAAACCCATTCATTGACTAACGTTTCAGCGACCGTAACTGCTTCCTGGTTCGGTATCGCATAAGCTTCGGCCATTTTGTAAAGTAATCAATGACTACCATGATGTATTTGTTACCTTTTGTCGTTTCCGGAAATTGCCCCGCGATGTCTTTAGCAATTCTCTCCATTGGGGCTCCCACATTGTACTGTTGCATCTCTCCTCGAGTTCTAGTCTTTGGTCCTTTGCTCGCCGCACAAGTATCACATCGCCGACACCATTGCTCCACGTCGGTTCGATACCTTACCCAATAAAACCTCTCCCTTACTTTGGCTAGGGTTTTATTGACTCCCAGGTGTCCTCCAGAAATACTTCCATGCATTGCTCGCCGCACAAGTATCACATCGCCGACACCATTGCTCCACGTCGGTTCGATACCTTACCCAATAAAACCTCTCCCTTACTTTGGCTATGGTTTTATTGACTCCCAGGTGTCCTCCAGAAATACTTCCATGCAGTACCCTCCAGTACCTTCCCAGTACCTCTTTTACTCAACTTGATGGCAACACCAGTTGTTCCAACACTTTCTTTCCATCAGCGGACTCCCATTTTCTTTTTAGTATCCCGTTGTCCATAAATAGTGAGTCCCATTGCGCCCAGTAGCATTTCACCTCCGTACTTAAAGGTGCTACCTCTTTCCACTCCGGTCGCCTTCCCTCGGTTTTCCATTTCAACATTGCATTTCATTTCCATTTCAGCTGCTCTCTTTTCATTGCCTCGGCACACCAATCGTCAGGAGTTTGGAACTTAATTTGCTTCACTGTCACTGCCTCTTTTCTCTCAGTCCTGCTGCATGGCTTGCGCTCCTCATTACAGGGTCTTCTTGAAAGATTATCGGCGTTACAATGTATCCTTCCCTTACGGTGTACAACGCGGAAATCCCTTTCCTTTTTGACATCCACTTGCTTGTTTGAGAGGTTCATCATCTGGACTGGAACTACTCCTTCTTTTGCTGCTACTAGTGTTTTGCATTCCCGTCTATTGTGACCTAACTGCCCACAATTCCAGCATCTTACTCTGCTAGATCTTCTTCGTTGATTTTGTTCAGGCTTATCTTCCAAACTTTTGACTCGCATGATCACTTCATCGAGCGCTGCTTTTAGTGGTTCTTCAGCAACTTCCCTCTTACGTACTCTATCTGAGCCATGCGCTCTTTTTCCAGCTTCCATTTGTAGGGCCAATGCTAAGACTTCCACGGGTAGTTTCTTTCCACTTAGATACAGCTGATTTCTCATTTGTACATCTCGAAGAGCATTGATAAATGTATCAGCTGCCAGTTCGTCTCGGTGTTCCGCGTTATAGTTTGGATATGACAGATTTACCAGTCTCACAATGTCAGCCTCTAATTCTTGCAAAGTTTCGCTGACTCCTTGTTTTCGTGTTTTGAGCTGCATTCGATGGAGAGCTTGCATATGACTTTCTCCATATCTTACCTCTAAGGCCTCCATAATCTTGCTGTAATCACGCTCTGTCGCTGATAGTGTCTGCAAAATTTCAGCAGCAGGTCCCTTCAATGCCAATATAAGCGCATTTGCTTTTTGCTGGTGATCAACCCCAGTTGTTGCAATCTCAAATTGCATCTTAAATATCTGATACGATGTAGATCCATCAAATGCGGGTGTTTTCACTCTAGCTGGAGCTGAAGCAGTTGATGGATTGATCATGTTACCCGACTTCACTTGTGCTATTTCTTGGCGGAATTCACTCGAAAGTTTGCGTAATTTCTCTTGTTCTTCGGTAACTGTCCGCAGCTCCCTTTCCATGTTGTTGATTTTAACCTCCGCACTGGATATACGTGACTCGACTACTTCACGTAGTTTTTGTTGATCTAATTTTTGTTCCGCGGCCAGTTTTTCTTGTCGGGCCATCAGATCGTTTCCTTGTTTGGCGATCATATCAGCAAGTTGTTGTTGTTGATCTACTTTTTGCTCCGCTGCCAGTTTCCCTTGTCGGGCCATCATATCAGCTAGTTGTTGTTGTTGCTCTACTTTTTGTTCGGCTGCCAGTTTCTCTTGTTTGGCCATCAGATTGTTTCCTTGTTTGGCCATCATGTCAACAAATTGTTGTTGTTGCTGTGCCATCATTTCTTTCATCAGGGACATCATCGGATCAATCGCTGGAGCATTCTGAACCGGAGCTTCCTCCGGCTTTATGTCTATGACATCTGTGTTTTCACCTGTTTCTTCTAAAACTTTACGCAGCCGGAATGCAAGTTCTGCCTTCGTTCCATGGATTGGAGCATTCCTTTTCCTCAACTCGTCCTTCAGCTGGGTCTGGCTGAGATCACTAATATTTACTGTCCTCACCATTGTTTCAATAATCCCACTTCTAACACCACCGTAACGACTCTTCGTTTGTTCTTTTCGATTATTGAGCAAATACGACAGTAAAAAGACAGATCTTTAGTTAACAAAATCTCAAATTTTATTTATCAACCAGTTACAGCAACTTCCGATTTTAATTGCAATAAATTCTAGGGTCTCCAGAAATGCACGATGAAATTAACCGCTTTTCCCCAATTTGAATCAAAAATATTCGGAATCGTAAAATCTGTATTTACTATTCCACTAAGTTCAAATTCTTTTACTATTAGTACCCAGGCTCAAGTACCACCGATTATTCCTTATACTTGCGAATATTTATAAACACTTTTAATTGCAAAATAAAACTGATCATCTGATATTTTGTTCGCTTATTTATATCGAAAAATAAATAAATCGAAACTTCTATAATCCACTAGAAATCAATATTACGTAGTCCGTACATCTTGAATAGGCCACACCTATTTTCATTCATACTTGCATTTGTATTAGCGAACTCAAATTTAATTTATGCAAAATGTATTTGTTAAAGGGTGTAGTTAACTTTTAATTCATCTTTGCCATAGAATGTAGAAAACATTTAGGCGGAACGTATTGGTTATTTATGATTAAATTAAATTAACCCATTCTGGACGAAGTTTATTACGTTTTACGTATATTAAGTTTTTTGATTCATTTCTTACATATATTAATATTAAATATATTAAATTCAAATTTTAAATTCGTATAAAAAATTTGAAAAATATTTTGTATATATATGTTATTTTGAATATAATAACACATATTTAATATATATTAAAATTGACAAAAATATCACCTATTGCGTTTCCTGTTCCGATAACTGAAGGTTTTAGTTTTTATTAATTGTTTATATTGATTAATATGTTTTAAAAAATTTCACACGAGTTTTGATTTAATGTTTATCTTTAACAGAAAAAAATTGACATAACCTTTAAATAAAGCGTTACGTAAGCGTAATATAAAGTATAAACGAAGAACTCTAATGTAACTCAAATGTTTCGTTATTGTAATACGTTTTTGTGAATCGTACTCGTAACGTTTGTGCAATACTTTTTCTATTCATATTTTATCTCAGAAAAAAATAGCTTTAAATGATTTAACGTTAATGATTGCAATTGTAACTTTAAGCAGCTTTTCGAGCAATTTGTGACCACTTATTATAATCTCATAATATTAAAGAATCTTCTGATCGAATTTAGCTGTTGTTCGTGTTAGTGAATCTGAATTGTCATGAATAATATCGTTCTGTCATAATTTAACGATGCTAATAAGAGGCTGTTCACAAATTACGTAGCGCAATTTACGCAATTTTTTAACTCCCTCTCTCCTCTCGTATCATATACTACGTTTCCATGGCAGAGTTAACTCGAATTAAGAGTTTCGTTGAGTTAAAAACATGGCGGCGCTAATCCGTATCGTTTCCATGATATTATAAAAATTCTTGGAGTTAGCAAAAATTGTGTATTAAAATACATTAAGTGATGACATTAAGTGAAAAATACAAAAAGTGATTTGGTTACGACGGAAAAATTGGACATTTTACTAATGTTTTTTATTATTAATTTACTTTGTTTTTTTCTTGAATAATTTCAATTAAAATTTTATTTTCTCTTCACTCTAAAACACTCACGACGCTATTTTTACTTTTTTGTTTTTTGTTAACCTTCTCTAATCGCGCTACTTTAGTTGAGTTAAGGCATAGACAAATAATAATTTGTCTATGGTTCAGGTGAGTGAAGAAATTTAACGAAAACTTCGTTTCCATGACGAGATAATCCGAGATAATCCCGGTTAACTCGGTCATGGAAACAAAAAAGTAACAAAGAAAATTTTGTTTCCGCCGTAACAAATTAACAAACCCTTCCTTCCCTAAGACTGTAAAGCCTCGATGACTAAGCTAATATATACTAAGTTTACACCAGTATCTAATTTGCTACGTATCAAATTTGCTAGCCATTTTCACCATCATACTTTTTAAATTTGATACGGTGATGTAAACTCTTATTAATCAGGTATGACATATTAATTTTTAGCGCGTCCTTTTCATTGTTAATTTTTTGGTTAGGAAAAAATAATTTCCATATATATTTTTTATAAAAAACTGAAAACATTTATTATATTAATGCTAAAATTTATTTTACTTTTAATTTCAGCAAAAAAATCACATCAAACATAAATATATATTTATCAAATAAGTTGATTTATTTTTATTTTAAATGTCATACCTAATTTTAGTGTTCACACCGTAAAAATAATACCTATTTGCTACGTACCTAATTTGATACGTAGCAGATCATCCTACCAAATATTTGGTACGTACTTTTTTGATAACTGTTTACATCGGCCATAGTCGACCTAATAAGTATACAGTTAAACCTGTCTAATCGGACCACCTTCCGTACCAAAAATTTTGGTCCGATTATAAAGGTGGTCCGATTATAAAGGTTTTCGATTTTTTTCATGGACATTGAAAAAATATATACATATATCTACTTGTAATGTATGTATTAAGAAGTCATTATGTATGTAATGCAATTTATGTATTTCAAATAGAATGTTTACTTCATTATAATAAATTCAAATACATATAATTATATGTATGTAATTGGAAATTTATATTAATTAACAAAACATTAATTTATAATTAAATTAAATCTAAACATTTTTATTAGATGGTTTTTGAAAAATATATCGGAATTAGAGTTTGTACAGTTTTCAATGAAATCTCTCTGTCAATTAGATTATGCTCTGCCTTTTCTAGATGAAGAAACATCTCACTAAGTCCTTGCTCGCTGGCGTAGTTTTTAAGTTCTTTTAAATTTAAAGACGCTTTAGTGAATGTTATAGGTAACGGCTGTTGAAAAGTTAGATCTTCACCATCAGACGATGAACTATTGTTAGTTTCTTCATTTTTTTTTTTGATCATGCAAGGATGCGAAAAAATGTTGTTCCCAGTCGTCTGATAATTCCTCAAATGTTTGAATATTTTCTTCAAAACCAACAAATTCACTAAATGACTCAAATGCCAGAGGCTCCTGAATAATTTCTTCATCGGTAGTGGAAGTTTGTTCTTTAAACCCTGCGTGTCTGAAGCAGTTCACAATAGTTTCCGGCGTAACATTTTTCCAGGCAGTTGATAGCCATGAACAAGCATCTAATATTGTTATTTGCTTTGATAGTTCTTCAATGCCTTTCGAATCATCTATTGCTGTTATTAGGCGATTCATTAACATTTTTCGATATTTAATTTTTAAACTACGTATTATTCCCTGGTCTAAAGGTTGTAAGGCAGATGTGGTGTTTGGTGGCAAAAACTGTAGTTTAACGTTGCTGTAAATTTTATATGGATGACAAGCTGCATTGTCCAAAAAGAGAATCACTTTTCGGTTTTCTTTCGCCATTTTCTGGTTAAACCGCCCTACCCATTCTTCAAAGAGCACCGATGTCATCCACGCTTTTTTGTTAAATCTCCAAAAGACCTTAAAAGCCTGTTCAACATCTAAATTTTTGAAGGCTCGTGGCTTTCGTGCTTTTCCTATTATGAGCAGATTTTCTTTTCTCCTATCATATTGCACAATAAAGCTACTGTTACTCGCTCTTTACACATTTTTCCACCCTTACACTTCTCATTTTTTAATTGTAAGGATCTAGATGGACTAGCTCGAAAAAACAAACCGGTTTCGTCTAAATTGAAAATGTTTTTTGGCTCGTATGTATCAGTTAATTGGCATAAAGTGCTGCGATATTTTTCAACAACTTTCGTATCCACTGAGGCTCCTTCTCCATTGAGAGATATAAAATGTAGATTATGGCGCTCTTTAAAACTTTGCAGCCATCCGTTTGAAGCGGTGAAATCGGTTAAACTCAAATTTTCAGCTAATTTCAAAGCCGTTTCTTGTAGTAAACTACCAGACAAAGGTAAATTTTTACTTCGGGCCATTGAAAACCATTTAAATAAAAAAATATCAAGCTCGCCATACTTTGTGCAGGATGCAATGCGTTTTCTTTTTAACAAACCAAAATTTTCAACGGTTTCTAGAATTTTAGACTTATTAGTTAAAATTCGTTGCACTTGTGTTTTACTAATTTTGAATTTTTCTGCCAATTTCCTTGCGATAATTTCTCTTTTTCTGCACAAGCAATTAAACTTAGTTTAACTGACAAGTCAAGTTACGTGTAAGATCGTTTTGTTGTACTCATCTTCCTATAAAGGTTAATTTAATATTTAAAAATTGTCACCCATATTCTATTTAAGTGAACGTACCTTAATTATTAAATTAAATTAAACTGAATTACGTAGGTTTAATGTAATATTATTCAAATAAAGTTTTGTCAAATAGAAATCAGTTCCTGTACAGCTATTAACTCTTTAATTTTGTTTTAGAATGAATAAATATTCATAAATTGCATAAAAGGATATTCTTAAAACATATACTTGTACATATAACGTTAAAGTACCGTTATTACCAAGAAAAAGAAACAAAATATGTAACAAAAAGTCTACAAATTTAATTTTTAATGGTCCAATTAAGAGGGAAAAAATCAAAAATCATACAAAATAAACGGTCCATAGGTCCGAATTGAAGGTGGTCCGATTACACAGTATAGTTTATTTGAAATTCATATTGTAAATCAAAGTGAATGGTCCGAATCGAAGTTGGTCCGATTAGACAGAGGTCCTATTAGCAGGTTTGACTGTAGTATGTACCTATTAGATCCTGGTGTAAACTTAGTAATAGTTTACAATCTACTTACTTGCCAGCGAGATATACATTTACAAACAATTGGTATTTAGGGTAACACGAAGTACGAACACGACTACTTTTTAATCGTTTTATAACTACTGGGTAAAAAAAACCAATAGTAATGAAAAAAGTATACGTTTAGCTGTCAGTTTTAACAAATTATTTGAAATCAAAAACTACATTCTTTTCTTAAAAAAAACATTTTTTTATTTACTTCAATAAAATATTTTTCTTAAATGTTTTTAACATTGTTGTAGTCATCGACAAAGAAAATTTCAAAAATATGCCTTTTGTACACGACAAATTATGAATTGAAAAGATTAATTAAACAATTAAACGACTAATTAATTAATAATTATTTAAATAAATAATTGTTTTATAAACAAATTTTGTAGTTTTCAAATTAAATTTGTTTTATATCTATCATTTTATGACAGATTAAATTCAACATACTCTGGAGTTGAGTATAAATAATCACCACACTATCTTATAACGAATACTCTTGAAAATACCATTTTTTTAACCCTTCGTTAAAAACCATTCGTTATTTGTAGTCGTAATTATAAAGTATACGTGTGATTACGATTGGATTTGAAAATAGGACCCCTGGTAGCTTGTAAACTATAAAACTGTAAAATCTAACTAGCAGATCTACCGAAAAAGTTTATTGGTTGGCTACTTCACAATCTACTCGCCAGCCCTTAAACTCGCCAACTAGCAGCCTGTAAACTATCTGTGTCATCGAGGCTTTACGTAAATTGTGAACAGCCCCCAAAAAGCTACACCAAATTCTGACGTTTCGTTATGGTGAATATAAATTTAAAAATACAAAAATATGATAATTTTCGATTTGTATCTGTCATTATTTCGTCGTTTCGCACACAACCTTAATAAATAATATTTTATTTTTCTAGGCGCTTTCAAATTAAATTTAAGTTTTTAAACTTTAAAAAATCCTTAACCAAATCTTTAAGATAGCGAAATTAATTTTACGTTATGTTTACGTTACCCACTATAAATGCTCTAGCCACTAGCGCATTTTTATACATTTCTACTTTTTTATATTAAGCAAAGCATACCGACTATATAATTCGGGCTTTGCTTCTACAGCTTAACGTTGCAATTATGTCTTTCCTGTTTTTTTGTATAAGTGTTGAAGTTTTCCAGATCTTCCATTTTGTATATCAGTGGTAAAACTCTAGCCATTGTTAATAATACAATGTTTTGAAGATTTGTTCTTGCTCCACAACCTGTTTTAAATGTAAGTGGTACGAAGAGCAAATAGGAAAACGAAATACAGTAATCCCTCTGACTGCGCGGTAGTTCCGTTCCAGAAAAACAGCGCGCAATACAAAACCGCGCAATGTGAACCCTATTTTGTATGAAAATGGGGGGTTCGGTTCCAAATTTTGAAAAAAAAAAAAAGTAATATAAAGTTATAATTAAACAAAAATGAATATATACAGCCTGAAAAACATGTATTACTTCGACAACTCTTAAAAAGAAAACACTTCATAAGTTAACAGATAAATTAACATAAATAACATTTCAAAAAACAACTCAAATTTAAAAAAATTATATCAATAATATGAATTTGTTTAGAATATTCTACCCTTACTGGCTTGAAATTGAATTTGATCTATATTGAATGTTCCAGCCACACAGTTAAAAATAAACTGAATTTCTAATACAAATTGCTACATATAAGGGTCATTCTTTTACAAACCGAACACATTTTTGATTTGGCTGAAATTTTTTTTAGGGCTTTTATATAGGAAAATTCCCAAATTCCCATTTCCCAAGAAAAAAAGATGTACGTGCACGAGAATTTTTTTTTTCGAAAATAAAGCGGTTCTTAATTTCGAGGATTTCGTGAGTTTTTGCTGGAAGAGTTATTTTCAAAGATTCCTAACTTCGGTTCTGGTAATGATAGAAATTTTTTTCTATTTTATTTTAAAGCTAAAAGATGAACTTTAAAAAAAAATTGTTAACTACAAAAATTATTAACAAATTCCTATGTGTAAACAGTTTAGCAATAAGTCAGACACTTTCTCTCTGACACCTGCAATTTTGCTCTCTCGTGTACGAGTAGCATTAGAAATAAATTAATTTATCGAGCCCGGAAAGACAAAAAATTCCATAAATTTTTGTTGTCCCGCGCTGGATAAATTAATTTATTTCTAACAGTAAAACTATTTTCTCCATTTAACGTAGAGTACGATGGTTATATCAAATACTCTTTATTTTTGTAGGGCAATCACTAAAAATCGATTTTCACATTTTATTTGTTTATAACAATCGGAATTTGCTAATAATTTTTATTGAATAAATTTTTTTATTAAAATTCCATCTCTTAACTTTAAAATAAAATAAAACAAAAGCTTCTATCATTAATAGAACCGAAGTTATGAATTTTTGAAAATAAGCCAAAAATCACGAAATTCTCGAAATTTAGATCGCCTCTGTTTTCCAAAAAAAAAATCCTCGAACACGTATATTTTTTTCAATATCATACCCGTAAATAATTTTTAAGCCAAATCACAAATGCGTCGGTCAGATTTTGTTCAAATCTGTTCGATTTGTAAAAGAATGACCCATATGGCAAATGTAATTTTTTTTTTCATTTTAATTGTACGAAATTCATCTACATATTCTAAAAAAAATTTTTAAACGTCGCGCAGTGTGAAATTTTAATCGCGCAGTGCGAAAATTAGTATTGAAAACTCATCTCGCGCAGTGGAAATCGCGCAGTTAAAACTCGCGCAGTCGGAGGGATTACTGTAGTTTTAAACTAGAGAGTTCATTTATTAAAAAGAACTACATAAAGAACTACCTAAAAATTTCCTACAAACTAAATTGGAGTTACTATATTTGAATTTAGTTTATAGACAAAGAGGCAAGAAACGAAGAAGTGATGCGCTGCTGGGCTAATAGAGTCTTGTGTCATAAAACTAAACCCAATTTTTGATAATATAATTGAATTACTGTTCTTCTTCTAACACAATGTCGTTAAATTTTTAATAGTGATCAGCTTAGTTTGGTCTATAACCCTTTCATGCATTCCTTGCACCGAAGATGGTTTTCCCATATGGTGTGAAGCAAACACAAGTAGTTTGACTGTATAAAGAAGAGCTAGTAAATTAATTACCAAGATGGCATGTTATCTACATAATAATCAGTGAAGTTAATGTACAATTTATTATAATTAACACTAAACATGCTAGTTTTAAAAAAGAAAACATTTTTTTTGCTGTTTTAGAATTAGTAGGTCCTAAAACGTCGAACAATACTATAAAAAGTGGGGGTAAGAATTTCACTTTTGGCTCGTGAATTCAATACTTTGGTTTTTTCAAAACCGAAGTAATATATGTACTATTACTTATCGGTGTTAATTTTTCATACGGAATTTTCGTGTAACAATTTACAATAAAGTTGACGTTTTCATTACTCTTTTCAATTTTTAACGAACAAATAACTGTTTGTGTATTTATTCAAAATATTTTATTTGTATTGGTCATTCCTAATTGCTTTTTTAAAATAGATTATAAACAAAATATAACAAATGAAGGTACATCATCACTTCATTTAAAAATTTATTTTTAATTTGTATTCTATGACAGTGACCTAATTACATATACCAAATTTACATTTGTTTATTTTTTCATGTGTTTGTTTTATGCGATTGTATTTGACTTCATGTGATAGGATGTGTGTTAAGTTGTATGAATTATAAAACCATTTGGAATAATTTAAAATTTTAAAATTGGAGCAGTTAAAAGCTGCTGAAAATTATAAAAAAAATTTTAAGACAAAAATTAATCTAGTTTTTGAATGTTTTACGAAAATGTGAAAAAATTAATTGCAATTTTTATTTGAGAATTTGAAAAAAAAAAAATGAAAATTACAATCTATTTTATTGTCATCACAAGCGATACGCTGTCATCTTAGTTACATAATATAAAAATTTAAACAAAACCAATCACACGGTTTCTGAGTTTTATTGGTATATGCAGAGTTTAAAATTTTATTTTATTTTAACTATCTTTGCAGTCTTTAAAATGTAATTAACATGTCAAAATTAGTGATTTTTTAATTGCGAATTGCGATCTTATTTCTGAAAGAGTGAAATTTTATTTTTTCACTTCACTCCCTTCAGAGGATTATTTTTAATTTTTTTTTCATGTTACATGCAGCAGTAGAAAATTAGTACTTTCTATTTATTTTTATAACACTACTTGCATAATTGAATATAACATTCAGACAAATAGTTTATTTTAATTTTTAAAAGTAAGGGAACCATCAAAATTGAGACAAAAATTAAGTATATGAGCATTTGAAAGAAAATATTTATTTCGATTTGGGAGTATGAACGATATTTCTTTATTTTGTAATAAACACTGATCCTGATAGTGAAATCACTATCAGAAACATTAGTGGAACTGAGTGCCTTGCGAGGTTTAATTCCGACTAGCTTCAATCTTGCGGATTCAAACAACATTAAACAACATTAAACAGAGAACGGGTTTAAATAAGTAAGGACCATGGACTTTGACGACCACTGTAGCTGGAGTAATCAGGACCGTCACCAACACTATTTTAATATATATTAATTAAATGTTAAACCAAAAATTGAAATATTTCACTCATCACATTAGTTCATGTTTGATTTCACTCCTCACCTCAATCATACTAAGTAACCTATAGTGCTTAAAATAATAGTTGTGTCAAGGTACATACGATTGATGCATCGAAACAAAAACTCAATATAAGGCAATAGTAGAGCCAGTGTACAGGAGATAGTTGAATAATAAAAAAAATCGTTACACTGCCGATGTTAACAATATAAATATCTGTGGTTGCCATTTGAACGCTCGTATTTATCAAGAAATATCAATATATGTATATATTTTTTTTAATAAAGTGTGTTGTATGTAGTAGGCATTACAATATGTGTCACAACAACACATAAAAACCTTTTAAGATCACAGTCTCACAACAACATGTTTTCAAAGGATGTTAATGGACGCAAATCTCTTTTTTGTTTTTTTTATATTTTTTGTTAAATAATGGACAACCAAACAATAACTCCTATCACATATAAATTATGACATAGGCCAATATTTCATAAAATGATAGAGAAAATAAAAATAAAATAGTAGCTAAAAAGCAAATTTGTTTTAAAAATTTGCACTAACAAAACTAAAATGTGGTTGCCAATAATTCAGCTAGTAGAATAATCCTGAGGGAATACTTGGACGACCACAGAACCACTCCCAGAAGCCATGGATGGATCAAGCATGCCTTGATGCTATTCAATACAAAAGAGATTGCTATCTGAAGTGTCTACAAGGACGCAACACCAGGTCCACGAAGGAGAATTATAAACTGGCAAGACAAGCCGTTACAAAGCTATGGAGACGAACGAAGAGAGAATGGTGGAAGAGACAGTGTGAGGAGATTGAAAGCTTCAATAAGGAACATCAATCGCGTAACTTCTTTCAACAGGTTAAAACCTTAAAGAAGGGCCCTCAAACTAGATCGACTGCTATTCAAAACGAAAATGGGGAGCTACAAGTAGACCTTAAAAATATTTTAGATACTTGGGCCGCTTATTTTGAGAATCTTCTCAACTTAAGTGACCAGCAACAAGTCGGGCGACGAGCTAAGCTTATTCGTGCGTCAAAGGTACATGTAGAAGAACCCACCAGAGAGGAATTCGATGCGGCGCTGTCAAAATTAAAATGCAATAAAGCACCTGGTATCGACGATATAACATCCGAAATGATTGTACATGGTGGCGAAACTCTATTCTCAAGATTGTTTGAACTTGTTCAAATGATCTGGAGGACTGAAACCATGCCACAGGACTGGAACAAAGCTATGCTGATACCAATCCATAAAAAAGGTAATCGCCTACAATGTGCAAACTACAGAGGAATCGCCCTCCTCTGCACAGCATATAAGATCTTTTCCTACATTTTGCTATCCAAAATCAATCCTTTTGCTGAACAACTGTTTGGAGAATATCAGTGTGGTTTCCGGCGGGGCCGAGGTACCACCGATGCACTTTTCTCGATAAGGATGATTTTGGAAAAGTGTCGAGAGTTCAACATACCTGTGCACCAACTTTTCATTGATTTCAGGCAGGCCTACGACTCTCTCGAACGAGAGACTCTATGGTCTGCTCTGGTGTCAATGGGAATTCCTGGTAAACTGGTATCACTATGCAAAATGACAGTACAGAACTCTCAATGCTGTGTACGAGTAGAGAACGAAATATCAAAGTTTTTTAAAGTCGACTCCGGTTTAAGACAAGGTGATGCTATCTCTCCTATACTTTTTAATCTAGCCTTGGAATATGTGTGCCGTCAAAAGAAACTACCGACTAATAACAATATCTTGTCAATAAACTCAGTACAGATGATTGCTTACGCTGATGATGTTGTCATCCTCGGCCGAAGTGAAGCTGTTATGAGTGAGACTTTCAAGTCGCTTGAGAGTGGTGCTAGGAAAATTGGTCTGCAAATTAACTACAATAAAACCAAACATATGAATGTTTCAAGAGAGGCTGAGAAGAAAGATTTGATGTGCGGCGATGAACGAATTGAGGGAGTTGAATCTTTTAAATATTTGGGATCAATGCTTGACTCAAACAACAGCATACTTACAGATATTAAAGCTCGAATCGCTGCAGGTAATCGAACTTTCTACTCAATTAAACCTCTCCTTGGATCACCGTATGTATCAAGTAACACCAAGCTCAAGTTATACAAGACATTGATTAGACCGGTTGTCATGTATGGGTCACAAACATGGACCCTTACACAAAATGACGAATCGCATTTATCTGTATTTGAGCGTAAGATCCTACGCTACATTTTTGGTCCACTTAAGACAGACGATGGAGAGTATAGAACCCGGTATAACTTTGAGATCAGAGACCTTCTTGAGGGTCCTGATATAATAGGTTGTATCCGTTCTAATAGGATTGCTTGGTTTGGGCATGTTCTACGAGCCGATTCACAGTCTGGAATGATTAGAAAAATGTACGTTAGTACCACGTTAGGACCACGACTACAATGGGAGACTGACGTAATAAACGACCTTAAAAAAATCGGCTGCCATGGTAATTATGTCGCTGTTGCGAATGACCGTGGTGAATATTCAAAGCTGATTAACCTGGCAACGCTCCTACATGGAGCATGAACGCCTTAAAAAAAAAAAAAAAAAAAAAAAAAAAAAAAAAAAAAAAAAAAAAAGAATAATCCTTGATTATGTGACGCACTATCTTCCTCAATGATTAAAGCTCAGATATAGAGTTATATGAAGGCTTGTTTCTACGAGCAAGCAACAGTGTATCATCTTCAAGGAATATTCCATAGCGAAGATTGAGGGTGCCACCGTTGACTGGATACAGGTCACCCATAAGCACCCTTAAAATATCACCTTGGCTAATGCTCTAGCTTAAAGAACGCAAAAACACGAAAGATTGTACAAGAAAATTCATATTCAAAACAAACTTATTTTTCACACAAATAAATTTTTTTTGTTTAAATATAACACGATAATTTTAATTTCTATAATAAAAAAATTCAAGTTTAATATCAAACAATTCCTTGACGTTGAATTTTTTTTCACAAAAAAAACTGATAAATTTTAGCACAAAAATTAAATTCCAATAAGTTACTTAAAATTCCAAATTGACTATTAATCAAGTAATTTGCAAAGCAGATGGAATTCGCGGTCATAATTAATATAACTTTAAAATAGGAAAATAAATTTTTATGATATCATCAGCAAATTAAAATTAAATTAACTTAAGAACAACAACAAAAAAATCTGTTTCAAATTTATTTTGAACTTTAGAAAAAAAAATAGGTTTGTTGTTGGTATTATTGTTTGTAATTATCAACTTCGTAAATTTATTCATTCATCTATTAATGCATCAATGTTTTGTTTCTTAAAAAATAAAAAAAAAAGATTATCAAAGAAATGTTAAAAAAATAAAAATCCTAAAAATCTTTGCCAAGTTTTTTTTTGTGAATTTAATGTAAAAATAGAATCTTTATTTGACAGTATAAATAAATAAACACATTTAATTGCCGAAAATTTTATGTATAATAAATATATATGGAAAATATTAATAACAAAAATTTTTGATTTTCTATCTTTGAAAGACAGATCATTTGATGAGTTTACCAAATCATAAATGTTTATTGTTGTCTTTTCCTATTCTTTTTGGTTCGCGTCGAAAATCATGACAGTTTTGTTATTCTTATTTAAAACACCAACGCTAATGCTATTGGCGTTCTCAACATGAAATGTGATGGGTTGATTATTTGTGATGGGTTGATTAGTTATTTGTTTGCTTTTTGATGTTTTGTCTGTTACTATAGTGACTGGCTACTGTTAACTAGTTACTGGTGTCTGGTGATTGGTGACTAGTGAATGGTCGTTGCCGGCTGGTGACTGGTGACTTATAACTTGTCATTGATGATTGATGGCCGCAATTAATAACTCTGGTGATTGGTGACCTGTGACTGGTTATTGGTGACTGGCGACTGCTGACTGTTGACGGGATGATTGGTGATTGGTAAACAGAGACTGGTGACTAGTGACTGGTGATTGTTGACTGGTAACTGGTTACTGGCGACTGGTGATTGGTAACTGATTACTGGTGACTGGATAGTAATAGATTGAGTATTAGAACAACACTCAATTATAATAAAATTCAAAATTTTAACAAATGCTTGCTTAATTCAAAACCTAGTTACTTTCCAAATTCTGTTAATTTTTCTAGCGACTAGCGACTGGTGATTGGTAACTGATTACTGGTGACTGGATAGTAATAGATTGAGTATTAGAACAACACTCAATTATAATAAAATTCAAAATTTTAACAAATGCTTGCTTAATTCAAAACCTAGTTACTTTCCAAATTCTGTTAATTTTTCTACAAAATATTCCAAGATAAAAATTTCGAATGTTCGAAATTATGCAATTGTATTTGCTTAAATAGAAATAGAACATATAAGTTAAAGGTGTTTGGGCAGTTAATGTAAAACAGTCGCAAAATCAAATACACCGGCACAAATCAAAAGTATTTATAATTCAATAGCTCATAAATATATATTTAATCACATTTATATAAACTTACGTAACTTATATAAATGTCAAGAAAATAATACAAATTTGAAAACTTTGGCTACAAATATATTTTTACTCACCGTCTACATAGCTATACGCCAAATTGTTTGCCCAAAAACATACGCATTCATATAACTATCTAGATATACCCAAATTAGACACCACAATGACCAATTTAATAAACACCCTTTGCCAAGAATTAGTTTATTGTTGTGATGTGTTTTTATGCATACATTCATAGTCTAAGAAGTAATAGCTAGGGAGTGGGGAGTTATTAACAAAATCGAAAATTTATCAGTGCTTTTCTCGTTTTTAATCTGTATCAGATTATGTTTTCCTCGATAGTATTTAAGGCCTTTAAACAGTAATGATTTCTACAGATTTATAACAAGTAAGTAATATGTAGCTGTTTCAGGTCATTTCAAGGAATATAAAGTTTTTGACTTCCATTTAACCATGAATGTTTTAGCATCAATTTTCTAACCGATCTCCAATTTAATGTTTTGTGTTGTTCTTTATGCACAATTTTGTTCTTCCAAATGTAATTAGCGCGTCTATTTGAATAACTTTAGTACTTGTATTTAAATATAAATTATTTTAATTTTATTAAATACTAGCAGGACCCGGCGTGCTTTGCTACGCTTATAAATAAAGCTTGTGCACAGACATTTTGTTGACGTAGTAGCAATGATTTCAAAAAGTGGTAATGAGAATGATCGCATAATTTTTAATTTATCTTTTTAAAAATATGGATGACAAATAATCAGCACTCTAGCTGATCAGTTCGGATATATGAAAAATTAGCGATCAAATAAGTTTTCAAGTAAGCAAAAAAAAATTTAAGCAACTTGTTGAATTAGTAGAGGTGTGTCATCTCTATATATAACAGTATACAGAACATAAATAGATTTACAAATGTTCGCAGTACCCATATGTTCAATGTGCTCAGTGCTCACTAAGAAAAGAGAACCTACAGGTTTCTAATGTTCAATTTCTCGATGCTTCTGCAGGTTATACATTATTTGTTGTGGCTCCATTGTTGGTTCAGATATAGAGATTATCTAGTTTTATGCCTCTATTTTGTCTACGCAACATATAATTGTCCAAACGAAAATCAATCCGTTCAACATCTAAAGCGCGCACTTTTAATGATTGAGCGTGATCTTTTTTTATGGTGATTGCAAACATCAATTTAATTGACAATTGTGATCTTTTGAATTGAAATGCTAATCACCCGTATTGTACTTATATTAAGCCTAATCATCAGTATTGTATTTATATTAACGACGTAATTTCACATTGACCGACGGAGCAGATCGATTCGACGGTAGCATTAATAATTGATTGAGAACTAACATCGCGAATACTACGCACAGATCTTCAATCATTTTGCTATATTGGACAGGAAATATCATCAACCATGTGCGATTTATATTTTTTCCCATAACGTTCTTGTAGATGAAGAACAGTAAGCGGTCAGCATGATTTCAAACATAGCTCGAACTTAGTTTGGAGGTGAAGTGCTGCACGTGTCATTGATGAATGATACATACATTCCAGTGCTGCTTCATTGTAGCACGTTAAAACTGAAATGTTGCCTTTATTAAAGTTCTTTCTAACTTACGTATTTGACTGATTTGACGTATATACCGTATTCCAAGTTTATGTGCGATCTGTATGTTCTTTGTAGCAAAGGATTAATATGGAACAACCATCCATGTTTATGGAACTATTTCCATGTTCCCGTTTCGCATATCTATATGTTGTTACCTTACCGCCATCTGCTGCGGCTCTTCTTTTATATAAAGGATCATCGTTTCATGTAACTGAATTTCGTGTAACTGACTGAATCCTTGATGATATCACTTTACGTACTTTGGATTCAGTGGATTCAGTGTTCTGGAAAGCTCATGTTACATATTTTTCGTCACAACTTCCTACAAATCTTTATCGAAGCTGGCATCGGATATTTGCCGCGTGCATTTGAGATGATTTTGTGTGTGTGCGTTAGTTGTGAATAACCGTCATATTAAATTGGCTCTCGCAAATATACTGGTACTTCAGAGAAAAGCTTGGTTTGATTTAATCGAATGAATATAAAACGTTCTGTTTCGAATGTTTTTGCATACATATCTACCATGCATTGGTGAAGCAATTGACGGCATTTCCAAATGTGGAAATCTTCCCCTCTTATCATTAATCCCTCTTTTATTGACAAAAATATATCCCGGTTGAAATTTATTGCCGACTTTATTAATTGTCACTTCGTTTATTGTTCGAGCATTGAATCTTCTCATATGTCCTTAAGCAGGCGTTTTGTCAACCTGACCTATTGAAACTTATATATGTATCACATACATCATGTCAACTGCTGTTTTGAACAAATGCACAAAATCGTTTTTTGAAATTTGGTTTTCAAACAAATTATCAAAATGTCATTCCGTGTGGAAGTATTTGGTAAAATATACAATAGAGCCAATTTCCATGCAATGAGCAAAAATGAAATAGAACATTTTTATGACCGTATGTATGTAAATGTATGTATACATGTGTTGAATGGTCTAGTGGTTAGCACTACTTCCATTTAGGTCAAAGTGTTGTTATACAAAGTCATTAACAAACATAAACACACTGGTTACACAATAATACTGGACACTGGAGTGGTTATACAATTAACCGGTAATCAGCAAATATGGTTGATAAATTGGACAAAACTATATATGGGTGATCAGATCACCCATACATAACTAATCGATTAAATTAAGTCTTTAAGTGAAACTCGACCATAAAAACATTGAATTGAGATTAATGCAGGTGAGGGGCGCTTGTCGACAGCTTACATTCCTATATGAAACGCATATCGCTAAAAAAAACTATATAATAACCTTTCTGAATGCAACATTGTGTCCAAATTTCAAGAGAATCGATCCAGTACATTCCTAGATTGCCTATTTTGAACCAACGAACATTTGCATTTGTATTTATCATATATAGATATGTAGATAGAAGATAGATAGATAGATTAATAGATTGATCAGTTGTCGACTACTGAGAATTGAAGTGTATTCAAGTACTAATATCGCAATTAAAAAATGGAGGTTGGTGGTAGAAGGGGGAAAATAAGGGATTATATGTATTTTGTAAAGTCAAATCATAAAAAAATTAAAATAAAAAAATTTTGTCTGAAAAATGCAAAAAATTTTGGGGGGGAGGGCCCTCCTTATCACTTATGGGTATAAAAAATAGTTTACGACCAATTCTCAGACCTACCGTATCTACACATAAAATTTCATGGAAATCGGTCAGGCCGTTTCGAAGGAGTAATTGAAGAGTATTCCAGTACTAATATCGCAATTAAAAAATGGAGGTTGTTGGTAGAAGAGGGAAAATTAGGGATTATATGTATTTTTTAATGTCAAATCATAAAAAAATAAAAATAAAAAATTTTGTCTGAAAAATACAAAAATTGTTTGGGGGGAGGGCCCCCCTTATCACTTAAGGCTATAAAACATAGTTTATAACCGATTCTCAGACCTACCGAATATACACATAAAATTTCATGGAAATCAGTCAGGCCGTTTCGGAGGAGTAATTGAAGAGTATTTCAGTACTAATATCGCAGTTAAAAAATGGGCGTTGGTGGTAGAAGGAAGAAAATTAAGGATTATATGTATTTTTTAATGTCAAATCATAAAAAAATAAAAATAAAAAATTTTGTCTCAAAAATACAAAAAATTTTTGGGGGGAGGGCCCCCCTTATCACTTAAGGCTATAAAAAATAGTTTACGACCGATTCTCAGACCTACCGTATATACACATAAAATTTCATGGAAATCAGTCAAGCCGTTTCGGAGGAGTTTAGTTACAAACACTGTGACACGAGAATTTTATATATATAGATTTCATATAAAAACAACAAAAGTATCAAATATGAGCAAACTCAGTGTGGAAAAATGATCAAATATTTAATTAAAATGTTTACAATACACGCAACAGTTGATATAACTGATGAAAAACGCGATCTACACAGGTGGAAAAAGTCGAAATTTGAAATTGATCATTTTTGATTTGCCTGAAACTTGGCATATAAGTAGTGGATAGTGCATAATCTGGGCATATAGTGGGCACCCCAACATGCATGAAAAATAAAAATTTTGCCAATCCGATGTAACTTTGAAATTAAATTGCTCAAGAACGGTTATAACGATTTTAACAAACTTGTTTTTCTTTGATAGGTGATTAGTAATTAGTTAATCTTTTAAAAAAAATTAATTAAACTTTTTTGTAATTAATTTTAATATTAAAAAAACTTTTTAAGAGAGGGTCAATTTACAATTGAATTTTAATTTTTTTTTTTAAAAGTTCTTTAGGAGTTTCGAAATCCAATTTGCAAATTCAAACATAAAATCTGAATTGAGTAAATATTCGCTTGCAGTAGGTGCGATTGATTTACGATTGCACGAATTAGCAGCTTCAATTTTATCAAGATTTAGAAGATAGGTCTTACACTATCTTTAAGGCACAGGCGGATCTTGTGCGACAGTGAGAAGTCCAAACTAAATAACATTTTACAGAAACTAGCTTTGGGTGACAACCATCTCAACTGCTTGCGGAAGTTAGATTACATGCTGGTTGTGATATAAATGACAATCTAATAAAACAACTGTGGACCTTCCACAGTCTGTTTAGTTAGTATTAACTTCTTTTGAAATTTTGTAGTAGCCATCTTGTAGTATTAGACCGTGAAGGTCCACCAGTTGGTCGTGCACTCAAACCACATTCCCCCGCTGCTAGACCGAGCTGGCGTGAATCCTGGTGACCAACCTCTACACACGCAGCAAAATTTTAAACACAAAAAAACAAATAGCGTGCCTATATCACCACCCAAAATCTCCAGAAGGGAGAACTGTCGTGCCACAACCCTCCCTAACTTATTTAAATTAGCACTTGTTGTTTACTCAAACGAACCAATGAAAACACAATTACAGAAATTTAAAATAATAGAGAAACAGTAACCTTTACCTGAGCAATCCCAACTATTCCCTAACTGGTTGGTTGGCATCTGCTACTTTCCTTTCTACCTTTTCTGGACCTGATTAAAACATCTCAGACAATTGCGTCAATTTCCTTCTGTTTTCTGCTCTTATTTTGTTTTTTTTTTCTATAAAGTCTCGACTCCCTCTATTAACTTTCATCAAATCCAATATCACTGGTCATCCGTTGATTTTATTTTTGGGATATCGTTCTAAATTCTACTCCATAACACAGAAAATTTTGATTTGGCACTTTATTTTTCTTTATTCGAAATTTCTTACAGTTCACATAACTTATAAGTGGTTTGCTTAAACATGCTTATACTGCAGTTTTGATAACTTAAGAACACCATATATTTTAGGTAATTTTACTATATTTGTTATTATGGTTTTCCATATTATTCACTGATTGTGTACTTTCGTCACTTTTAAATTAAAATGCAATATTTAAAAATATATTTTTTTTAATATGTTTATTATTAAATTTATTATTTTATTAATAATAATGTAAACTTCCTTATAGTAACAATTTTGAATTTTATTTTTTATTTTATTGAATATCGATTACGACTTATTTCATCCACAGTTCTTAAATTATTATCTAGATTTAATAATTTAAGAACCGAGGATGAAGTAAGTCGAAATCGATATTCAATAAAATAAAAAATAAAATTCAAAATTGTTACTATAAGGAAGTTTATATTATTATTAATAAAATAAAAATATATTTAAAAAATTATAGAGAGTGGTGCTAGAAAAATTGGTCTGCAAATTAACTACAATAAAACCAAACATATGAATGTTTCAAGAGAGGCTAAGAAGAAAGATTTGATGTGCGGTGATAAACGAATTGAGGGAGTTGAATCTTTTAAATGTTTGGGTTCAATGCTTGACTCAAACAACAGCATACTTACAGATATAAAAGCTTGAATTACTGCAGGTAATCGCACTTTCTACTCAATTAAACCTCTTCTTGGATCACCGTATGTATCAACTAACACCAAACTCAAGTTATACAAGACATTGATTAGACAGGTTGTGAATTGTGATGTATGGGTCACAAACTTGTACCCTTACACAGAATGACGAATCGCATTTATCTCTATTTGAGCGTAAGATCCTACGCTACATTCTTGGTCCACTTAAGTCAGACAATGGAGAGTATAGAACCCGGTGCAACTTTGAGGTTAGAGACCTTCTTGAGGGTCCTGATATAATAGGTTATATTAGTTCTAATATGATTGCTTGGTTTTGGCATCTTCTACGAGCCGATTCACAGTCTGGAATGATTAGAAAAATGTACGTTAGTACCACAAGGAGTGGGCGACCGCGAGGTAGACCACGACTACAATGGGAGACCGACGTAATAAACGACCTTAAAAAAATCGGCTGCCATGGTAATTATATCGCTGTTTCGAATGACCGTGGTGAATATTCAAATCTGATTAGCCTGGCAACGCTCCTACGTGGAACATGAACGCCGATAAAAAAAAATATTTTCCCAAATTTATACTTCCATGAAAAAAACGAGGAAGATCCTTAAGGACTTTTCACAAATAGCAAAGGAACAAAACCACAAACACTCGAGTGTGTTTTCTATACAAAAACGGAAAAGTAAATCCATATGTACTTATAAATTCTTGGAAATATTAGCCGTATTCGATTTGACTGAAGCAACTGATACAAGTTAAAAATTGAATGCAATTGTTGTTGTTTTTTCAGTTGTTTCAGTCAAATCGAACGCACCCTATTCTGTAACTATCAATAGATAAGAATATTTATAAAAAGGTTAAATCAACAAAGGATCTGAGATTCCTTTCGTCGAAGAAATAATAACAATGAGATAGATATTCGGTCTAGTGTAGGTTTATATTTTTATAAACATAACAAAACATGTTAGAATGGAATATCACAGAATATAGTTGAATTCAGAATAAATAAATCAAAGTCAAAATAGTGTGAACCTAAATTGTAAATGAAAAACTAACCTGCTATTCAGCAAGATATATTTTAAATGTCATTGAATTAAATGGTGAGATAAAATTTAAGGTAAAATGTTTTGAGAATAAAATAAAATTAGAAAGACCATTAGAACAGGTACAGTAGGTAAAAACAGTTATTTAGTATTATTATAACTGAAGTGCATTACACTTTACACTTAACCGTAACATACATTTAACGTTACTCTATAAACGATCGACTTGTTTGCCATTGAATTTCTGTTTGTTTGTTGATGTTTCATGTTCTTACGTTCTTCTCCAACTTTGCCGTGTTATATTAATATCATCTACTTTGTCACATACCCATCAGCTGATATCACTTCTTACTTGTGGGTTGTTTCGTTGTAGTTATTTTCGCATCTAATCGATTTGTTGTAACCGATAGCTTTCTTATCTCAGGATCTCTTCCTCCGTCGATGAATGTATCTACTCGGTTGCAGAAGAAAATTATTGTAATCCTTCTTCACTCATTGGTATATTTTCAGAAGCACACAATCGTTTTTGCTTTTGGAAAGAAAATATATGTAATTTGAACAGTTAAATAAATTAAACTTTTTATATAAAATTACTTAACAAAAAACATTTACATCCCACTTGACATCAATTATTAATTATCATTATTCCTTACGAGTATAGTATAACGTATTATTTTTAATTCAATAAAACTTGATCAATTGATTTGCCGACTATAACGATAATTGTTTTATTGAAATCGTAAGCTGTAACCAATTCAACATTTTGTATTTGTTTACCTTACTATGTGTATTAGTCATAAATATTATTACAAAACTGAAATCAAAAGATTTGTTTTTGTTGTATGTATATGTTTAGTGATAAGCATTTGGTAGCCGTCAGATAAAATAGATTGAAAAATATTTTTATAAGAACTAAGTCAGGAAATTGATTGAATTATTAAAATTGATACAGGAGAGGAAGATGACAGTCGATGCTGAAGAATCAATTACAAAATCAAAATTGGGTTAGGTTCGACTATGGTAAAACGAAACTGATCAAACCTACGATATATAAATCGTCTAACAATCGTATTCCTTCTAACAATCGTATTCCTAGATTAATGAGATTGCCAGATCATGCACTCTATTGTTTGCTTCGGTGCTGTTTTTACGGTGAATAGTTTAACCTGAAAACCAGAGCACTATTTTTCACCTGCACCTGCACCATTTTCAGTGATTGATATTTGTATTTAGAAATCCTAGCAGTTGACTTGCCTGCCTGATAACCACCTAGAGTTAGACCGTGTGATTTCGTTGTAAATATTACCCCGTATGCTCCCTGCCGATATTGAAATTTATTAGGTGGTCCTTCAGATTTCCATTTAGAATTTTATGGCCTATAGCCTCTGAATAACGCCCAGGAGCTCGAGTTTTTTTAGTCTAAAATGATGTTTTTTTTTTTTTTTTATAGTTCGATGTATTATTATTATTATTATTTTAATCTGGCACCATAAAGGTGCAAAGGGTATGTATATATATATATATATATATATATATATATATATATATATATATATATATATCTATATATATAAAATTCTCGTGTCACAGTGTTTGTAATTAAACTCCTCCGAAACGGCTTGACTGATTTCCATGAAATGTTATGTGTATATACGGTAGGTCTGAGAATCGGTCGTAAACTATTTTTTATACCCTTAAGTGATAAGGGGGGCGCTCCCTCCAAATTTTTTTTGTATTTTTCAGACAAAATTTTTTATTTTTATTTTTTTATGATTTGACATTAAAAAATACATATAATCCCTAATTTTCCTCCTTCTACCACCAACCCCCATTTTTTAATTGCGATATTAGTACTGAAATACTCTTCAATTACTCCTCCGAAACGGCTTGACTGATTTCCATGAAATTTTATGTGTATATACGGTAGGTCTGAGAGTCAGTTGTAAACTATTTTTTATACCCTTAAGTGATAAGGGGGGCCCTCCCCCCAAAAATTTTTTGTATTTTTGAGACAAAATTTTTTATTTTTATTTTTTTATGATTTGACATTAAAAAATACATATAATCCATCATTTTCTCCCTTCTACCACCAACGCCCATTTTTTAATTGCGATATTAGTACTGAAATACTCTTCAATTACTCCTCCGAAACGGCCTGACTGATTTCCATGAAATTTTATGTGTATATTCGGTAGGTCTGAGAATCGGTTATAAACTATGTTTTATAGCCTTAAGTGATAAGGGGGGCCCTCCCCCCAAAAATTTTTTGTATTTTTGAGACAAAATTTTTTATTTTTATTTTTTTATGATTTGACATTAAAAAATACATATAATCCATCATTTTCCCTCTTCTACCACCAACCTCCATTTTTTAATTGCGATATTAGTAGGTACTGGAATACTCTTCAATTACTCCTTCGAAACGGCCTGATCGATTTCCATGAAATTTTATGTGTATATACGGTAGGTCTGAGAATCGGTCGTAAACTATTTTTTATACACATAAGTGATAAGGGGGGCCCTCCCCCCCAAAATGTTTTGTATTTTTCAGAAAAAATTTTTTTATTTTTATTTTTTTATGATTTGTCTTTACAAAATACATATAATCCCTTATTTTCTCCCTTCTACCACCAACCTCCATTTTTTAATTGGGATATTAGTACTGGAATACTCTTCAATTCTCAGTAGTCAACAACTGATCAATCTATTAATCTATCTATCTATTTTCTATCTACATATCTATATATGATAAATACAAATGCAAATGTTCGTTGGTTCAAAATAGGCAATCTAGGAATGTAATGGATCGATTCTCTTGAAATTTGGACACAATGTTGCATTCAGAAAGGTTATTATATAGTTTTTTTTAGCGATATGCGTTTCATATAGGAATGTAAGCTGTCGACAAGCGCCCCTCACCTGCATTAATCTCAATTCAATCTTTTTATGGTCGAGTTTCACTTATAGACTTAATTTAATCGATTAGTTATGTATGGGTGATCTGATCACCCATATATAGTTTTGTCCAATTTATCAACCATATTTGCTGATTACCGGTTAATTGTATAACCACTCCAGTGTCCAGTGTTATTGTGTAACCAGTGTGTTTATGTTTGTTGCAAATGCAAATGTTCGTTCGTTCAAAATAGGCAATCTAGGAATGTAATGGATCGATTCTCTTGAAATTTGGACACAATGTTGCATTCAGAAAGGTTATTATATAGTTTTTTTTAGCGATATGCGTTTCATATAGGAATGTAAGCTGTCGACAAGCGCCCCTCACCTGCATTAATCTCAATTCAATCTTTTTATGGTCGAGTTTCACTTATAGACTTAATTTAATCGATTAGTTATGTATGGGTGATCTGATCACCCATATATAGTTTTGTCCAATTTATCAACCATATTTGCTGATTACCGGTTAATTGTATAACCACTCCAGTGTCCAGTGTTATTGTGTAACCAGTGTGTTTATGTTTGTTGCAAATGCAAATGTTCGTTCGTTCAAAATAGGCAATCTAGGAATGTAATGGATCGATTCTCTTGAAATTTGGACACAATGTTGCATTCAGAAAGGTTATTATATAGTTTTTTTTAGCGATATGCGTTTCATATAGGAATGTAAGCTGTCGACAAGCGCCCCTCACCTGCATTAATCTCAATTCAATCTTTTTATGGTCGAGTTTCACTTAAAGACTTAATTTAATCGATTAGTTATGTATGGGTGATCTGATCACCCATATATAGTTTTGTCCAATTTATCAACCATATTTGCTGATTACCGGTTAATTGTATAACCACTCCAGTGTCCAGTGTTATTGTGTAACCAGTGTGTTTATGTTTGTTAATGACTTTGTATAACAACACTTTGACCTATAAATGGAAGTAGTGCTAACCACTAGACCATTCAACACATTTGTACATACATTTATATACATACGGTCATAAAAATGTTCTATTTCATTTTTGCTCATTGCATGGAAATTGGCTCTATTGTATATTTTACCAAATACTTCTACACGGAATGGCATTTTGATAATTTTTTTGAAAACCAGATTTCAAAAAACGATTTTGTGCATTTGTTCAAAACAGCAGTTGACATGATGTATGTGATACATATATAAGTTTCAATAGGTCAGGTTGATAAAACGCCTGCTTGAGAACATATGAGAAGATTCAATGCTCGGACAATAAACGAAGTGACAATTAATAAAGTCGGCAATAAATTTCAACCGGGATATAATTTTTGTCAATAAAAGAGGGATTAATGATTCGAGGGGAAGATTTCCACATTTGGAAATGCCGTCAATTGTTTCACCAATACATGGTAGATATGTATGCAAAAACATTCGAAACAGAACGTTTAATATTCATTCGATTAAATCAAACCAAGCTTTTCTCTGAAGTACCAGTATATTTGCGAGAGCCAATTTAATATGACGGTTATTCACAACTAACGCACACACACAAAATCATCTCAAATGCACACGGCAAATATCCGATGCCAGCTTCGATAAAGATTTGTAGGAAGTTGTGACGAAAAATATGTAACATGAGCTTTCCAGAACACTGAATCCACTGAATCCAAAGTACGCAAAGTGATATCACCAAGGATTCAGTCAGTTACACGAAATTCAGTTACATGAAACGATGATCCTTTATATAAAAGAAGAGCCGCAGCAGATGGCGGTAAGGTAACAATATATAGATATGCGAAACGGGAACATGGAAATAGTTCCATAAACATGGATGGTTGTTCCATATTAATCCTTTGCTACAAAGAACATACAGATCGCACATAAACTTGGAATACGGTATATACGTCAAATCAGTCAAATACGTAAGTTAGAAAGTACTTTAATAAAGGCAACATTTCAGTTTTAGCGTGCTACAATGAAGCAGCACTGGGATGTATGTATCATACATCAATGACACGTGCAGCACTTCACCTCCAAACTAAGTTCGAGCTATGTTTAAAATCATGCTGACCGCTTACTGTTCTTCATCTACAAGAACGTTATGGGAAAAATATAAATCGCACATGGTTGATGATATTTCCTGTCCTATATAGCAAAATGATTGAAGATCTGTGCGTAGTATTAGCGAACTTAGTTCTCAATCAATTATTAATGCTACCGTCGAATCGATCTGCTCCGTCGGTCAATGTGAAATTACGTCGTTAATATAAATACAATACTGATGATTAGGTTTAATATAAGTACAATACGGGTGATTAGCATTTCAATTCAAAAGATCACAATTGTCAATTAAATTGATGTTTGCAATCACCATAAAAAAAGATCACGCTCAATCATTAAAAGTGCGCGCTTTAGATGTAGAACGGATTGATTTTCGTATGGACAATTATGTTGCGTAGATAGAATAGAGGCATAAAACTAGATAACCTCTATATCTGAACCAACAATGGAGCCACAACAAATAATGTATAACCTGCAGAAGCATCGAGAAATTGAACATTAGAAACCTGTAGGTTCTCTTTTCTTAGTGAGCACTCAGCACATTGAACATATGGGTACTGCGAACATTTGTAAATCTATTTATGTTCTGTATTATGTTATATATAGAGATGACACACCTCTACTAATTCAACAAGTTGCTTAAATTTTTTTTTGCTTACTTGAAAACTTATTTGATCGCTAATT
The DNA here is from genome assembly GCA_963693315.1 of Diogma glabrata. Classification (NCBI taxonomy): domain Eukaryota; kingdom Metazoa; phylum Arthropoda; class Insecta; order Diptera; family Cylindrotomidae; genus Diogma; species Diogma glabrata. The sequence goes on from OY856186.1 coordinate 95,958,365, forward strand.
TTTCATATATCCGAACTGATCAGTAAGAGTGCTGATTATTTTTCATCCATATTTTTAAAAAGATAAATTAAAAATTCTCATCTCGATCATTCTCATTACCACTTTTTGAAATCATTGCTACTACGTCAACAAAATGTCTGCGCACAAGCTTTATTTATAAGCGTAGCAAAGCACGCCGGGTCCTGCTAGTATATATATATATATATATATATATATATATATATATATATATATATATATATATATATATATATATATATATATATATATATATATATATATACTAGCAGGACCCGGCGTGCTTTGCTACGCTTATAAATAAAGCTTGTGCACAGACATTTTGTTGACGTAGTAGCAATGATTTCAAAAAGTGGTAATGAGAATAATCGCATAATTTTTAATTTATCTTTTTAAAAATATGGATGAAAAATAATCAGCACTCTTACTGATCAGTTCGGATATATGAAAAATTAGCGATCAAATAAGTTTTCAAGTAAGCAAAAAAAAATTTAAGCAACTTGTTGAATTAGTAGAGGTGTGTCATCTCTATATATAACATAATACAGAACATAAATAGATTTACAAATGTTCGCAGTACCCGTATGTTCAATGTGCTGAGTGCTCACTAAGAAAAGAGAACCTACAGGTTTCTAATGTTCAATTTCTCGATGCTTCTGCAGGTTATACATTATTTGTTGTGGCTCCATTGTTGGTTCAGATATAGAGGTTATCTAGTTTTATGCCTCTATTCTATCTACGCAACATAATTGTCCATTCGAAAATCAATCCGTTCTACATCTAAAGCGCGCACTTTTAATGATTGAGCGTGATCTTTTTTTATGGTGATTGCAAACATCAATTTAATTGACAATTGTGATCTTTTGAATTGAAATGCTAATCACCCGTATTGTACTTATATTAAACCTAATCATCAGTATTGTATTTATATTAACGACGTAATTTCACATTGACCGACGGAGCAGATCGATTCGACGGTAGCATTAATAATTGATTGAGAGCTAAGTTCGCTAATACTACGCACAGATCTTCAATCATTTTGCTATATAGGACAGGAAATATCATCAACCATGTGCGATTTATATTTTTTCCCATAACGTTCTTGTAGATGAAGAACAGTAAGCGGTCAGCATGATTTTAAACATAGCTCGAACTTAGTTTGGAGGTGAAGTGCTGCACGTGTCATTGATGAATGATACATACATCCCAGTGCTGCTTCATTGTAGCACGCTAAAACTGAAATGTTGCCTTTATTAAAGTACTTTCTAACTTACGTATTTGACTGATTTGACGTATATACCGTATTCCAAGTTTATGTGCGATCTGTATGTTCTTTGTAGCAAAGGATTAATATGGAACAACCATCCATGTTTATGGAACTATTTCCATGTTCCCGTTTCGCATATCTATATATTGTTACCTTACCGCCATCTGCTGCGGCTCTTCTTTTATATAAAGGATCATCGTTTCATGTAACTGAATTTCGTGTAACTGACTGAATCCTTGGTGATATCACTTTGCGTACTTTGGATTCAGTGTTCTGGAAAGCTCATGTTACATATTTTTCGTCACAACTTCCTACAAATCTTTATCGAAGCTGGCATCGGATATTTGCCGTGTGCATTTGAGATGATTTTGTGTGTGTGCGTTAGTTGTGAATAACCGTCATATTAAATTGGCTCTCGCAAATATACTGGTACTTCAGAGAAAAGCTTGGTTTGATTTAATCGAATGAATATTAAACGTTCTGTTTCGAATGTTTTTGCATACATATCTACCATGTATTGGTGAAACAATTGACGGCATTTCCAAATGTGGAAATCTTCCCCTCGAATCATTAATCCCTCTTTTATTGACAAAAATTATATCCCGGTTGAAATTTATTGCCGACTTTATTAATTGTCACTTCGTTTATTGTCCGAGCATTGAATCTTCTCATATGTTCTCAAGCAGGCGTTTTGTCAACCTGACCTATTGAAACTTATATATGTATCACATACATCATGTCAACTGCTGTTTTGAACAAATGCACAAAATCGTTTTTTGAAATCTGGTTTTCAAAAAAATTATCAAAATGCCATTCCGTGTAGAAGTATTTGGTAAAATATACAATAGAGCCAATTTCCATGCAATGAGCAAAAATGAAATAGAACATTTTTATGACCGTATGTATATAAATGTATGTACAAATGTGTTGAATGGTCTAGTGGTTAGCACTACTTCCATTTAGGTCAAAGTGTTGTTATACAAAGTCATTAACAAACATAAACACACTGGTTACACAATAACACTGGACACTGGAGTGGTTATACAATTAACCGGTAATCAGCAAATATGGTTGATAAATTGGACAAAACTATATATGGGTGATCAGATCACCCATACATAACTAATCGATTAAATTAAGTCTTTAAGTGAAACTCGACCATAAAAAGATTGAATTGAGATTAATGCAGGTGAGGGGCGCTTGTCGACAGCTTACATTCCTATATGAAACGCATATTGCTAAAAAAAAATATATAATAACCTTTCTGAATGCAACATTGTGTCCAAATTTCAAGAGAATCGATCCAGTACATTCCTAGATTGCCTATTTTGAACCTACGAACATTTGCATTTGTATTTATCATATATAGATATGTAGATAGAAGATAGATAGATAGATTAATAGATTGATCAGTTGTTGACTACTGAGAATTGAAGAGTATTCCAGTACTAATATCGCAATTAAAAAATGGAGGTTGGTGGTAGAAGGGGGAAAATAAGGGATTATATGTATTTTGTAAAGACAAATCATAAAAAAATAAAAATAAAAAAATTTGGTCTGAAAAATACAAAACATTTTGGGGGGGAGGGCCCCCCTTATCACTTATGTGTATAAAAAATAGTTTACGACCGATTCTCAGACCTACCGTATATACACATAAAATTTCATGGAAATCGATCAGGCCGTTTCGAAGGAGTAATTGAAGAGTATTCCAGTACTAATATCGCAATTAAAAAATGTAGGTTGGTGGTAGAAGAGGGAAAATTAGGGATTATAATGTCAAATCATAAAAAAATAAAAATAAAAAATTTTGTCTGAAAAATACAAAAAATTTTTGGGGGGAGGGCCCCCCTTATCACTTAAGGCTATAAAACATAGTTTATAACCGATTCTCAGACCTACCGAGTATACACATAAAATTTCATGGAAATCAGTCAATGTTTTTAATGTCAAATCATAAAAAAATAAAAATAAAAAATTTTGTCTGAAAAATACAAAAAATGTTTGGGGGGAGGGCCCCCCTTATCACTTAAGGCTATAAAACATAGTTTATAACCGATTCTCAGACCTACCGAGTATACACATAAAATTTCATGGAAATCAGTCAAGCCGTTTCGGAGGAGTAATTGAAGAGTATTTCAGTACTAATATCGCAATTAAAAAATGGGCGTTGGTGGTAGAAGGGAGAAAATGAAGGATTATATGTATTTTTTAATGTCAAATCATAAAAAAATAAAAGTAAAAAATTTTGTTTCAAAAATACAAAAAATTTTTGGGGGGAGGGCCCCCCTTATCACTTAAGGGTATAAAAAATAGTTTACAACTGACTCTCAGACCTACCGTATATACACATAAAATTTCATGGAAATCAGTCAAGCCGTTTCGGAGGAGTAATTGAAGAGTATTTCAGTACTAATATCGCAATTAAAAAATGGGGGTTGGTGGTAGAAGGGAGAAAATTAGGGATTATATGTATTTTTTAATGTCAAATCATAAAAAAATAAAAATAAAAAATTTTGTCTGAAAAATACAAAAAAATTTTGGGGGGAGGGCCCCCCTTATCACTTAAGGGTATAAAAAATAGTTTACAACCGATTCTCAGACCTACCGTATATACACATAAAATTTCATGGAAATCAGTCAAGCCGTTTCGGAGGAGTTTAATTACAAACACTGTGACACGAGAATTTTATATATATAGATATATATATATATATATATATATATATATATATATATATATATATATATATATATATATATATATATAGTATAGACCCCCTCACTGGTCTGATTAGACCGTGATACGGGACTTGGTGAACCCGAGATACCTGAAATATAGTGGGCTCTAGCCTGCTATTGCAAACCGTAAACCTGTTGTCATGTCTAGCGGGAACGGGGACCTTGGCTCAGCCGCCCGGGTCGCGGGAAGGTGCTCCCTTATTAGCACCCTCTAGTGGGTACACACTAGAGAGGACTCATGTAGGGTCAAACCATGAAAAGTGCCAACTTCTGGTCATCTGTCGCCCCCAGTTGTATATAGACTTCTAACAGGTATAGACGAAGGCCTGTTGGTGACATTTATTGCGTCTTAACTCGTGGGAACAATATGGATAAATATGTTAGTCACCTTTTAAATTTTTTAAAAATTTTGTTTTCACCTGTTTATTATTTCTTACATCCTATCATGAAATATTGGCCTATGTCATATTTTATTATATGATAGGATTTATTGTTTAGTTACCCATTTTTAAAACAAATTATATTTTGATCAAATGACTATTACATTTGATATAAAATTTAAAATGCACATCCAAAATATTTGTGGATTGAATGCCAACCTTGACGCCGTGCAACATCATCTCGAGCACGACCAACCGCATATTCTTTTTCTTACAGAAACACAAGTTTCTGAAAACTATCCCTATAACGTAACACTAAATTCTAAATATAGGCTTGAATCAGCTTTTAAACTTCATCAAGGTGTATGTGCATACATTCATGAGAGTGTTGCATATAAACGCTTTCCAAATTATGAAGTACATAGTGATGGCTACACCACAGTAGTATTAAAGGTTTGTCTACCTGAAATTTCTTTTTTCACAATAGCTCCATACCGGTCCCCAAAAAAACATAATCCCAATTTTTTTAATCTCTTGACTAATGTTGTTGACGAAATTAGAGCACAAATTCAAAATTACAAATCGTGGTTAGAATTTTCCAAAATGACCGACGGCAACAACAATGGAAGGCAGGCAGAAATATTTGCTGCATCGCACGACCTGACGCAGATTGTAAAAAGCCCAACTTTCACTCCTCGTAATGGCGGTGATAAAAGTTTTCTCTTAGACCTTTATCTCACATCTATGCCAGATATTACGAGTGTCGATGTCGATAAGAGTAGTATTGGAAATTCTGACCATTATCTAATCACATCAATTATCAAAACTGATTTGCTACAAACTAGAGTTCCCAAATCCCGTAAAATATTTCACTTTTCAAAAATGGACACCAATGGTCTCCGAAGTTTTTTTCAAGGTTTCCCTTTTGATCGTCATTGTTTTTATACTGACGATGTAAATGTTTCTGCTCAAAAATTTACTGAAACTATTCTATTCGGTATTAACAAATTCGTTCCCTTTTTTATAATGAAACCCCAACAAAAATATTTGTTTTCGAAAGCAGCCAAATTGGCTCTTGGAAACAAACGTCGTATTTAATATTTAGATTCATAAAAAGAGCTCTGCTAATCGATACCAAAGGCTAATAAAATATCAAACCAGATAATTGAAAACGAAAAACAGAGATTGACAGAGCGAAAGCAGCAAAACTTTCGAGTATGTCAATTTCTGACAAAAGTTTTTACAGTGCCATTAATTCTTTAAATTCTAGTATTAAATCTTCTATCCCTCCTATCATTGAGGGTGACTTAACCATTACTGACCCTGCAAGGAAAGCTACATTGTTCGAGGAACGCTTTGCTTCAAATTCAACAGTTTTAGAAACTCCTAAAGAAATACCCCAAATTCAGTCTTCAGGAGTTAATATAAAACAATTACATTTCAAACCCAAAATTGTCGAACAACTTTTAAGGGGGTTAAACAACAACAAAGCCTCTGGTCTGAACAACATTCCTCCTGTTATTCTAAAAACATTTTCAAAAGATCTTGCACCGACTCTCACCAAAATATTCTATAAATCCTATAAATCTGGTATTTTTCCATCCTGCTGGAAGTTGGCCAATGTCCAGCCTGTCCCAAAAAAAGGAACGAAATATGATATTTCAAATTATAGATCAATAGCCTTACTCTCAGTCATGTCTAAAATATACGAGCACTATATTAATTCACATGTCTCCAAATTTTTGGAAGATAACCATTTGATATCTCACAGCCAATATGGTTTTAGAAACAAAAGATCAACAACCGATCTATTGAACTATGTGGCACATCTTTGGAATAGCATACTTGAGAAAGGTGGTGAAACGTACGTGATCGCATTAGACATCTCAAAAGCATATAATCGAATCTGGCATGCCAACTTGATCAACAAGCTCGTTGCGTACGATTTTCATCCCGCAGTCGTGAAGTTGATTCAAAATTTTCTGTCTAACCGATACATCTTGATATCTATAGATGGCTTTTCTTCTGAGTCTAAATTAATTAACGCTGGGGTACCCCAAGGCTCAGTTTTATCTCCCACTTTATTTTTAATTTTTATCAACGAACTGTTGCAAATCACCAGTAACCCAATACATAGTTTTGCAGATGATACACTGCACAAGTCATTCGTCCCCCTATCTTCAAAGGGTAAAATTCATGAACGAATAAATCCCGTCCGGAGAGACGCTGCCATAAATGTAAACGAGGACCTAAAAAAAGTGGCCGATTGGGGTGACAAAAATTTGGTCAATTTTAATTCCACCAAAACACAGCTATTGGATTGTTTCCATATCAAAGAACGAGTTTCCCAACGATATTTTAATTGATATGTGTGACGACCAAATAGACGAATGTGAAAGCATTCGTTTATTGGGAGTCACAATACCCAATGACTTACTCTGGAACGATCATATAATGGCCAGGGCAAAGAGCGCGTCAAAAAAACTCGGTCTCCTCAATAGATGTAAAAAATATTTTACTTCGTATCAGTTACTCTACATTTATAAGTCCTATATTCGTCCCTGCATGGAGTATTGTTGTCAAGTTTGGGCGCTGCATCTGTTACTATCCTAGCTCTTTTGGACTCTGTTCAAAAGCGTGCTATGCGTATTGTTGGTGATCGAAATTGAACATTAAATCTTGATTCCCTACAACATCGTCGCACTGTTGCTGATCTCGTTGTTTTTTTATAAATATCGGCAACAGCAGTGCTCGGATGAAATCAGGTCCATAATGCCCCAGACATATGTTTTTCCCCGTTTGACTCGTCAATCGGTTTGTGCAGGCGGTCGGACTGTCGAGATTACTCACTGTCATACTCATAGTAATAAAATGCAAAGGGTTTTCTTTGTGCGTACATCGTACAAATGGAATGCTTTGCCCGAATCAATAGTCTCGAGTGCCTTCAATCCACAAAGATTTAAAAAAAACGTCCATCAACACCTCAAGACGCATGTTGTTGTGGGACCAAGGTCTTAAAAGGTATCTATGTGTTGTTGTGACACATTTTGTAATTCCTACTACACAACACTTTTTATTAAAAAAAAAAAATACGCTCCTCGTTAGATAAAGTGTGGGTATTTTAAGATAATCTTTGATTATCCAGTATCACTAAGGAATCATTTTACTTTGATTGCTACACAATCCTTTCGAAAGCTGCCTAGATTCATTATATTATAATATAAATAGTCTATGCAAAACCACATACAACGCAAATTCCAAACCACATATAATTATATCGGTACTGTATCTATCGTTTGAACTACATACTTCAAATAAAAATTCTATTAAATTTCTTAATTTACGTTTTAATTTTATTTCTATTACTTTTTGTAACAATAAAATTCACGTGTTGATGTTGATATAATTAAATCATATTTTCTATGTATTACTTTGGTTGCATATAAATGGTGATGTAATAAGAATATATAATACCTTAACACTTTTATAAAAAAAACTTACACAAACCCATTTCAAAATTTCACAACTTCTTTAGCTTACCTCAATAGTCAATACCATAGTCAATACAGAATTTAGGCTTTTTTATTATTAAGGTCAGAAATGTAATAATATTACGTCATTTAATGTGGGATAGATTTCTTTAGTTTTGTTTGTTTGTAAAAAGAATAGAAAAAAATTTGCTGATATTTTTTCAAATGTGAAATTAATAAATATGTAAATTCAAATTCAGTCCATTATGTGATTTAAAACAAAAATATCACTTGCAAAAATTACATAAAAGTGCAAACAATTGTGCAATGTACGAGAGAAGAGAAAAGATACATACTTACGTATTTAATTTTATGCCTAAATTTTATTGCTAAGGTCCTCTCTCTCTCTCTCTCTGGCGTTTACATCCCATGGAGGGATTTTGCCGTCTGTGCAATCAGCTTCCAATCGTCTCGTTCCATGACCAGTTGACCCCAGTTTCGACATCCTATATCACGAAGGTCTTGGATGATGTCATCACGCCAGCGTTGTCTAGGTCTTCCTCTTCGACGAACACCAGCTGGTTGTTGTTGGGACGCTTTTTTAATCATTCTATCTAATGGTGCCCTTTCTACATGACCAAACCATCTAATCCGGTTAGATTTGATGAATCCGATTACATCGCAGCCTCCAAGAAGCTGTCTGATTTCATGATTCATTCGGATTCTATACTGATTTTCAGCAACTTTACATGGACCATAAATTGTTCGTATGACTTTCCTCTCGAATGTTGATAAAATTCTACAATCGGAGGAAGTCAGTGTCCAGCTTTCGCTTCCAAAGGTAAGCACAGGTCGAATTAATGCTTTGTAAAGTGTGAGTTTGCACGACTGCGAAAGATGTTTAGATCGCAAAAGTTTTGAGTATGCGTAGAAAACTCTGTATGCGGCTGAGACACGAGCTTTAATATCTGCCTGCATGTCATTTGACGATGTTATTACAGACCCGAGGTATTTGAAGTTTTCCACACGTTCCACTTCATAGTCGCCAGTATTCAGATTGCCGGGAGGTTTATTCCTGGATGTTGTTAATAGTTTAGTCTTGCCGGTGTTAATGCATAATCCAAGTCGTTTAGCATTTCTTTCAAGCCGAGAGAGACTATCCTTGATATCGCTTGTTCTACGTCCGAGAAGCACAATATCATCTGCATAGCCAAGAATTTGACTAGATTTGTTAAATATACAGTTTTGTGTCTCAATGCGGCTTTTTCTTATCGCGTACTCAAGCGCCAAATTAAATAGTACGGGTGCGAGTGCATCACCTTGTCGAACACCTGATGTTATATCAAAAGAGTCAGAAACTGACCCTTCGATTACTATTCTACAGTTTGATCCCGATGTTGTGAGTTTGCACAGAGAAACAAGTTTCTCTGGAATACCAAGGCATATGAGTGCAGACCAGAGGTTGTCGCGGATGATGCTATCATATGCTTGCTTGAAATCAACGTAGAGCTGGTGAATGCTGATGTTGTACTCCCAACATTTTTCCAGAATCATCCTTAAGGTAAAACATTGATCTGTGGTTGAACGGTTGGGACGAAAACCACACTGATAGTCGCCGATGATAGATTCGGCAAACGGGATGAGCCGAGCGAGTACGACATTAGCTAGTATTTTATATGCAGTGTTCAACAGTGCGATTCCACGATAATTTGCACACTTTAGGCGGTCACCTTTTTTATGTAGCGGAACAATGAGAGCTGTTTTCCATTCAGCAGGTAGTTCTTCTTGGTCCCAGATTGCAAGAATCAGATCATATATACGTGAGACCAGAGCTGCTCCTCCATTCTTAAGTAGTTCTGCAGGGATTCCATCGATACCTGGTGATTTGCCATTTTTTAATTTTTTGATGGCAGCTTCCACTTCTTCTATTGTTGGGTAAGGGACAAAAATCTCCTCACTTGACGGAGCAATTGCTCGAATAGGATGAACTTCGTTCGTCCTATTCAGTAGGTCTTGAAAGTGGGATCGCCATACTTCCAGCACATCACGTTCACTTGTTGTAAGCTCGTTGTTTCCATTTTTGATGGCTGTAGATCTTGGGTGGAAATCTTTGGTCAGATTCCGCGCATTGGCAAAACACTCTTTCGAATTTCCATTAGCCGCATGTTGGTTGATGTTTTCGATACAGCTCTTCATGTGTTCGCGTTTCTTTTTCCGTAGGAGTTTTGCTGAGGCTTTTCTGGCGCATAGATAATCAGTTTGGGAGCTTCGGGTGTTTCTTGTTAACCATTTTTCTCGCAGTTTTTGTTTGTGCTCAATGCTTTCGCGGCACTCGTCATCAAACCATTCGTTACGTGATTTCGGTGGTCGTTTTCCGATTGTAGTTTGTGCTGCGGATATGATGGTTGATTGAAGCGTTTGCCATTCTTCTTGTATGTTTAATGGCATCTCAGATGGGATGTCATGCTCTTCTATGTTTTGCGTTACAATTTCCTGATATCTATTCAGTGTTTTCAGGTGTTTAAATGCTTCGACATTCCAGCGCACGGTCTTTTTTGCTTGCCTATTAAATGTAGATGATAATTTGCACTTATACTTAAAGATGACAAGCATATGATCGGTGTCCATATCAGCACCTCTGTATGATCGAACGTCAGTTACACTTGTAGAGTGTCTCTTAGAAATCATGACGTGATCGATTTGATTTTCAGTTCTTCCATCATTTGATTTCCACGTTGCTTTGTGGATTCTCTTATGAGGAAAGAAAGTGCTAGATATTACTAGATCATACATCATAGCCAGTTCAGCTGTGCGAAAGCCGTTATTGTTACTAGCATGATGCAAGCTGTTAGGGCCGACATGTGTTTTAAGTTCTGCACTTCTACCAATTTGCGCATTGAAGTCACCTACCACGATTTTTATATCGTGCCGCGGGATGTTATTGATGACTTCTTCGAGTTCTAGGAAGAACAGGTCTTTAATGTCATCTGCTTTGTCTTCAGTAGGTGCATGAACATTGATGATCGTTACATTAAATTTTTGCGTGCGGATTCTCATTGTGCATATCCGCATATTAATTGGGCGAAAGTCGATAACATGTTGATTCACGCGACGATGTGTGAGAAAGCCAACTCCAAATTCTCCTCCGTTTTCATGACCGCAATAGTAGAGAGTGTATCCTTTGGCTGTTTCGTGGATTCCACTCCCTGGCCATCTTAGTTCTTGTAACGCCACTATATCCAGTGTATAGCTATTGATTTGGTTTGTAAGTTTCAGTAGATTTCCTGGTCTTCTAAGGCTTAGCGCGTTCCAGGTTCCCATTTTTAAATCGTAGTCCGGGTACAGTTTCCGAGGTCGTTCTAATAGTGAATCCGAGATAATCCGAGGCCTGTGTACAGAATTCATGACAAGTAGTTTTTTACGGAAATGGGGTTTTAGCCCTTCGCCCAACCCAAATTTTCGTGAATGGGTTCGTTCTGCATCTTTAGGTCACCAGAAACAACCTTTTTACATGTTTATATAGCGAGCCGCTTGATCCAAGACAGACGCCCGCTACAAACCGCCCCTAACATGGAGAACAGACGCTTGCTACACGTTTATATAGCGAGCCGCTTGATCCAAGACAGACGCCCGCTCCAAGCCGCCCCTAACATGGAGAACAGACGCTTGAGTTGCATTGGTTTTGTGGCGCCAATGACTCGCCATGGTGCAGAATCATTGAGTATAAGCAGTATTTACTCTGCCCCTCTCAACTACACCAACCTAATTCTGTTAGCATTACCCAGGTAGCACGGCGTGGACGTAGAATTTCGGATTTCACTACCCAGCTAAGGTCCTACGGTCGTAAAATTGTGGTTTGAATATATCTTTTTCTCATATGCCGTATGCTCTAACTATTATATGAATTTTTTTAAAATATATGTTAGTACATTGAGAGGAATTGATACGATAGGGTATGGAAATAGCTATTTATAGTTAAGTTATGAACAACAGTTTTTCAAACGTGGTGTCCATTTTGCATAAAACCTGTGAATAAATGGATTATTTTTAATTCTGGGGAACCAATTGACATTTTGAAATATCAACGGCGTATTAGGTTATCATTCAATAATTGAAATCCATTATTTAACTGTGTATTTTTTTTTAATAAAAAGTGCTGTGTTAAAGGAAATACAATAGATACATTTTAAGGTCAAAGCTTACAACAGCATAGTTCTGAGCAACATACGATTACTGGATCGCAGATCTGGGCAACCATTCGCCGCCTAATAATAAAAAATCATGCTGGTCTAGTAATGGCAATTAATAAATATATTAATCGGCCTTTTGATAAAATAATAATAACATTTTGCCATTAATTTGCCAGACATTAACAATTTGATGACAATTTATGGAACTATCTAACGACCATTTATTATAAACCTGAGATGGCCGATGAATGGTTTTATCTCAAATGCCAACAAGTCTTATTCGGGAATATACGCTTTTCTTAAGCCTTTGTGGATAAAGCCGAGACTGTATGGTTGTCGGCAAATCGTTCCATTAATATGCAGTTTAGAACGAAATAGCCTTGCATTCAGTTTTTATTAGGGTTTCTCAAACGGGATCCCGGGATCCCGTTTTCCCGGGATCCCGGGGGTAAATTTTCATCCCGGGATCCCGGGTATCCCGCTAATTTTTATTAACATATTTTTTTACTTTTTTCAAAGATATTCAAAATTTTCTCACTGGAAAATGGAGTAGTTTTTAATTCGTAGTAGTAGTAAATACTGTAGTAATTAATTTCGATCAAAATTAGGAAAATGTTTTTTAACACATATGGTGTCATGCTTTTTTTGCGAGGTTTTTTTTTTGACACATATGAACACAACAAATTAAAACCAATAAAACTTGAAATAGGTAGATTTTTCTGAGAAATCTACCTAAAACTTGCGCTTCATTTCTCTTAATTTATGTTTAATGGTTCTCTTATGAAGGCGATTAATAGAGGAACGAGACATGTTTACAATGTGATTTGCAATGTCGTCTGGATTTATTTCATTGTTAGCACGAGTAACTGAGTTTGAGCCATCCAGCTTCCGAAGAAGATTCCAAGCTGCCCTAATAGAATAGGAAAAATCAATGTTTTCAACAGCGTTAATCCACTTTTGTTTCCTCGCGGTGTCCAGTGAGTATATTAAGTCATCAACCACGTCTGCCTCACCACTACTAAGGTGCGCCTCAAATAATAAATATATCGCTCTCTCTACTCCAACCAGGAATATATTCTTCACCGGAAGTCTCTTGGGATGCATTTCTTTGCAGTTAAAATGACGGTTCCTACAAACCTATCGTAATTTTTAGGAATGGGTTAGATCTAGTGAATCCACTCCGACCCATATTTAGCCCAGCCAGTTTTGTGAAAATTGCATCTAGGTTGAGGATAAGAGTTTACGTGTGGGATTTGAATACCTACCTCAAAAATTATTGAACGATGTTGGGAGCGTGGCAAACCTTGTAGGGCAGCCCTAGATATTGCAATAGGGTTACGTTGTTCGTTTTTTGTGGAAGAACAGAGGTTGGGATTGTAATAACTTGGCCATCTAGCAGATCTAAAGGTTTTCATGTCTTTCGTATCATATACCAGAAACATGTTGTCGATTGGTCCCGTCAGTTAGTTGTATGCCATTGGGATTGTTATTTGAGAAGGACCACTGATTGTGATGGCTATTAAAGTCACCAACCTATGTTGCTGGGTGGTGAAATAATGGTAGAGTATCAGCTGGCCACGCTGTATTTAGTGGTTTATTTACGTTAACAATCTTCGTGATCGATATATCAACAACAATAAGATGTATATCGTTGTCCGTCTGGTGTCAGTAAATGGGTGCAATTCATGATTTCTGACTTAATATACGTGCCAGATCCATATGTTTGATGGTAAATAGCACTAATTATTTTATAACCAACAATTTTTCCTCTAGAGGTAAGTTGATCTTCATCTGTTGCATGCGTTTCCTGCCAGAATTACAACGTTGATATCGAAATAATAACTTTAATAACGTTCAGTTTTTGACTTGCTAATGCGTTCAATGTTCAATTGCAAAATACGGACTGAGGGTCCAATATTTTTTGTCTTATGGTGCTGAGAAATACCGTTGTTATTGTGATTTTGGTTTGTTTGTTTCACAGAACATGTTTCATATGAAGTTAAAAACATCACAAAAAGTTGGTAAATTTTGAAGCAACTAAGCAGAGTACAAATAATTTAGATTATACAATGCACCGACATCTATTGAATCGGAAAGAGCTTTTTCTGCGGCAGGACATTTCGTCACGAAAATTCGGTCAAAATTGAGAGATGGCGCCATTGACAACCTAATTTTTTGAAAAATTGTTTAAAAATTAGTATTATGAATTTATTTTTGATTTGTTTTTAGAAGAATACACTTTTATATTTAATTTTTGAAGTTTTTCTAATGAAAAATAATGGAAATTTAAAAATCAATAGCGCATTTTTTGTGCTGTTTTAATTTTACACATTTTTCTACCACCTAATTTGAAAAATCTAGCTTTTAGTGTTTCCCGGGATTTCCCGGGATCCCGGGAATTTGACATTTTTTGTCCCGGCTTCCCGGGATTTGAATTTCTACGGGAAATGAGAAACCCTAGTTTTTATTCTCCAAAATAGCCACTGTAGCTAAAGAAAATGTCATTTACAATAAATTCTACTTTTTACTTACCGAAGTAAAATAAAACTAATTGATTATTAATTAGAACTAAATAATCTTAGAAGGAAAAATAGAAAAATAATTTAGTAATTTAGTAGAATAAATAATTTTTACAATAGTTAAAACATTCCGTTTTATATAGTACATAGTTCTTAAATGACGGATATCTAGTAAATCATGTGCAAAATATGCAAATACTATTTGTATTTTCCTTAAAGTATTTTTGAATTTTACAAATTTCTTTTGTCAGTCTTATCAGGGCATTTATAGTTTATTAAATATAACTGCTTATAGTAAAAAACAAAACATTTTTATTCACCTTTATTAATATGGGTGATTCTACAAAAATTAGGTAACTTTTAAAGATATTTTGTTGTTTTGTTGACTACATTTTTTATTTTAAATTTCTACAAATTCGGATATTTAAGATGGGTACTCTAATGACTATATTGTTCCCAATCGGGCCAGTCACTTTTTTTTAGTAGATTTTTAGAAATTTTAATTTTTATGAATTTGACCGCTAGGGATTGACAAGGGTAACAGATTAATGTATGAAATTGACTAAAACCTTGAACAAATTTCGTTGAATCTAATAATAGGACTTATATTTTAAATATTAAACCACTTAAGTAACTATTAAAAATAATTGTTACCGTGTAATACCGCGAGAACTACCTCAGTCTTCAAAACAGTCTTTTGACATTTTTTAATATTACTTAAATTATATTATTTTAGTGTAGTTTTAGTAATGGTATACATTTTCTGAGAAATCAAGAAACAATAGAATCAAAAAAATTGGCAATCTTTGCCTATGAAACATGAAAACATTTAAATACTGACCAGGAGACTGACGCCAGGGGATTGATGAAAAAGACAAAAATTTCGGGTTATAATTACAACTATTGTTTTTTTGGTTTTTTCGAATATCAACAAGCTGCTTTTTATCAAATCAAATGTAACTGTGTTTAAATTAAAACAAAACTCAGGTTTACAAGAAAATAACGACTCACCAGAGTACTGATATTTTGACTGGCTAGGCACGTATATACACGTTAACAACCACTCTAGCACTGGCATAGTAATAGCGCCCATCAAACGCCATTGTTTGTAGCTAGCTTTATTACCAACGCTAAAATTTAAATGGGAATTGACCTTGAGTCGGTGATATTTAGCGAGAATTTCAACTTTGAAAGACACACAAGGGACTGACGATAAAAACTGATGACAAAGTTTGTTATTATTTTTCTACTAACCTTGAGAATATTACATTACTAAAATTGTGATATACACTACTAAGCACATTACAGATTATAGAAAAATAGTAAGTTTCCCTAAATTAATAGTAATATATAATATACAGCCATTTTATTGCGTATTTTCGTGGTGGTGACATGCCAGGTGACTGAGATTTTGAGGATATATTGGGTTATTTAAAATAAATAGCTGAAATTGGGTGACCAAATGAAAGACTTTTAATTCTTCTAAAATAAATTGAAATATCATCAAAATATAATAAAACTTGGTATTTATTGACTGATGACATGGAGTTACCCGATTTTTGTAGAATCACCCATATAATCTATGACGTGGTTTGGATGCACATATCCATTATCAAATAAATTAACGAATCTAATTCTTAAGAGAGTAAAAATACAACACATATAACGTTTCAATGAAAAGTTTTATATACAAAATTTATTTTTATCTTTTTAGCTCGTTTTCCACAAAGTGTGATACATAATAGTATTTGAATGATGAGTTATATAATTACCCATTTTATTCTTGAGCAAATTATATTGCTTTCAGATCCGTAAGCATTAAGTAAATATTGCAACACAATAAAAGTTCTTTAAAACTAGTAAACAACTAGTGTTATTTATTGTTTTGTTTTAATCTTTATCATTGTTGATTTGTTTTAACCTTTATCATTATTGAATGTCAATACATATTGTCACGTTTTTCTAAGCTTACTTCGGATTGGCCTTACTCTCAATTCGATAAACGCATTTCCCAAATCACTCTCTGCATTGAGCATTCGATCATTGATTAGTAAACAAAAACGCCAGGTTTTATTAAGTATTCAATACCTTAACTATTCCACAACGACAAGAAAACAATACAGAAACCAATCTTCCTAACTAGAATATTTTTTCAACAGCTTCTGAAACTCCAACAGTTGATTGTAAAATCGCCAGTATAAACACAGCGACCAGCGTCCAAAATAATACACAAAATATTTCTACTCAATAACACTTAAAACTTTGCTCACAAAAACTAATATAAAAGGCGCTTTAAGGGGTTTAATATGCACGATACAGCGTTTGAATTACAATTAATTAATTCTGTCTAAAAATGCCTGCTGAAATACTATTCCTTGGAGTCTAGAAAAATCGCTTAATTGATCGTTGTTTTATACATCTTTAATCCGAAATGTTCTTTTAAACAAAATAAAAAATAATGTTTATTTATCCCTTAACTGTAAAAAAACGTAATTCAAAGCAAATATTTTGGATCCTTACAAGAACAACAATTCTATGGACTTATAATTGTTGTTGAACGATGATTATAAATTTGTTTCCATAATAACCTTAACTTATGTTAAATTGAATAGAATTTTATGCTATAACATTAGAAATATATGCAATTTTATTGCCTATGCAATTTTTAATTAAATCAATACTGAAGTAACTATAACCATTTTTATCCAGTTTAAAAGTATCTATATACAATAACGCGTACCAGTTAAAAAGCGACAAAAAATAAGGTAATCGTGATCAAGTTTATGAAACTTTCTCAAGTGAAAATTAAATTGCATTTTAGTGTTTGGTATCACATAAAAAATAATTGATAAAAATAAGTTTTGAAGTAAAACTCGACCATAATAATTTGGAAAACAAAATTCGGAAAAATGTCCGAACGCTCTTCTATAGAGCATTAATGGCACAAATATTACAGTAAATTATAACCTAAGAGGTGATGGTTTTCATGAATTCTTCACAACAAAATGTGCAAACGACAATAATGCGAATTTAAATTAATACCAATTTAAAGTTAAGCCTCACGAACGAATTGGGTGCTATCAACAGAATCTTTTACTCCTTAATTACAATTCTATTTCTTTAAGATAAAGTCAGGGTTTTCTTCATTGAAGTTCTAAGTAATTGAGAAGTGTATAAAACGGATAAAAAAAGAAAATTATGTCTATCGTTTTATTAATGTCGCGTTCTTTGGCAAACAAAAAATCGATCTAAGATCAAAAAAATTAGCTGTCAGATCAAAAAAATTTGTTTATAACAACATCACATAAAGTAATGAGTGAACAAATTTAAAGATTAATCGAGTTTTCTGATTTGGGCGTATTATTTACATCATCCTTGAAATTCAAGAAGCACATCGAAATGATGATTACAAAGGGGGTTACCACTCTGAGTTTTATTCAACGCCTATGTAAAACATTTCCCCGAATACTCAAAATTATTGTATACAGCGATACTGTTACCTGGTTACCAGTTCCTGACTACTGTTCACATATTTGGAATCCCTCTGAAGCTATATATCGTAATCAAAGTGAGAGTGTACAAAAACATTTCGTGATGTATGCTTTAAGAAACAGTGAACAAGGAGATTAGCGGTACACATAATACTACGCACTTTATTAAAACAAACAATTGCTCCAACCCCTATAATGCCGGCCTGAACGATACAAAAACATAAGGAAAAATGAGATAACTAAATAAAAAAAAACACAAAAAAAAACTGAGAGAAATCTTAAATGTATTTTTCTTTACGCGACTGTATGATGCTCGCGCATTTATAGTTCATAGTGCGCATATACACTTACCAGCTGATTTGTGTTGATATATTCAGTATGTAAAAAGAATCATACGTTGATGTTATCTTTTGCCTTTCTCTTTTACAAAGCAATACATTGATACTGGATTGTGTAAAAATCAAGAGACATATTAAAGAGATGTTTTTTATGAATCTAAATTTCATTAAATTTGTTTACATTTTTTATGCGAAGCGCAATACATATATAGAAATAAAATTAATTAAATTTATCGTTTAATTGTATCGATTTTTTATTTAACTGTCCCTTTTTACTACAACAACAGTTTAGTGTAGTTTTAAGAGTTCGATATGATTAATGGTCAGACGTACCTTACCAGTTAACTATGTTTGTGTAGTTTTTTAGTCTCCATTTCCCGCACCGCGGATAGTCAGTTTTTTTTCCTTTTTTTATTTCGTGTTTTGGATTAATGAAATTGTATCTTGATTCTTGAACTTTAGTATTGAATTAACTCTTATTCGAAATTGTGTTGTATTTTGTGCGTTAAAAAATTGAATAAAAAAAAATGTAGATAATTCCATAAAAAATTTAAAAAAAAAAATATAAATATGGATACGGATGAAGAAGATTTTGAGAATTCATCTTTAAAGAAAAAAGATAAATTTAGTGATAACGATGAATGTGATTTAAATTCACCAAATTGCCTTCGCGAAAGAGTAGCGTTTTATGAAAACATATGGACAAGGTCAAATGTGACAAGTCCAGAAAATGAATTTAGTATCAGTGATAGTAGTTTAAAGTTAACTAAAAGTGCAAAATCATCTTCAACGAAAAAACAACAACATGTGAAATTTAAAAGTCATACAAGTTTTTCTGAAACACCACCAACAACCAACGTGGTCGTTTCATTTCCATCCAGCTCATTCCGTACGCCACCACCTACAACGATAGCTTCAACTTCGTCAACAAAAACAACTAAAAAAAGTGAAACACTTAAACAAACAACCATAAAAATTCAATGTAAAAAATTAGAGTTTTCAACGACCGATAGTGCATCCGCGAAAAAAATTAAAATTACACGAACGAAAAATGATAGTTCACCTTCGGTTAAACCTTCTGAAATGGGTCAAATACATCAAACCGGTGGTGGTAATATTGTACACGAGCAACATAATAAATTTGAATGGTATAACGATTTTAAGGTTCAAAACCTACATGCACCTCAATCAGAAATGTACAAAAGTAAAGCAGAGTATGATTTTCATATCAAAGAAATGAAAGGTAAAGAAAACTTTTAATGTTAATCTGGAGTTCAAATATTTTTGTTCTGTTTCGTACATATTTTGTTTTTTTTTTAATTTAACGCTTTAATTGAATACGATAGATGGTTGTAGTAAATGTAATAAAATACTTTAATACTTTTAATAGTTATGCATTATGTGTACAACGTGGACCATAAATTGTACATGGAGTTGAATCGAAGTAATATATTTTAAGTTATTTGATTTGATTTATTTAAAATTAGAGCAAACTATTTGTGTAAAAAAGGAATATTTGGGTTGTTGTTTATCAACAAGAAAAGTGAAAATTCGTTACAAATAGATACCCTACCTGAGCACAGAGTGTAACGGATCAATATGTCTGTCAATCAAGTAGTAATCATTGTGTCTTAAAAATGGGATTGCTATTTTTCACAAATAATTAAAATGGTGATTGCTTTAAATATTGATTTTGGAATAACCGAAACATTAACAACCTTAACCAAATATTACGATTTTAGTTAGTGCTGGAAAACTGTTTAATACCTTTGTAAAATAAGTGGCGATGCCCTAGGTATAGATAAAATTTCGTATTCACTTTTCTTTTAATATTTTTGTGATTGTAGCAAAGGTAGGCTTACCATTAATTTGTATTCTCATTTTATCACAAAAAGCAGTTAAATTAATTAATTTCTTGTTTATTTGTTTTTAAAATTAATAAAGTAAACTAATTAAGTCAGTACTTATATATTATTGTAATTAAAGATATAAATGTATTTATATAGATAAACTATTTTTAAAAGCGGTATAGTATCGAATCCTTGTTAATTCGAAACGTTTGCCACGGAGATAACCTTGCCTTAAGACCTGTGATTGAGTGTGCAGTTATTGTACGATGCAGGACGTATGTTGGGAGCGTTCTGGATTGTGATGTGAGCTAGGTGAAATTGAAAACGGTATGTGTATAATGAATGTTGAGTTGATTGGAATAAATGAACATATTAAGTTGGAATTTCTTTACCATTAGATAACCACCTACGCCTAAAATTCAGACCATTATAAAAACTGACATGCTAAAAGTTTCTCTTCGTAAATAATCTTGATTATGATAATCTTACGTTCGACAATTTCTATACATCTCTATCTGAACAAACTATAGCTTGTACAAAAACAACTGTGAAGAAAAATACTTCATCTTCATTTAAAAAACCATGGTTCACTCATAATTTGAAGACTATGATATCGAACAGAAATAGATTCTACAAACTGAAAATTAAATATCCACAAAATATTTGCATATCTGAAACCTTCAATAAGATTAAAGCTTCTACAAATTGCCAAATAAAAAATCTAAAACTGAATATTATACAGCTAGGTTTAATGAATCCCTAAGAAACAGTAAGATAATTTAGGGTCTTGTGAATGTAGTACTGTATAATAAGCCAGCAAAACAAACTTCTGATCCTATCAACCTTAAATTAAATAATTATAATTATAAACAGCAAAATGATGTATGTCACATATTTAATGAGTACTTTAGTACAATTGGAGTTAATATCACCAAAAATATACCAACAATAAATCAAAGTCCAGGGCAAAATTTGAATTGCTCTCTTTCACAATTCACTCCATTTACTGAAAATGATGGGATAAATATTATCAATGATTTAAATGACGACACAGCAAAAGGGTATGACAATATTCCTACCAAGCTAATTAAATCTTTTGACACTAAAGCGATCAAACTTATCTGTAGTGATATCAACGAATGCTTCAACAATGGTACATTTCCTGACCCTCTAAAAATTGGTAAAGTTGTTCCTATATCTGAAGGGGGAGATCCTCTCGAAATATCTAACTATAGACCAATTTCAGTTTTACCGGTATTATCAAAAATCTACGAAAGAGTTATCCAAACCCAGCTTATAAAATACTTAAATGAAAATAATTTGATTATCAAACATCAATACGGGCTTAAAAAAACCAGTACTTTTCCGGCTTGAGAAAAGCTTTTGATTGCGTGGTTCATTCAGTTTTACTTGAAAAATGTGCTGCTTTAGGTATCACAGATATGGCTTACGAAACTTTAAAAAACTACCTTAGTAATCGGAAGTATTTTGTGCAAATCAATGATAGTAAATCCAACTTTGTTGATATATTATGTGGCGTTCCTCAAGGATCCTTTCTCGGATCTATACTTTTCTTAAGATATGTAAATCATATTTTTAATATAAACCTAAAGGGAACAATCTAATTATTTGCTGATGATGCAATTGTTATTTATGAAGACGATGCTTATGATCAAATAAAACATAAGATGGAATCTGATTTGATAAAAATTGAACAATGGTTTAATAGTCAGAAGCTTGCCCTTAACACCAAAAAATCAAAATATCTATTCCTGTATTTTAGGCGACCTTATGATGAGTCTTGTCTCTTTCGTAACATCAAAAATAGTAATAACACAATCTCCAGAGCTGAAAAGGCGGCTTATCTCGGACTGCACATTCATTCACAACTTAACTGGACATACCATCTAGACAAAGTCAAGCAAAAAATTGCTCCTATTGTTGGTGTTTTAAAGAGAATTACAAGAACTACAAATTTTACAAAATAAAGCCATCAAAGCTATTTTAAACCTTCCTTCAAGTACAAAATCTAAATTCTTGTACAATATAATAACATACTTCCAATTAAAAAGCTGCTGGATTACGAATATGTTTTGCTAATATATAAAATCAATAACAATCTAATTAATGTAAACACTAATCTATACACCAACTTTAGCACAACAAACAGAGCTAGTCGAACAGCTTCACATTAGCGGTTACCGCGTTTTAATAGTACAGTGGCAATGAACAGTTGTTTCTACTACGGAATCAAATTATATAATGAAATACTATTGGAATGGAAGCTTAGCAAAATTGGAAAGTTGAAAGGCCTAAAAAAGTCTATATGAAAAATTCTGTATTGAATACGACGATATAGTCATCTTTTATAATAATTTGAAGTGTTGCTTATTGACTGATGAACTTAATTTTTTTTTTTTTTTGTATCTATCAAATTATAACCTAAATTTTCAAAACTATTCATGCCATCGTTGATATTGATTTTACGAATGATGTTGTTGTTGTTACAGCTGCTGTTGTTGTTGATTCGGTTCCCTGATGAATTAAAAATGAAAATAATTGAATTGTTTAAATATATTTGTTCCTTTTTTATATGTATACTACATGACGTAGTAGCAATGATTTCAAAAAAGTGGCAATGAGTAATGATAGCATAAATCTATTTATTTATTCGAGTACTTGTGGGTACACTTTATTTTTTGTTTTTCCATTTAACGGAATGGTTTTCCTAACGCGTCAGCCACATACAGTTGTCCATGTGAGAAGCACGGATCCTCCAAATCTAGTCTACATACTTGCTGTAACTGTCCTTGTGATTTGTTGATGGTCATTGCAAAAGTGAGTTGCACTGGAAACTAAACGTTTGAATTCAAATGCCATATCTGTTGGAATCATTGGGCGATATGTATAAAAACTAGTAAACACTAATTAAACTTTACTACCTAGTTTAATACAAAATTGCTAGTATAGTAAAAAATTGGTTTGAGTATGAACTAAACTAGGAGGATAGTATTAAAAAACATCGCACTAGGTTGTTGCTATGGCGTTTACTAGGAATTTAAATAACAAACTTTTTTGAGTTGTCAAATAAATAACTTATTTGTTATATATCTTCGTATATATTTCCAGTTTATCTATTTATTTAGTAAATTTGTAGAATTTTACGTTAATAATTATAAGAAGAAGTTCAATATTAAAATATTCATTTTATTTTATATTTTGTGTTTGTTTACATGGAAGTGAAATAAGTTGTTTTATTGAAGAAAAAAAACCTTTATTCAGAACCCGTATTTAAGTAAAAATTTCTTCTAAAACTTCGAAACCTTTTATGTTTGATCTTTCATTAGTCAGACATGCAAGAATGAAGGTGCAGCCCAATTTCTTTTCAGAACAATTGGCGATAGACTATTTGTCATAAGAGCTTTGAAGGTTTTCGTAGATTTGATACGTAATCTTTCGTAGATTGCTTTAGCTATCAGATGGCAATTTGTTTATTGTTTTTGAGATTTTCCTATACGTCTTTCCAATGTTTTGGGGTGTAAAATGAACTGATTGAATTCGTTGGCATACCTCTTATTATTAGTCGTGGGCATGCAGTGAATCGTTTTTATTACGTTTCTGATTTGGAACTGCGGCTTACACAGTCTTTTATTTTTGCGATGAATCATTGGTTCCACCGCTCAAGCAACACTCTGTTTTGTCTTATATAATGAGATTATTACAAATGTGTGATAATCGAAGGCGCTCTTCTTACTAGCGATGGTATGCCTTGGCGATGAGTATATCGAATTATGCTAGAAACATTTGTTTTGATAAATTGATGCCTCGTGGCTTGGTGCAACAGGCTGCCGGGGTATAACCAAATGTGTGTTAACTAAATAGTTGACATCACTAATGACTTGAATACAAGAATTACTCCTATGTTCTATCATAATTCTTGCTAATAACATGTAGTTCTCAGCATTAATATTTATATTTGGATTAATTTGTATTCGTTACAGTTAAACAATAAGGAAATGCTATTGTTAAGTTTAGTATTTTTCCTGTTATAAGTTGGTATCCGACTTTTATTTTTGTTGTTATTGAATATGTTAAAGACCCAAGGGGATTTAAAACTTCAAAATTAGCGAAAAACGTTTCTTTAGTCTGGTAAAATTAGAATGACAGTCTTGAGAACGATAAACGAAAAGAGCTTTTGCTGTTTAAGAACTATGCTTTCGAAAACAATCTAGAGCTTCTCAAGTGCGAAAACTTAAAATATTGAATGTGGTTTGGGCCAAACTAGAGCGGGAGAAAAGAAGATGAGTTTGAGGTGTTCTTATATTAGAGTGGTTCTTATACTAGAGTAGTTCTTATGAAAATTTTAGAATTCTTATGTTTTTATAGACTCAAAGGGCTTAAAATAAATTTGAATCTTTGTTTTGCTTGATTTGATTTTGTTTTACATCTTTGACTTTCATATCTTTGTCTTGATATAAATCTCCGTCACCTTGCCATTTAGGTTTCTTTAACAAATAACATGGGGGGATTGGCATTGAATAAAATAATCAAGTGGCGATTCTAGTCAAAGTACATTAGACGAGCCAGTCCCAACTACCTTTGCAATAACATTGACATGGGCCAAAAATGTGGGTTAGAAAATAATCCTGCAAAAACAGTAGTGATTCTTTTTACCAGGAAGCAGAGGACCCCTGATATTGGCTCCATTTCTCTGGAGGGAAGTGATCTTGCACTTGCAGAACTAGCAAAATACCTATGTACTTGCTGAATACCTAGGTGGACTCACCTGGAAATCAAATATCACAGAAAGAGCCAAAAAAGTTACAGTAGCACTATCTATACTCATGTAAAAAAGCCATGGAAAAATATGGAATCTTGCACCTCACATATCCCACTGATTTTACATCTCGGTGATCAGACTGATCTTAATGTACGGTGTGATCATATGCTGGACTGCAATTTCTAATGCTTCAACCAAGTAATGCTTCTCCATAATCTACCCTTTAATGTGCTAGATCAACAGATAACATGAAAATCAACTCTTTGGCTCAGCTATAGGGATATGAAGCAGTTGTTCTGGATTTATTGATTCCAAGCATCTGATAGATTTTTGAAATATTGTAGATTCAAAATTCTTTTCTTGATCTGTATGAATCTAATTGCTTATTGCTGCTTCAGTTATTATGGTTCTTGATTCCTGATTGGTATTGGACACACACCTCTGGCCACTTGCTAAAATAATTCATTATGACGCACATATTTGTTGATGCTATCAGTAGCCGGAAATGGTCCAGCTACATTCATTGCAATTTTCTCAAATGGCGCTCCCATATTATACTGCCTCATATTACCATAACTTCTTCGTATAGGTCCTTTTGCAGTAGCTATTCCGCGACACCATTCCACTACCAATTGACATGCTCCTGACCAATAAAATCTACGTCGTACTTTGTCAAGGGTTTTGTTAATACCCAGGTGACCGCCGCTGGTCCTTCATTAACATTTTTTTAAAAACTTGAGGCATTTTTATTTTTGGGACTACTACTAACATTGATTCTTTAACTGTACCCTTAGAACTTTTTTTTTTTAATAAGAAGTGTTGTGTAGTA
This sequence comes from Diogma glabrata, assembly GCA_963693315.1. Taxonomy (NCBI): domain Eukaryota; kingdom Metazoa; phylum Arthropoda; class Insecta; order Diptera; family Cylindrotomidae; genus Diogma; species Diogma glabrata. The sequence goes on from OY856186.1 coordinate 95,984,239, forward strand.
GGAATTACAAAATGTGTCACAACAACACATAGATACCTTTTAAGACGTAGGTCCCACAACAACATGCGTCTTGAGGTATAGGTGGACGCTTTTTTTAAATCTTTGTGGATTGAAGGCACTCGAGACTATTGATTCGGGCAAAGCATTCCATGTGTACGATGTACGCACAAAGAAATCTCTTTGCATTCTATTACTATGACAGTGAGTAATCTCGACAGTTCGACCGCCCGCACAAACCTATTGACGAGTAAAACGGGGAAAAACATATGTCTGAGGCATTATGGACCTGATTTCATCCGAGCACTGCTTACAGAGGCTGTTCCATTATGACAAGTATGACACTGTCTAGGCGTTTCTCCTTTTTCACTTACGTAAGCCTCACGTCAATAATGTTTTCCTAGCTTTCGGCCCGGTTACAGTGCTTGCATTCTACCTGGCATTCGTTAACATTTCCATGTGCATTTCCTGTTCTATGTTTAATGTCAAAATCATAAGCCTGTAAGCGTTTGATCCATCGTGCTTCCTACCCCGCTGGATATTTAAATTGTAATAAACAACTCAATGCTCCATGATCACTACTCAAATGGAATTACAAGTGTTTGTGGAAATGTTTCACCCATAGCACTATAGCCAGCAATTCTTTGTGGGTTGCACAATGATCCCTTTCTCGCTTGGACAGTGTCTTGGAGTAATAAGGTATTACTTTCTCTTTCCCATCAATTTCATCGATTTCTTTTCCCCTCCTCCTATACCATCATTGCTGGTATCAGTATTTAATATAAATTTAAGATTGCATAGGATAAACCAGAACTGGTGCAGATCATAATCTTAATTGAAGTTCCATAATCGCATCGTCTTGCTTTTCGGTCTATTCAAATGCTTTATCTTTTCTTGGAAGCTTATGTAGGCTCTTAGCAATACAATCAAATTCTGGTATAAAACGTCGGTATTGTACAATCATTGAAAACTGCAAAGCTCTGATAAATCTTTTAACTTTAACATACAACAAACTAGAAGTTTTTATCTTTAATAGAACCGAATTTATGAATTTTTTAAAAATAACTCGACTAGCCAAAAATCACGAAATTCTCGATATTTGGAACAGCTATATTTTCCAAAAAAAAATCCTCGAATACGTATATATCGAATAATCCTCGAATACGTTTATCTTTTTATTCGTAGCAAATTTTTTTCAAAAATATCAATGCGTTAGAAATATTCACGATTTTCACATGACAAAAATATTTGTTAAAAATTTTAAGGGTAGCTTTCTCCCTTAGTTTTAATTTTTAAAAATTTTAAAATCGATTTTCCGATTTTTTAAATTTATTTCAAAATATACACTTTCAATTAATTCTTACCGCGTGATGGAAGTAGTATCGATGTGAGTGTTAGAGGACACTCTAGGCAAAAAAACACAGTTTTCACGCAGTTTTAAAACTTTATGATTTTTTCTCGGAAATATCAGCATGTAGGCATATTTCGTATGTGACAATTTTGACCAAAAATTTTTACGTAAATCACTTCTTATTGGCATGGGTCGCGTTAAACCTTCATCCGTCTCATTTACTAATCATTTTGCATGTTCCGCATTCCGCCGACACTTGAACGATTATTTAAAAGCCAAAGTGTATAGGCACATAAAATTTGAAAAAAAAACGTGCAAGATTGGGTCGATTCTGCTTCAGCTATTTCAAGAAGAGTAAATTACTATGTCTTAAAAGTTTACTATTTCTAAAGGTGTCTAAAATTTACTGTTCCTTCACCCGGTTTACGCAATTTGTAAACTCTACATGCACGAAAACATATTTCATCTTCAAAATCAGAATAAAAAACCAATAAATTCAATACATTTGTCTTGTTTTCGAATTCATATCACATCTCAAAAAGAAAAAACTATAAATTAACAACCTAGTAATAGTTTTAGTGTGGTAAATAAGACACTAGGTTTGATTATAGTATATACCAGCATAGATCCAGCAAATTTTGGTTTTTATGCATACCAAACATAGCAAACACTCAAAAACAAAAGAATTCGATGTTTTTTTTTTAGCAAGCTAGTAAAGTAATGTTTCGAATACTTTTTTATGCATACGAAAACTAGTAAACACTTAAAAAACCTAGTTACTAGGTTTTATACATATGGCCCATTGGAATACGTGGCAACACTACATCTTCCGGTTCGAATTTTCCATTAAAAATTGTGGCTTCAATGACATTGTTCATCATCTTTTTCACCGAAAATTTCAAAAAATTTGTGCTATTTCAAAGTATTTGACATATTTAGAATTACAATGTGTGTCACAACAACACATAAAAACCTTTTAAGACCTAGGTTCCACACCATCATGTTTTTTGAGACGTTGATGGATGCAAATTTCTTTTTTTTTTTGGTTTTTTATGTTCTTTTTCAGGAATGGAAAACCAAATAATAAATCCTTTCATATAATAATGTACGACATAGGGCAATGGGCCATATGTATAAAACCTAGTAACTAGGTTTTTTAAGTGTTTACTAGTTTTCGTATGCATAAAAAAGTATTCGAAACATTACTTTACTAGCTTGCTAAAAAAAAAACATCGAATTCTTTTGTTTTTGAGTGTTTGCTATGTTTGGTATGCATAAAAACCAAAATTTGCTGGATCTATGCTGGTATATACTATAATCAAACCTAGTGTCTTATTTACCACACTAAAACTATTACTAGGTTGTTAATTTATAGTTTTTTCTTTTTGAGATGTGATATGAATTCGAAAACAAGACAAATGTATTGAATTTATTGGTTTTTTATTCTGATTTTGAAGATGAAATATGTTTTCGTGCATGTAGAGTTTACAAATTGCGTAAACCGGGTGAAGGAACAGTAAATTTTAGACACCTTTAGAAATAGTAAACTTTTAAGACATAGTAATTTACTCTTCTTGAAATAGCTGAAGCAGAATCGACCCAATCTTGCACGTTTTTTTTTCAAATTTTATGTGCCTATACACTTTGGCTTTTAAATAATCGTTCAAGTGTCGGCGGAATGCGGAACATGCAAAATGATTAGTAAATGAGACGGATGAAGGTTTAACGCGACCCATGCCAATAAGAAGTGATTTACGTAAAAATTTTTGGTCAAAATTGTCACATACGAAATATGCCTACATGCTGATATTTCCGAGAAAAAATCATAAAGTTTTAAAACTGCGTGAAAACTGTGTTTTTTTGCCTAGAGTGTCCTCTAACACTCACATCGATACTACTTCCATCACGCGGTAAGAATTAATTGAAAGTGTATATTTTGAAATAAATTTAAAAAATCGGAAAATCGATTTTAAAATTTTTAAAAATTAAAACTAAGGGAGAAAGCTACCCTTAAAATTTTTAACAAATATTTTTGTCATGTGAAAATCGTGAATATTTCTAACGCATTGATATTTTTGAAAAAAATTTGCTACGAATAAAAAGATAAACGTATTCGAGGATTATTCGATATATACGTATTCGAGGATTTTTTTTTGGAAAATATAGCTGTTCCAAATATCGAGAATTTCGTGATTTTTGGCTAGTCGAGTTATTTTTAAAAAATTCATAAATTCGGTTCTATTAAAGATAAAAACTTCTAGTTTGTTGTATGTTAAAGTTAAAAGATTTATCAGAGCTTTGCAGTTTTCAATGATTGTACAATACCGACGTTTTATACCAGAATTTGATTGTATTGCTAAGAGCCTACATAAGCTTCCAAGAAAAGATAAAGCATTTGAATAGACCGAAAAGCAAGACGATGCGATTATGGAACTTCAATTAAGATTATGATCTGCACCAGTTCTGGTTTATCCTATGCAATCTTAAATTTATATTAAATACTGATACCAGCAATGATGGTATAGGAGGAGGGGAAAAGAAATCGATGAAATTGATGGGAAAGAGAAAGTAATACCTTATTACTCCAAGACACTGTCCAAGCGAGAAAGGGATCATTGTGCAACCCACAAAGAATTGCTGGCTATAGTGCCATGGGTGAAACATTTCCACAAACACTTGTAATTCCATTTGAGTAGTGATCATGGAGCATTGAGTTGTTTATTACAATTTAAATATCCAGCGGGGTAGGAAGCACGATGGATCAAACGCTTACAGGCTTATGATTTTGACATTAAACATCGAACAGGAAATGCACATGGAAATGTTAACGAATGCCAGGTAGAATGCAAGCACTGTAACCGGGCCGAAAGCTAGGAAAACATTATTGACGTGAGGCTTACGTAAGTGAAAAAGGAGAAACGCCTAGACAGTGTCATACTTGTCATAATGGAACAGCCTCTGTAAGCAGTGCTCGGATGAAATCAGGTCCATAATGCCTCAGACATATGTTTTTCCCCGTTTTACTCGTCAATAGGTTTGTGCGGGCGGTCGAACTGTCGAGATTACTCACTGTCATAGTAATAGAATGCAAAGAGATTTCTTTGTGCGTACATCGTACACATGGAATGCTTTGCCCGAATCAATAGTCTCGAGTGACTTCAATCCACAAAGATTTAAAAAAAGCGTCCACCTATACCTCAAGACGCATGTTGTTGTGGGACCTACGTCTTAAAAGGTATCTATGTGTTGTTGTGACACATTTTGTAATTCCTACTACACAACACTTCTTATTAAAAAAAAAAAGTTCTAAAGGTACAGTTAAAGAATCAATGTTAGTAGTAGTCCCAAAAATAAAAATGCCTCAAGTTTTTAAAAAAATGTTAATGAAGGACCAGCGGCGGTCATCTGGGTATTAACAAAACCCTTGACAAAGTACGACGTAGATTTTATTGGTCAGGAGCATGTCAATTGGTAGTGGAATGGTGTCGCGGAATAGCTACTGCAAAAGGACCTATACGAAGAAGTTATGGTAATATGAGGCAGTATAATATGGGAGCGCCATTTGAGAAAATTGCAATGAATGTAGCTGGACCATTTCCGGCTACTGATAGCATCAACAAATATGTGCTAGTCATAATGAATTATTTTAGCAAGTGGCCAGAGGTGTGTGTCCAATACCAATCAGGAATCAAGAACCATAATAACTGAAGCAGCAATAAGCAATTAGATTCATACAGATCAAGAAAAGAATTTTGAATCTACAATATTTCAAAAATCTATCAGATGCTTGGAATTAATAAATCCAGAACAACTGCTTCATATCCCTATAGCTAAGCCAAAGAGTTGATTTTCATGTTATCTGTTGATCTAGCACATTAAAGGGTAGATTATGGAGAAGCATTACTTGGTTGAAGCATTAGAAATTGCAGTCCAGCATATGATCACACCGTACATTAAGATCGGTCTGATCACCGAGATGTAAAATCAGTGGGATATGTGAGGTGCAAGATTCCATATTTTTCCATGGCTTTTTTACATGAGTATAGATAGTGCTACTGTAACTTTTTTGGCTCTTTCTGTGATATTTGATTTCCAGGTGAGTCCACCTAGGTATTCAGCAAGTACATAGGTATTTTGCTAGTTCTGCAAGTGCAAGATCACTTCCCTCCAGAGAAATGGAGCCAATATCAGGGGTCCTCTGCTTCCTGGTAAAAAGAATCACTACTTTTTTTGCAGGATTATTTTCTAACCCACATTTTTGGCCCATGTCAATGTTATTGCAAAGGTAGTTGGGACTGGCTCGTCTAATGTACTTTGACTAGAATCGCCACTTGATTATTTTATTCAATGCCAATCCCCCCATGTTATTTGTTAAAGAAACCTAAATGGCAAGGTGACGGAGATTTATATCAAGACAAAGATATGAAAGTCAAAGATGTAAAACAAAATCAAATCAAGCAAAACAAAGATTCAAATTTATTTTAAGCCCTTTGAGTCTATAAAAACATAAGAATTCTAAAATTTTCATAAGAACTACTCTAGTATAAGAACCACTCTAATATAAGAACACCTCAAACTCATCTTCTTTTCTCCCGCTCTAGTTTGGCCCAAACCACATTCAATATTTTAAGTTTTCGCACTTGAGAAGCTCTAGATTGTTTTCGAAAGCATAGTTCTTAAACAGCAAAAGCTCTTTTCGTTTATCGTTCTCAAGACTGTCATTCTAATTTTACCAGACTAAAGAAACGTTTTTCGCTAATTTTGAAGTTTTAAATCCCCTTGGGTCTTTAACATATTCAATAACAACAAAAATAAAAGCCGGATACCAACTTATAACAGGAAAAATACTAAACTTAACAATAGCATTTCCTTATAGTTTAACTGTAACGAATACAAATTAATCCAAATATAAATATTAATGCTGAGAACTACATGTTATTAGCAAGAATTATGATAGAACATAGGAGTAATTCTTGTATTCAATAGTCATTAGTGATGTCAACTATTTAGTTAACACACATTTGGTTATACCCCGGCAGCCTGTTGCACCAAGCCACGAGGCATCAATTTATCAAAACAAATGTTTCTAGCATAATTCGATATACTCATCGCCAAGGCATACCATCGCTAGTAAGAAGAGCGCCTTCGATTATCACACATTTGTAATAATCTCATTATATAAGACAAAACAGAGTGTTGCTTGAGCGGTGGAACCAATGATTCATCGCAAAAATAAAAGACTGTGTAAGCCGCAGTTCCAAATCAGAAACGTAATAAAAACGATTCACTGCATGCCCACGACTAATAATAAGAGGTATGCCAACGAATTCAATCAGTTCATTTTACACCCCAAAACATTGGAAAGACGTATAGGAAAATCTCAAAAACAATAAACAAATTGCCATCTGATAGCTGAAAGCAATCTACGAAAGATTACGTATCAAATCTACGAAAACCTTCAAAGCTCTTATGACAAATAGTCTATCGCCAATTGTTCTGAAAAGAAATTGGGCTGCACCTTCATTCTTGCATGTCTGACTAATGAAAGATCAAACATAAAAGGTTTCGAAGTTTTAGAAGAAATTTTTACTTAAATACGGGTTCTGAATAAAGGTTTTTTTTCTTCAATAAAACAACTTATTTCACTTCCATGTAAACAAACACAAAATATAAAATAAAATGAATATTTTAATATTGAACTTCTTCTTATAATTATTAACGTAAAATTCTACAAATTTACTAAATAAATAGATAAACTGGAAATATATACGAAGATATATAACAAATAAGTTATTTATTTGACAACTCAAAAAAGTTTGTTATTTAAATTCCTAGTAAACGCCATAGCAACAACCTAGTGCGATGTTTTTTAATACTATCCTCCTAGTTTAGTTCATACTCAAACCAATTTTTTACTATACTAGCAATTTTGTATTAAACTAGGTAGTAAAGTTTAATTAGTGTTTACTAGTTTTTATACATATCGCCCAATATTTCATAATAGGATGGAGGAAATAAAAATAAAATACTTTTTTTCACATTTGCAGGAGCTAAAATTGGGTTACTAATTATCCTAATGCTAGAAGCATATACCAAGATCATGTAACGGATTGTTTTCCTCAATCCAGTATATATAATAGTTATATGGCTCATTTCTTCGAGAAAGCAAAACAGTTAATTCTTTTTAAAAAATATAAAAAAATTGCGTCCATAAACACCTTGTTGTTGCATGTTGTTGTGAGACCTTGTTCCTAAAAGGTTCTTATGTGTTGTTGTGACACACATTGTAATTTCTACTACCCAACACATTTTATTTAAAAAAAAAGCGTGTCATCGTCAAAGAATATTCCATAACTATAAGACTTAACTATAAGACTAAGTGTGCTATCGTTGATTGAAAAAAGTTCATCCGCCAGCACCCCTAAAATATCACTTATCCCCTTAAATCAGTGATATCTTACTGCCATTGCCAGTGGTGTACGATATCCCAAGTTAACTGATTTGCCAGTAGCAGATACTAAAGTACACGGAGTTGTCACACCCATAGATCCAAAATTTTAAATTTTACATATGTTGGTAAATCACTATTGCAAACATGTTGCCGGCTAAGTGCCACCATTTTTAATTTTGTTCATCATGATTGCCATCCGTTTTTGATTATACATAAGCTATTTTTCTTTGTATAGTATTTGTGCGAATTCCATTTCGTAATTTTGAGCTTTAAATCGATAAAATCGATGTTATCAACTATCTTCACTTAGTTTTAGAAACTAGAATTACATACAATCGCACTTATTTTCACTTATTTTGTGTAGATAAAACAATTTGTAAGATCATGACGTGTTAAATTCCAATATATATAATTTTAATATATATAAATGTAATTGTTTGTCAGATTATACTTTCATTTTTCAATTTCATAAAATTATTGATCAAAGCAAACCAAGTGTAGAAAACGATTTTTAAATAAAAACCCAATTCAAATAATTAAGGCAAAACCCCTTAAGTTAATTATAAGAGCCCTGTGGTTCCATTTATATACATAATATATAGCCTATGTCCATCTGGAATAATGTACCTTTCAAATAGTGAAAGAATTTTTAAAATAGGTGCAGTGGTTTTGGAGATTATCAAATACGAACAAACAAACAAACAAACATTAATTTTTATATATATTTCGTTAGTTTCTATCTAGTATTATTATTATTGGTTAGTCGAATAAGAAATTAATATTTACTTAACTAATTTGGAAATGAAATTTATTAACTTAATTTAAATAATGTTTTCCTACACAAAATGTATCATTATTTTGGAAAATTAAAAAAAAAAAAAATTGAATGAGAGGATGAAAACGATAATAAGATTTGGATGATCCAAAATTGAGAATGTAGCCAAGGCACTATGTGTGTTGATATGATTTATGAATTAGTGGGAGAGCAGCAGAGTAGTGTGTTCATTTAAAAGATATCAGCATACTGATTAGTTGAAAAGTAGGGTGGATATGCAAGTGTGAAGGAGAAGTTTGAATGAGCAAGTTATAAGAAAAAAAGATTTCATGAAAATGATTTGGAAAATGGGAAATTGAATTTGAGAAAAAAATCAGGTTAAAGTTGAAAAGTACAAAGGCAGTAAGTCGCATTGAGAGAACCATACTACAATGACTTCAGCAAGAGTTTAAGAATGACAAAAACAGTTAAGTGGGTACCAATGAACTATGGCGATGAGATAGATTGCTTGCACGAACCTATCTAGCTGAAACTATTTTTTACGGTGTTGTGGAGGATATTGACCATCTGACACTACTGTGCTCTGTTTACGATTAATACAACAATCCCTGAGTGAAAAATGTCTGACTTAAATTTTAAAATTATGTAGAATTCCAAATGAGGGTTATGATTTCATCAGAATGAGTGGAATAGAATAATTGTAAAGGTGGCTGAACAAAATGATCTGATAATGAAATATGCATAAGAGCAATTTCACGAAGATTCAACATCGTTTTGACTTGACCCCTTTTAATTTTGATTATTTTTTGTTTATGGATAGTCTTTCATAAATAAAAAATACAAGTTCTCTTAGAATTTTTTTTTCGATCAGGGGTCTTCACAGGGTGCCCGTCAATTTTCTGTTATTTTGTGATGTGAGTGCATTTTGACGAGCGATTGTAGAAAAACTACTCAATCGATTTTCATAAATGATGTGTCGTTGAATAGGTATTAGAACAAAGTTTTTAAAAATGTACATTGTTAATTTTTTGAAATAATTTTTAACGGTGTAACATAAGAAAAAAACGGTGTAATTGAACAAAAGATGGCGCTACACCTTTTTTTTTTTCTTAAACTAAATTGAAGCTTATTTTATATCTAACTAGTTGTGAACGTTTGGGACTAGTGATATTTTTTGTTTTAAAGATGAAATTCGTTGTGCATATGACTGTCGTGAATCAGTTTTTTTGTTCTGAAGGAAAATTATAAAAGTGGCGTTATAAACTAAGAGATTTTTTTTATGTTAAATATCAAATATTTTATTATTAAATGATCTTTTTAAAATATTATAAAAATTATCTATGTACAATAAAGAAAATATGAGCAATTTCAGCATAAATCCACAAAAGCGCTTAGCAAAATAGCACGCACTGTTCGATATGACTGAAAAATACATTTCCATAGAGTTTACATTTCCCTAAGATAATGCTGTTACTTCAGTCAGATCGAACGTTGCTCATATTTATTAATAAAAATAATATTCGACAAAAATAAATAATCTAATTTTATTGTTATATTGTCCTTTTAAATAAATTCGGTCAATAAATAATGACAGTAAATAATTTTTTTTAACTTCATCATTAAATTCATGAACAACAAATTAAAAATTGTTCATTAATAAATTATGTAAAATAATAAATTACAAAAACATGAAATAATTATCTAAAATTATGACTTAATCAATCATACAAATTTCTGAAATCTTTCTTATTAAACGACACGGAACGACAAATCGACACGGAACCAAAATAAAGCAAAACAAACAAAAATATGTGTAACGGATAGTTAGAAAAAAAAACTAGATTTTATTCCTCTTTTCTTTTGAGCGAAATAAAATAAAACAAAATAAAATCTACACCGCACAAAAATATATTTGTAGCATAAAATTGAAATATCTGAGGGTGAAAAATAAGAAAATAAAATTTAGCTTTTTGAGAGCGGATTTTATTTTATTTTGGAAGACAAACATTTTTTTAGGGCAAAATAAAATGAATTGAATGATTTTTATTGACCGTCGTGGAAATTTTCTTTTTTCCCACAGGTATGTGGAAGGAAGAGCAAAGCACTAAATATTATATTGCGATGGTTGAAAAGTGCAGACATTTCTTACAAATCTTTATTTGTAAGGAATTTTTACAAAATTGCAAATTGCAATCTCGTATACTCCAGTCTCTGATATTGACATACGAGTTAGTGTGATATATCCACTGGCAATAGCGGTGATATATCCCTAGCCAAGGTGATATTTTAGGAGAGTTGGCGAATGAGCTGTATTCAGTCAACGTTAGCACCTTCGATCTTAGATGATGACATGATATTTCTTGCTCTCAGATATGAGCCTTCATATAAATCTACATCTGGGCTGTGCTCATTGAAGAATACAGTGCGTCACATAATCAAGGAATATGCCACTAACTGGATTATTGGCAACCCAATTTTAGTTTTGTTCGTGTAGTTGTTTTTTAAAAAATTTACCCCCATCCCAAAGGAAAAACTCAGTCTTTTATATATATTTGGCTAGATCTAATTTTGTTTTATTCTTCTTAACATTTTTTAAAACCGTTTGCGGTTTTTATTAATTATTTCATAAAAAAAATTATTAAATTAATTAAATATTCATTGCGTTTTCTTTATTAAAAATTATAACATAAAAATAAATCAATTATGACAAAAACAATTTTTCTTGTTTTGCTTACAAATGCAACAAAATCTTTATCTTTATCTTTACTTTACTTACACACTGTTATAAACCGAAAAGAAAATACGGATATACAAAACGAGAATAAGAAAATAAGAAATAATTACAATTTATTTCACTTTCTCTTTTAATATATAGCTACAACGTGACGGTGACGCGAATACATAAAAATTTCAATAGTTAAAATGAAAATTTGTTTTAAAAATTTACAGGAACAAAACTAAAATGAGATGACCAATAATCCAGCTAGTAGCATATTCCTTGATCACGTGAAGCACTGTCTTTCGTAATGTTTAAAGATCACAAATACTAAATAGCGTGTTTTGCAGAGGTTAGGGAATAATGATAAAATTGGAATTAAGGGAATAATATTGGAACGTGGTTCAGCTCTCAGAGGAAAGGTATTTTTAGGTATTGTTTTCAGATTACAACAAATTTAGATGATGATACTGCTATTGAACTAAACTACTAAATCTAACTTTGATTTCGAAAAATCATTCAATTTTAATTTAAACTATGGTTAGATATTTAAAACAAACACATACATTACTTCACAACTATTAGAACAAAATGTTAGTTTAGTCAAACAAATATGTAGTTGATTTTGTACATTTAATACAATTTATCAGTAATTGGAATACAGTTTTAACGATAAATTACAAAAAATTCCTAAAGAAAATAAAGCAACAACGTTTTGTTATTAAAAAATACAACAAATCGTTAAAAGTAAGAAATAAACAAATGCAAACCTCAAACAATATATGTACGGTCATTGTAAGTTTAATGAATGCTTTAGTCTTGTTGTTTGAATTGTTTTGAATAAAAAATAATTCATTACACTACAAAGCAAACCAATGTTGTTGGTCAAACTCAAAATAAACAATCGTGTTTTCTAGGAAAAACAAAATTAGAGTTATGTTGCTAACATATTTATTAATTATGAATATTTATGCACTTAGAAATTTAAAACTGTAGCAAAACATGTCACCTAAAAATCTCAAAACCGTTTTATGCTTTTTTTAAAACTAAACTTTGTATTGAATTACCGGCGCTCTCTCGGCGTTGTTTTTTCTAAACCATATTTTAACCTATACTTTTCAATAGTTACTATAGAAATTAAAAAGTCCAAACACAGAATTCTCTTTTTACTTAAAAAATACATTTGTAAAATATAGATTTTAATTGGTAACATTAATTTTTTATTATCTCTAATATTTCATGAACAAATTTTCGTTTATTTGACCTCTAGATAAGTTTATGTTGCTAATCAATATAAAAGTTGGGCATTCACTGTTTATAATCTGCAACATTCTTAATCAAACGCAAAAACATTCAAAGAAATAGTTTGTTTTAAACGAATTAAATTTATGGAAGAAGAAAACAATAAACATCGTGGGTTGTAAGATTCATTGGAAGAATATTATAAAAAACAATAACAAGATGTAAATACATAGGAAATTTGGTATCTTATCTTAACTCTTTCATCTCGTGTATGATATGTGTTGTGATTTTGTTTCTATATCGAAGAGATCAGACGAAACAAGTCATATAGTGTCTATTAGATTCAAAAGCGATCTATTACATTTTAATTTTGTTTTTTGAAGTCCTGATTAAAATTGTGATATGATATAAAGTAAATTAATTAATATTATAAGAATTGTTAGTTAAAAAGTCGATTATAGGTTTCTAAAGAAAACAATGAATCAAATTAAGGAATCCAGTTGCAAATAATTTAAAAATTTAAAGTTTTTCTCAGCTAACTCAGAAACGTCAAAAAAGGAATAGATTGCTTTTGAATCTAAGACACAATATCGTCAGATAAATTGTAAATAAACGATGAATGCGGCTTAAAATATGAACTGTATTCAGTCAACGGTGGCACTCTCAATCTTAGCTATGGCGTGTCCTTGGATAATGGCACATTATTGTTTGCTCGAAGAAACGCGCATTCATACAGTATTTTCAAATAACAAAACGTTGTTGCTTTATTATTTTCTTTAGGAATTTTTTGTAATTTATCGTTAACACTGCGTTCCAATTACTGATAAATTGTATTAAATGTACAAAATCAACTATTTGTTTGGCTAAATTAACATTTTGTTCTAATAGTTGTGAAGTAATGTATGTGTTTGTTTTAAATATCTAACCATAGTTTAAATTAAAATTGAATGATTTTTCGAAATCAAAGTTAGACTTAGTAGCTTAGTGCAATAGCAGTATCATCATCTAAATTTGTTGTAATTTGAAATCAATACCTAAAAATACCTTTCCTCTGAGAGCCGAACCACGTTCCAATATTATTCCCTTAATTTCAATTTTATCATTATTCCCTAACCTCTGCAAAACACGCTCATTTTTACAGACAACACTCAATTACTCTTTGTGTAAAGTGTTAAAACAACGTTGCACTTTTTTGTGACGATAAAATTTTAGTTTATAGCAGTAATAGCATGTTATTCTATTTAATTATCCTTTTTGTATCAATATTATCATTTATTGCAATCCATTTTTTTCAATCGATGTCAAAAAATCAACTGGAGTTACATGTGCAAACTAAATTTACCAGCCCGAGCAGAAATTGGTTTGGGCTCAAATAGGGCCCTGATAAGGTTTGCCCTAGTTCGATTGGGCCTTGATCATTAGTGTAACGCTTTTGCCCAATCAGGTTCTGATTGGGATAGTTTTATTAGGTCCTGATCAAGTTCGCCATATAAAATTGAATAGGGCAAACCTTAGTAAGGCATTTTGTATCACGCCCTGCCTGATCAGATTGCCCAACTAGGGGCCAAATACGGAAAACTAAATCAAGGCGGAATATATTCAAATAATTCAGCGATTCAAATAATAACGAAACAGCCCCACATCCGATTGCCGTAATAGGGCTTGCAATTTCTGGCCCGATCACGTCCTGATTGTATTCAGGCTTTCCTTAATTTCTGCTCCTCAGGATGTTAGTTCTAGCCCGAATTCTATCTCGAATCAATAGTGTTGAGTGCCTTCAATTCAAAAATATTTTAAAAGCGTCCATCAACACCTTAGAAAGCATGTTGAATTGTGCGACCTAGGTCTTAAAAGGTATCTATGTGTTGTGACACATATTGTAATTCCTGTTAAACAATTAATTGATTTCTTTTGAAATTATAAATTTAATTACACTTCTCTAATCCTGTTTTTTATTAAATTATTAATTTTTATTTAATTAATTATTTTCAAATAAATTTTTTAAATTATTATTTTATTTTTTTAACTAATTTATTTTATTTAAATTTTTTTTTTGTATTTTAAATAAAATAAATATTTAAGAATAAAAAAGTTTAAAATTCGAAAAAAAATTTTAAATCATATTTAAATTCAATTCGTTTTGTTTGTTATTATCTTTAAAATATTTTTTAACTGTTTTATTGTTACAATAAAATTATAATAAAAAAATTAAAAAACTTTTTAAAGAAATTATAATACTTGCTTGATAATGCCAGAATTGGCAATTTAAAAAATTTATTTTGTAATAGAAAATTTTCACCCTTCATATGACACCCCTTCAAAGTTAAAAATAATTTTTTTTCAAAATTTCCACTCTCAATCCCCTCCAAATAACATTTTTAATGATGAGTCGACCGCTATAGTTTTCATTCAGTCTTCACAACATTTCTTATAACCGTGAATTTTTTCAAAGTTTTCTTTTGTAATGTTCTAAATTAAGAGGGGACAGGAAAAAAACTAAGCAGTCGATAATTTATTGAATTTGTTTTGAAATATTTAAATCTTTTACGATTTTTCTAAATCAAACTCGATTCCTTAAAAAAGATTTTTGTTTTAATATCGCCTTATCTATGTCTATAAAATACAGATAAAAAAAATACTGTCAACTCTCCTATAACGCGGTTAATTCGTACCGCGTTGTATGGAAAACCCGTTATGAGAAACGAAGAAATATAGAAGACAAATCATATTATGTAACTTACATCGCGTTATATGGAAACTTGCTTTCTCGTTATATGGAATATGTGTTATAAGAAACTGAGAACTAATATAAATTGAATGAATTCGTACCGCGTTGTATTAAATCTGAAAAATAAATAAATTTCACACAAATAAACCTATATAAATGAAAAATTAAAATATGAAATTTAAACCCAAACGCCAATAAAATATGAAATTTAAACCCAAACGCCAATAAAATATGAAATTTAAACCCAGCCTATAATAAAAAAAACATTAATACGAGTATTTTATTTTTTCACTCGTTTTGACACAGGGTGGCTCGAAATTTCTTAAGAAGTTTAGTGTCAACCAGAGATTGAAGCTAAATTGTTCTCGAACGGGTTATTCGATTTAAGTAATTTTTATTTTTGTTTTAAAGGTATTTAAAGACGTTTCATAAAAATGTTTACTACTAAAAAAAATGTATATGTTTAGATGATTTTTTTTAAATTTTACTTCTTTAAACATGGCGATTTTAAAAATTATCTTTTTGTTTTCTTTAATTTTTTCACATTTTCAAGATTTATTATTTACTATTACTAATTACAGACAAGCGTTATCTTTTGTTTTTGAGAAAAAGGCATTTGAATATATTATTAGTTTTGAATTAAAGACTAAATATTTGAAAAATCCAAAAAAAAGGATTTGGAATTTCGGCATTTTTAAAAATTCTATTTTTTGAAAAATTGAAACTGAAAAATTTCCTTTAAAATTAATTATTTAATGCCTTCTAAACAAAAAAAAATCAATGGAATCGGTAAACCAGCTTTTAATCAATGGCACAAAGTTAAGAAATAAAGAAATTTCGAGCCACCCTGTGTCAAGACTAATGAAAAAATAAAAATCACGTATTAATTTTTTACTTCACCACAATTTTAAATTGTGTGAAGTAATGCAATCTATCGTGAAAAAAAAAAATCTTACATACCCCAAATTTTGTTTTTTCTTTTGTTTTGGACCATCCTCTATCCAAATAGCCAATAAAAATTTTGGTGTACGTCTGTGTGTGGGTGGGTGGGTGGGTGGGTGGGTGGGTGGGTGGGTGGGTGGGTGGGTGGGTGGGTGAGTTTTCTGCATAGGATCTTGATGAAACTTTGGCAAATGATACAGGTTCACTTGAAAATAGAAGATCTGGATTCGTTTTAAATTTGGACAAAATGGCGGGGGGTCTCCCGAACACCTCTAAGTTTAAATCTTGAATAACTTCTGATCTCGAGCTATGATCTTATTGAAACTTAGTATATAAGGTTTTAGTACTGTTTCCAATACTTCTGCATACCAACTTCCGGTTTGTCACTTCCGGTTAAAAAGTTTTTTTTTCAGGTGTTTATCCCTACTGTAGCCTACAATTACCAATCGATTTTCATGAAACGTTGCGAAAAGCTTTTAAATAACATGAGAAAGATTTTATCAGCTTTTGGAGCACATTGGATAAAGGGTTGGGGGGTCCACCATACAACAGGTGGTTTTTTCCACAAAGTTTTTATGTTTGTTGGGAGCATAAAACATTCATTCGTGAATGAATTTTGATGACACTTTGGAAAAACATGCAAACATGTATGACAAAGAACTGATTAGTTTTTGAGCGATAGTGAACAAAGTGGTGGGGGGTCCCTGGAGCACCTGTTTTTTTGAAAGCTCTATAACTTCTGTACCCGATAAGCGAATTGGATGAAACTTGGTACATGAGTATGTAGTACGATTTAAAATAGTTCTGCATCCCAACTTCCGGTTTTTCACTTCCGGTAAAAAAAATTTTTTGTACTTTTTTGAAGTTTTTTCAGTGTCTTTATGCACACTACAGCCTACAATAATGAAGTGATTATAATGAAACTTATGGAATAGGGTTTCAATTAGTGTGAAAAGATAATTATCATGTTTTGGGACACATTGATCAAAGTGGTGGGGGGTCTACCATACAAATGCTGACTTTTCACACTTTGTTTTTTAAGTTTGTTGGGAGCATACAGACTTCATTCATTATTCAATTTTAATGACACTTTGGAAAAAGATGGAGACTTAAGTAACAAAGAACTGATTAGTTTTTGGATAATATTGGAATAAGTGGTGGGGGTCCTCCCGAACACCTGTTTAATGTGTCACACTTTTTTCAATGTTTGTTGGGAGCACACAGCATTCGTTCGTGAACGAATTTTGATGACACTTTGGAAAAAGATGCAAACATGTATGGCAAAGAACTGATTAGTTTTTGAGCGATAGTGAACAAAGTGGTGGGGGGTCCCTGGAGCACCTGTTTTTTTGAAAGCTCTATAACTTCTGTACGTGATAAGCGAATTGGATGAAACTTGGTACATGAGTATGTAGTACGGTTTAAAATAGTTCTGCATCCCAACTTCCGGTTTTTCACTTCCGGTAAAAAAAATTTTTTTGTACTTTTTTGAAGTTTTTTCAGTGTCTTTATGCACACTACAGCCTACAATAATGAAGTGATTATAATGAAACTTATGGAATAGGGTTTCAATTAGTGTGAAAAGATAATTATCATGTTTTGGGACCCATTGATCAAAGTGGTGGGGGGTCTACCATACAAATGCTGACTTTTCACACTTTGTTTTTAAAGTTTGTTGGGAGCATACAGACTTCATTCATTATTCAATTTTAATGACACTTTGGAAAAAGATGGAAACTTAAGTAACAAAGAACTGATTAGTTTTTGGATAATATTGGAATAAGTGATGGGGGTCCTCCCGAACACCTGTTTAATGTGTCACACTTTTTTCAATGTTTGTTGGGAGCACACAGCATTCGTCCGTGAACGAATTTTGATGACACTTTGGAAAAAGATGCAAACATGTATGGCAAAGAACTGATTAGTTTTTGAGCGATAGTGAACAAAGTGGTGGGGGGTCCCTGGAGCACCTGTTTTTTTGAAAGCTCTATAACTTCTGTACGTGATAAGCGAATTGGATGAAACTTGGTACATGAGTATGTAGTACGGTTTACAATAGTTCTGCATCCCAACTTCCGGTTTTTCACTTCCGGTAAAAAATTTTTTTTTTTACTTTTTTGAAGTTTTTTCAGTGTCTTTATGCACACTACAGCCTACAATAATGAAGTGATTATGATGAAACTTATGGAATAGGGTTTCAATTAAAGTGAAAAGATAATTATCATGTTTTGGGACACATTGATCAAAGTGGTGGGGGGTCTACCATACAAATGCTGACTTTTCACACTTTGTTTTTTAAGTTTGTTGGGAGCATACAGACTTTGTTCATTAATTTATTTTAATGACACTTTGGAAAATGATGGAGACTTAAGTAACAAAGAACTGATTAGTTTTTGGATAATATTGGAATAAGTGGTGGGGGTCCTCCCGAACACCTGTTTAATGTGTCACACTTTTTTCAATGTTTGTTGGGAGCACACAGCATTCGTTCGTGAACGAATTTTGATGACACTTTGGAAAAAGATGCAAACATGTATGGCAAAGAACTGATTAGTTTTTGAGCGATAGTGAACAAAGTGGTGGGGGGTCCCTGGAGCACCTGTTTTTTTGAAAGCTCTATAACTTCTGTACGTGATAAGCGAATTGGATGAAACTTGGTACATGAGTATGTAGTACGGTTTAAAATAGTTCTGCATCCCAACTTCCGGTTTTTTACTTCCGGTAAAAAAAAATTTTTTGTACTTTTTTAAAGTTTTGTCAGTGTCTTTATGCACACTACAGCCTACAATAACGAAGTGATTATGATGAAACTTATGGAATAGGGTTCCAATTAGTGTTTGTTGGAAGCATACAACATTCGTTCGTTAAGTAATTTTGATTACACTTTGCAAAAAGATGCAAATATGTATGGCAAGGAACTGATTAGTTTTTTTAGTGATAGTGAACAAAGTGGTAGGGGGTCCTCCAAGCACCTGTTATTTTGGAAGCTCAATAGCTTCTGTACCTGATAATCGAGTTGGATGAAATTTGGTACATACACATTTAGTACGGTTTACAACAGTTCTGCATCCTAACTTCCGCTTTGTCACTTCTGATAAAATTTTTTTTACTTTTTCTCGTACAACAGAATTTATGTTTGTTGGGATACTACTGCCTGCTTTAATATTTTTATTATTAGAACTACGAAGTCCATAATATTGGTTAGCTTTTAATTAAAGTATTTTATGGATATTAGCTCATTATATATCCAGAACACTATGTTTCCAGAGCTGTGGTGAAGTCAGCCTATGCATCAGCGTCGCAATATTTTTATTATACTATTACCGAAGTTTCAAAAAAATCGGAAATGGTCGGATTCACATCATCGGCGTCTTGATTCAATATTCCATCAATAGTCAATCATTGATCATTCCATCTATTCTCGAAATGCATTATTAGGTTGCGATTAATTCATTAATGAATTATATAAGATGTCAAAATGTATATAATTTATTTAGATAGTTTAATTTATTGAAAAACGCGTTATAAGGAGATGGCCTCGCGTTATAGGAGAACAGTACTCAACTTTCACTGCGCGTTATATAGAAAACGCGGTTTAAAAGTACCACGTTATAGGAGAGTTGAATGTATTTGCAATTTTTTTGTTATTACTAGGCGTGGACAAATACATTTTGTAACTGTAGAACATTTCAAGTTGATAGCACTTTTAGTTTGTGATAAAATCGATTATGTAGAATTTTGGACAGACACCGAAGTCTCACCAATACAATATGATACCGTTTTTACTCTTTTAAAGTACGGCACCCTTATTATGAACAAACTGACGAAGCATGTAATCAGAGTTAAAGTCGTATCTGTTTGTATGCCTAGATAAAATCATAATAGTCACTGATGAATTACACCCCAATAAACAGAAAAGAAAATAGTTATGCGTCAATATCACGTGTTGGTTCTGCATTCGCCTCAGTGGCCGGCACTAATTTTTGATTATCTGTCTTAAAGTCAGCTAGAGTGGACATCTAAAGTGGATGGGAATTTAAAGTCGTTAAAAACAGCTTTAGCATAAATGATGATAAATTTCTAACTAATCTTAGTGGTATATGGGCTATTATTTTGAAAACGTACATCGAAAAAAAAATCGACTATTTTCAAAAATCTGAAATTTTGATATATTGTTGGTATTGACGAAAGCAAAAAAGTTATTTCTGGTTTTAGTTTTTGAGTACTCTGAATCGGAGTTATGCGCGGTTAAATTTTTAGGCTTTTTCACATAGTTTTGGTAATGGAATCAATGTTTTGTTAATAGATCCCATAAATTTCATGCGATTTACGTAGATTTTTGCAAATAAAGAGAAAAAAAGTTGAATAATCGAAATGTGTTAGTTGGAAATTAATAATTTTTCTCTTTTTCGCTAGGCGGCGCGTTAAACCTTGGCTTACTTCAAAGCTCATATCTCAAAGTAAACACATGCAGCTATGAAATTAAAAAATAAAAAGCAGGAGATTCCATATGGTTTTTTTTCTACGATTTTTTAAAGTTTAGTATATGAAAAATTCACATGTGTTTTTACATGAAATTTATTATGCTTTACTAAATGTGAATTTAAAATATTGAAAATTTTATATTTTAACATCTGTACTAAATTTGAAACATATTCTGTGCATTACTTATTGAAAAACAGGTTTTTATTGAGAATAAGGATTGGAGATTCCAACGATCGAAGATTGTGATTTATACTTTCAACATCTTAACACTGACATAAAAGTGAGACTATTACTAATAATTTTTTTTTTCTATAAAAATCATAATTTAATGAAACAATAATACTACAAACAAATATATAAAAAAATTAATTTATATATTTTTTTTGCCTTTAAATTGAAATATTTCTGATTATCGGAAAAGGAAAACACTTTGCGAATTATTTTATCGCGTAGTTTTATCCGGTAAAACCCAAGCAGAGTTTGCCAGACTTTGAAATGTAGCCAAGCACTGGCCCATTAATGGTTAACAGTACATGGCTATTGTTATTGGGCCAGCACTAGAACCATTCATCGGCCGGTCTATGGTTTACAGAAAATAGCCAAGCATTGGCTTTAACAGTACTTAGCTATTTTTATTGGGCCATTACTGGAACCATAAAACTACCGATCTACGGCTTATAGAAAATAGCCAGTACACTCTACTTTATATGGTCTATCAATGACCTGTTAATGTTTAGCATTAATTGAATATTGTTATTGTACAATACTGCAACCATGAATTGCCCGATCTATGTCATTCGGTTAAATACACTAGAGTAATTTAAAAAAAAATAGTTTGAAAAATTTTACCTATAGTTCAGTTATCGTTTCTCAGCTGAAAGATTATGATATTATTGATAATGCTGGTATGAGCTTTAAATTTTTTTTCATTAGACATTTTAATTTTATTTTAATTATTTTGTATTTAATTTACATATAATAATATTTTATATGTTTTTTAATGGTCCAGTCGTGGTTGCCAGTATTCGGCCATTTTTGCAATTCTGGTCGTTATTATTGGTCCGTTCTAAGTATTAAAATACTTTTAGATTTAACGGATGGCTCAGAAACTCAATATAAAAATAAGAAAAATTTTATAAATCTTTGTAAACATATTGTTGATTTTAAAATACCTGCAGCATGGCATTTCCTTGCAACTGCACACTGGAAGTGTCCATCGTATCGGAAGTACACTTAAAAGAGAAGCCCGGAGAGCATCGCTTAAAGGATAGAAAATATCAACGGCAAGGGAATCATTTGAAATGACAGAAATTTAGTCGAAAAAAATCAACCACGTATGA
The DNA here is from genome assembly GCA_963693315.1 of Diogma glabrata. NCBI lineage: Eukaryota > Metazoa > Arthropoda > Insecta > Diptera > Cylindrotomidae > Diogma > Diogma glabrata. The sequence goes on from OY856186.1 coordinate 96,006,266, forward strand.
AATTTTCATATGTGTCTTCAGAAGATATCGAACTACAGGAGCAATTTCTTTCATGGTTTTCGAACATTAAAACAATTAGTGAACTTTAAGGATCTCAGTATTTTTTACGGGTTAACACTACGCGCGATAAAATAATTGCAAAAATGTTTCCCTTTTCCGATAATCAAAAATATTTCAATTTATAGGCAAAAAAAATTATAAATTAATTTTTTAATGTATTTGTTTGTAGTATTATTATTGTTTCATTAAATTATGATTTTTATAGAAACAAAAATTTATTAATAATCGACTTATCCTTATGTTATTGTTAAGATGTTAAAAGTAAATCACAATCTTCGATCGTTGGAATCTCCAATCCTTATTCTCAATCAAATAAAAACCTGTTTTTCAATGAGTAATTCACAGAATATGTTTCAAATTTAGTACAGATGTTAAAATATAAAATTTTCAATATATTAGATTCACATTTAGTAAAGCATAATTAAAAACACATGTGTAAATGTAAAAACACATGTGTTTTTACATGTAAAAACACATGTGAATTTTTCATATACTAAACTTTAAAAAATCGTAGAAAAAAATCCATATGGAATCTCTCACTTTTTATTTTTTAATTTCAAGCTGCATGTGTTTACTTACTTTAAAGATTGTGAAAAACAAAAAAAACCTTAAACATAATGTGTTTAAAAAGTAGGCCGAGGCACAGCTCAATGTAATTACTGGGTCAGCGAAAATGAAAGTTTTCAGGAGAAGTACTATGCATATGTCTAGAATTCTCCTTATAAAATTATTATTGATCAATTTTCTATATCGACTTGTCTGAGTAGATAAAATCAAACCATAGCACTTTGACGAGGAAGATTAAACCATCCTCTATTTTTAACCCTCTAGCTCATGAGAATCGCATTCGAACAGTGGTGAATTTACGTATAGGCCCGTGCCTAGAACGGCAATATTTGAGGGGCGGCAAGATTTTAAAGGCTGCATAATTAAATGAAAAATTAAAATTTCAAAATTATTTTAATTTAGTTTTGCCTAGAGTATTTCAAATATTTCTCAAATCATTAATTTAAAAAAGTTTTGGTGGTGTTTATGGGCAGAGGAAACCCATAGAGAAAATAAAGCTGTCAACGAATTGGCACATTTTCTGCGTCTAAAATACAGACGTTGGATCTATTAATCGTTTAGTCATTTGTAAAATTTAGCATTATCTATCAGATAGGAAACATGATTTTGATTGGCCGTAGATTTGTGAAATGGTAATCTAAATGTTTTTTCTCTTAAATGTCTCGTCATAACAAAATGCTAATTTGTACTGATTATTCATGCACTTTCAAAACTTTTAAAAAATTTCCGCGGTAATTGAAAAATCAACATTTTTTTCAATTTTAACATTTTCTCCATTTAATCAGGAATCTTGAATATATTCGGAACGTCTAAACATTTGTAAAATTTGGTACAATTCGTTGTATGAGGTTCTCCGCCAAAAACCAAATCTCTAATAAATTCGGAACCATATAAATATTTCAAAAATTAAGCTCAATCCATCATTATTAGAAGACGAACATTATTTGTGTTAACCTATATTCTCCACCTTCAAAATTCTTATAGATAGAAGCCTGTGATTAAACCAATCAAAAAGATTTGCCTGCTGGATTATTACTCCTATAAGCATTTTGAAATTTCTTGTTTTATTAGAGAAGAGAGCTACTAGTAAAATGATAGCCAAATTATATCTGATTAGTAAATCAGCTTGATTTTTTGCCACCTAGAACAAATGTCACTGATTTAATAGTGTTCTACATCCCGGGTAGAAACTAGGAATTGCAATGCCGCGATTTTTGCTTCACGAATCCTGGGATTTGTGAAGTAAAAAATCCCGAGATTCATTCCCTAGTAGAAACTGCTAATATTAAAAAACGATCCAATCTTGAGCCAGTATTGGCGACCCAAGTCTTGGTTAGTTAGTTTTCAGTCTGGGCCAGTTGTAAATGCCTAGACTGAACCTAGATTCAGTTTATTATATTACGCGTTATGCACCAGGCTAATGCATTGTAAACATGTGCCAGTCATATTATCTTTATCTTTATTTTTATATATGTTAGTCTTTCCACGCATTTAAATGAGGTCTGGGGAAAAATGGGTTTTGACGGCCTGGCCCAAGTCTTATGTGGCCTAGGCTAGACTTGGCCCAAGCTTGCCAGACTTGGCCCCAGGGCATCAGTCCAAGCTTGGGCCGTTTGAAAATGTTAAGTCTGACCCAAACTCCAAAAGCTGAGGCGCCAGCTTAGCCCAAGCTTGGTCCATCAGCTTTTTCTTATACGGGACACAGAATAAAACTAGACATTTGTTACTAATAGGTAGAATTCGTTGACTTTGTGAAAAAGCATTAAAGTTTTACAAAAAGGGCAGATAGTCAAAATGAAGTGAATACCGGCCAATTTTGAAGAGTTATTCGTAAAAAGTAAACTTAAAATGGTTTATTTGTTTAACTATTTCTGTTTGCTTAGAAATTTCAAAAGCGGACATCACTTCATTGTTATTGCAAATTCCTCGGCCTCCTTGTTTTTTTTTGTTTTTTAACAAGCGTTATTTAATTTATTTTATCCACGACTACTATAGAATATATGCTTTCTATGTGTATGTCTTCCATTGTAATATTCTCGCACTTGATGTAGAATGTAACATGATCGTTACATTCTACAATAGTTCTACAGTTTATTAAATATTCACCTAACAAAATAAAAACTTAACATTTGTTGGTATAGTAATATCAAAAGGTTAAAACGAGAACAATACATATATAAAATATAAAATAAAAAATTGAACATTTTCCGTTATGTCAATTGTTTTGTTTTTCTATTCTGTCTATGAGGTATTTCAATATGGTGATAAAAACCAGGGTTGTAACGTATAATACGGTAACGTATAAAACACGTATTATACGTACGTATAAAACGTATAAAACGTATAGTATAAAACACACAATTATATACGTTTTATACCGTATAAAAGTAAAATCCTTAGTCGATAAAAATATATTTATATAAAATTATCGCGGGCGTATTATTCATCGTACTCGTGATATTTAATATTTATACAGCTTAGTTTTCTGAACTAATAGGAACAGTTGCTTTAGAAAATATAACGTCGTCATGATAGTTTCTTACCCAATATTCCTGTTAGTTCAGAAAACTTTCCACATTTTCAAAATATAATATAAAAAATTTAGTCTGCAACAATTTGACATTTCCAACCGTACCAATATGACATCAATGACCAAAATTGAATTCACTCAATAAACTTCTCACTATACTTTTCCGTTTGACGTAAGTACATATTTTAACTATTACAACTTTTGTATAAAAACAATATTTGCTGCAACAACGTGATATTTTCAAACTGTACCTATTAATTAGATGTGGTTCAACCCGGATCCACACAACAAAATTTATTTAAAACATCTCCCTAAAAATCCCTGATAATTTCCCTAATTGCTATGAAAAAAAACGACCATATTCTGCAACAACATAATATTTTATTAGATAGAGAGTAGTTGAATCTGAATTGAACTATATTTCATAAATTCAATAACATTTCATGATACCAAATAATTAATTTTTTGTACGAGTAAACCGTAAAATGCACTTTTGGGGTTCAAAAAGTGTTCGTAAAGCAGGCCTTTTTTCCTATTGAAATAACAATGCCTTAAATTGAAATAACAATGCCTAAAGTTGTTATTTCGAAAAACTGCTTGGATAAAATAATTTTCTAAATAAATATTTTATTATTTTGTGTAAATATATGCATTGTTATTTATGCAAATAGTACAGTATCTTACTCGTACAAAAAATCTTGTATGCAATTCAGTCATAAAATATCTTTTTTGCTTTCGAGTGATTGTTTCTCGGCTAATGCCTCGAGCAACAATTTCACTCTCAAGCGGAAAAGACATACTTTATGCCCTTAATACATAAATAGCTATTATGGGCCAAACGTTTCTAATTCAAAATGTTTCCCATTAAGTAAATGTTTGTCAAAAAAATTTGGAATCAAAATTAATTTATTTCATTCATGATTCTTTTGACACACTTATAATAATCAAGCTCCTGGTTTTACATTCAAATGCCAACTTTCAAGATTTCTCTACATTCAATCTTACTGCTCAATATCATTTAAACGTTTTTAAGCAAAATAAATATACCATTTTTTTAGAATTTTCCGATTCGTCCCTGCGGTTCTTATCATTGATGAAAGCTATTTTCTGAAACAAAAAATTTTAAAATCGCTCTAGTAGTTTTCATCGGTTGTTACGGTTGGTTGGCAGGCCAGTCAGTACACAGACTACCATTTTTGTTTGCTTTTTAAGAATTTGTATAAAACATTAATTGTTTATTTTTATTATTTTAATATAGAGGTATCAAAGGACATATTCGAAAGAATTAGAAAAGAAAATTCCAAACAAATAGTTTTTTTTATAAATTATAAAATATATAAATAATTTATAACTACCTAATTATATTTTTACTGAGTATCAAAATTAATTGAAAATTGGGTAGCGAAATCCGAAATTTGACGTCCACGCCGTGCTGCCTGGGTAATGCTGACAGAATTAGGTTGGTGTATTGGAGACAAGCAGAGTAAAAACTGCTTAGTTAATGACGCTATATCACGGCGAATTGGCGCCTTACAACCAATGCGACTCAAGCGTCTGTTCTCCATGTCAGGGGCGGCTTGGAGCGGGCGTCTGTCTTGAATCAAGCGGCTCGCTATATAAACGTGTAAAAAGGTTGTTTCTGGTGACCTTGATATGCAGAACGGACCCATTCACGACAATTTGGGTTGGGCCTAAGGTTAACACCCTAACCCCGGAAAAAAACTAATATGTTAAATTTGGATATCAGAAAAGAATAACAGACCCGGACAAAAACAGAATTTTAAAAAATCGGCTGCCATGGTAATTATGTCGCTATTGCGAACGACCGTGGTGAATATTCAAAGCTGATTAGCCTGGCAACGCTCCTACATGGAGCATGAACGCCTTAAAAAAAAAAAAAAATCAAAAATATAATTAATATCTGAAGTAAGAACTATTTTTAATTTTTTATGAATAAATTTCAAAAACAAAAACATGTTATACGTTTTATACGTTATATACGTTTTATACGTTTTATACGTCACGTATTATACGTGTATATTAACAACCCTGATAAAAACTTTAGCAGGCAAACTGGCAATTATTTGAAATATTTTGCAGTCGTGGACAAAATAGCATCTTGTATTCGCAATTCGCATAGGATGATGTCAATTCTTCACTCGGATGATCCCCTTACTCGCTTCGCTCGTTTCGTGATCCTTGTGAAGAGTTGCCACCATTCTAAACTCATACAAGAATCTACTATTATTTCGTATTCATTTTAATTTACGTCTAATTAAATCTATTTTTTTTTTCAAATTCAACAAGAAAAAATCACTATAGAAGATAAACCTGAACAGTAACTCGTTAGGGAATTTTTTTAAATTCACATGCACACAGCGTTGCTTGTGTATTTTTGTGCTTGTTCGGAATACAGTATCTTGGCGAAATAATTTTTTTGTTTTAACTTTACCATTTACCATTAGAAATATACTGCCATTAGGTTTTTGATGGCTTAAAATCTATTACCAACATTCCTTCTGTAAATGTAACAAATGTGTACAAATAACTACTTACTAATAACCGTGTGCAAAGAACTGTAATGAATCGATTATTATGTATTAAAACAAACTAGCACAATATTATCAGCAATTTATGAAGTTTTATTCTTCTTTATTACTTCGAAATTCCAGAACGTCACGTTTTTTATTTTGTTATCGATTTATATTTATAAAGTATATCTCTTTACATCAACGAGAGATACAGAATTTTAAATTCTAAATCTTGTTCGACTTGTTTCTTTAAACAAAATTAATGATCTTTCTCAACAAAAAATGTTTTCCATTTTCTTTCTTTCTTCTTTTCTTTTTTTGAACAGAATTCATCGTGTAAAGCATTAACAGTATTAATCCATATTATATAATATAATCATATATGATTCATATATAAGTACTAAAGATCTATATTTAATCGATACGAGTCAAAGAAATTAATCTAAATCTCGTTAAACTGTTTTATATTTAATAACAAATATTTAAATTTATGTACTGAATTTGCCCCATTCCAAAATTATATGATCAAGATGTTGTCATCGTTAATATGAACATAAAACGAATCGAAAAGTAAACAAATTTGACATTGAATATTGATTTCGAACTTCGATGAATATTCAAAAATATTATAAAATTCAAATATGTATAGTTTTTCCAATTTTATAGATCACACTTTACTTAATATTTTGCAAAATTTTTGAAATATAATCCGGCCTGGTAACGATTTGTATTTTGAAAGATAAAATTCATTGATTTTTATTTTGGTTTAGCTATTCAAAAATGTTAATTGATAATGTTATTTGATACATTATGTTAATTAATTAACTTTGCATTTCATAAGATATATTTACCAAAAAAACGAAAAAAAAAAATTAACAAGTAATTATTGCTTGTTTTGCCTAACCAAAAAAAATCTGCAACTTCAGCATTTCAGCATTTGCTTAGTTTTAAACAAAAAACTAGATATTATAATCTTAAATATGTTTCAATTTTTTAAGTCATTAATTTTAAACTTTTAAAATTCGCGAAAGTGTAGATCGAAAAGTAGATCGATACAACTTGTTTGACTACTATAAATGTGGGTTTTAGTATATAGTTTAGTGGTTTTAGTATATAGTTTAGTTTTTGAACGTCATATACAAACATATGGTGAAAAGATCCTCATGCCATCCAAGATTGTGAGGAAGTGTACCGACAAGTGGCTATATATATGGCTAAAATAATTGGGGACGACACTGTGTCACATGGGCTAGGAATATGTCACTGGATTATTGACAACCCAATTTTAGCTTCGCTTCTGTGAACTTTAAAAATAATTGCTTTTACCTCTTCTTTTATTTTTTGCTCTATCCTCCATCCTATTATGAAATTTGCGTACAAAACCTCAGAACGTACGTTGCTGTAGGACCTAGGATTTAAAAGATTTCTATGTGTTGCTGTATTCTGCATTTTTTCAAATTATTTATAAAAAATGAAAAGACCTGATAATATCTCAACTCTCAAGTAACTTGTCAGTCCGTTCAACCAAAAACGACAGAGTAAATCATTAACTCGAAAAAGTCAATATCATCAATTAGTTCAAATGAAGCTTTCTCGCTTTCTTAATTCGTCTAAGGTATTGCTCATTGATGTTACCGTCAATATTTAATCGCAGCTCATTCAGCAGATGGTATAGTTTTTTGTCACTGAGGATGAGTTAATGGAGAATATTGTTCCCACATCATTTAATTGCGTCAGTCAGCAGCTGTTAGGGTTTTATCACCGAGAGTGAACCGATGGAGAATATTGTCTTCACTTTCGTCATTATTTTTCCGAAAATTTGTATAACCTCTTAAAACCTTGTAAAATTAATTTATTTTGAAATGAAATTTAAATTGAAAATTTCTCAGTTCGTTTACACTGAGTTTACTCACCAGTTACTTAACAGTAAGCTCAGAAGTAGGCAAGTTAGCTGCAGTATTAGTGATGACAACACGCTATATTTAACTAGTCTAGTTGACCCCGCTTTGTGACCAGCTCGCAGCTATCTTACTTGCAACTATGATGAAATACAATTAGTTTACCTTTTCACAAGTCAACACGCCAACAAGAGCATTCGATAGTAATGTTTGTGGTAATTAAAATTTACAAAGCGGTGATAATCTTCAAATAGTTCAATGTGTTCATTATTGTAACGACATATCATTGATCATAATATTTCATTCGTCACTTTAAAAATATTTAATGGTTAGCTCGATTTATTTTTATTATTTAAACTTGCTGATTAAGATATTACAATATTTATACAGCAATATATCATAGATAAAATGTTTGAGTCTAGTTCAGTCTAATCAGTTAATCAACAAACAATAAATCAAAGTAAAGGTCAACATTGCAACTAATTCAATATCAAAAATAACACCAACGCATGTTTACCGGCGCTTTAAATATAAAAGTAAATATTTTTAAAATAAAATATATTTATATGTTAATTATATTTATACTAACTTTATAATACGCGACACACCTTAATACAAAAAGTTATTCATTTTCCAACCAAAAACTAAGTTCTAACACTCAAGCATTCCAACATAAATTTAAATAAAAAATATTCCAATTTTTTTAAAAGCAAATAAATCTTCAGCACATCATTACACAAGTAATTATTGTAAATTCTCATACATGTATATGCGTAGTTTTTTTTTAACATTTTCACAAGCTTTTGTAAAAAAATCCAGTGAATAAGAAAACCAAAACTTGTTTTTTTTATTAATTTTTACTAACCAACCTTCAGCATCAGTTAATTTATTTTGAAAATTACATCATAACACAAAAACTACAAATGCAAATACAAATTACATTGTTGTTCGTTTTCATGAATTGATTTTATAAAGAGCGGCATCAGACAGATAATAATCAAAATGAATGCTGGGATTGGCTTGAATCACGTATTAATTGTTTAAAATTTTAATGAGTATTTGATTATTTTTATCAAACAAAATATTAGTGATAATGCTTAAAGTTGCACTAAATCACATCTGAAACAACTTGTTAGTTTGGTAAAGAGCCAATCAGGTTTGTTTGAAACAAAAAAAATAATTAGATGGTCGGAAAATTGAGGGGAAATTACAAGTAAATTAAAGAAAATCAACTCTAAACTCGGTAAAAGTTCCGGAAAGAGAGAGGGGGTAGCTCAATAACCGTTTTGCGGTTTGAAGTTGGTTTTATACGATTTAATACTGTAATATGCATCCTTTAAAAAAAACTAATGTGAAAGTTGCAGATAATTAAAAAATCTAAGGGTCTGTTTATGTTGAAGCTTCGATAAACGAGTCAAGCAGTGATAAAAGTGTTGAATAGCGTTATTCTTTTACAGTGTTTATGTTGGAGCTTCGAGAATTCTAATAAAATTTACAAAAACATATACAATAAACTTAAAATTAATTAATTTAAAAATCAATTTTCCATAAAGTTCAAAAATTTAAATTAATTAGAACTAATATTTTTATTTTTATGTATTTTTTTATAAAATGAGCATCGATCAGAGCTTCGATAGTAGCGTCGAAAAAGAACAAATCGTTTATCGACGCTTGACTAGATGCTTGACTCTTTTATCGATGCTTCAATATTAACATTCCTATTTGAAAGCATGTATTCATTTTTTTCGCATCACATCGATGGCCGACGCTATTATCGAAGCTCCAACATAAACGCATCCCTAAAACTTTTGTGTCGATCATTTTTCAACATAACCTCAAAATTATCGAGAAAAACGCTAAAAATTGTTTATTGTAACACATGCATAAAAAATATTCAATTTTGTACTAGAATAGAATAAAAGAAAAAACTACTTTTCCGCACATATAACCACAAAATATTTTGTATGCCTGGCACGCATGGCGCCTGCATGTGAGATTTGTAGTTAAATCTATCCTATATGTATATAATATTTTTATAGCACTAAAATATCAAAATAATTTATTTAGCGTATGGTTTTTATGACACATTAAAAAATTAAACTTAAAAAAGGTAGATTTTTCTATGAAATCTACCTAAAACAAAACATGAATACACATTAAATGAGCTTACAATCAATTTGATTACGCGTCTTTAGTTAAAAAGTAAGAATACTTGAACATTGGGCAGTACATTTGAACATTAGATGTTTACATTGAGTGAGTCTATCCATGTTACTACATCGGGCGTTGCTAAATGGATGTCTGCGATGTTGCCATTGTATCGTCGAATTGGACACACAGTTGCAATGTGTTTTATGGTTTGTTGTGGAGCTCCACAGTCACATTGAAGGGACTCTGAAATGCCCCACTTGTAGAAAGAATCAGCACAACGTCCATGATTCGTTCTTATTCGGTTTAGTGTAGTCCAGGTATGACGTGGCAAATCGAAACCAGGTTGGGTAGAAGTCGGGTTAGTAATAGAAAGCCCAAGTGTATTGTAATGATGCCAGGAGGTGTCCCAGGCATCCAAGATATTAAAATTAGTTGCCAACTGGTTGCGGGCAGTTTTATGTGGAGGCTTTCTTGACTTCAATCGACAACGAGTATGGTCACCGTAATATTCGTGGAAGGGTAAAGTGTGGTTGTTGGTTACCTTTTTATGTTCACGCATAAGTGCATGTGAGCGTCTGAGTGCAGGTGGAGCGATATTGCTTAATACAGAGAGCCAAGGTAAAGGAGTAGACCTGGTAGTACCACTTATAGTACGCATCGTGGCATGCAGCTGGCAGTCAGTTTTTTCAGTTTGTGTGCTATTCAACCAGACTGGTGCGCCATATTCAGCCACTGCGTAAACCAGACTTAGAGCAGTTGTGCGGAGGGTAGCTAGAGTAGCTCCCCATGTCGAACCTGCCAGTTTGTGCAATATATTGTTTCTAGTTTTAAATTTTTTTGACGTATTCTCTAGGTGGAGTTTAAATGATAGAGTTCTATCGAGAGTAATGCACAGGTACTTTGGCTGTTGATTGTATTTAATGACAGTGCCGTTAAATGACACTGATAGTTCGTGTTTTGCTAGTTTGTTGTTTAAGTGGAAACAAGAACTCTCGGTTTTACTTTTTTTTTTTTAAAGGCGTTTATGCTCCATGTAGGAGCGTTGCTAGGTTAATCAGCTTTGAATATTCACCACGGTCATTCGCAACAGCGACATAATTACCATGGCAGCCGATTTTTTTAAGGTCGTTTATTACGTCAGTCTCCCATTGTAGTCGTGGTCTACCTCGCGGTCTACCACTCCCTGGGGTACTAACGTACATTTTTCTAATCATTCCAGACTGTGAATCGGCTCGTAGAACATGCCCAAACCAAGCAATCCTATTAGAACGGATACAACCTATTATATCAGGACCCTCAAGAAGGTCTCTGATCTCAAAGTTATACCGGGTTCTATACTCCCCATCGTCTGTCTTAAGTGGACCAAATATGTAGCGTAGGATCTTACGCTCAAATACAGATAAATGCGATTCGTCATATTGTGTAAGGGTCCACGTTTGTGACAACCGGTCTAATCAATGTCTTGTATAACTTGAGTTTGGTGTTAGTTGATACATACGGTGATCCAAGGAGAGGTTTAATTGAGTAGAAAGTTCGATTACCTGCAGCGATTCGAGCTTTAATATCTGTAAGTATGCTGTTGTTTGAGTCAAGCATTGATCCCAAATATTTAAAAGATTCAACTCCCTCAATTCGTTCATCGCCGCACATCAAATCTTTCTTCTCAGTCTCTCTTGAAACATTCATATGTTTGGTTTTATTGTTGTTAATTTGCAGACCAATTTTCCTAGCACCACTCTCAAGCGACTTGAAAGTCTCACTCATAACAGCTTCACTTCGGCCGAGATGACAACATCATCAGCGTAAGCAATCATCTGTACTGAGTTTATTGACAAGATATTGTTATTAGTCGGTAGTTTCTTTTGACGGCACACATATTCCAAGGCTAGATTAAAAAGTATAGGAGAGATAGCATCACCTTGTCTTAAACCGGAGTCGACTTTAAAAAACTTTGATATTTCGTTCTCTACTCGTACACAGCATTGAGAGTTCTGTACTGTCATTTTGCATAGTGATACCAGTTTACCAGGAATTCCCATCGACACCAGAGCAGACCATAGAGTCTCTCGTTCGAGAGAGTCGTAGGCCTGCCTGAAATCAATGAAAAGTTGGTGCACAGGTATGTTGAACTCTCGACACTTTTCCAAAATCATCCTTATCGAGAAAAGTGCATCGGTGGTACCTCGGCCCCGCCGGAAACCACACTGATATTCTCCAAACAGTTGTTCAGCAAAAGGATTGATTTTGGATAGCAAAATGTAGGAAAAGATCTTATATGCTGTGCAGAGGAGAGCGATTCCTCTGTAGTTTGCACATTGTAGGCGATTACCTTTTTTATGGATTGGTATCAGCATAGCTGAGTTCCAGTCCTGTGGCATGGTTTCAGTCCGCCAGATCATTTGAACAAGTTCAAACAATCTTAAGGATAGAGTTTCGCCACCATGTACAATCATTTCGGATGTTATATCGTCGATACCAGGAGCTTTATTGCATTTTAGTTTTGACAGCGCCGCATCGAATTCCTCTTTGGTGGGTTCGTCTACATGTACCTTTGACGCACGAATAAGCTTTGCTCGTCGCCCGACTTGTTGCTGGTCACTTAAGTTGAGAAGATTCTCAAAATGAGCGGCCCAAGTATCTAAAATATTTTTAAGGTCTACTTGTAGCTCCCCATCTTCATTTTGAATAGCAGTTGATCTAGTTTGAGGGCCCTTCTTTAAGGTTTTAACCTGTTGAAAGAAGTTACGCGATTGATGTTCCTTATTGAAGCTTTCAATCTCCTCACACTGTCTCTTCCACCATTCTCTCTTCGCTCGTCTACATAGCTTTGTAACGGCTTGTCTTGCCAGTTTATAGTTCTCCTTCGTGGACCTGGTGTTGCGTCCTTGTAGACACTTCAGATAGCAATCTCTTTTGTATTGAATAGCGTCAAGGCATGCTTGATCCATCCATGGCTTCTGGGAGTGGTTTTGTGGTCGTTCAAGTATTCCCTCAGCAGCGCTTAAAACAGCATCTTTGAGCAAATACCATGACTTATCGACGTCTCCATTAATGGTTTCTGATTTCTCCAATGTTTCGGCAATATGCATTTGATATCTCTCTTCTGTTTCAGCATTCTTTAATGATGAGATGTTAAAACGTTTCCGTTGATTGAATTTTGGAATCCCTGGATTTGGGAAGTGGAACCTTATCGTTGCACATATAAGGAAGTGATCACTTCCGATGTATGCACCTCTAAAGGATCGCACATCCCGAACGCTCGAAAAGAAACCTGCTGTTACTAGAACGTGATCAATTTGATTTCGAGTGTTTCAATTCGGTGAGACCCAAGTCTGTTTATGAATCGATCGATGCGGAAAGAACGTACTGGCAATTCTCAAATTATTTGATAATGCAAACTCAGTCATTCTCTCACCATTATCATTCGAATTCAAATGCAGGCTGTTGGGACCCACCACATTTCCATAAGAGTAATACTTAGATTAGGAAATTCCTAATACTTAGATTAGGAAATAAACTCCACGTTCGAAAATAGTCATTCATTATCGCCAGGTCAGTTGAGAGCAAATCTTCCAAGACACCCATATCTTTATTTTGAGTGGCCAGGGTCCAATCATCAGCGTAACCAAATTTCTTAGATGTTGTGTCAGGAATGTCATGAATGTACAAATTAAAAAGTAATGGTGCCAGGACGGAACCCTGTTAAGCATTTTGGACCTACTACAGGAATTATTTAGATGGACTTTGAATACACGATTACTCAGCATGTTGTTAATTAAACGCGAGATGGTGCTACAAAGTATTGCATTGAACAGCTTATATATAATCCCAATTCGCCAGACCGTGTCATATGCTGCAGTGAGATCGATGGATACTGCGCCTGTTTTTAATTGTTTTTGATACCCAGCTTCGATGTAGGATGTTAAAGCGAGCAGTTGGTCAGTGCAACTGCGGTTGGGACGGAAACCAGCTTGTTCGACTGGGATCTGGTCATTTAGTGTCGGTGCGATACGGTTGTATATGAGCCGTTCTAACAATTTGTAGCAGGTGCTCAAAAGGGCAATTGGACGGTAGCTTCCAGGTACATTAGATGGTTGACCTGGCTTAAGTATCGCTATCACTTTCGAAGTCTTAAAATGTTTTGGAAGATTGCCGGTTTCTAGGATATTCGAAAAAATTTAGTTAGCCAATTGTTTTATATTTTACCAGCATTTCTAAGAAATTTTGGTAAAATACCATCGTACCCAGCTGCTTTTCCGTTTTTTATTTGGGACAGAGCTGAATCAAGTTCTTCGCTACTAAAAGAGTTCGCATACTTCGATGGAGACGAGCAAAATTGCGCTTCATTTCTCTTAATTTACGTTTAATTGTTCTTTTATGAAGGTGATTAATAGAAGAACGAGATATGCTTACGATATGATTCGCAATGTCCTCTGGATTTATTTCATTGTTAGTACGAGCAATTGAGTTTGAGCCACCTGGCTTCCGAAGGAGACTCCAAGCTTCCCTGCTTGAATGGGAAAAATCTAAGTTTTCAACAGCGCTAATCCACTTTTGCTTTCTCGCGGCGTCCAGTGAGTAAATTCAGTCATCAGCCACGTCTGCCTCACCACTACTAAGGTATTCCTCATATAATTTATCGCTCTCTCTACTCCAGTCAGGAATGTATTCTTCACGGAAGCCTCTTGGGATGCATTTCTTAGCAGTTGAGATGATAGCTCCAACGAACCTATCGTAGTTTTTAGGAATCGGTTGGATCCAGCGTATCACTGCATCCAACTCCAACCTATATTTATCCCAGTCAGCTTTGTTAAAATTCCATCTAGGTTGAGGAGTAGAGTTAACGAGTGGAATTTGGATTCCTACCTCAAGAATTACTGGACGATGTTGAGAGCGTGGAAAACGTTGTAAGACAGCCCTAGATATTGGAATAGGGTTTCGTTGCTCGTTTTTTGTGGAAAAACAGAGGTCGGGATTGTAATCGCTTCGCCATCTTGTAAATCTTAAGGTTTTCAAGTCTTTCGCATCTTACACCAGGAACATGTTGTTACCATCCGCCCAGTCCGTCAGTTGTATGCCATTGGGATTGTTGTTTGAGTAGGACCACTGGGTGTGATGGCTATTGAAGTCACCAGTATATATTGCTGGGTGATGAAATAATGGTAGAGTAGCAGCTGGCCATCCTGTATTTGGAGGCTTGTATACGTTTACAATCTTCATGTCTGATATATCAACAACAATAAGATATATGTGTTATTATGGTTTTCCATATTATTCACTGTTTGTGTGCTTTTGTCACTTTTGAATTAAAATGCAATATTTAAAAATATACTTTTTACTGTTTATTTTTAAATTTATTTATAATAATATAAACTTCCTTATAGTAACAATTTGATTTTATTTTTTTATTTTAAAGAATATCGATTTCGACTTACGTCATCCTCAGTTCTTAAATTATTATTACAATTTTTGCTTAAACTATTACTTATATACTATTTCAACTGCTGTTTTTTATTATTTTGGGTTTTTTTAGTTTTTAGGTAGTTTTCTATTTTATTTTTGTAAGCCGTTTTTGTAAGCCGCAATAAGATGTATATCGTTGTCCGTCTGTGTAAGTACATGGGTGCAGTTCATGATTTCTGACTTAACATACGTGGCAGATCCATATGCTTGATGGTAAATAGCACTAATTAATTTATAACCAACAATGTTTCCTCTAAAAGGTAAGATGCGCTTCATCTGCTGCATGTGTTTCTTGCAGAATTACCACATCGATGTTGAAATCTTTTAATAATCTTTGTAAATGTTCAGTTTTTGACTTGCTTATGCCTTCAATGATCAATTGCAAAATAGGGACTGAGGGTCCAATATTTTTTGTCTTATGGTGCTGAAAAGTACCGTTGTTATTGTGATTTTGATATTGGTTCATGTTTATTTTTTTTTGTATCACAGCCAAGAGTTCGAAATGAAATATTTGGCTACCAAGTTGAAATAGACTGTTCGCGTAACCCAGGGTGTAGCACGATTAGCTTGTCTATTAACACACCCCATCAAAATAATAATTTAAATAACTTACAATTGGAATTGATGAAAAGGATGAATCTTTATGCAATATAATTTCATTTACTCGATTACCTAATGGTTAATGGTTTTGAAATAGTTTCTTAAAGTTGAGGTTTCAATAAAGAAAATAAGCATTGAAAAAGTTAAAAAATTGAACATTTGCTAACCAACGTTTTCGATTGAAAATTGGGCTTGTTTACTTCACCATAATTTTAAATGACATTCATGCATACGATCTTGATGAAACTTTGGCAAATGATCCAGGTTCACTTGAAAATGGAAGATCTGTCATTTCAAATTTAGGGGTCTCCTGAAGTCCTCAAAGTTTAAATTATCAATAACTTTTAATCCCGGCTTATGATCTTATATGGAAACTTGGGATATAAGGTTTTAGTACTGTTTCCAATTCTGCATACCAACTTCCGGTTTGTCACTTCCGGTTAAAAAGTTGTTTATCCCTACTGTAGCCTACAATTACTGATCGATTTTCATGAAACGTTGGTAAAAGATTTCAAGTAACATGAAAAAGATTTTATCAGCTTTTGGAGTACGTTGGATAAAGGGTTGGGGGTCCACCATACAACAGGTGGTAATTTGTCTACCATGTTTTTGGGGAGCATACAACATTCTTTCGAGAATGAATTTTAATGACACTCTGGAAAAAGATGCAAATATATATGGCAAGAAAATGATTAGTTGTTTTTTTGAAAGCTCAATAACATCTGTAGCTTCACTACCTGATAATCGAATTGGATGAAAGTTAGAACATAACATTTAGTATGGTTCACAACAGTTCTGCATCCCAACTTCCGGTTTTTCACTTCCGATTGAATTTTTTTTTACTTTTTCACTACAGAATTTATGTTTGTTGGGATACTACCCACATCCATTTCTCTAACGCTAGACTAGCGTTAGATATAGCGGTTGATCTAGCGTTAGATTAGCGTTAGATTTGTATAGGAAATGTCCAAATCGTCTACCGCTATACCATTTAAATGGAGTGAATCTTTAATAAATATAGTGCTAAAACCTCTGGTGCTAAAACCTCTGAGACCTCTGGTGGCGAAAATCGAAAGATAGTAAAAATAATAATTTATCTAGTGTTCGTTGAGAAAAATAATATGTACACAAATAATTTGACGTTTTTACTTTATTTCTTTAAAAAATTTACATCACATTTTGTACATTTAATTAAACTATGTAATTATTAAACATATGAAAAGTTTGCATAAAATCTAATTGTTTTTATCAAACAAATTTAATTCAATAGATTTTGAATTTATAACGCTTTATTTGATTGTATATACTGCGTATGCTGCTTTATCTGAGATCTCAACTGCAGACGCCCGGTTATTTGAGTTATCAACTTCAGGCTCCCGGTTAACCGGTATTAATCCGTCGTTTAATTATATCTTCTTGCATCAGCCGCAGCATATCTTTTCATATGCTAGTAAAGTAATAAAATCAGTAGTATTAAAGTTGTAAAAGTTATTATATTATTTTTATACTTACATTTGAAAGAATTTTCCAATTATTTCAGATTATAGGAATTAATTTGTAAATACAATGAAATTTGTAGATCCAAACTAGTCTGGAAAATTGAATTCTAAAAAAATTTAAACAATCATTTAAACAGAATTTGAACAATAAAATTAAATTTTCATAAATTTTATACCTACCCGATATAATGAAAATGTATCTGTTTGAAGTATATAATTGTACACATATATTTTATATTTTATTATTGATATAATTTTTATATGTACTTCAATTATATAAACTTCAAATTAAATCTGTTTTGTTTTGAAAACAAATGAATTCACTTTACTTTTTAAATCGTCCTAAAGGAGTTCTAATATAGAGCGGAGACACATTTTTCATTGAAATATTACTAAAACGTATAAAATGATTTGGATAACTTGGGCAGCGTAGAATTTTGAGTATAAATAAAAATTCGTCACGGAACTGGGATACAGCTTTCTATATTACTTCGGTCTGAAAGACCTAAGTATTACATTCTCGAGCCTAAAGTGAAATTCTTACACTCACTTTTTTTGGCGTTTCTCGGTTCTGGTTCTAAAAAATAAAAAAATGTTTGTCTGTCTGCCGGCCGGCCGTCAAAACCGACAAAATCTAGAAAACCGCTTTAGGGATTTCAAAAAATTTTTTTTCTAAAAATAGGTATACTATACTATAGCCGAAAGGCCGATGTGTTCGATAGCTGTCCCGGAAGTGTAAAAAAATCGTCAAGTGTGTCAAAACAAGGAAATTTGCATATATTTTGATTAAAAACGTTCATTTTAAGTGATTACGAAAGGAAAATTGAATTTGGAGAAATCTTGATGGTCAGGATTGGTATGTGAGACCAAAAACTAGATTATTGCATTATAAGTTTGTCAAAAAAATGTTGTCAAGTGTGTCAAAAGAATGATTTTCATTTTTTTTACTCAATTTTTTGGAAAAAAATGAAATTAATTATTTGTTTGACATTATATATTATCGAACATGAAATTGGAAATTTGTGATTTTGTTATAATTTTTGAAATATTTTTGGAATTTTAAAAAAAGTTTGTATTTTTGATCTTATAAGAATTTTCAGAATATTTTTAGAGTTTTGAAAAACTTTAAATTTTTAATATTGTTATAATTTTTGGAATATTTTTGGAATTTTGAAGAAAGTTTGTATTTTTGGTTTTGTTATAACTTATGGGATACTTTTAGAAATTTTGAAAAAGTTTGTTGAATTTCGAATTTTTGATATGGAAAAAGTTTCAATTTTTGATTTTGTAATATTTTTTGACTTTTGAAATAAATTTGTGTTTTTAATTTTGTTATAATTTTTGAAATATTTTTAGAATTTTGATAAATGATTCAATTTTTCGATTTTTCGGTGACTTTTTCTAGGTCCTTCGTTTACATTTATGGGAGAGTCTCTCTGGGCGGGATTTATTCGTTCATGCATTTTACCCTTTGAAGATAGGGGAACGAATGACTTGTGCAGTGTACTATCATCTGCAAAACTATTTATCGGGTTTCTGGTGATTTTCAACAGTTCGTAAATATAAATTAAAAATAAAGTGGGAGATAAAACTGAGTCTTGGGGTACATCAGCGGTTATTAATTTAGACTCAGAAAAAAGCCATCTATAGATACCGAGATGTATTGGCTAGACAGAAAGTTTTTAATCAACTTCACGAATCACGACTGCGGGATGAAAACCGTACGGAACAAGTTTGTTGATTAAGTTGGCATGCCAGATAAAGTATGCTAACCCAAAGATGTGCTACATAGTTCAATAGATCGGTTGTTGATCTTTTGTTTCTAAACCTGTATTGGCTGTCGGATATCAAATGTTTTTCTTCCAAAAATTTGGATACATGTGAATTAATATTGTGCTCGTATATATCAGACAGTTCTGGTCTAATCTTATTATGAAATATTCGCCTATTTTCTATTTTATATGTAATAGGAATTATTGTTTAGGTATTCATTCTTTAAAAAAAATACATAAAAGACAAAACAAAAAAGATTTGCGTCCATCAACACCTCAGAACGCATATATTGCAATGCCCACTACAAAGCACATTTGATTAAAAAAATGGTTGTTTTAGTAGTTAATAAACGATGCGCATTTATTTTTAATTTTTTTTTGCTAGATAGAATCACCTACGTAATTGTAAAGCTACTAAATTATTCGTGCTTAATTAATTAAAAAAGCTCCTCAAACACACAAGTTAAACTAAAGTCTGTTATAAACAAAACATTGTCTTCATGACAGCGAACAACGATGGTCATCAATTAAAAAAATTTGAGCGTGCTTTCGAAAAATCTTAAATATAAAATCAAAGCGCTCTCCATTGGCTACTTTCTTAATTTTCTTAAGAATCAATCAAAATGATTTGTTTTCCATATTTGAATTAATAATATTCAATAACAAATATACATAATAGCAACTTCAAATTTATTTGATAATATTTTATATTTTAATACTTATATGAATTTGTTTTTTCTTTTTAGGTAAGAAAAATACATAAAATTTTTCGTCAAACATAAGAGGTTGAGACAGGTCTGTATATTATATAAAACATAGATATACAAGGAACTGAAACTTCAAGGTCTGAGGTGTCATGACTGTGGTCTTTGGGAATGATTTTGTCTGTATTGTCTGTAGTTCTTGAATGAAAACTGATACGATGCAAATGTTTTTAGCTTTTGGTTAAACTGTTTTGCCAAAATAAAGTTCTTTGGAATAAAACTAAAATGGTACAAGTTTTGTGTGCATTGATACATTGATCAAACAATGCATTGATACATTGATACATTGTAGTTCGAACCTATATACCAAGTTTTATTAAAATCTCTAACTAGAAGTTGAAGTTACAAATAAATTAAACGAGAGAGGTAGGAGACCAATATTATTATATCAACATCATCCAAAAACTACTAAAAATATTGACGATTTTATAGTAATAAAAAGTTTTAAAACAGAAAAACATAACACTGGAAAGCATAAACATAACTTTCAGAAAAAACAATTAATTGAAAAAAGAGTGTTGGCCGACGTTTCGAAAGCCTTATTTGCTTTCTTTTTCAAAGCCGAAATGTGAACCAGAAAAATATAGGATATTAAAAACTTTAAGAAATACGTAACCTTAAGAAGTATGTCGATGACATCATTTGTTGCATCCCTACCGCTCATATTGGTAATACACTAACCTCCCTTAACTCCATCTCTTCATCCATTCAATTCACTCGAAGATATGCGTCTGCGAAAAATATGAAGTCTCTTTAAAAATAAATTAAGACGGCTGAGATGAAGGGTTTCAAATGCCAAAATGACTTTGGTAACTTTACTAAGTATGCTATTGTATAGAATTCAAATATTTTGTCTTTATTTTTTACTAAACTATTCTCGTGAGTATGTTTTTCAAATATATGTATAGATAAAGCATTTAAAAAATTTAAAAAAACGCTCAATACTTTGGAACAGCATATTTGATAAAGGTAGTGAAACGTACGTTATAGCATTAGACATCTCAAAAGTCCTTGATCGAATTTGGGATACCAACTTGATCAACAAGTACGGTGTACGGCGTACGGTTTTCATCTCGCAGTCGTGAAGTTGCTTCAAAGTTTTCTGTCTAACCGATATTTTTCGGTATCTATAGATAGTGTTTATTTTGAGTCTAAATTAATTAACCAAAGCTCAGTTTTATACCTTACTCTATTTTTAATCTATATCAACGAACTGTTAAAAAGCACCAGTAATCCGATTAATAGTTTTGTAGATAATACTGCTGCAAAAGTCATTCGATCTTCTCTCTTCAAATACATGAACGAATAAATCCAGCTCGGAGAGACGTTGACGTAAATGTAAACGAAGATCTAGAAAAATTCGCCGATCGTAGTGACAAAGATTTGGTGAATTTTAATTCCACCAAAACAAACATATGTATTTGTTTCTTTTTTATGAAATCAGATCCATCATACGTCAAACATATTCTTTCCCCCGTTTTACTCGTCAATTGATTTGTGCAAACAGTCAAACTGTTGAGTCCACTCACTTTCATATTGACAGAATGCAAAGGGACTTATTTGTCCGTACATCGACAAATGAAATACTTTGCCCGAATCGACAGTCTCGAGTGCCTTTAATCCACGAAGGTTCCACCAACACCTCTAGGTCTTAAAAGGTATCTATGTGTTGTTGTGACATATATTGTAATCCCAACACAACACTTTTTACTAACAAAATAAAATACAAATCCAATTTATTCGCACTTGACCTCCATCGTTTTGATGCTACCTACTGTTATTTACAAGGTTGTGTAAAAAAATCTTTTATTGACTAATTAAATGTCAATTAAGAATATTCATTTTGATCTTTACTTTGCCAAAAATTAACTTCTTTATCTACAGTTTACTTTAAATATCAAAGTATTACACAGTTTTATATAAAGTTTAAAAAAATGATAAATGAAACACGCCTTGAAGATTCAAACTTACAAGAAATAGTAAAAATCTCATTAAATTACCTAATTACTAGAAAATCTTGAATAATTTCCTAAAGATTGTTTAAACTTGAATTAAATTAAAATCATTTTATTAGATGAAGAATTATACATTTTTATTTCAAGATTATTAAGTTCAACCACAATTAAACAGATTTTCCTGCAACCCTGAACTTCATATGCAATTCTAAGCTTTACTAATTCTAGTTTAATGTTAATTAATTTAATCTGAGATTTAAATTTTAACAAATTCATTTGTATATCGGATATTATCATCTTACTCAATATTATCAGAGATGGATATCAAATTAATAATTATAGGTAGCGAAATACAAAATTCGACGTCCACGCCGTGCTGCCTAGTTAATGCTGACAGAATTAGGTTGGTGTATCGAAGACAAGCAAAGCAAAAACTGCTAAGCCAATAATGCTAAATCACAGCGAATTGGCGCCCTTAAACCAATGCGAACCAAGCGTCTGTTCTCCATGTTAAGGGCGGCTTGGAGCGGGCGTCTGTCTTGAATCAAGCGGCTCGCTATATAAACATGTAAAAAGGTTGTTTTTGGTAACCTTAAGATGCAGAACGAATCCATTCACGACAATTTGGGTTGGGCTTAAGCTTAACACCCTAACCCCGGAAAAAAAAAATTATTTGTTAAATTTGGAAATCAGAAAAGAATCAGAATAAGAACAAAAAAAACAGAATTTTACCTGGACGAGAAAAAGGACCAGACTACCGAATTGGAATGTAGAACGTGCGCAGCCTGAGCGCTACTGATGCTCTTATAAGTCTAGAAACAGAGGCTGAGAGGTATAGGATGGATATCATAGCTCTGCAAGAAATTAGACAGCCAATATTCAGAAAACAAGATTTGGATAGTCACTCTTTATATTGTAGTGGTCATCCTTCTCGAAGATTTGGACCTGGTTTTCTTGTTGGTTGGTGCACGCATACAAGAAACCGTGATGAAATTCATCCCGGTCAATGAGAGCATCTGCTATTTACGGGTACGCGATACAAACAACAACATTTATCTTATTGCCGTGCATGCACCTACTGAAGCTAAGACCGTTGACGAGAAGGATACCTTCTTCATAGCACTGAAAGAGGTTATGAAACAGACACCTACACGCGATTTCATTATGGTTCTCGGTGACTTTAATGGGCAGGTATGAAGAGATATCTCTTATGGAAATTTAGTGGGTCTCAACAGTGTGCATTTGAATTCGAATGATAATGGTGAGAGAATAACTGAGTTTGCATTATCAAGTAATTTGAGAATTGCCAGTACTTTCTTTCCGCACCGATCGATTCATAAGCAGACTTGGGTCTCATCTAATGGAAACACTCGAAATCAAATTGATCACGTGCTAGTTACAGCACGTTTCTTTTTGAGTGTTCTGGATGTGCATCTTTTAGAGGTGCATACATCGGAAGTAATTACTTTATCGTATTTGCTAAAATAAGGTTTCACTTTCCAAATCCATTCCAAAATTCAATCAACGGAAACGTTTTAACAGCTCATCACTAAAGAATGATGAAACAGAAGAGAGTTATCAAAACCATACTGCCAAAACATTGGAGAAATCAGAGACCATTAATGGAGACGTCGATAAGTCATGGTATTTGCTCAAATATGCCGTTTTAAGCGCTGCTGAGGGAATACTTGGACGACCACAAAACCACTCCCAGAAGCTATGGATGGAACAAACATGTCTTGACGCTATTCAATACAAAAGAGATTACTATCTGAAATGTCTACAAGAACGCAACACCAGGTCCACGAAGGAGAATTATAAACTGGCAAGACAAGCCGTTACAAAACTATGGAGACAAACGAAACGAGAATAGTGGCAGAAAAAGTGTGAGGAGATTGAAAGCTTCAATAAGGAACATCAATCGTGTAACTTCTTCCAACAGGTTAAAACCTTAAAGAAGGGACGTAAAACAAGAGCGACTGCTATTCAAAACGAAGATGGGGAGCTACAAGTAGACCTTAAAAATACTTTAGATATTTAGGCCGCTTATTTTGAGAATCTTCTTATTTTAAGTGACCAGCAACAAGTCGGACGACGGACAAAGCTTGCTCGTGCGTCAAAGGTACATGTAGACGAACCAACCTAAGAGGAATTCGAAGCGTCGCTGTCGAAATTAAAACGCAATAAAGCACCTGGTATCGACGATATAACATCCAAAATGATTGTACATGGTGGTAAAACTCTATCCTTAAGATTGTTTGAACTTGTTCAAATGATCTGGTAGACTGAAACCATGCCACAGGAGTGGAACTCAGCTATGCTGATACCAATTAATAAAAAAGGATATTGCTTACAATGTGCAAACTACAGGGGAATCGCTTAACTCTGCACAGCATATAAGATCTTTTCCTACATTTTTCTAGCCAAAATCAATCCTTTTGCTGAACAACTGTTTGGAGAATATCAGTGTGGCTTCAGGCAAGGTCGAGGTACCACCGATGAACTTTAATCGATAAGGATGATTTCGAAAAAGTGTCGAGAGTTCAACATGCCTGTGTACCAACTCTTCGTTGATTTCAGGCAGGCCTACTAGAACGCGAGACTCTATGGTCTGCTCTGGTGTCAATGGGAATTTCTGGTAAACTGGTATCACTATGCAAAATGACAGTACAGAACTCTCAATGCTGTGCACGACTAGAGAACGAAATATTAAAGTTTTTTAAAGTCGACTCCGGGTTAAGACAAGGTGATGCTATCTCTCCTATACTTTTTAATTTAGCCTTTTAATATGTGTGCCGTCAAAAGAGACTACCGACTAATAACAATATCTTGTCAATAAACTCAGGACAGATGATTGCTTACGCCGATGATGTTGTCATCCTTGGCCGAAGTGAAACTGTTATGAGTGAGACTTTCAAGTTACTTGAGAGGAGTGATAGAAAGATTGGTCTGCAAATTAACTACGATAAAACCAAACATATGAATGTTTCAAGAGAGGCTGAGAAAAAAGATTGATGTGCGGCGATGAACGAATTGAATCCTTTAAATATTTGTGATCAATGTTTGACTCAAACAAAAGCATACTTACAGATATAAAAGCTCGAATCGCTGCAGCTAATCGAACTTTCTACTCAAATAATCCTCTCCTTGCATCGCCGTATGTATCAACTAACACCAAACTCAAGTTATACAAGACTTTGATTAGACCGGTTGTGATGTATGGGTCTCAAACATGGACCCTTACATAAAATGACGAATCAAATTTATCTGTATTTGAGCGTAAGATCCTACGTTATATTTTTGGTCCACTTAAGACAGACGATGGAGAGTACAGAACGCGATATAACTTTCAGATCAGAGACCTTTTTGAGGGTCCAGATGTAATAGGTTTTATCCGTTTCAATAGGAATGCTTGGTTTGGTCATGTTTTTTGAGCCGATTCATAGCCTGGAATGATTAGAAAAATGTACGTCAGTACTCCAGGAAGTGGGCGACTGTTAGGTAGACCACGGCTGCAAAATGGAAACGGACGTAATAAACGACCCTAAAAAAATCGGCTGCCATGGTAATTATGTCGCTGTTGCGAATGACCGTGGTGAATATTCGAAGCCGGCTAGCTTGGCAACGCTACATGGAGCATTAACGCCACAAAAAAAAAAATAGATCAAATTGTTGTTGTTTGAGATGAGCATTCATGAATATTGATTAAAAATATTCGCAAAACCCCGTTAGGTTAAATACCAAGGTTGATGCTGGCGCAAAACAATAACTCCAATTTAAACCGGTCATGGTAAACTGCGACTAAAACTAATGGTAGGGAGTGATTTATTTGAAACTGAAGTTGAATTTAGCTTTAAGACCTTTTTAAAAAAGGACAAGGGATGGCAAGCTAAAAAAACTAAACCTGAATCCTACTGTCGCAATCTCATCCAACTTTAACAACTTCAATCGAGCACGATTATGGATTATGATTACATACGCCAAAATCTTCAATATTTACAAGCCTGATTGTTTTGTTTGAACATAAAGTTGTAAGAATATAGCGCCATTTTGAAAGATAAAACTGAATATACAATAATCTTTTTAAAAAGTTTAATCAAAACAAAACACTAATACATATTTTTGCATGACAATTAATTTTTGCATATGACGTCAAATAGTTAGGTTTGTAATATAGAAGGTTTTGCATATGCGCCAATTAAAAACAAAGCTATTTAATCAACAAAATTATTAATCTTATATGCATTTTGAATTTTCGCTAAATTAAATTACTATACTGTCGTTTCGAAATAATAATAAATTATGATGTGTATACGAAATTTTATGGTTGACTGTTAATGTTGATGTTTTAATTTGTTTCCAAACATTTATTTCTTACATATATCAATTACAGAAGCTATACAAGTTAAAATGCAGACTTAAGATAAATATTAATAATATGTAATTATATGCAGATTAAATTTACTGTGTTTTTATTTTTATGTTTTTTATTTCTGTAGTGTTAAATGAGCAAGGTATCACAGGTCATTAAATAGTGTTAATTCCGTTTTTTCTTTTTGGGGAAACTCAATTTTTGTTTTATAACGAATTTCTTGTATAACAGTAAACGTTATGGTAATACTTTTGTTTCGGATAATGAAATACTATTTTTATTGGCAACTTGATTTTACTTTATTAACTATCGAAAGCTATGGAGATTGTTAATGCGATTGCAATCCTGTCAGTGTATATGTGTGTGTGTGTCTGTCTATTGACAAGATATCTCAGAAACTGCTAGATCTATTGACTCCAAATTTGATGCTCAGACCAGCAGGTCATGTGGACACAATATCTCAGAAACTTCTTGACCTATTGACCCCAAATTTGGTACACAGGTATCTCGGGCCAATATTTCTCTTTTTTATGATATTTTGTTATATTCAGGAATGTACGATAGTATTTCTTTTGACTTTTTATTGTTTCGTATCTCGAGTTTAAACTGCTCTAATTTATGATTATAAATACCTGCTAGCTTAAATTTTGTATTCACCATATGCACTATATAAAAAACATAAATATCTATACATTATATGGGATTTGTTGCATTAAATTTCTAGACAATACTTTTGTGTGAGTTCATAGAATGGCGAACATTTCTATTCTAATTAACATCTTACGTCACAAGCACCCGAATATTTCCTCTGTGCCCTATTAAGCTTCTGTTTACAACGGTGATTTGGAAAGATATTGAGCCATATCACAAGATTTTAGCAGGGTTAAGAAATATTTTTTTTGCATTTCTGTTTTATAAATATATTAAATACTAATTAATTTTAGCTATAAGCTTTGCTCATGCCAACGGTATACAGCTACATATAAGACAAAGAAAAGATAACATCCCGTCCTATTTCTAGCAGCACTTATTTAAACGAAAATTTGTTGTATTTAGATTTTTACATCTTATGTTGCGAGTTGAATAGGGTTTCCCGTCAGTTCACTGGTTGTGGCATTATCAGAATATTTTATTCTATTCTCTTACCTAATAATAATACCAAACGATAATATTTTCTAAACAAACACTTGTACGATTTTAGTATCCTTGCAACGAACCTTATTTTTGCTTTGCGTCTCTAACACAAAACTAAAACCAATGGCACCTTAATCATATTCTATCAAAACTGATTTCTGAGGATGAAAAAAAGAGGATGAACTATTAACGAAACCTAAACTTGCAGTTGGCCCACTTTTGATATATGCTTGTGAAGAGCGTCCTCATACCACGTGGATGTTTAAACGCGTATTTCAGTGGAGGAATTTGCTCAATACCAGCCGCTTTACTTGTTCTTTTAAACCTACGCTGCAAATCTTTGCCAAAGTAATAAATAGAAATTTTGCTACGAACTCTTACAGTGGTTTCAGCTGAATATCTACTTTTTGTTTTAAGTAACTAATCGAAATTATTATTTTATGTTCAATTGAACAACAATCGTAAATATCATAAATATAAAGACAAACTTCTTTGAACAAATATAAAGTATTTTGGTATTTTTATATAGACTAGATAAATTTAATATGAGCTGTAGGTAGATAAGATAACATATTATTGCGAATATGATAATTTTTTATTTTCGCTGTTAAGCGGTTATCGTTGTTATCGCAAAAATGCACTTGGCTCTTTTGAATCTAAATTATCTTTCAATGTTTACTTAAGAATGTTTATTATATAATTTTAAAAATAACTCTAAAACCATTAGTTCTACTGTTTGTTTCATTTAACATTCTAAACTTTACTTTTCGAATATAATTCATGTATATTATATTGTTATATCGTCGCTTTAATAATGAAATGGCGTATACGCAAAAGTATAGTTTCGAGATATTTGAGTTTAAAGTTTGATGTGCGCATGCATTTGCATGGACGTTAATTTATAATTTATTAATTTTTACCCCCAGTCATAAAATAATTCGAAAATGTAAAAACGCCAATTCAAAGATACCCTTATGGGGAATGCAGCGCACCTATTATATAAAAACAACGTATAAATAGCATACGTTGTTTCATTATTAAAGCGACGATATTATGTGCTAACTCACATACTCTCAATAAATACCCTAATTTAATACAAAATTCAAAATAGAATAGAGTTTAAATTGCTAACTTAGTTTTAAAATGACTGACTATACGATTTTTAATTTTATCAATTTTTGTTTTGTTGAAAAGACATCAACGTCAGAAACAACTCTGAAGATATTTTAACCTATGCGTGCATTTTTTATTCCATATTAATCTTTGTGTGTGCATTATGCGGCCTTGTGTCTCAAGCTGGATTTCAACTCAGCTAGAATTCAACTCACTTGTCGACAGCGTACGTTAATCTATGAAACAGATTAAAAGATCTTGTGAACTCTTTTAACGACTAGGTTTACATTTGTATTCGATAATTTCTTTTATTTGCGCAATCCATGTTCTATTTTCGATAAACAAACGACCCTAAACTAGTTATTCTTGTATATTTATCGCTTAATTAATTAATTTAGTTCGTATGCTAATTTTCGATAATCAGAGCACAAATTTACAACATTGCACTTTTTTTGGAAACGAAAAACAAACATCGTTTATTATTTTACAAGGGTGCGAATCAACTTGCTTAATTACTTCACAGTTAAGCAAAAGTGACATAATCTCTAAAATGATAAGTTATTAAACCATTCTTTTTTGCATGACCGTTCCAATTAACAGAAAATAAACGCCACGGAATTTTTAAGATGGAAAGGAATAAAGTATTTGGTAAGAGTTTACCTTATAATTTCTCTCTCCCTCCCTCTCTTTCTTCCTTTCTTTCCCTCTGCTCACTGTATTTCTCTTATGTTTTAATTGTGTCTCCGTTTTAGCTCAGCCGTTTTTTTTAATTTTTTTCTATTGTAGGGCCTTGAGACTTGCAGTTCAAGTAGCACTGCGACCTGAAGGTCTATTGTGCTTACCCTGATTGTGTTATTAGTCAGCCGTCGTCTGTGCCGTTACTGGTTGTATTCTATAATCAAAGTTGAGACTTTTAATAAAATTAATTAGCTCAATTGGAGTGACGTTTTGTGGTAGTGCAAGTGTTCTTCTATGGTCTTCTATGACCAAGTTGGTTGAATCTGTATCAAGAGAGTTCAGGACAGCTACAGATGACGTCTTCCATCGTTTCCGCGTCCGAGTAGCAGAATCTACACCTGTTGGAAACAACAAGGCCCATTTTGTTAAGATGGTGGTTTAAAGGACTATGTCCAGTAACGCACCACGTTAGAATTCTCTCTCTGAGACTGAAAACAGAGACTCTCTGTTTGAGACGATTGTTTTTAAGGGTTAAACGGGGAGGTTACCTAGAAACTTCTTAGAGTATACTAGTCCCCCTCTGTTTCTCCATAATTTAGCATTTTGTTCCTGTTCCCATATTTGGATTGTGCTTTTGAGCGAACTCTTGGCCATTCCGAAGCATGGTTCCGGTCCAAAAAACTTTTTATCGGCAGCTTGCTTTGCTAAAGCGTCAGTAATAGCATTTCCTTGTATTCCTGTGAGGCTGGGTGCCCACACAATTGTGACTCTATTATTGCAGAAGACTTTTTGTAGATTCTGGTAATATTCCCATACCAGTTTTGATTCAAAGCGCGTAGATTTTAGTGCCAAGAGTGCTGCTTGGCTGTCAGAAATAATATATATATATATTTATATATATATATATATATATATATATATATATATATATATATATATATATATATATATATATATATATATATATATATATATATATATATATATATATATATATATATATATATATATATATATATATATATATATATATATATATATATATATATATATATATATATATATATTAGAGTGGGGCGATTTAAAAATCTTAATGGGCCCCTCGTGATTCTGATTCCTGGAGTTGTACTGAGCAAAAAAGTCCACTAGACCATATGTCTACGGTGAAAACCGAGCTTGCGAATTTTTGTATGAAGTTTTTTTGTTGCAATTTATGTTTTGTGAAAACTTGCAAATTTTCTTAGGCTCATATCTCGTAAACCATTTGGAATTTTAATGTGAATAAAATTAGTAAACTGTAGTTCTTGATCTCAGCTACAAATTTGCTGGATAAACAAACCGAAAAAAATCACATCTTCATGACCAAAAACACGAAAATGCCAAAAAATCTAGATTCTGAATAAATCCTAAAACAGACATTTGTTAAATTTTTTGACACCATTTCTGGGTAAAAACTGTATTTGAGGTTATGTTTTCAGACTCTCATATCAGGGGTCCCTGAAGCGAACATCATAACCGTCAACTTCAATGAAAGTCCCTGAAGCAAACATCAACTGCATAACCGCCAACTTCAATAGAATTTGATTAAAATATATTGCTTTTGCACTTTTTTTGCTTTTATAATTATTATAATTATAATAAATATTGTAAATTTTATAATAAATATAATAAATTTAATAATTAGTGTTTCGAGAAAATATTACAAAATCAAATTCATAATTTCAAAATTCCAAAAATATTGTAAAAATTAAATAAAATCAAACTTTTTTGAAAATTCTAAAAATATTCCAAAAATTATTACAAAATCAAAGATTAAAACTTTTTTCAAAAATTCTAAAAATATTGCAAAAATTATAACAAAATCAAAAACACAAACTTTTTTCAAAATCCCAAAATTATTTCAAAAATTTGTAATAAAATCAAATATTTAAACTTTTTCTAAATTCAAATTCAAACTTTTTCCGAAATTCTAAAAATATTGCAAAAATTAAAACAATATCAAAAAAATTGTAACTTTTTTCAAAAATTATAATGAGATCAAAAATTTAAAATTCTAAAAATATATAGATATTTATTTTACACAAATTCAATAATTCTATTTTTTTTCAAAATTCAAAAAATATTCCAAAAATTATAACAAAATCAAAAATTAAAACTTTTTCCACATTCTAAAAAATTTTGCAAAAATTATTACAAAATTAAAAATACAAACTTTTTTCGAAAATCCAAACATATTTTTAAAAACTATAACAAATTAAAAAATTCCATGTCCAATTTCATTTTAAATTACATTTACGTCATAAAAACAGCTACATTTTTTTCCAAAAAATTGGCTAAAAAAATCAATGAAATCATTTTTTGACACACTTGACAGTATTTTTTTGACAAACTTATAATGTTCTATAATTTTTATAATTCTCTATAGTTTTCATGTCATACAAATATATATAATATTCATGTCATACAAATTATTAATTAATTTATATATAATTTTCATGTCATACAAATTATTAATTTTATTTTGTTCCAAAAAATTGGGTAAAAAAATAAATAAAAATCTTTCTTTTAACACACTTGACAACAATTTTTTGACAAACTTATAATGCCATAACTCTCAATCAAATTTCATTTCAAACAAATAATTAATCTTATTTTTTTCCAAAAAATTGGGTAAAAAAATAAATAAAAATATTTCTTTTGACACACTTGACAACATATTTTTGACAAACTTATAATGCCATAATTCTCAATAAAATTTCATTTCAAACAAATAATTAATTTTACTTTTTTCCAAAAATTGGGTAAAAAAATAAATAAAAATCTTTCTTTTGACAACATTTTTTTGACAAACTTATAATGCCATAATTCTCAATAAAATTTCATTTCAAACAAATAATTAATTTTACTTTTTTCCAAAAAATTGGGTAAAAAAATAAATAAAAATCTTTCTTTTGACACACTTGACAACATTTTTTCGACATAATGCCACAATTCTCAATAATAATAATAAAATTTCATTTCAAACAAATAATTAATTTTATTTTTTTCCAAAAAATTGGGTAAAAAAATAAATAAAAATCTTTCTTTTGACACACTTGACAACATTCTTTTGACAAACTTATAATGCAATAATCTAGATTTTGGTCTCATATACCAATCCAATCACTTAAAATGAACGTATTTTAAGCAACAAAATATGCAAATTTCCTTGTTTTGATACACTTGACGATTTTTTTGACACACTTCCGGTACAGTTATCTAACACATCGTCCTTTCGGCTCTTCCCATTGAGTAAACCCATTTTTAGAAGAAAAAAAATTTTTGAAATCCGTCCAGCGGTTTTTTTAGATTTCGTAGGCTGTGACGGCCGGCCGGCAGACAAACAAAAATTTTTTTTCTTTTTTAGAATCAGTAGGTCCTAAAACGTCGAGAAATGCCAAAAAAGTGGGGGTAAGAATTTCACTTTTAGCTCATGAATATAATACTTAGGTCTTTCAGACCGAAGTAAAATAACAAATAGAACGTTTTTGATGAGTTTAAATTATAAACAACTAACAATGGTAATTTTTCGGTATGTTCGCGATAAATTTTCACTTCTGCAGGGCGAAAACTGCATGAAGAAATGTTCAGATGTGGTTAGTATATCATAAAAAATTGTTAAATATTTAATTGGAGGGATCAGTTTTTATTAATTTGTTAATTTTTTTCTATTTTTTGATCCACGGGTGTGACAACCCCGCGTACTTCAGTCCCTGCTATTGGCATATGAGTTAACGTGAGATATCACATACCACTGGCAATAGCAGTGAGATATCACTAGCCAAGGTGATATCTTAGGGGTGCTGGCGGATGTCAATTCAGTATTCATTCAACGGTAGCACTCTCAATCTTAGCTAATGAATATTCCTTGATGCTGGAACGCTGTAGCTTGTTCGAAGAAACGAGCCTCCATATAACTATATATCTGAGCTTTAATCATTGGAAAATATACTGCGTCCCATAATCAAAGATTATGCCATTAGCTGGACTATTGGCAAACCAATTTTAGTTTTGTTCCTGCAAATTTTTAAAACAAATTTGCTTTTTACCTCTTATTTTATTTTTATTTTCCCTATCCTATCACGAAATATTGGCCTATGTCATATTTTATATGTGATAGGATTTATGGTTTAGTTATCCATTATTTAACAAAAAAATATTAAAAAAAAACAAACAAAAAAACAGATTTGCGTCCATTAACATCCTTAGAACGCATGTTGTTGTGGGACCTTGGTCTTAAAAGGTTTTTATGTGTTGTTGTGACACATATTGTAATGCCTACTACACATCACGTTTTATTTTAAAAAAAAAAAAAAAAAATTGGCTACAATTTTCTGTTAGATTATTAGTTTTAATTTTCTGCGGTTTGGCTGCTATGGCCTCAAAACGGTTAGAAAAATGGTAAATGTTTGGAATTTTCGTGTTTTTGGTCATGAAGATGTGATTTTTTTCGGTTTGATTTTCCAATCAATTTGTAGCTGAGGTCAAGAGCTACAATTTACTTATTTTATTCATCGTAAAATTTTAAATGGTTTACGAGATATGAACCTAAGCAAGTTTTCACAAAATATAAATTACGACAAAAAAACTTCAAGCAAAAATTCGCAAGCTCGATTTTCACCGTAGACATATGGTCTAGTGGACTTTTTTGTTCAGTACAACTCCAGGAATCAGAATCGCGAGGGGCCCATGAAGATTTTTTCCCTTCCATATAAATCGCCCCACCCTAATATATATATATATATATATATATATATATATATATATATATATATATATATATATATATATATATATATATATATATATATATATATATATATATATATATATATATATCAATAGTTTGGTATTGTCTTTCAGCACATAGCAAAGCGCAACTGCTAAAGGCAAAAATTTCAGCTTGAACTATGGTTGTTGTGGTGCCTAAGGCAACCGTTCGTTTTGTTCTAGGACCAAACACTCCTGCTCCCCTGCCCACATTGGCTCGAGAACCATCTATGTATCAGATGCTGGCGTTATGTAGCAGTATGTAGTTTTGAATACGATCTTTGGCCAATATCTTGACATCAAAGTGTCTGTCTAAATCTATTGTATTTGGCATACAATCCGATATATGGTATGTATGCAGTTCAGCTTGTAATTCAGCAAGGATTTTAAGGTGTCCGGTTAGATTACCCGGCTTAAACCCTTCTGTGAGCTGCAGTCTAACGCACAATTACGCTACAGATTAAACATGTAAGTGCAATGGAGAAAGCTTTAGAAGAATATCTATTGCTGACGTTAGCGTGGTTTTAAAGCACCTGTGGCACTATGTGCGGCTTAGTATTTTTGTAAACATATTTTGAGCAGTTAGCTCAGCCGTTAACTGCAAAGAGGTTGAGGTTACACGATGTATACTGATGGTGTGCAGAAGACATCCTTTGTCCAACGAAATTTAAATGAAATAATTTGCTGGAATATATAGTTTATGGTTTAAGGTACATCTTGTCAAAAAATCGAAAGAAAATTTTGTAAATTATAATGAAGGCATGTAAACAGCATATTGTACTGTAGTCGATATTCTGTCAGATAATGCGTTATCATTTGTATGTTTCATATGCTTATATGACAAATAGTAATTTTTATTTTTGATACAAAATAACCCAATAGAACTAAATGATCTCATAAACATTATATTGATTTTCCATTTTCTTCAATTGGGAGCCCCAATTGTTCTTACATTTCTACAATGTTTCCTATAAATTTCGAATTATAACGCGTAAAAAGTAAAACCCATAAATTGAATAAATTATCTTTTGTCGTGCGTTGAATAAATTTGTTATAATGTGATATTGCTATTAACGTTATGTTTGTTTTAGTTCAAAAGAAGTAATAAAATACATGTAAATCTTTAAAGCCTTGACTAAAATTTGACTGTCTGAAAATATATAATAAAAACTATTAAAAATTGTATCAAAAATATTAATCCATATGACCAAAACAATGAGGGTTATTTAAAAGTTTAGTTTTTTAATAATGAATTTAACATTTGACTAAATTAACGATTTTTTAAGCCAATATAATCAAAACTTGCTATGAAAATCAATCAATCAAATCAACTGTTGCTATGAAAAGTATTAAAATATTACATGGCAATGCACCTGAATTTGTACGGGTCCCATTCGGTTTGGTTCCCATTCGGAAACCACAAGCATGTTCATCACATCACATCTTTGAACGTGTTCGTGTTAAATAAAATATCTTAGTCAAAGATATTTTGTCTTTAACCCCAAAGTGATCGTGAATTTCGGGTCGCCGAACATTAAGTAACAGAGTTAGATTTAAAAGCATTAATTATTTGACTTGTATAGAGATATTGAACAGTTTTCCACTGTGAATGATTCTTTTTCGGTCTCAGATCTTGCTAAAAAGTTGCTTGAAATGTTGATCTCTTACCCGGGTAGGAGCCAATATTAAACAACGGACCAATCTTGGGCCAGTATTGGCGAGCCAAGCCTTAGCTTAGAGCCAGATCTGGGCCAGTTGTAAATGCCTAAACTAAACCAAGGTTCAGTTTATTATATAACGCGTTATTAACCAGTCTAATGCATTGTAAGCATGTGCATGCCATATTATGTTTATCTTTATTTTAATTTATGTTACTCTTTCCACAACCTCTTTCCACATATTTAAAGGAGGTCTGAAAAAAAAATTGGTTTGATAGACCTGTGCCGAGTCTTATTTGCCAGACTTGGCCCCAGGAACATAGATGATGAAAGGACGTAAAGCTAAGGTTTTTGGACGTATGTAGAGTTTACGAATTGAGGCGCTAGCTGAGATTTGCACCCAAATTATGTCCAAAATGGCTTACGTCCGTGCATCATATACTATTTTTTATTCGCCGCAAGCAAAATATTTAAAAAAGATTATTTATTTTTATTTTTTACACTATTCAGTCTTTAAATTTTATTTTTATTTTTAAATTAATAAAAAAACACAATATTTCGGCACATTGCCATTCTCAAGTTAAAGAAAAAAGAAAGAAAAAATACACAAAATATTATAAAAAATGACATGAAAATGAAAAAACTTAAATGAATTGAAAAAATTATATAAACAAAAAGACTATGTAGGAAAATAAAAAACTTTCTTAAAACCTACGTTGGCTTTTTTGAAAATATTTTTTTTCAAGTTTAAAAGGTGTTTATATTCGCTATGTAGAAATTTGGTATCTAGTTGTGCATTACATGCCATCGGTAGTTTTAAGTGAATATGTCAAGCCTCAAGGATATTTATTTTTTTTAACTTTTCCTCTATATCTAAAATTTTAGTTTTTTCGAATTCAAAAATATGTTCATCGTTTATACTATGTCTTGCTAATGCGGTCAAATCGTTTTTATTCCGAACATCCCTTTTGTGCTGAAGAATACGATTTTTTAGTTGTTGTTTTGTTTGTCCTATATATACTGTTTTTTGCATTTGCACGGTATTTCGTATATCAGATTTGTTTTTTCGAATTTATTTATTTTATCCTTGGTTTTGGAAAATAAGCTGTTATAAAGGGTGTTTGGTATTTTATTAGCGAATTTTTTGATTTTTTGTGTGTTGTTTAATTATTTTCATGCATTTATCTGTTAACTTAGGTATATATGTTACAAACCCAATTAACGGAGCTTGAACATTTTGACTAGAACTAGGATTTTGCTGTTGTAAAATGATATTTTTCGGGATGTTAATTTGTATGTTATAATTTCTAATGGATGTTGATGTAATATGGTTTAGTTTATTTATCTCTTGATGTACTAATTTGTTTGTTAATTTAGATGGATAATTATTTTCTTTTAAAATATTTTTAATAACTTTTATGTTAACCCAATAAAAAGATTTATCACTAAGACTAAGGGCCGGTTGTACAATTGCAGTTCAGCCGAGGTTTAAGCTGAAATTATGCTAAACCTGATATCAGTTACACGTTGAACAATTGCGGTTTAGTCGCGAGTATCAGCTTAAGCCATGGTTCAAGTCGAGCGCCCAATTTTGTTGGTTCAAGTGCGGTTCAAGAAACTAACCTAACTTGTAACCTAATCTAAGCTCCTATCGGATTCTACTAAGCTTTAGCTAAACTGCTATTGTACAACCGGCCCTAAAAATTTTTTTAATAAAAGACCTAGCTACATTGACTTTCATTGAAAAAGGATGGGCTGATACATAATTTAATAATCTATTTGATGTTGTTTCTTTTTTGTACCAATTTGTAATTACTAAATTGTTTGTTCTAATAAGCTGCAGATCTAATTTATTATGTTATTGTTTTCTTCTTCTACTGTAAATTTTATATTGTCGTCGAACAATTCAAAAACCGTTTTTGTGGAAGTAACTAAATTTTGTGGTATAGCCATTATTATATCATCAACATATTTTTTAATGAAAGTTGGTTTTCTGGATAAACAGTTAAGTGAATCTAGTAAAAGCTTTTCCATGACGATATCTGCTAACACCGGTGATAACGTATTACCCATTGCAAGACCATCAATTTGCTCGTAAAAATTGTTGTTGTAAGAAAAATAATTATTGTTTTTTGTGCAAAAATCTAAAATATCGATAAAAACTTCCTTAGGTAATTTGGTTACAAATTTAATTTCGTCCCATCTGTTTTGAATTTCGTTCAACGCCATGTCTATTGGAATCTTTGTAAATAAAGATACTACTATGTCAAAAGATACTAATATGTCATCATCTTGTATTTTTATAGTATCAACAAAATCTTTAAATTTATTTGAGTTAACAATATTAAAGTTACTTTTGTTGGTTAATACCTTCAGTATATTATTCAAAAATTTTGTGAGTTTATATGTGGGAGAATAAGATTGTTTAATCTAAATCAAAATTAAAAACTTCATAAATTTTGAAATATTTTGAACAAGAGTAACCAAAGAGTTGACCAAAATGTTTGTTATTTTTTTTCCAAACAAATCGTATAACTATGACAACAAAAAATAATTGAAAAGTTGGTTTTATTATTTATTTTTTTATTTTTTTACATTGCTAAATGTTTTTCTTAATTCACCATAAGCAAAAAGAACTTTTCATAGAACTTCTTAGCTCCTTTTTAATATACGATTCAAATCACTGTTAAAACTCTCATACAAGAAACTGTTGTCATTGGAATTTCCAATTCGACAGTAAAAATTATAACAAAATCAAAAACTCAAACTTTTTTAAAAATTCCAAAAATATTGCAATAATTATAACGAAATCAAAGATTGAAACTTTTTTCAAAATTCTAAAAATATTCCAAATCAATCCAAAGTCAAAGATTGAAATTTCAAAATTCCAAAAATATTGCAAAAATTATAACATAATCAAAAATTGAAATTTATTATGAAATTATGTCTGTTATTCAGAAGTCGTGGAATCTGGAATCGCACAAAAAATTACTCAAGAAACATCTCCTTAATAATTACAATTTTCGTTAAAAAACGACACTTATTCTGCAACAACTTGATATTTACCAACTGTTCCTATAAGTTGAAAGGAGTTAAAACTGGAAAGAATCATATTCCATGTGCAATTTCATGTCATAAAATTAATTTTGTTTGTCAAAAAAATTGGTTAAAAAAATAAACGAAAATAATTTTTTTGACACACTAAACAATTTTTTTTAAATCGCCTTAGCGGTTCTCTAGATGTTGTCGACTGTGACGGCCGGCCGGCAGACAGACCAAAAATTTTTTTTTTTAGAATCGGTATGACCTAAAACGTCGAGAAATGCCAAAAAAAGTGGGAGTAAGATTTCCACTTTTAGTTCGAGATTGTAATACTAAGGTCTTTCAGACCGAAGTAAAAAAGCAAAAAATTTTAGTAGTAATTTCCAAAGGGCGGTGATAATTCGAAACTATTTTTCCCGAAAATTTCAAATGCAACTACATTGGTATAAGCCCGCGACCCCAGGCTGAGAGCAACTAGCAACGCCACTTGCTTGAGGGATTTTCTAAAAAAATTTGAGTATTTATCACCGTTCTAGGGAAATTCGATTGCAAATTGTTTTCCCAACTTAACTAAATAATTAAAACAGTTATCATTTAACTGAACATTTTAAGCCATTTATCAATTTATAATAACACATAATATTATACTGTTTATATTTTTTTGTAACACATGCGTAAAAAATATTCAATTTTGTAGTAGAATAGAATAAAAGAAAAAACTACTTTTCCGCACATATGACCACAAAATATTTTGTAAGCCTGGACCGTAACGCCACCTGCATTTGAGATTTGTAGTTAAATCTATCCATATATCTATCTATATATAATATTTTTATAGCACTAAAATATCAAAAAAAAATTTAAATAATTTACCATATAGTTAAAAAAACTTGAACACATTGCATCATTTGAATTGCTAGAAAAAACAATTTATTTAGGTTTTCAAAATTTACAATTTTGACAGCTCTTATTGAATTCGTATGTGTTGTTTTAGTTGGATTCTTATGTTTATATTTTCGAGCTAGTATAATTTACAACTATTACAACGAAGATGGCGCACTTTAATTACTTAAAAAGCTTAAATTTGTTTATAACTTTGTTAAATAAATGATTAAATGAACAATTAAATAAATATTTATAAATTTTACGCACTTGTTACAAAAAATAGTGTGTATTACTAGTGCGAATGTGTTTTCCAAACGCGAGTTATTTGCAAACTAACTCTTGTTTGGAAAACGCATTCGCACTAGTAATACAATCTACTATTTCGATGTAGTAATTACATATAGTTTCACTTGAGCGAGGGAGTGTAAATCGTCTCTTCCTAAGAATTTAGAACTTCCATTCGTTTAGGAGATCGAAAAAAAAACCTATGATACGCTGATAAGTTGTACGTAAAACGTTTTACACTAAGTCTAAATTTAGTTGGTGAGCAATGAATAAAGAAATCATTTGGACTTTTCAAGCATTAAAAAATTTTCAATTCAATAATATAAGTTCAATAATAATATAATTAAATAATATAATTAAAATCAACAACACCTTTGTTTTAATATTATTTAATTGGTTTTCATTAAAAAACCGAAATAGTATGACGAAACAAAATATATAAACGGAAAAAGACATAAAAAAAACTGTCCAAGAAGGAACAAAAATTGAAAATTTGTTGTTGTTACTATTGCTTATTACAGTAGTCATAATTTGAAACGTCTACTGTGAAAAAAAGATTTTTGTTTGTTTGTTTGAAACTGGGAAACATTTGTATTAATGTTTCAGGAACATGAATTGTTTTTGTTCTATTTATTGTATTAAAACACTGGTTTTCTTAGGACGTTTGACAAAATA
Organism: Diogma glabrata; assembly: GCA_963693315.1. NCBI lineage: Eukaryota > Metazoa > Arthropoda > Insecta > Diptera > Cylindrotomidae > Diogma > Diogma glabrata. The sequence goes on from OY856186.1 coordinate 96,046,707, forward strand.
GTATTAAGTCGACAATGCGAACAATATAAAAACAAAGTTTCATATTTATATTATGTTTGGGTAGACACTGTCTAGTGTGTCTATACCGACGCTTCGCCACTGGTTCGCACTAATGTCGTGTTCTTTGGCTTGATCGAAAAAAAAATTGATTTATTTGTTTGCCAACGAACAGCATAAAGTAAATCAATCTACTTTTGCATATGTAGTAGTAAATTGTTTTGACTTTTTGTTCTATCAGTTGATATGTTTGGTTATGTTTACATTTGAAAATGATAGATTTTACGTTTTATCATTTTATTTGTAATAATTTTATTATTAATTAGTAATTTAAATAATAATAAATTATTTTAAACAAAATAATAATAATAATTAAAATGGCGGGTTTTTTTGTTTACATAAATTTGACAGTTAAAAATAATATTTCAATGTATTTGTAAAATCTACCAAAAAATCTAGATTTTTAAAACTTGATCTAGATCAAAAAATAAATCAATCTTTTTTTGCCAAAGAACACAAACTGACAGCTAATTTGATCTGACAGCTAATTTTTTTGATCTCAGATCAATTTTTTTTGATCTCCGATCAATTTTTTTTTGCCAAAGAACACGACATAAGACAATCACAACAAATATTCAATTTTCTTTTTATTTGTATCTTCAACAAATTCTCTTTTATAGTATTTTTTTTTGCTGTTTCTTTTAAGGAATTACAACCATAATTCTGTTTTCATTTATCTTCTTTAAGCCGGGCATTCACATATAACAGAATCAGAAACAGAATTTCATACAAATTTGACAGCAACTGAAACATAAACCGAATTTAGAAACAGAAACAGAAACTGAAAATTCGTCTGTTTTGTCTGAAACAGAAACAAATAAAATTTAATTGTTTCTGTTCCAGAAACTGTCACATGACCAAAAACTGTCACATAATATTAATTATATTTTGAATTTTGATAATAGAGTTTTGAATTTTGAATTTTTTTCAGATTCTGTTTCTGTTGTATGTGTATGCTTTGCCATAACACAAAATTGATGTCACCGAGTTGTAGCAAAATTTATTACGCAAATTACGATACATAATTGATTTTATATACGCCCGAAGGTTTAATGGAAATCCGGTTCTACGGTTATTTATCCAATTAATTTATTGTATTAAATAAAAAAAAACTGATACAAAAAAAGGAAAAAGCCATTCAAACTCGAAAGTCATGTTTTGCCTAGTTCCTTGAAACACGGAAAAATATATGTTTTAATCTACAGCTAAATGATAAACTGTAATTTCTTTCTTTCCAATTAAATAGTCAGTTAATAGTTTTTAATTCACAACAATTAGTTTAAACCTTAATGGCGTTTTGAATAAAAATTATGATACTCTCTAACACGACACTTGGCACACATGAGATTTTACATACCACTGGCAATAGATATCACAAGCCAAGGTGATATCTTAGGGGTACTGGCGGATGAACTCTATTCAGTCAACGGTATAGCACCCTCAGCTATGGAGTATTCCTTGATGCCACGTTATTGCTTACTCGAAGAATTGAGCCTTCATATAACTCTATGTATGTGCTTTAATCATTGAGGAAGGAAGTGCGTCGCATGATCAAGTATACCACTATGTAGCTAGATTATTGGCAACCACATTTTAGTTTTGTTCCTGCAAATTGTTAAAACAAATTTGCTGTTTACCTTTTAATTTATTTTTATTTTTTCCATCCTATCATGAAATATTTGCCTATATGTCATGTTTTATATGTGATAAGATTTATTGTTTAGTTATTCTTTCTATAAAAAAAAATATAAAAAAAAAACATATTTGCGTCCTTCAACACCTTAGAACGCATGTTGTTGTGGGAACTTGAAAGGTCTTGAAAGGTTTTTGTGTGTTAAAAAAAATAAAAGAATTAGTAAAAAAGACAATTTTGAATTTTGTCAGATTAATTTTAAACTTTATATGTCACGCTTTGCTGAGCTTTGGAGGCATGCGTTTCAGATTGTTGTATAATAAAAGTGTCAACATCTATGCATTAAACAATTCATTGGAGGATTTTGATCCAGACAACTAAATTTTAGTTGAATATATCATCTTTATGATGTAACTTTCACAAACGAACCAAGAATTTATTAACGAACTTTGTATTTAACAACTATTAATTGGTTCCGTCAAACTAATTTTTGTTTTTATTATTGCACAGTATTTTTTCTACTTCAAGCTAGGAAAATGTCATTTTAATATATAGTAAAACCTATGTGAAAGGGAAACTTTTTCTAAGTAGTGACGAAAAATGTTTTCAGTCACTAGGACTGAAAGTAAATAAGTTTAGGTGGTCGAATACAGGTGGTGGTTATGTAAAAGATTAAATATTTGAGATTGAATTTGATTTACTGTTTCTGTTGTTGTTTCGGTTGCTGTGTTTATTTCTGTCAATATCGCAGTATTTTGAAGGGATTGAATATTTTGATCGAATCGAATCGAAACTAATCATTATATCAATTGTGTGTATGTAATTAATTAATTAAACTAATAATGAGTGTGTTTTTTTCTATATCGGAGAAATCGGAGCGATAAAATAAAATTTGTATCAGGGTGGTTATTTTGTAGCGTTATCTCACTAGGTGAGATAAAAAGTGAAATAAAATATTTGTCTTTGATCGATTATATTAGATAAAAGAAATCATTTAAACATTATTTTTTTATCTCACTATTTATCTCACCTAGTGAGATAACGCTACAAAATAACCACCCAGATATATCGTAAAATTTTTTCCTCCGATAATTAACTGTCAAATATAAAATATATTCTCTGAGTTCTTTCCGCCAAAAAAATAAAAAAAAATTTATTAAATAAATAAATAAATTTTATTAAAAAATTTATTTTTATTTGTTTTATAGCTTGTTTTAGCTATAGTGTAGAGCAGAGTAACGTTGCACAAAAGTTGAACACAATATGCGATATTATAGCTTCTTAGAGAGATAATTATAAGCTCTTGATGAATGATGTTGTGTGAAAGTTGTCTGACAAGCGGATGCAATTTTTACAGTTATATTGTTTTGTTGCTTTTATCTCAGTGTTACAACAACATCCATTCCATAATAATTCTGAACGGGAGCATACAAAACCACGATCATCAACAATTAAAGCTTTACCTTTTATTGAGTTACGGCAATTCATTGATAAATCATTTGTTGAGTTAATTTTAGTTTTCGTTTGCCATATCAAAGGTTGATGTCTCTTAATTTCATATTCGTTTAACTCTGATGAATCAAATGATATCGGTCCACCATTTCCAATTACATTAATTAAAAAATAAGTTAATGATAATAAAAATATTAAGGCCAGAAATCGTCGCCTTAATAATGAAATAACGTATGCCATATATACGTTGTTATTATATAATGGGTGTGCTGCATTCCCCATAAGGATCTCTATAGAGTGGCGTTTTAACATTTTCCAATTATTTTATAACTGGGGGTGAAAATTAATATTTTGTTAATTAACGTACATGCCAATTTGAATTTGGTTAAATATTGAAACAGCGTAAATGCATGTACGATATTTCAATTCCTACAGAATAATAACTTGGGTAAAATCATTGTCGTATATCTTACATACATTACGTTCGCCACACAAAATGGTAAATCTAAAATATTGTATAAGCATCATTCATGACTACATGATATACTGGTTCATATAAATAAAAAATTGTAAGAATATTATGCGTTAGTTCAATAATAATTTATTTTGGGCTTAATCGTACTTCCATGCAAAATGAAATAACGTATATGAAATATGAAATAACGTATAAGGTGCCTGATTGACTTTGCACCTCTTTTTAGGTAGAAAAGCCAGCAGATGCCAATGTGAAATTTTAATATGTTGCGGGGAAATTAGTCAAGATTAATTGGTAGAAATTTTTTTTCCAATATCTTTATTCATTCAATAGTGCTGCCGAGTTTACGAAAATCAGAAAATCGAAAAATCTTTAAACCCAATTATCTCGAAACTACACTTTTGCGAATACGTTGTTTCATTATTAAAGCGACGAAATAATCTTCGTCTAATTAAACGTAAAATTGCAGCATACCACATTGTTTAATATTAATATATCGTCGCTTTAATAATGAAATAACGTATGCTATATATACGTTGTTATTATATAATGGGTGCGCTGCATTCCCAATAAGGATGTCTATAAAGTGGCATTTTAATATTTTCCAATTTTTTTATAACTGGGGGTGAAAATTAATATATTGTTAATTAACGTACATGCAAATTTAAATTTGGTTAAATATTGAAACAGCGTAAATGCATGTACAATATTTCAATTCTTACAGAATAATAACTTGGGTAAAATCAGCGTCGTATACTTTACATACATTACGATCGCCACACGAAATAGTAAATCTAAAATATTGTATAAGCATCATTCATTACTACATGATATGCCGGTTCATATAAATAAAAAATTGTAAGAATATTATGCGTTAGTTCAATAATGATTAGTTTTAGGTTAATCGTACTTCCATGCAAAATGAAATAACGTATATGAAATATGAAATAACGTATAAGGTACCTGATTGACTTTTCAACCCTTTTTAGGTAGAAAAGCCAGCAGGTACCAATGCGAAATTTTAATATGCTATGGGGAAATTAGTCAAGATTAATTGGCAGAAATTTTTTTTCCAATATCTTTATTCATTCAATAGTGCTGCCGAGTTTACGAAAATCAGAAAATCAAAAAATCTTTAAACCCAATTATCTCGAAACTACACTTTTGCGAATACGTTGTTTCATTATTAAAGCGACGATATACAACTAATTTTTTTTTACATTCTATTTATGAAGATTAAATACTTAAAACTCTTCTAACATTATTATATTTAAAATAATAAAAGAAGGGAACTTTTTAATTATTTTTCAAATCGAAAAACAAGAACTCTAAAACTAATTCGTTTTTTTATAAATTTTAACGATAAAAACATCGCCTACTAAATATTGAAAAATTTTTATTTTAAATGTTCGCCACAGTTTTTAATTGAAACTTTACCTACAATTTTTTAAATTTATACTTTAAACGATGACTTCCAGTCGGTAAAAAAATATCTGTAATATCCGTAAAAGTTTTTAGAGAAAATATATGAACTTTTTTCATTATTCATATTGTCAAATTCATCTACTAAAAACTTAAAAAACGACATAGCTAAATTTGACTGTGTAAAAAATATACAAGATTGTATTTATATATAGCGTTTTTACCAGTGTAAAATAATGTTATTATTGTGTTCGTCTGTTATTATTCCATCTGTAGGCGAACACAATAATAACATTATTTTACACTGGTAAAAATGCTATATATAAATACAATCTTGTTTATTTTTTACACAGTCAAATTTAGGTATGTCGTTTTTTAAGTTTTTAGTAGATGAATTTGTAAATATTATCATTTATATTTACAAGCGTAGAAAAAATAGCGTTTTCTACGCGTGGTAAAAACGTTTTTGCGTTCCTGAACTTATTCCAAACCGTTCAGTCACGCAAAAAGAGACGTTTTAACCACTTGTATAAAAATCTACTATTTTTGCACGATCAGGGGGACGTTAAGAAATTAAAAACGGTTAACCATAAGGTAATAATGTCACTAATGTCATAGTTAAAATAGTGACGTCAAGTACTGAATTAAAACTATTGAATACCGACCATGCAGGCTGTAAGTAATTACTTACCGGTAAGGGTACATTATAGAACAAGGTTGAGAAGTAAGCTATTATTGACCGAGAACTTTTAGATCATGATTCGCGTAGTGCCGAGGGATATAATGTTCGAGGTCTATATTAGTCTCCTCAACCGAGGTATATATAAAAAATACAAAAAATAATAAATAATATATTGTGTAATTTTTGTTCAACAAAGCAAAACAATTTTAAAATAATATTATTTTTTATGGTTAAGTTGATATGGTTACAATGGTGGCTTTCTTTTTTTAAAATTTTTTCTAATGGTTGACGTCATTAATCCATTAAACGCCTCAACGGATATTATCAACAATACTTTGTCTCAATCGCATTATATGCTCAAAATTGCACACTTAAACTCTCAATCAATTTGTACAAGCATTGATGAACTGAAATATACAGTCCAAAAAACAGCTTTTGATATTATGGGTATCACTGAAAGCTGGTTGAAACCACATACACCGGCTGCATTATATAATATTCCTGGTTATAAGATATTCAGAAACGATCGTTCTAGTCGTGGTGGTGGTATCGCACTTTATCATAAAAAATCGTTTCGCACAAAGGTTGTTGGTAATTCACCTAAAGGAAGCAAAATTGAATATCTATATGTTGAATTTAAATTATGTTCAAAAACTTTTGTTGTTTGTGTATTTTATATTCCTGAGATACCTAATTCTTCTGATTTGTTGGTGCTTGAAAATCATTTTGCTAATATTTTGACAAAATTTGAAAACATTATTATTATGGGTGATTTTAACGTTAATATGTTATCTAGTTGTACTGCTGCATCCTCTTTAAACTGTATTTTTAATAACTATTCATTGTCTTTTATTAACAAGCAAGCAACTCGATTAGGTAAATCTTTACTGGATATGTTTATTGTAAGAACTGATATGATAAGTGAATTTTTGAATGTTGGTCAGGTTAGTTTTTGTTCAGATCATGATCTCATGTTTATGAACTATTGCTGTCGTAAACCTAAAACAGTACCTAAATACCGAACAATTTATGATCTTTTGAATATTAATGTCCAAGAACTTTTATATGATGCTCAATTATTAAACTGGGATGATATATATAATTTAACTGATTGTGACCAAATGATTTCTTTATTTTATAATAATATAGGATATTTATTTGATCGTCATGTTCTGAAAAAGAAAATATTGATAAAAGATCCTACAACTCCATGGCTTTCACAAACTATTATTGATGAAATAAACAAACGTAATAGAGCATACGATGTATGGAAGAAATCAAAAAATGATGTCAACCGAAATATCTTTAAGTGCATACGTAATAGAGTTAGAAAAATGGTATTTGAAGCCAAATTTAATTACTTTTCTAATCTGCTTGATCCTAGTTTACCATCTGATAAAATTTGGAAAAATATTCATAAATTAGGTCTTACAGATAAACAATTTGATACACCTGAATTTAATGTTGATGATTTAAACACTGTATTCACAACTCATAAATCTATTGAATCGGCGATATTATGTCCAGTTAATGCCAATGATGGTGATGGTGATTATGGGTTTAGCTTTGTGCCTGTTGATGATCTTAAAGTTCTATATTATTTTAATAAATTAAAATCAGAATCTATTGGCATTGACAAAATTCCTTTAATATTTCTAAAAAAATTAATCCCTATTATTTTACCGTTTTTAACGCATATTATTAATTATTCTATAATGTCTTCCAAATTTCCAAGGGCTTGGAAGACAGCTATTATTACGCCTATTCCTAAAACATATAATCCTGATTCAGTTAATGATTTTCGTCCTATCAGTATTTTACCTTCTCTTTCAAAAATTTTTGAAAAAATATTAGCCGAACAAATTCAAAATTATTTAAAATCTACGAATAAACTCCATCCACTTCAATCTGGGTTTAGATCAAAGCATAGTACAATTACAGCACTCATCAAAATAACTAGTGATATATATGAGGATCTTGATCATTCATTATTAGTTGTTTTGCTCTTACTTGACTTTACCAAAGCATTTGATAATATTGGTCATGATAGTCTTGTTAGTAAACTGAAATACTGCTACAAATTTTGTAGTGCTGCACTTAATTTAATTTATTCATATTTAACATCACGATATAATATTACTAAGACTGGCGAGTTATATTCTTCTCCGTTACCAACTACAACAGGTGTTCCTCAAGGATCTATCTTAGGACCTTTGTTTTTCTCAATGTTTGTTAATGACCTTGCCTATTGCATCAATTCTTGTCGTTTTCATATGTTTGCTGATGACCTCCAACTTTATTATGCTTTTGATAAAAGTAAAGTATCTGAAGCTTCAAATTTTATTAATTTAGATCTTCTTTCTGTTGCAAAGTGGGCTAAAACTAATGGTTTACTATTAAATGCAGCAAAAACTCAGGCTATTGTACTATCCAGACCACAGATGGATATTGTTAAACCTGTTTTATACTTGAATGACATTGAAATTATTTTCTCTGATAAAGTAAAAAATCTCGGCGTTATCTTTGATAAACATCTATGTTGGTCTGATCATATATCTAAAATTTGTAGTAACATATACAGTTCATTATATAAGCTTAAGAAATTCAAGATGTTTACCCCTCGACACACGAGGTACATGTTAGTCAAATCCTTGTTAAATCCCATATTTACATATGGTGATTTATTATTTTATAATATGAAATATATGTCTAAATCACGACTTAATGTATGTTTTAATTCTTGCATTCGATATATATATGATTTAAAATTAACTGATCATGTTACACCCTATAGAAATTCTATTATCGGTTGTTCATTATTTACTTATTATATATATCGTGTAAAATGTTTTATGCAGAAATTAATTTACTCATCTTGTCCAAATTATTTATTTTCTAAATTAACTTTTGGTAAATCTAAACGGACTATTAATCTAATTGTTCCTAAGTGTCAATATAGTATATGTTCTGATAATATTCTAGTTGATGGTACTTTGTTATGGAATGAATTGCCATATGAACTTAAAAAACCATGTAACCATAATCAATTTAAAAAACTTTTAAGAACACATTTGGAAATCACCCAACCCAAACTTTTATAAGATGAAATTTTATAATATAATATATAAATTTAAATTTATAAAAGCATAAATAAATAAATGTTTCATAAATAATAAATAAACAATACATAAATTATTATTTTAATTAATTTAATATAATATATTTTAATTTTTTTTTTTTTTTTTTTATACCTAATCAAATTTATTTATTGTTAATAATTGTTTTTTTTTTTAAATAAAAATTACATACTTAGAAAGGGCCCTACAGTTGTTTGTAACTTCTGAGAGGAGTACCCTACTTGTAATTTATTATGTATAATTAAATAAATAAATAAATAAATAAATAAATAAATAAATATATAGAATTTTTTTAACTACTAACACTAATTATCATATGTGCTTTGATTAGATTTTGATATTAGTCATTTTCCCTTTTATTTTTTAAATATCTTAAAATATCAAGTAGCCTGGAAGTTTAGTTTCATACAAATAAAACAAAATAAAGGAATACAATTATTATTTGTTTGTGTTTGTTTGTTCATTTCAATTGAAAATAAAGAAAAATTTGTCATTATTAACCTATAGGTAATGTTTTATTATTATTATTGACCTAGCTTGAGAAAAATTACTTCTCATTGGGCTTTCGAGTAAATAATGACGATTTCTCAAGTTAGTAGTTAAAAAAAACTATTTTTATTTAAATAATTATGTAGGGCAATTTACTAGTTCCAACTTTAAATAATATTCTTTTATTTGTTACGAAATTGTAAACGTCATTTATTCGAACTGTTACTTGACGTTGAAAAGTCATTTTAACTGGCTAATAGTGTTAAAATGACAGCAGACCATTATGGATTTAACAAGTTAGTAGAGAAATTTGAAATTTGAAAAGGATAGCAGCGTTTTTAACATTTGAACATTTTTATTTCTTTGTTTCATACAAATTAAAATAAAAAGTACAATTAGAATTTCCGCTAATGTCGAACATTCCTGAAGCGGAAGTGAATTCGCTCGTCATTGGACAATTAATTGTAGAGCACCAATCGCCTTCCGCAATTCCACTACCTTTCCATCTTCCCGCACGTTTTAGTGTCAAAATATCTCCGCCGACATCCACAACCATCGTTACTGCTGATCGGCGAAATGAGTGACCTGTGTATAATTCAGGTTCTTGTAGCCCTGTATGTTGCAATTTTTTTCGGTACACCGCTAATAGTGTGCTGGCCACCATTGAGGGAAATACATTTCCCATTACGGTAGGTTAAAAAGAAACGTAATTGGTCTGCTTGACGAGGACAAAGAGTTGCATATTTTCTGTACAAAGCACAAGGTTGGAAACTGCAGCCCTCATCCATGTGATCGTAAATCTTCTTGTTGTTAAATTCTTTGTATTCCGTAAAGTGACGATAACATATTTCTCAACATCTTCTACGTCCTTCACCGTCAACGAGACGGTGTGACGCTCGTCACACTGGCAAGCACCAAAAATTCCAAAAATTGTAATCACTTTATATAACAACCAATAGTCATCAGGAGCTTCAACAAGAAATTTTTCTACTTGCTCTTTTGTTAAAACCCTTGCCTTCTTCGGCACGTAACGTTCATTTTTAGGGTTCCGTTTTTTATACGGAACACTACTGGTGAGAGTACAACGTGCTTTTCATATTATTTCGATTATCTCGTGAACCATTAATCCGATGAACTTAAAATTTGAGGTGCTTATAAAACCAACCTATCCACACAAGATGGCGGGTTAAAAAATAAATAAAGTTGTGTTCGTTTGTTTTAAAGAGGTATACGATGTAAAGCCTTTGAAAACGTACATTTTTTTATCGAGACGAGTAGGGTATCATATGAAAGGGCTTCATTTCAGCATTATTTAAAAATATTTTGGAACTTTACACCTCACCATTTTTTGTATAATTTTGAAAAATGACGTTTTCTCGATGTTTTATAGCCCCGATTATTCCGACCCTACTTCATCGAAAATCTTGAAATATATTTGGAATGATAGAACAATGAGTAGGTTTTCAATGAAAAATATAGAAAAGTGGCAGATGCTCATAACTATATTTATTAAAGGGGTGGGAATGTTAAGGGGTAAAAACATCATTTAAAACCAGGTCATGTGTGGGATGTCATTTGAAAGAGCACTTGATTTTAGAAATATTGCCATTTTTTTTAGAATTTTGCAATGCATAGTTTTTGAATTATTATCAATAAAGTGACATAAAAAGTTGGTCCCTCCCAATGCAAGATTTCGAGCCTAATTAACTGAAAATTTGAAAAAATTCACAGAGACAGGAAATTTGATAAACTCTGAACGAAAAATATAGCGAACTCTCAAATAATTATATTTCTGTGCTTTTAAGGGATTGGGGTGGGGAAGGGTGAAAAAAAACTTTTTTGACCCAAGCGAGTGGGAGGTCATTTGAAAGAGCACCGAAATTCAAAAACTATGCAATTTTTTTTAGAATTTTGCGGTGCACCGTTTTTGAGGTATTCTAAAAAATGTTGCAAATTTCAGACCGTTCCCCCTTACGTTTCGACACTGATAGACAGAAAAAATTGCAAAAAATTCATAGAGACTGGAAGTTTGCTATTTTTTGAACGAAAATTATAGCGAACTCTCAAATAATTATATTTCTGTGTGTTTAGGGGATGGGTGTAAGGAGGGAAAAAAAACTTTATTTTGACCCAGGCGAGTGGGTTCATTTGAAAGAGCACCAAATTTCCAAAACATTGAATTTTTTTTTAGAATTTTGCGGTACACAGTTTTTGAGTTATTCTAAAAAATGTGCAAATTTCAGACCGTTACCACCCCCCCTTCCCCCCCCCGTACGTTTCGACACTGGTAGACAGAAAAAATTGAAAAAATCGGTAAAACACTCTTACTGCTCTTAATACTTAAATACCTATTTCCTACAAAATGATTTTGAATAAAGGTTTTCCTTTTTCTTTTTTAACAGAAATTAATAAAAGTAAAGCTTTCACAAAAAAAATAGGTCTATCACCCGTAAATATTACTATAACTTCAACGATGGTAAAATCTTATCATTAAATCACTTTAACTTCCTATTCAAACACCGATCATAATTCCTTCTGACCCAGAAACGTCATCCGTTTGCATAAAAACGTAGAACTGAAATATGGTTTAACAACAATTTTTCTTCTTATGTGAATGAAAAAATCAATAAATACTACCAACCGATATAACGAAATGTTCATAAATTTTATTTACTTTATTAATATTAACTAAATATTATTATGATTTTCGAAACTACTGTCATAAACTTAAGGAATTTTCATAGATTTTCCCGTTTTCCCTATCTTCCTTTTCAATTTTTCGCGTTTTTTATTAAAGATGGTACGAAGTAGTACCAAATTTATAAAGAAAAAATCATAAACCACCACATATTTTCTGAACCAAACTTTTTGTTTCAGTTGGAGTTTCATATTAGATTAAGTTCAACATCGACAATGTTTCCTTTAAAATTATAAAATAACGATTAATCTCTATAACAAATATTAATAAAAGTTAAAAGTTTTCGGTAAGTTTGAAAAAAATATTAAGATATCAACTTTAAGAGTTTTTTTATCGATTATTCTTTTGTTGCTGTGGAATTGTCTGTATTTTCTCTAGACAGCCGGTATTTTCAGTTCAAGTAAAAACTTCATTACAGTTGCTACATTTTGGTTATATGAACATATTGAAGATTATTTCGAAAATATAAGTTTTCTGGATTTGCAATAAAAATTTGGAAATATTCTAGACTAATCTCATTAATAAAATAAAAAATCAAAATATTTTTTTTGGTTTAAATCTAAAATCGTCATTGATTTTCACAACAACAAAATACCTACAGTAGTAAATCTAATTAAATTAACTTGAATTATTTTTTTAGTTATTTGAAATGAAAGATTAATAATTCAATGATTTTCCTTTGCAGAGGAACAGGAGCGTGTTCAGAAAAAAACTTTTGTAAACTGGATTAATTCATATTTGTTAAAGGTATGTAAAATATATGAGTGAAAAGTGAAATTAGATTTGATTTTTTTTTTAAATTTAAAGCGCATTCCACCCCTACGTGTTGATGATTTAATTGATGATTTAAAGGATGGTACAAGGTTACTTGCTCTGCTAGAAATACTTTCGGGAGAAAAACTTGTAAGTTTTTACTTTTTTATCATAACCTTGAGAAAATTATTTTTTCCGAACTAAAACACAATTTTATTTTTCCAGCCGGTTGAAAAAGGACGTGTACTACGACGTCCACATTTTCTAAGTAATGCAAATACCGCTTTGCAATTTTTAGCAAGTAAACGAATTAAATTAGTTAATATAAATCCGGCTGATTTGGTTGATGGTCGGCCACCAGTGGTTCTTGGATTAATTTGGACTATAATCCTATATTTCCAGGTAAATTAAATTAATAAGCTTTTTAACGTTAGCTTTTTATTTATATTTGTTTGATCAATATTTTTGCAAAAATTTTCCCTTATTTTAACAAGCTACATATTAAAAAGGGAATAGTTATTGATAAATTGGAGCTTTTGGTAAGTTTAACAAAAAAACAAAATTCTTCAAAATGAGTTCAAATTGTTTTGTGATAATTTTTTAAAGCTATGAAAATTTTGGTGAATAATAGGTTTCAATAAGTGACGCATTTTAAGAAAAAATTATTTTTCGCTTATGTAGGTAACGCCCTAAATTTACGATTTAAGTGGATAAAAAAATAAACATAATCCTATCCTGTACTACCGTTGGTAGAGACAGAAGAAGAAAATAAATTTTGGAAACTTCTATGTATTATGTACCTTACAATTTATTATTTTTTAGTCTGGTCACACAAAAAATACAGATTTTCGGTCACATTCTCTTTTCATATGGTATGTCAAAAACTGCAAATTTCACAAATTGTTTTTGAAATATTCGCATTATAGCAATTTACTGTTATTCCAAAATGTCGAAGTTCCCAATTTGTCCATTCTTCACAGTCCATTCTTGTAAGTTAGTACAATTTTTCCGCGAATCGACCACACCAATGTCATATTTTTGATTCACACTATATATTTAAAAAATAGTGAACTATAATTTTAATTTTGTGGAAAAAATTTTGTTTGTTTCAAATCAATTTATTCCATTTTTTGTGTATAGTTTTTTTAGGTCGACATGTTTAGCACACTGAATATGAAATATTCATTATTTAGTCTCTTTGTCGAAGATACCATGTCAACTAGAAATGAAAGTAATAAAGATACGTACATAGTTAGGGTAATTGTTTTAAATATCGATTAGAATTTGCTTTAAAAAATTCTGAAGAGAGAACACATCGATGAATACAAGGAAGGGCATTGAATGTCACAGTTGGGAGTTAAATGATCGTTGTGGAAATAGTGTCAGAACGAGCAATTTGGACAGCTAATGGTATATTCTATATCTATAGCTGTTTTATCAGATCAATATGAAATTAATAACCTGTTAAAAAAAATTATTAATCGGAGAAATAGTAAGATTATTTTTGTCGTAAGATTTTTATTTTACGAAAACAAATCTGTGCATACACTTTAATTTGTAAGTGAAGTGTTTGACCAAGGTTCTTTGGAGGTTTGTTTCACAGATGTGTAACGGGGGCTAACAGGTATTTTACGAAAACCATGCTGCTCATAGCATCGTTAATTCGTGGAAGCACCAAATATTAGAATAACATTAGAATAACATTGTTTTTAAAAATAATAGGGCTATTCTGACAGTCGTATTTTGAGTCGTACGACACGACAAAACGAAAATGTCAATCTGACAGTCGGTTCGATACGACAAATTTCGTTAAATACGACAAAGGTAAAAAATTGATATTCTGAGAGTTTTACGATTCGTCTTTAAATGTCAAAAACAATCAATTTTTGTCGTAGCCATTTTTAGCTACGACTCTCTAGAATAATTTTTATATTTAAGAAATGTTTGATCTAAAATTAAAATAAAATAAGGAAATGATGAAATTATGCTAATATTTAGTGACACTGCTATTGGTTGACACGGCTATTCGCCAAATAAAGGATTGATTGAAACAATTACATCAATGTTAATAATTTAACTAAACTTTTATGTTTGATTGTGTTTTTAATTTAATAATAATAAATGAATAATTTAATATAAATAATTCCTTTGCAATACATAAATTATAAATACTAATTCCTCTGTGCTACAAAATATAAGTGAATAAACATAATAACATTTTTATAATTTATTTCTATTTTATTGTACAACATTTAATTTTAAAACACAAAAAATAATATCATTACAACTAGGGCTGTTTTGATTAATCATTTTGAAAAATTTTCGATTAATGATTAATCGGTTGCAAAAAAACGATTAATCGATTATTAATCGATTAATTTATCAAAAATTAAGAAAAAGTATTTAATAGACGTTTATCTTTTAATACTCATGTTTAATTGCACATTGAGGGCCATGATTCATGTAAAAGAATTGTGCGTTCAGATATATATTCGCTTTGATTAGTGAGGGGCGGTAACAATTTTTTATCAGTACTACAATATTTTTGATCGTACGAGAAAATAATATCTTAAAGATTGTTCTATCTTATGAAAGATATAAAAATCATAACTTCGAAAATTTTACTTGTCATTTGCATATTAGAAATATGAATCCTAAAAGTATAAAGATTTATCGATAATTATAATTACAATTAAATTAATTTGATTATTTAATTACAATTAAACTTATTTGTTTATTAATAATACATAAAGATTTAGGCGATAATCCCAATAATATAATAAAAATAATAAAAATTTGTCAAATGTCAAAATAATCACATTAATTTAGTTGTAAGTAAACATCTGTAAAACTTACTTATAAAATTCATTTTTTTCTAGGTTATATTTTTATATCTAACACAATAGACTAAGAGCCCGCGACGGCCAGACCTTCGTTATTTTATAAAAGCTGAAAGTTTCTCTGCGCATACCCCCTACTGAGGTAGGAACGATTAGCGACATATGAAGTTTGGATCATGGTGGCTTTGGCAGGGACCAGGTAACAAAGGGGCCTTCAAAGTTTTGTGAAAGTATAAAAGGTAATTTTTTATATATTCTTCGGGGTAGTATTAGAAGTCACGTCACCCATTGCCAGACACTTACTATCGTGATAACCCCTTCCAGACACTATTAAACATTATCAATTTGTTAAAGTTTAAGGGTGTCTGGCAGGGAGTTACCACGTTAGTAAGTGTCTGGAAATGGGTGACGTGACTTCTAATACTATCCCGAAGAATATATAAAAAAATTACCTTTTATACTTTCACGAAACTTTGGAGGCCCCTTTGTTACCTGCTCCCTGCCAAAGCCACTATGATCCAAACTTCATATGTCGCTAATCGTTCCTACCTGAGTAGGGGGTATGCGCAGAAAAACTTTCAGCTTTTATAAAATAACGAAGGTCTGGCCGTCGCGGGCTCTCGGTCTACAAGAATAGAGCAATCATTAAGACATTTTTTTTGTCATAAAGTAAAAACTATTGTCGTAAAATTAAAATTTGTTACCGCCCCTCCTTTTATTTCGAACACAAAAATAGAGCAATGCTAAAGATAGTTTTTTTGTCGTACAGTCGAAAATATTGTCGTACAGATAAAATATTCTTATCGCCTCTCAACCAATCAAAGCGAATATTATTTTGTCTGAACGACAATTCTCTTACATGAATCATAGCTCTAACTGTTTAGTCAAATCTGTGAAATTATCTGTCAAATTTATGTTCTACTATATCGACCTTAAGATGCAACATTTCACCGCATGATGCGCGCTGTAAATTATATCTAAAAAAAGATGGTTCAAAAGTTTTTGATTTTTGATACATTTTATCTGTCAATTTGCAATTATTATTAGTGATGAATAATAAGGTGATGGTGAAAAATTTGTCGTTTCGTACGACTCACAGAATACCATTTTAGAGTCGGTACGATACGAAATTATTTTTCAGCGTTAGATACGACACGACTATCAGAATAGCCCTATTAATTACAACCATGCAGAATTGCAATTGGTTTAAAATAAATAGCTTTAATGTGACTGAATTTTTGGAACGATCGGACAAATATGCCGAGCTTGTGGATAACATGTGGAACGATGGAAGGTATAACATTAAGACCAGTTTTTTGTTCGTTATTACTTCGAAAAATAATTAACTTCATTTTTGTTTCGACTGATACATGGTGGAACAAGGTTTGTGTTTTCTGCAAAAAATCGACCCATACCATACTTCTTATATTTCGCAATAGAAATCCCCGATATTTTTTTTGAGTAAAAGTATTTTTGTCAAAATCTTGACTGAGTTATTTTATGTAAATTTTACTATTGATGATATTAATAAATTGGTAAGTTGTGCAAGCGGATGTTTAACTTTTATCATTTACTTAAAGAAACAATTCGGTCACTACAACTTTTGTCCCAACCGAATTTTTCTTGTAACAATAACCTCAAGTTCGTTCGTCAAAATTTGGTCTAACATCATATATGAGTATGAAAAACTAACGTTCGATATCCTGTAGTATTTGTATCGTTTTTCGGTTTATCGTATGGAGTGTGCATAGACATCCACATCAAAAACTTTAGATTTTTTAAATTTATCCCTACTTTATGCCACCACTCGTACGATGTTTTACTAATTGTACCACATGGCACACATTTTTTATTGTTATTTGTTGTAACTATCGTGGCCTAATAGTGATTATCCATATATGCATCGATGAACATACAACGAGTCATTTCCATAAGGTATCAAAAGATATCGACCTTCCCATTTTGCTGGTGAGTTTATAATACCGTGTATTCAAATTTTATGGTCTCCTTCTGTAAGAACGTATGAGTATTTAAGTTAAAATATTTGTCGTTACCACCCAATTTTCTGGTAAACTTTGATTGTTTGGATTGACCAACCATCAACCATTGACCATCGACCACCAATCGATAAAAGTGACAAAATATCAATCTCAGTAAAAATTCTTTGTTGTTTGAAATATGATTCGTAGCACCTGAGTCTATATACCTCTTTCGTGACTAGCATTATATTAGAGGGATCTGGACGGAATCCGAGTGGTCCTACCACTGAAAAGGGAATCCAGTCGAAATTAAGCAGCTATTTTAGGATAGAGTTTTCCTGAACAAAACCCTAGTCGAGTTTTGCTTTTCAGTTTACCTCTGAGGTATGTGAATCTTAAACGAACATCACTTACAGTTCAGATATGTTATTTCTTGTTGTGTCTTTGATGCTTAATAAGTAGGGTATCTTCAAATGCTTTCACATATATTAATTTCAACAATTCAATCCATTTCCTGGTTGACTTTCTGTAGAAGACTTAATGTGGAATAATAGATTAATCCATAGTAATCCTATCAATTTATCAACAATATTGACTGATTTTCCATTCATTGGAAAACCGAGGTGTCTATAGTTATTAAAGTTTTTTTAAAGGAAAAACACTTTGACCTAGAAGGGCATCGAATAATATTTTTCACAAAAGACTTTGTAATGTTCGTGTTTTTTTAATTAGATCCCAATTCCATTCAAAGAAACCCTTATATTATACTTTCTGGATAACTGTAATACCCTGCTTATTAGAAATATTTTGCTGAATAAATTTGCTCTCCTCTTGTGTTTTTTGGGCTGTTCCATACCTTTTTAGCCGTTGCTCCATCCCGCACATTTATTAAATGTCAAGTCAATTTCTGACCTGGTGGATTATCGTTGATACCGTTTTATCATCATTTTTAACCGCACTTCTATGTTTCGTTACGGGGTGTCATTTGAAGGAACAGTCAATTTAAGAAACATTGCAGCATTTTTTAGAATTCTGCGATGCACAGTTTTTTAGTTATTGATGAAAAAAAGTGCTATTTTAAGTGTATGTATACCACCCTATATTTCGACGCTGATTTATAGAACAAATATTCCCAATTCAGACCATCAAAATACTGGTTAAATCTTTCTTTAGCTAACATAAACAGCTATGGATAAGATTTAACCTCAAGTAACACTTTTGATCAATGTAGATGTGATTGACATTTACTATTGACGTTTACGATTAAACATTTATTCTGTTATGCGTCCATAGTCTGGCGATATAAAGACTTTACAACATAACTTTATGTCATTTATTTTTGATATTGTGTTCTTTTACATTCACGACGAGCGAATGCGCCACCCTTGGCGAGCGAATTTTATTCGCACCTGTCCGACTTTTTTATATTTACTTCTGAAGACTTGATTTGGTTTATTCGTTTAAAAGTTACGATAACAGCTGATATTGAACAAGTCGAATATCGCGTAAAATTATTAATGAAAAATAAGCGTCAAATCTGGGGAGAATAGACTACGTTTGTTACTAAAGATAATCTAATTTTTGTTCTTAGAGTAATTTTGGATTCTTACAAAAGGAAATATTTCACGAAAAATGAAACCGATTTGTTCAATCAATTTTCTTGTTGGGTGAAAATTTAATTCAATTGATTGGTTTTATATAGATGATCAACCCGTAAAGTTTTTTTTAATATTTCAACTATATAGACTCACTATCGGTTAATTGAAACATTTAAAGTATAGCTTCGTTAACATTTTGGCATTTGGAACCAAGTTCAGCTTTCGAAACTCCAGACCACAACACACAAACATATATTGTTATTCGTAACTGTAACTTTGGGAAAATAAATCAAAATAACCTTTTCTGAAACTATTTCTAAGAAAAAGCTATGGTCATAAATTAAAGTATATTTAGTGGATATTATAAGCACATTATATTCAATACACCCTATTTTTAGAACTGATGACGAGCATGGCTCCGCCAAAGCATTATAGGTTTTCATTCTTATGTAAATATTTTAAAATAATTGTGTAAATAAAACAAAACATTTCTGATTTCGTATTAAAATTAATGGTTGTTTTTTGTCTAGGAAATAAAATGTATGTAGGTACTATATAGTTCAGTTACCATTATCTATTGATAACCATCAAATAATCATAACGTGAGCACACGCAAAAACCACGTCATATTCATGCACATATATGAATTAGACACGCAATAGACTAAACAATTTTTTTCGATAATTTTTCTTCGGTTTATTATTTCCACTAATTAATTACTTCCACTAATTATCTTTCTTACAGATTGTTTATTACCAAAACAAATTGCTCTAAACTAAATTATATACCAAAAACTTTCTTCTAGGCGTTGATTTAAAAATTAGTGCGTAAAAGAAGAAAAACGTGATCTCTACACAGGTGAAAATTCGAAATTTGAGCTTTACTATATTTGATTTTTTTGAAACAGACAGGCCTTTTTTAGTTTACTTATTTACGCTTCTTAAACTTCGAAAAATGGCAAGAAATATTTTTCATCTAATATTAACGCTGGGTTACAATTAGCTGCTAAATTTTACTTTAAACTGCTAAATCTATGATTTTGTTATCGGATATTGATCAAAACATTGATTTCTTTAGAATCATTAATTTAGTCAAATAAAAAGTTGACTTAATTGAATTACCTCGTTTGATACAATTAAGTATCAATTGAAACGCAGTCTTATGTCTTTTAGACCTAATCAATATTAATTTTCTATAATCTACATAAAAAAAGTACATATACCGAATATCAAAATATCAATTCAAAATCGATACCGAATTACCGGTATAATTCGATATTATTTTTTCAACCAAACGATTAGTTTTACTATTTATTTACACTTTCTATGCTTAATGAAGCTCTGAATATCAATTTTTGATTCGGTATGCGTACAGTTTTTATCTATCTATTTATCCTATAATATATGAATCTAATTAGACAAATTTTGGTTGTAGTTTTCTGAAAAATATGTTTGACTGTGAAACGCGCCTGAATCGACAAAGACGCAGCAGAAATCAGTGACGTTTGATAAATTGAACATGCGATATTTTTCTTTAATGGAACATTTTCCAAATGCTTTACAGCAATGATTTATAAAAAGGCTTTATAAAAACAATTTTGTCGTCTGAACCAATCCAAATCTAAAATTCAACATTATCCGTTATATGTGAAAGACGAGTCGAATAGACCTAAACCTTTTGATGCAGACATAAAAATATTATTCTTGATTGAGACATTGTCTCTCTACAAATACCAAATAATGAGTCAATGACAGAAAAATAATAAATTAAAAGTTAAATAGAATTAATAAAAATAAAAACCAAAACAAAATACTTAAAGTAAATTAAGAAAGTAGATGAAGGAGAAGAATTATTTAAATTGACTAATTATAAATTATAAATAGAGAGAAAATACTTATAGTATAAAGAATAACTATAACAATAAGCTAAAAATAAACAAAAAATAAGTTAAAAAAAAGAAAACTGCTCATACATATTTGGACCACAGAAAACATGATTACATTTACACATATACTAATATGAAAAAAAAAAACAAAAAAATTTTAGATTGAGCCATAGGCATAAGTAAATAGCAGATGCGCACTAATTCTCACATTATTGAACCAGAGAAGCTAATGAATAGAGAACAGCAAAGCTAATGTTGATGTTGAATCACAAAAAATTGATAACATTTAGGTTTAAAACCAAGGGTAGAAGACTGTCTCACCTCTAATGGGAGCTTATTAAATTCAGAAGCACCATAGACATAAAACGATTTATTTTAGTATGAGTATGATTTATCGGTAAGATTAATCTGTGCAAACAACTGCTATGACCGAAAATTAGTCTTTCATTTAAATAGTTGGGTGAGCCAGACTTCATTATGTTGTAAATGTAACAGCACATACGAAAGTCAAGATGTAATTTAAGACAGGTACCGAGAATTACTTGTAGAAAAATTAGAAATCGACTGAAAGCGTGGTATATGTAAATATATCGAACGCATGAATTAAACGCTACCTGTATTTTACTCATTTCACCTGAACTTAATTCGCCAAAAAGAACAAAGCAATATGTGAAGTGAGGAATTAAGAGAGATTTAACCAAATGTAATCGTATTTTGGTTGGAGTGAAGTATGCACTATTCCAAAAACTGGGTAGTCCAGAATAGACTCTGGCACAAATTAGTGATACATGACTTTTCCAAGAAAGGTCACTATCAAACATAATTACTAAATTAAGTGGAATTACTTTATTTCCAATACGAATCGGAGGAGCAATCCTATTGTAGTGATCATTATTTTAGAGTTAGAAGAGTAAACACTTGGTTTTATCAATGTTAAGCTTAAGGTTATTCATTTCGGTTCATTCCATAATATTAGTCAAATCTAGATTAATTTTATAGACAATGCTGGATAGATTGTTTGCTGTACCTTCTACATAGATTAACACTCGTACCAATATATAATAACTAAAAATATGATGAATACACATCATATGAAAAACAGAGACAGCAAAATAAAAGACAAAACAAGTGAAATCAGGGTTTAGGGTCTTCAGGGTGGATAAATTATTTCAGGGACAACAGCTTTGTAACAAATTTCACCCAATCCGATAAATAAAAATATTATTTTGATTGGTCGAAGCCAAACTAGGTATACAAATTTTTCTGGTTTTGTTATATGCTCTACCAAACCCAAAATTTAAAATGGACTCAATATTGTCTAGAATTGGCATCTCCTTGTGGATCCATCTCCAGCTCAAAATGCGATCTCAGGGAGATCAACCTGATAGTATTATAACATTTAGCGCAATCCACTAGATGTGGAATATGATTTTGATTGCAACTTTTATAGAACTATCTATTATCTGGAACTCCAAAAGGTAATGAAAACAAGGTGAATATTAACCATCTTAAAATTACGTGAACGTATAGCATTATAAAGTTGAAAATTTTAATGTGGAAACATAAACAACTAAAATTAGTTTCGATCTCATTTAAATGAAACAATTGTTGCTCAAGCAACCGGGTATTACTTCTAATAGCTTACATAATTAAATTTTTAAATAGGTCGGCAATTCGTTCCCCCATTTAATAAAATGTAATACCGGTATGCCGGGTTTGGCATATTACAATACCGCAAAACTGGTATTGAAATTTTAGTTCGATAGTGAATGTCCTAATTTTTTAAATAAATTAATTTGTATTTAAAGTAATTTGATTCACGCGGACATCCTGACGCATTTTTTGTACACATATTGTACATATTGTTACGTTTTTCCAACCTTACTTCGAATTGGCCTTACTCTCAATTCGATAAACGTAATTCCCAATCTCTTCCTGAGTTCGATCACTGATTAGTAAGCAAACACACCAGGTTTTATTAAGTATTCAACACCTTAACTGTTCCACAACAAGAGGAAAACAAGGCAGCAAACAATATTCTTAACTAGAATATTCTTTTAACAGCTTCAGAAACTCCAACGGTTTATTGTAGAAATTTCCAGTAATTCAACGTTCAAAATAATACACAAATTATTTCTACTTAATAACACTTTAAACTTTATTTACAAAATAACTTTACACGAAAACTAATTTAAAGATCACTTTTATAATTTTAACTTCACAATCGCAGGTTTAAAATAAACTAATTAAAAACTACAATAGGTAATTTTCTTATATACCCTCTGCAATACTTCTAGATAATTCGACATCACTTTCCAGAAACCCTGAGAAAATATTAGAATATTCGACTATTTTACGTCATGTTGATTTGATTCATAAAATCGTTTATGTTGACCCTATTTCTAAGAAGAGACAACAACAACAATATTCATTTCATTCAATTTCTGTTGTGTTTTGTTGATTTTATTTTCCTGGAAGTGACCGTAATCGTTTAGATCTTTCTGTAATCGTCTAGATTTTTCTGCAATCGTAACAATACCCTCCACTTAAGCCTGTTCGTCCCGAACAGGATCTAGCTCTCCTTTGTATAAGGCCAATCTTTCCAAATGTACTACTTTCGCTTTGCCTCGATGGCCTTTCTTAATTCTATAAACCACGTCATTCAACTTCGTTATAATATTGTAAGGTCCTTCCCATGCAACTTGCAGTTTTGGTGATAACCCTCGTTTTCGTTGTGGGTTGTGTAGCCATACTAATTGTCCTTCTTCGAAACCTTTATTATTAGATCGTATATCATATCGGGCTTTCATTTTATCACTGGTCAGTTGTATCTTCTGCCGAACAAGATTGTGAATATCCTCAAGGTTCTTCCTGATTCGGATGACGTATTCTTGCGCAGACAATGATGTTGATGGTACCGCTCCAAATTTGAGGTCACCAGGAAGTCTTAAATCACTTCCAAAAATAGTTTGAGCTGGTGTCATGGTCGTGGTGTCATGAACTGCTGATCTGTATGCCATCAAAAATAAAGGAATGTGTTGATCCCAGTTACGTTGATTCTTACTGACCACTTTTGCTAGAAATTTCTCCAAAGTAGCATTGAATCTCTCAACCATCCCATCTGACTGTGGGTGTGAAGCTGTCGTCCTCGTTTTGTTAATCCCCAGCATTTGACAAATTTCCTGGAATACAGCTGACTCGAAGTTCCGTCCCTGATCGGTGTGGATCTCCATAGGAACTCCATAGCGGCTAATCCAATTATTTATTACAGCTTCAGCGATTGTGGTTGCTTCCTGGTTGGGAATCGCACACACTTCCGGCCATTTACTGAAGTAGTCCATGATCACAAGCACATATTTATTCTGATTATCAGTTGTTGGAAATGGTCCCGCTACATCCATTGCGATCCTTTCAAATGGAGCACCTACATTGTATTGCTTCATTTTTCCATGACTTCTTCGTGCGGGTCCTTTCACCGCCGCACATTTATCGCATTTTTGACACCACTCTACAATTGATTGCCGAGTCCCCGACCAGTAAAACCGTTGTCGTATTTTTGCAAGAGTCTTATTGATCCCAAGGTGACCTCCACTCGGTCCTTCGTGATACTCCTTCAGTACTGCTTCTATTTTCCCTTTTGGTACCACTGTAAGGGATTGCTTTATCTTGCCATCTGAGCTTTCCCATATTCTCTTTAGGCATCCATTCTCTAACTGGAGACTGTCCCATTGCGCCCAGTACGCCTTCAAAGTTGGAGTTTTATCAGAAATTTCTCCCCATACTGGTTTGCAACCCTTTTCCTTGAACTCGATGATGGGTGCAAGATCCAGATCTTCTAATTGATCTTTTCTTATGGCTTCAGCTGTCCATTCACCGTCAGGTAGCACTTGTAGTAATCGTACATCGATGATGTTCTCCTTATTTTCTTGACGACTGCAATGCTTGCATTCAACTGGACAGGGTCGTCTCGATAATGCATCAGCGTTCCCATGTGCAGTACCCTTTCGATGTTCAATGTCCAAATCGTACGCCTGCAACCGTTCGATCCAGCGTACTACTTGTCCCTCTGGATTTTTGAACTGGAGTAGCCATCTTAACGCACCATGGTCAGTTCTAAGATGAAATTTGTGACCATACAAGTATTTATGAAAATGTTTGACGCATTCCATAATGGCCAATAACTCCTTCCGGGTAACACAATAATTTCGCTCCGGCTTTGATAACATTTTCGAGAAATAAGCTATCACCTTTTCCTGACCATCTATATTCTGCGACAAGACTCCTCCTATACCTTCATTACTGGCATCAGTATCCAAAATAAACTGAACATTTGGTATAGGATAGGACAGAATTGGAGCCGTACATAATCTCTTTCGGAGCTCCACAAATGCTTGTTCTTGAGGTTCATTCCATTCAAATGCCTTATCTTTTCTGGTTAACTCATGCAGACTTTTGGCAACGTTGGCGAATCCTGGCACAAACCGTCTGTAATATGTGCACAATCCAAGGAAGCTTCGTAGTTCATGTAGGTTCTTTGGCCTTGGCCAGTTCATAACTGCTACAATCTTGTCAGAATCTGTATGAATTCCCATTGCCGTAACCTTGTGTCCCAAATATTTTACTTCTTCCTTGAAAAGTGAACACTTTTTGGGACTTAACTTTAAACCGGCTGCTTGCAACCTTTCCAGTACCTCCGCCAAGTTCCTTAAGTGGTCATCAAAGTCTTTTCCCATGACGATGATGTCATTCAAATATACAAGGCATGTTTTCCAGTGCAAGCCTTTTAGTACCCGTTCCATTAATCTCTCGAAAGTTGCGGGCGCGTTGCATAACCCAAATGGCATGACATTAAATTGCCATAGTCCATTACCTACACTGAACGCCGTTTTCTCCCGATCTTCCTCCGCAACTTCCACCTGCCAGTAACCACTCTGCAGATCCAGTGTTGAAAACAATCTTGAACCCGATAATGTATCCAGTGTATCATCAATCCTAGGCAATGGGTAGCTATCCTTCTTCGTAACTATGTTTAGTTTCCTGTAGTCAACACAAAATCTCAAGCTTCCATCTTTCTTGCCAACTAACACCACAGGTGAGCTCCAGGGACTGTCTGAAGGCTCAATTACACCAGCTTCTTTCATATCTCTTACCATTTTATCTGCTTCCTCTCTTTTAGCCAATGGTAATCGTCTTGGTGCCTGGCGTATCGGCTTTTCTGCTCCAGTGTCAATCCGATGTTTTACCATATTGGTTCTGCCATTCCCTTCAGGTGTACTACAGAATACAGACTTGTGCCGCTCCAACAATTGACGTGCTGCTTTCTTCTGTTCTTCTGAAAGCCCTTCTGTCCATTTCTGCACAAGTTGCTCCATTTCTGCCTTTTGTTGTTTTGTGTTGACCGAGCAATTGATGTTTTTCTGCTCGCACTTTATTATTTTAGCTACCTCTTCACATTGTCCTATGATTGATCCTTTTTTCATTGTTTTTTGCGTATCTGACAGATTTAAAACTCTTACTGGTATTTTGTAATCAGCATCTGATCTAACTAAAGTTTTCCCTATAACGACTTCTTTAAAATTTTCATGTTCTTTGTTGGCTTCTACAACCCACAACCTGGGTGACCCAGAACCTCCTTCCAATTTTCCCCAAATGATTGTTTCTGATTGGGGTGGCAGCTTTTCCCTGTGATCTAATATTATTCGACGAACACAATTTGAATCTTCACCATTAAATTGGAGTGGCAACTCAACATTTCCGTAAGTGAGTACTCTTTTGCCAGCATCAATAACGAATCCATTTGGCCTCATGAAGTCCATGCCCAGGATGACTTCATCCACAATGTCAGCTACCACCACTTCATGTTGAAAGTGAGTATTCCCTATTTCAAAGTTGACCACTTTCTTTCCTTTAATACTTGCACTTTCGCCAGTAGCTGTCTGCATCCGGTATCTCCCTGCTGGTTTTAGTTTCCCTTTCACAATATCAGTGCGGACAATTGTATTTGTTGCTCCCGTATCTAACGTGATGACACAACTTTTTCCATCAATATTAGCCCTAACAGTCAGGCTGTCACCTCCCCTTGTCAATCTCGAAACATCGATGAAGGTTATGGGGCAATCGGTTGTGGGAGCCAGCTTACGCCGCTTTAGGCTGACTCGTTGTAGTTTAACTGATGCGGTGCTGCTCTATCGTCTTCCCTAGCTTGCTGCACCCGTTCTTCTGCTTGACGTTGCTGCATAGGCGATGCTGATCTTGCTCGTTTCCTTCTCACATCTCTGCATTCCCTCGAAATATGACCCAACTTGCCACATAACCAGCATCGGATTCTATCACTTCTGACACTCTCTCGTAGTCTTGGTTTATAACCGTTGTCGTCAGAAAACTCCACCCGACGTATTTTGATTGATGGTTTTATAATTGCTTGTGCAGTTTCATTTGTTAAGGCATAAGCAATAGTTTCTGCGAATGTTGCTTTTGGCGACAACATTACTGCTTTTCGTGTTTCTGGATCACGAATACCATCAGTAAACGCCTCGATCTTCATTTTCTCCATAAAATTCGGTGGAGTATTCGAGTGTGCTAAATGTACAAGGCGTTCTACTGCCGAAGAATAGTCCTGAATGCTTTCTCCATTCCGTTGCAAGCGACCCTTTAACTCGATCCGGTATAGCTCCTTTTTGTGGTCGCTGCCATATTTTCGTTCCAACGCATTCATCACTTCAGCATAACTTTTGCGATCGTTTTCTGGTACTGCCTGTAATGCTTCAGCTGCTTCCCCCTTAAGAGTAACTATCAATGCAGCTAGTCGATTTTCAGCGTTCCAAACGTTTTGATCTGCTGCGGTCTCGAACTGGAACTTAAAGATGCCGAAGGATGTGGTACCGTCATACGATGGTGGTTTCAATTTAATATTAGCTACTTGCTGCACCACCTGGGAAGTAAATTTAGTCGTTTCAACATCCTGCAACCGCTTTTCGAAATCATCAACTTTGGAAAGTACCTTTTTGTTTTCGTCAAGCACTTTTTGTTCTAATTCTTGGATTTCGCTTTGAATTTTCTCGACCTTTCCATCGAATGCCGTTGACATTTGTAGAAGTTTCTCATCCAAATGTTGATGTATTCCAATTTTCAACTCATTTATTTGCTGGTTCATCTCATCCTTATTTGCAGCAAGTGTTGCAGTAATCTCTTCTTTATTAGCAGCAATGTTATTGTTGACTGTTTCCAGCTGTTGATTGATGTTACAGCTAATTTCTTCCTTTGTGGTAGCCATGTTTGTATTTACAACATCCAGTTTGTGATTCAGTTCGTCTTTATTAGTAGCTATCTGTTGACTGATGTTCAAACTCATCTGTTGCATCATAGCCATTAACTGCGTAAAATCACAATTTCCAGATGGTAATGTTGTTGTTGTTTCTGCAACAAAACTTTTCTCCTCATCAGCTGCCACTAGATCATTATTTGTACTAATCACTCCAAACTGGTAACTTTCCACGTCCATTCCATTGGCTTCCATACCTTGTCGAAGCTGTAGCATTAATTCAGTTTTGTTTCCACTTGTTGACAATCCACGTTGTTCTAGTTCTTTCTTTAACTCAAGAACCTTCAAATCACTTAATAAAACCATTATTAACAGCTAGCTAATCCGCCGATGTCACCAATGTTACGTTTTTCCAACCTTACTTCGAATTGGCCTTACTCTCAATTCGATAAACGTAATTCCCAATCTCTTCCTGAGTTCGATCACTGATTAGTAAGCAAACACACCAGGTTTTATTAAGTATTCAACACCTTAACTGTTCCACAACAAGAGGAAAACAAGGCAGCAAACAATATTCTTAACTAGAATATTCTTTTAACAGCTTCAGAAACTCCAACGTTTTATTGTAGAAATTTCCAGTAATTCAACGTTCAAAATAATACACAAATTATTTCTACTTAATAACACTTTAAACTTTATTTACAAAATAACTTTACACGAAAACTAATTTAAAGATCACTTTTATAATTTTAACTTCACAATCGCAGGTTTAAAATAAACTAATTAAAAACTACAATAGGTAATTTTCTTATTTACCCTCTGCAATACTTCTAGATAATTCGACATCACTTTCCAGAAACCCTGAGAAAATATTAGAATATTCGACTATTTTACGTCATGTTGATTTGATTCATAAAATCGTTTATGTTGACCCTATTTCTAAGAAGAGACAACAACAACAATATTCATTTCATTCAATTTCTGTTGTGTTTTGTTGATTTTATTTTCCTGGAAGTGACCGTAATCGTTTAGATCTTTCTGTAATCGTCTAGATTTTTCTGCAATCGTAACAATATATTGCATATATTGATTTGTTTCTATGAAGTGCTTGACAAAATAAAATCAACATTTTGCCTAGGACTAAACAGGAGGCAGGTAATAACTAGTTTTCTGTAGGATACCTTGTTGATTCAACTTACAGAAACTAAAATGTTAATTTTGATATGATGTGTTGAAAAATCTCACTTTGGTATAATTAATTAAATTATTGCGACCGTTTTGGTAATAATACTTTACTTATAATTCTTTTTTTTGTATATACATAACTTAAAACCTACCCATCTTAAGCAAAGATTTGCTTTCATCATAAGAAACAACAATTCAAAAATTTCAATTTAATTATGCCTTTTTTCGTTTACAACAACAAAAAATTGTTGACAATTTGAAAATTTATCTTAATTTAAATTAGTTATCCAATTATGTAAGACCAAATATTGTTTTTCGATTATGGATTGTTCCGTTTGGTTAATTGAACAAGTTTTTAAACAAATTAAATTATGTACGTTTTTAAAAGGATTTCCATATTTAGTTAAAAATCTTAATTGATTAAATTAGTTTTAACACAATCAGGGACAAGTTTAAAAATAAATCTGTTCGATATGAAACGATTTTTGGCATTATCCTATGGTAAACAAAATATTTTGTTTTAAAAGGTCGTGATAGAGTGAGTATATTCACACATGAATTAATATAGGCAACCAAAGTGCATGCCAAACGAGATTGATTGGCTAGTATACAATAATTTATTGTTTTGATTCCTTAATATTTATCACATTCTGTACCACAAACTGTACCAATAATAGCAGTTTAGTGACTTCTAAGTTTTGCGTGAGCCAGACATTCAATCACTACCTGAAGGACTGCTTCGTCTTCGTAAAAATAAAATCAGTGTGATGGATCGTTTTATTGTCGAAATCGCACTTTGTATTTTTTTTTAATGATTGTAACCTTATCGTTATTAAAAACTACGGACTACGGTACTAGTTTTTTGCATATTAACAGACAGACCCACTTCGTTGCAACAACAGGTATAGGGCTAAAGGGATTCGTTCACCGACAGTAGAGTCATTTTTACCTCTCACCTTTACTGTTATACCGTCGGCGTAGCATACAGTGGGAAGCCATAATTGTTTAGCTTGTTTTGAAACTCATCAGCGACTATCAGTCATAGCAATGGAGAGTACCACTCCATGGGGACATCCTCTAGAAACCCAAACAGTTTACGATGTATTTCCTAGTGTATCTGTAATTTTCCGACGACTCTACAGAGTAATGTTGATGATCCACGTCAAAATGTGCGTGTTCAGATTTTTCCTTTTTAGTAATATTGCTTGAAAATGGATATCACCAAAGGCCCCTTGTATGTCCATAAAAATGCAAGCAAAAGCCTTTTTGTATTTCAGGGTGCTCTAAATCTTTTCCACGATTATGTGCAATGTTTCCGTAGACTTTCCGGTTTGGTATAAGTTCAGAAGGTTTTTCTTTTGCGTTTTCAGAAGAAAAGATGTAAAACTTATTGGCCTGTATTCGTTCTATTTCTTGCCTGGCTTGGATATGAATCAACTGCTCTAGCTTCGGTCCATATCTGAGGAATCTACGCATCGCTAAAACTTGCTATAAACAGACACCCGAGGTATGGGATAATGGCAGTAAAACCTTTTTGCAGGAAGACCAGGAATATTGCATCGCGTTCTGGGGATATTAACGGTCCGAACGATTTGATTGCCCAAATCATTCTGTTGGGGTAGAACATTCTATTGGCTAGTTGGTCTGAAACCTGCCTAGTTTCAGGATCCAACGGACTAGAGTTAGCCTGCAGATTAAACCAGAGGGTTTATGTGATCAGAAGAAAACATTTTCTGGAGTCGAGCTGCAGCCGATAGCAATCGTTCCGCAGAGCTCTCTCTATCTCTTTTTGATTGTCTCAGTTCTTTTTTGTAGTTAGTAAGAGCCTATTGGTACTCCGTCCATTTGTTTGTTCTTTTTGCTTTGTTAACGAGCTTGCGAATTTTATTCTTTCTTCTCTTCAGATTGTCGTTCCACCAAGGTACATCTCTGGTCCTTTTAGACTTGGCAATTGGATAATTGTGGTGGTATGTTTCAGTGATAACGTCCTACAGGTGGTTTGTCGCATAATCGAGCTCCATTGTGGAGTTGATCCTGCCACAATCGTCTAAATTATCCCGAAGATGTACTTTAAAAAGATCCCAATCGGTCTTCCTGGGGTTCCTAAAGTGGAGAGCACTCTTCAGTTGGTGTTCTATGTTGAAGCATATGTATGCGTTGTCCGACATAGAAGCTACATCCAAGTCATGCCAGTTACTGATAAAATTTTCGGTGATGTTGTTGCTCAGAGCTAGGTCCAGGACCTCGTTTCTGATTGTGCTTCTAGAGGTGGTTCTGCCTTTGTTAGCTATAAACATGTGATTTGTATATAGGTATTGGAGCAGACTCACCTTTTGTGTTGTTGTTGCTACTACCCCACACGTGGTGATGAGCATTGGCATCACACGCAATTATTAGGTTGTAGTGTTTGTCGTTGCAATTCCGATTTAACTTGCTTACCTTATCAGGTGGCATTTACTCCTGATCTCCAAGAAAGTATGTATACACAGATGGTAAAATGAACTTGCGAACTGCGCTATGGGGAAGAAGGATTTCAATCTACACAGTTAGATCAACTAACGTCAACTTAACGTGCACTGTTGGATCTTTACAAATAAATTCTGTTAAGGGAAATGCTTTTAAGCGTTTGTTGAAGAGAACCATAGTTCTGAGTCTCATCTGGTCTGAGAAGTATATCAGTTGTATGTTTTTGTTGAAACCTTTTATTTTTTTTTGCTGTCTGCCAATGGTACATCCTGTTCGATAAAGTGGTTCAAATTAGCTGAGGCCATTGCTAACCTGTGCAGATTAATTTGAATGCAACTTATTTTAGGAATTTTGTAGAGAATTGGACTATTTAAAAATAATATCCCAAGCCCTGACCCTGGAAAATCTCTTATTTACACTAATTTTTCAATACAAACAAATCAATAACCAAAAATTTAGCTAACAAAAAAAATAATTTGGGATAAACTATGAAAGAACATAAAATTATATAAAATAAATATAAAGCTTACATTATAAATTGTATATGATGATCCACTTCTTACTAAAGTAAATTGTATTGTATGCACCTCATTATTAGTTCGATATGTATATGCACTACAATCAGATTCAGATCAGATCTTCGTCTTCTTCCATCTATATTCCTATAGAATATACATGTAGTTTTTTTTTTTCAAATTTTCCAACCCACAACTATCAACCATTGTTCCTTAACAAAGTATTTTATTTCCCTAAGCTTGATGTGAGATAGCTAATGCCAAACGAGATTTGTCACAAAATTTCATTGTATATAATCAGGAATTTATATCCAGTATTATATCCATATAAAGAAGAGACGAAATTACACTGTAATCGACCAACAACATCAAACTTTTGACTTTCCGAATCAATATCATAATACAAGTGTCCTCAAGTACTACCGTGTGCATATATGTTTCGCGTTGAAAAAAAATCTATCACTTTCAAATATTGATGACGAGCTATATTTGTATGCGCTTATTGAACACAATTTCTTAGATTCCAATAACAATCATCTTTTACTTTTCTTAACCGCCATCGATTTAATTATTTTCCAATAAATGGTGTGGAATAATGAACAATTAAACACGCTCATAATTTAAAATACAAAACTATGCCATTCATAATAAATCAACAATGCCGAACTTTGTATTTTATTTGTTTGTTTCATTTTAGGGTTCCGTTTTTTATACGGAACACTATTGGTGAGAGTACAACGTGTTTTTCACATTTTTTCGATTATCTCGTGAACCATTAATCCGATAAACTTAAAATTTGAGGTGCTTATAAAACTAACCTATCCACACAAGATGGCGGGTTAAAAAATAAATAAAGTTGTGTTCGTTTGTTTTAAGGAGGTACGATGTAAAGCCTTTGAAAACATACATTTTTTTAGCGAGACGAGCAGGGTATCATATGAAAGGGCTTTATTTCAGCATTATTTAAAAATATATTTTGGAATTTTACACCTCACCATTTTTTGTATAATTTTGAAAAATGACGTTTTCTCGATGTTTTATTGCCCCGATTAACTCCGACTCTACTGCATCGAAAATCTTGAAATATATTTGGAATGATAGAAAACTGAGTAGGTTTTGAATGAAAAATATAGAAAAGTTGCAGACACTCATAACTATATTTATTAAAGGGGTGGGAATGTTAAGAGGTAAAAACATCATTTAAAACCAGGTCATGTGGGGTGTTCTTACTTAATTTTAGAAATATTGCCATTTTTTTAGAATTTTGCAATGCATGGTTTTTGACTTCTTATCAATAAAGTGACAAAAAAAGTTGGTCCCTTCCCTTGCATTTCGAGCCTAATTAACAGAAAAATTTGAAAAAATTCACAGAGACAGGAAGTTTGTTAAACTCTGAACAAAAAATATAGCGAACTCTCAAATAATTATATTTTTGTGTTTTTAGGGGTTTGGGGTGGGGAAGGGTAAAAAAAACTTTTTTTTACCCAAGCGAGCGGGGTATCATTTGAAAGAACACCAAATTTCCAAAACATAGCAATTTTTTTTAGAATTTTCCGGTACACAGTTTCGGAGTTGTTCTAAAAAATGTGCAAATTCCAGACCGTTCTCCCCCTCTACGTTTCGACACTGATTAACAAAAAAAATTGAAAAAATTCATAGAGAAAGAAATTTTGCTATATTTTGAACGAAAATTATAGCAAACTCTTAAATAATTATATTTCTGTGTGTTTAGGGGATGGGTGTAAGGGGGGTAAAAAAAACCTTTTTTGACCCAAACGAGTGGGGTATCATTTGAAAGAGCACCAAATTTCCAAAACATTGCAATTTTTTTTAGAATTTTGCGGTACACAGTTTCGGAGTTATTCTAAAAAATGTGCAAATTCCAGACCGTCCCCCCCCCTACGTTTCGACACTGATTGACAGAAAAAACTGAAAAAATTCATAGAGACAGGAAGTTTGCTATATTTTGAACGAAAATTATAGCGAACTCACAAATAATTATATTTCTGTGTGTTTAGGGGATGGGTGTAAGGAGGGTAAAAAAAAACTTTTTTTGACCCAAGCGAGTAGGGTGTCATTTGAAAGAGCACCAAATTTCAAAAACATTGCAATTATTTTTAGAATTTTGCGGTACACAGTTTTTGAGTTATTCTAAAAAATGTGCAAATTCCAGACCGTTCTCCCCCCCTACGTTTCGACACTGATAGACAGAAAAAATTGAAAAAATTCAAAAGACAGGAAGTTTGCTATATTTTGAACGAAAATTATAGCGAACTCTCAAATAATTATATTTCTGTGTGTTTAGGGGATGGGTGTGGGGAGGGCAAAAAAAACTTTTTTGGAACCAAACGAGCGAGGTGTCATTTGAAAGAACACTTAATTTAATAAACATTGCAACATTTTTTAGAATTCTGCGATGCACAGTTTTTTAGTTATTGATGAAAAAAGTGCTATTTTAAGTGTATGTATACCACCCTATATTTGGACGCTGATTTATAGAACAAATATTCCCAATTTAGACCATTAAAATACTGGTTATATCTTTCTTTAGCTAACATAAACAGCTATGGATAAGATTTAACCTCAAGTAACATTTTTGATCAATGTAGATGTGTTTGACATTTACTATTGACGTTTACGATTAAACATTTATTCTGTTATGCGTCCATAGTCTGGCGATATAAAGACTTTACAACATAACTTTATGTCATTTATTTTTGATATTGTGTTCTTTTACATTCACGGAACCCTTGGCGAGCGAATTTTATTCGCACTTGTCCGACTTTTATTATATTGCAACAAAAAAAATCTTCATATACAAAATTTAATTTAAATGCCACGAAAATTTTAACTAGTTTTAAAACAAAAAGTCAGGCAAGTGCGAATATAATTCGCTCGCTGAGGGTTCCGTGTATATAATATTTGAGAAAAAGACAGTTTTTGTTAGTATAGTTTCACGTTTATTTGAAATTATGACTAGTAAAAAAATTTTAGTATCGATTTAGCAAAATCCCTACACCCATGAATTTTTTAAATTTTTTCTATTGTAATGTTCGTAGATAAGAGGCGGGACAAAAAAAATTTTACATTTTTGAAAATAAGACAAAAACTGTGCTTTCAAAAATTACAAAAAAAAACTATTTTGCAATACAAAAAAAATCACATTTCATATGACACCCCACATGCCATGATCAAAAATAATTTTTTTTCCAAATTTCTACTTTAAATCCCCTCTAATGAACATTTGAAATTATAACAACCAAAAAAAGTTTTAATTTCGATTTAGCAAAATCCTTACGTCCATGAATTTTTTTTAATTTTTTCTTTTGTAATGTTCGAAGTTAAGGGGGGGGGACAAAAATAAATTTTGCATTTTTGAAAATAGATCAAAAACTGTGCTTTCGAAAATTACAAAAAAAAACTCTTTTGCACTGCAAAAAAAAAATCACCTTTCATATGACACGCCCGCCATGATCAAACATAATTTTTTTCAAAATTTCTACTTTAAACCCCCTCTAATGAACATTTGAAATTATAACAACAAAAAAAAAGTTTTGGTTTCGATTTAGCAAAATCCCTACACCCACGAATTTTTTTAAATTTTTTCTTTTGTAATGTTCGAAGTTAAGGAGGGAGACAAAAATAAATTTTACATTTAAAATGTAAAATAATAAATCGAAATTTGTGCATTACAACTGTAAAATTACAAAATTATTGTAACTATTACTGTAAAATTACAAAAAAAACTCTTTTGCACTACAAAAAAAAAATCACCTTTCATATGACACCCCACACGCCATGATCAAACATAATTTTTTTTTCAAAATTTCTACTTTAAACCACCTCTAATGAACATTTGAAATTATAACAACAACAAAAAAGTTTCTGTTTCGATTTAGCGAAATCCCTACTCCCATGAATTTTTTTGTTTTGTAAGGTTCGAAGTTAAGGGGGGGGGGGACAAAAAACCACTCGTTTTCGGTAATAACTCAAAAACTAAGCAGTCGAAAATTCAATGCACATTTTTTTTGAAATACTTCCATTTTTTTCGATTTTTATAGACTAAATTCGATTCCTTAAAAAAAACTTTTGTTTTACTATCTCCTTATCTATGTCCATAAAATATAGATAAAAACAAATATTTCAATTTTTTTGTTATCATCAGGTGTGGGACAACACATTTAATAACTATAGAAAATTTCAAGTTGATAGCACTTATAGTTTGTGAGTAAATTGATTATGTAGAAATTCGGACGGACACCGAAGTCTCACCAATAGGGTACCGTTTTTACCTTTTCAAAGTACGGAACCCTAAATATAGATTGATTTTACAAATTTAACTTGAACAATTAATTAGTCAAAACAATTAAAATTTAAAACACTTGTGGCACAATACACTACTGATTACAACTTTATTGTTTAATTTTATTTTACATAATGATCCTGAATCAAAATATGTTCGGAGATAAATAGCATTTTCCTTGTTTTTGTTTCTTTCTTTATTGTCCTTTCATCGTAAGAAAAATTATCCGTTTAAACTTTTACAATCTACATATATCATCCAATCAAACAACTTTTCTAAAAACTCAATAAATTTGAACAGCTGTATCGTTCGAGGGCAATGAACTAAAATTACATACATAAAAACTTTTATATCCTTTCCTTCTATAAAATAAAGGCCTGAGTTATATCTGTATATTCCTACTTTTAGAAAAATATTCGAAATAGTCAATCGTTACAATTTTTTTGTTCATTAGACGGCTATGGTGGTCCAGTGGAGGCTTTCGGTAAACCATACTTTATGCGTGGCTCTGCGTTAGTTGCCATGGACGCAACAATTCGCTCGTATAATCTTAGAAGGTCGAAGTAACTCGTACTCTTTTACCGTACGTACCTGTACCTTCCAGATCATTATCCTCTGTACCGCATTTCGAACCCACTGCACCGATGTATTATCGGCACAGTTAAGCAGCAACCAATTATTTTTTGGTAGCAGTCTTCGAAGTGAGGTTTAACCTCGAATTATTCCTTTACTACCGAATTCATTTGTTGTCTTTTTACCTCGCTGAGCTGCTTAGAACTCAGGAAAGGAAATGCTGGAAAGCCTTCAGCTACGATGTATACTTTGATGCTCTTGACGACATCGCTGAATGTTGAACGTACAATTGTACTCGCAACATTGCTTGTGGTGTCCCCTAGTCCATGCTGTAGTCTGGTCGCGGACCAGATGTAGCTGTCTGTGGAGTCTTACGATGCCTCAGATTTGACCCTCTTGCTACTCTTGATACGTGTGTTCTTCCTTCTATCTATTACCTTTAGAGCTAGCTCCTTAGGAATCCCACCTTTAACCAGGGTAGCCAGGTCAAAAGATTTGGGAAGGGGAGACTTGTATGACTTCCTCTTCAGAGAGGCCTTTATTTATTAGTGCCCTCTTGCGCTTTTTGTTTGTGGCAAGAAGGCATTAGGGCTGATCGTCGGATCGAGGAACGCCCGGTTTCCGTTCACTTAATCCGACTATATTGGACATGTGGATACTAGCTACCTTTGTTTCGATATATATCCGATATGATGGTTACTGCTGACATGTCAGATTCACTATTATATTCTGAGTCACATGCGGTCCTGATTGCCGATTCCGGAGCGGAATCAGAATCGTTTGTGAACTAGTACTTCACTACAGAGCCCTGATGCTGTGTGTGGTAAGGCTATATTGAAACTGGAGGACGCCCGGTATCCAGAGTTCCATACTAGTGACCACGGATCCCCTTGACCATGCTAAGCTATCAGCTTACGTACAAACTGGTTTTGTTTACGAGTTTTGAGTCACACAAATTATGCCCAAAAAGCTTCTAAAACTATGGGAAATCATAATAGTTTATATCATGAAGTATTAGCCTATGTCATATTTTATAATGGAATAGGCTTTAATTGTTAGGTTATGGGATGGCCTTAAATTAAAAATCAACTAAAATTGCTTTCATCAACACCTTAGAACGCGTATTGTCGCGAGACCTAGACCACCCTGGCAACCCTCTAATATGTACAACTTTGTCCAAAACTCTCCCAACTATCGGCAATCACACTAACAGCTTAATAACTTCTACCATCCATTATACAAATTGAAGAAGTTAAATTTATTGAAGGTTTAAACAAAAACTTGTTCGAGAACTCCCCTCCCTTTGTCTAATTTCTACCGCAACAGTTGCATCTGCGTTGTGTCTTTCAACTTTGCAAAGAACCAGGACTGAGCAAGATTGGTCATTAGATTTGTAGTTTCTACAAAGTAATAAATTTAGGGTCTAGTTTTAATCTTCCATTGCAAGTTGAGTTGAAAGGTTTCTAAAGACTTGGTTTTCATATAAATGCATTGATGTGCCGTTTATTAGTGCAGTGGTGATAAACAAATATCTATTTTTGCAGAGAGTCACAGTACTTTCAAAAGGATAGGCACTCAAATATTGCTTGTTATCCACTGGACTACGTTTGCAACTCTACTTAGATTGTCAGGCAAACTTTTCAAAGGCTCGGCACACACTTTACCTAGAGCTGACACATTTTCCGTGAGCCAAGGGCGTTGAAAAAACATAAAGACCGATTTAAGACATCGTTATGAGTCCTAAAAAATTTTATTTATAAGGTACAGCTTATTACAGTGGCTAATGCCACTGACTAAACAACATATTACTCTATTTTAAGGTCAATTAGTACATCATGCACTTTCTCATTGTATTGTTTTGATATCTTTTTCACCAGACTACTCTTCAACAAAAAAACTTGATTATGTAGTTATATAGCACTGGGGCTTGTTTCTACCCGATTTACGTTTTTGTTAATTCTTATGCCTCCTTCGGAAAAATTTGTTCCAATCCAATGTCTTTCACAAAAGAAAACTCTGATGTATTTTATTCCCTTTGTGTACACTACAAACTCTTTTTATTTAATATTAAACTTTTGCATAGCTATTAACTAATTTTATATCAATTTTTAAAACTATTCTTTATTGATTTAATAACTTTCGTTAACAAGAAATAGGAATTTATAATCAAAAATTTTATAAATATTTCATTTCAGATTGAAGAAAATAGTCGTGCCTTAGCGTATTTGGGTCATAAGTTTGGTGGTTCAACGAGTTCATTAGATAGTAGTACGGCAACATCTATAAGTGACATTAAAGCTGAAAAGTGGAAACAAGGAGCTAGAAAAACATTACTACAATGGGTTACAAACGCTTTACCGAAGTAATAAGCTGTCATACATAAAAATATAAACTGGTTTAAAATAAAATTTTGCTTTTTTTTGTTTTAGGGATTCTGGTGTTGAGGTCAGAGATTTTGGAACAAGTTGGCGTGATGGTGTTGCTTTCTTAGCATTAATTGATGGTATTAAAGCAAATTTAGTTAATTTAGTTGAGCTACAAAACGCATCGAATAAACATCGACTTGAAACTGCGTTTGATGTTGCTGAAACAAAGTTAGGTATTTCACGGCTTTTAGATCCAGAAGATGTGGATGTTGATAAACCAGATGAAAAGAGTATAATGACATATGTTGCACAATTTTTGCAAAAGTATCCTGAACCCAAAGTATGATTTGTTGTTTTATTTTTAATCTTGATTTTAACTACAAAATTCTATTTTTATTTCAGGGCAGCGGAATGAAGTATACTTTCCAAGAAGAGCATGATGATTTCCTTGAATGGTTGAGGAATAAAACGCATCATTGTGAAACAATGATGCAACATGATAGTTTTCCTAATGATTTTTCAAAATTTTTGATATTAAGAACGGAAGTAAATAGTAAACAAGAATTTTATGATAAACTTAAGAAAATTAATGAAGTTCCAAATAAGGTGACTCATATATCTTGGAATGAAATTTCAGAACTATGGGATAAGTTAGAGTATTATTTAAATTATTGGCTGTGGTTATTAGACTCAAATCTGATAGGTGATTTTGGAATTGTGGGAAAATGGTTAGCAGAAGCAGAAAAATTATTACTAGATAACAATATACCGTCTGGAATGAATGAAGAAACTGCTTCAATAATTAGTAGAAAATTAGAAGAACATAAACAATTTTTCGCAACAACACCTCAAATTATCGAGAAGTTTGAAAAAGCGTTGAATACCGAGTGGGTGAATCGAGTACCAAAAGATCAACTAATTAATATGAAAAACAGGTTGTACGGTATAACCGAAAAGGCAGCTAAACGACGCATCTATTTAAAATTCTTAGAACATAAATGTTGTTTAATCGCATTTGTGAATTTAATTGAGAATAAACTACGGGGATGGAGTATAAAATATGGACAACAACATGAAGTTGAACAACTCTCAGACCAATATAAAAACTTTATATCAAGAAATAAAATATTCCAAGAATTTAGCAGAGCATTTATTGATATGCAACAAGTTGTTGAAGAATACAAACGTGATGGAGATCTTACAAAAAGAGATGAACATAATATTGAAAATTTCTTAAAGGAAACCGAAGAACGTTGGAAACATGTTTCTACGGAGCTAAGGTGTGTTCAAAACTTACTAGACGAAGTCATTGCTAATTGGAAGCGATGGAATTCAATCTATCCTGAATTAATTGCATGGACCAGTGAAGCAAAAATTCATTTAAATGAATCTGAAGATGATCGTTTAGAATTCTTCCAGAACATAAGTGTTTGGAAAGATAAGTTTACAATTTTACATGATTCAGCAAATGTCTTAATGGCCACTTGTAATAATGAAGTATCGAGTGATATCAGAGCAAAATTATCAAAGTTAACCAATGATTGGGAATTTATATTTAATGCATCAAAGAAATATATGCATTCTGGAGATATTTTACGTAATCGAAGCGAGTTCCGAACGGGCTTGTCAAAACTAGAAGATTGGTTGAATAAAGCCGAAAACATTTTATCAAAACAACCAAGTGCTGCCACGGAGCAAATTAAACAGCATGAACAGGAATTAAAAATTGTTCAGTCTGAGTTTGAAGATGCAGAAGAACTTTTCAGAAATGTCAGTAAAGTATTCCAATTACTTATTCAAGACTTATCCCGTGATGATGTTAACAAAAATATGGCAATACTCAAGGCTGAAAAAGAACGATCAGTTCGCCTAAAGGCGGCCATTACAGCGAAAATAAATCTCTATAATCAAGTTTTAATGCAATATGAGTCGTTAGAAAGTGGACAGAAAGAAATCCATGCCTGGTTAGACGATGCTGAACAATTACTAAGCTCTTTATCGTTGTCTGGAGGTAGAGAAAATATCCAAGTTCAACTTAATACTCATAAAACGTTTTTCGCTCGTAGTCTTTACTACAAGTCAATGCTAGACAGCAAAAACAAAGTATTTCAAAATTTACTTAAATCAACTAACCTAGATAAAAGCATTGATATCAGTCAAACAAACGAAAAAATGGAGCAACTAAATAAGCGATTCAACTACGTTATTCAGAATTCACAACATTGGGAAAGTCGTTTGAAAGAAGCAGTTCGTTGCTGGAATAATTATAAAGATACAGAATATTTGGTAGCTGATTGGATAATCCGAGCTGAAACGATAATCAATGAAAGTTTTATTGATTCAAAAAAATCAATTGAAGCACAAAAGCTATTTTTCGAAAACGTTAATGAAAAATGGATAAATAATTTTATTCAGGCTTCACACGATTTAATAAAATACTTACCTGAAAATGAAGTGGCCTTAATTGTCAATCACACAAAAGATTTACAAACGAAATGGAATAGTTGTTTAAAAAATGCTCCACTTCATTTAATCAAAAAGGAATTTCGTTTGGAACAAAATCACTTTGATCAATGTCTAACCGAAGTTGAAAATGAGCTACATGCCGAACAACAGCTACTCAATAAAAACGAAGATGTTGAAAC
This sequence comes from Diogma glabrata, assembly GCA_963693315.1. Taxonomy (NCBI): domain Eukaryota; kingdom Metazoa; phylum Arthropoda; class Insecta; order Diptera; family Cylindrotomidae; genus Diogma; species Diogma glabrata. The sequence continues at coordinate 96,089,121 of OY856186.1, forward strand.
AATTTTAACACGTAATGAAAACTATTTCCGAACTCAAGGCTCTGTAATGAAAATTCAAAAATCCTTAGAAAACATGAAGCGATTGAATAAGTTATATTTGAATAATTCGCCGGATTTATTAGATTTAGATGAAGCGGTTGCGAAAAATATTAAAAATTGGGAAAGTGTTCAAATTAAAACGGAGAACGTTCGTAAAGTGTTGCAACAGATTCCGATTCAATGGCTGAATTATCATAAAAAATTTAATGAAATTGAAATGTGGATGAATATGGTTGATCAATCATTGCAGAACATTTTAAGCGATGTTAATACAATGGAAGAGTTCGAAAAGGAAAGAATTGTTTTTCAGGTAGGTCAAATAGTTATATTTTGTTAAATTATTTGTAAATACCCTAAATTTATTTTTAAATCTTCGTTGTCGATATGACAAAAATGGAATGTTTGTTTTTTTTAAACATGTTTGTTTTTACACTATGATGATTTACAACATCCAACTTCATACACATCCATTTATTGGAATGTTTTCTAAAACAAAAAGCACAGTGCTTCGGTGTCACTAAAGGTTATGTCATTTTTTTGGAATGTCTTTGAAGTTCTTAAAAGAACTAGAGCAAACATCAATAATCCTGTTATTTTACTAAGCAAACGAATTCTGGACACACGAAACAAGGATGCTACTACGGTGGTAGCACGTAACAAAAAAAAAAATTACTAGGACACTGTAACAACACACTAATCACCACTAACGCCCGAAATTCTTCTTCCAAACTTCTTTTTATCCTTCACAAAAAAATATTACGCCCCAATTTCTCTAGTTGCGCCGACGATGGAACGATTTACACGCTTTGTTGCATATGGCGAATATACCGCTGTTTCCACGTGCTGGATATGTAAATCTGTAAGAAGCTTTTGAAAGACATGGCTGGTGAATTGTTTCCCTGAATCGCTATGGACAAACTCAGGAACTCTAAACAAAAAGAATACTTCATTCCTAAGATAAGAAATCATCTTGGGTGACTGTGAGTTCGGCATGGTCTTCAACAAGGTAAACTTAGTGAGATGGTCCAAAACTATTAGAATCACAGTACTTTCGGATTTTGAACGTGGGGACGGTCCCAAGAAGTCTAAGTATACGCGTTGCCATGGACGTTCATTGGGAACCCTAGCTCCAATAGGTGACCTAGTATTTATGTTAGCTGATTTGGACACTTTGCAAACCTCACATGACACAACTTAGTTATATACCTGAGACCTCATCTTTGGTCAAAAATACAAAGCGCATTTGGAACTACTTTCCGGGTGCCTTCTGGTGTATAATAGCAAAATTCAGATTCTGTAGCTTAAGGCTCCACCTCGCCAATCCACCACTCAGTCCTTCTGGCCCTGGGACAGTAGTTATTTAAGACTGGAGTGATCCGTTGTCAAGGTAAAGCGATAGCCTTCGATGCAACCTCGAAACTTTTTAACGCAAAGAATCACTGCCAGACACTCTAGTTCCGACAATGAATAATTGCGTTGAGCCTTATTTAGCTTCCTCGAAAATAACACGATTGGACACTAGTTTCCTTTGTCATCTAGCTGGTAAAGAACGCTACCCACCCCTGTAATGCTAACATCACAGTGGATGAGAACCCATTAGAGTAATTAGGATTGACTAACGCAGGTACGGCGGTCGACAGCGTTTTTAAACTTTCTAAAGCGGCCTGGCCTCTGGAGACCATTTAAAATTCTTATGGCCGTTTGTTTAGCAGGTTAGTGATTGGTGGTAGCCACTAGCGTAGCTAGGAATAAAACGTTGATACCACCCAGCCATTCTTAAACAACGGCGTGCTTGTTTTACCGATATCGGTGCCGGATACTCTCTAATTGCTTTTGCTCTGATTACCTGAAAAAACCAAGATGTCTGACTTTCCCCAGCATAAATTTGTTTTTTTCAACATTAATTGTTAACCCAGCTACCTTTCAATAGCTTCCTTCAATATGTTCCGATATGATCAATAGGTCGTTTAAATAGACGAACACTCTATCGTGATACTCATGGGGAATTACCTTTGCATAAGTCGAAATAGTGGTTGGGGGCACTACACAGACCGAATTGCACTACTCGAAAAACGTACAACGGTCACCTGAGTACCGTGAATACCTCAGCTAAAGTTTTCTGCCAAAATGCATCTTTAAGATTGATACTATATATAAATTACTTACTCGTCTTACTCAGGCGGCCAAGCAAACCCTCCAATAAAGGGAGAGGGTAGGCATCCTTATTCGTTACTAAATTAGCCTTGCGCGAATCGAGACATAATCGATTTTTACCATCTGTCTTTTGAACGAGGACCACTGGCGAGCTTCATGAACTAGAACTTACTTCAACTCGTAGATTTTTCCTGAACTACTGATCATACGGGGTAGTGCCTCTATTAATTAGTGTGCTATCTCCCACGTTTATAACATTCTCGATCAGATGAGTTTTCCCAAACCTTGTCTATCAGAAGACGGATACAAGTCTCTTATCCGCTCTTGCTCTCTCATTTGTTCTGGAGTAAGTACATATCGAATCATTTGGGCCACTCAACGTAACTTCATTTAGAAGTGAAGGGCCAATACTAAAAGACTCCCAAAAGTCAATACCCAGGTACAGTTCTCCCTGTAACCCCTCCGTTACCCACCGAATTTGGTGAGTGTCTCTATAGAGAGACCTTCCTTGATTAACGCAATCTTCCGTTTTCATTTATAGCAAGTTATTTGGATTGGATGTCGGATTAAACAGTTCGGATTCAGCTGTGCTGGCAAGTGGATATTGGCTAGCTATAATTGATTGCTTGAATCTTAACTTTGTAAAGTATTTTCCCAAAAAGTTATACTCGAGAATTCCATAGAATTTAATATTGTGAATTTGTTGCTTGTTAAATGATGTTTATGGATACGCCACAAATTCAATTTTGTTTATTCATGAATATAAAATTCAAAACAATAAAAAACTTGAAAACATTTTTCCTTTCATTTCATGCAGCTTAAGACACTTACGGTAATTGTTTTCATATAAACAAACGAACACTTATTTGTTATCAATTACTGTAATTTGTATAACTTTTTGTTTTATATTTACAGAACATATGTCACGAAGCTGACTTTAAACGCGAGGATATGAAATGGTTAGTAAAAACACTGGATTCTCTATTACCATATACAACAGAAGACGAATCTCACATAGAACAAAAGAAATTGGAGAATCTAATAAATCGATATAAAAGCTTGATTCCAACAATTGAAGTAACGATGACAAAAACAGAAGTTATTTCAAAATGTTATACATATAAACGTGAAATTCGAGAAGTTGTTACATTACTAAATAAAGTACGAGATCAAACGTTACAAATTCCTCCACCTGAGAGTTTAGATGGTGTAAACCGAATGATCCAAGAACAAGAATTTGCTGTTAATCAATTGGATAATCAACGATCCCATATAATGTCGATGATACAACGTGGCAAAGATTTGAGTAAAGATGTTCATGCGCCATCGTTTATATCATCTGAAATCAAATCTTTAGAATCGGGATGGAGTGAAACCTATAATGAAACTGTCGATAAATTAAGAAACTTGAAAGGAATTCAAATTATCTGGAATAAATTTGATGATAAACAAAATCAAATTTATTCTATCATCAATGATGCAGAGACTGAGCTAAGATCAATAACGCCATTACAAACTGATCCTCAAAACGTAAGCACCGATTTAAAAAATAAAAAAGAGTTGAATTCGCATTTAAGTGTTATCTCACGTGAGTTGATGGAGAGCTTAAGGGAGCTTAGCAATTCATTGAAACCACATATTGCACCGGATAAGGTTCCAAAAATTGATAAAAGTGTTAGTGAAATAGAAAAACGAGTTTTTAACACCGTTGAGCATATTAAGGATAGAGTTCATTATCTAGAAGATTACAGTAGTAAATGGAATAATTACAAGGAACGATTAGTAGAATTACAAAATTGGGCTTCTTACGTTGCTCCAAAAATGTTAGAATCATTAAACGTTGACGACTTAACACCTGAAGACAAAGTTGATCGAGTTTATCAAATTCAAACTGCTGTAACAGAAAAAATGCGAGAGCTAGATATTTTGACGAGTGATGCCATGTACCTTGCACCTAAAGAAGGCAATATGGCCGAAGCTAAGCGATTAAAATCTGAGGTTGCAAAATTGCAAGCTACTTTATCGTCACTAAATAAAAGTGTCGAGAAAGAAGTCAGCATTATCGAAAATGACGTTCAAAAATGGAAAAATTATAAGAGAGAAATTAATACATTAACACCATGGATCGAACAATTTGAAACAGCGATTAAAGAAAACGTCTCAAAACCAATTAATCTAGCAGATGCTGTTCAAATTCTTGAAAAATCAAAAGCCCACGAAGTTGAATGTGTTCAACAAATAAGTAAACTGAATACATTGAAATCAATTTGTAGCAATTTACAAACAAAAACGAATGCTCCAGATGAAATCGATGCCATCAATTCGAAACTAAATTCAACAATAAATACAGTTAGTCAAACAACAAATAAATTTGATAAGTTAGTAGCGAATTGGAAATATTTAGAAACAGAAATTGAAAATATTGAGGCATGGATAACAAACATGGAGGAATCATTGATAAATAAAGCTTTACAGTCAACACCACAAACTGATCGACAGCAAAAAATGTTGGTTAACTTAAAATCATTAAACAATGAAGTTTCCGAACAACAAGCAAAATTAATCCATTTATCACAGTATACTGATCAAATCAGTATGAATTTAGCAAACCCAGCTGCCAACGAGCTCAAAGAACGAATTTTAAAAATTAAAGAAAAAATGTCACAACTTTCCGAAAAGTTGCGATCAAAAATAAATGATCTCTCTGATACGTTGATCGCACGTCAAGAATTTAATTCACAAGTTGGATCGTTTATTAATTGGATGGATCAAATTCGTGGAAGGATTAATGGATTTAATATTATAAATCCAGAGAAAATTGAAGTGGCTTCACAGGATATTCATAAGTTGTTACAAGAGCATGCGGAAAAAGTTCCTAAATTCAATGACATTTATAATAATGTTAAAAATATTTCTTTGAACGCTGCTCCAGAAGATCAAGTTGTATTGAATGACACATATTCAACTATTGTTACAAGTTTTAAAGATATTGAAAATGATTTGTTATTGAAAAAAGATAATGCACTAAAATGGAATGAGTTTTTGTCATGGAAGAATGATATTGACAATCAGTTGAATTTCATACGACGACAAGGTGATAAAGGCGAACCGAATGACATTATAGCACTGTTCAACGATGTCGAACAAATAGGTTCTGGTTTGAACTATTGGAAAGGTTTTGTCGATAAGTTGGATAATAATTCAATTTTGGAAGTTAAAAATTTGAACACAGGACAATCATTATCGGCTTCCAATATTCTTAACAATTATGAGAAGGAATTAAATGAGCTTAAATTTAAACTAAAAAATAAAAAAGATTCGATGTTGAAGTTTGAAGAACGTAAGATCCAGTTCAATGAAGTTAAATCAAATCTCGAGAAACAATTGATATCAAACCAAGAAAAATTAAATAATCATCTTTTGCTTAATTCGGATGTTTCGAATATTGATGAAGTGATTGGTCAATTAGAAGAAATGAAAAATGAAATTCTATCTGAAACTGTTTCGAAGAATAAAGTACACGATGAGGGACATCTTTTGGTTAAACAGGATGTCGCTTTAATGATTCCTATTCAAGAATGTCTTTTGGTTTTAGACAAGAACTGGGATATAATTCAGGAAGAGGTTGATAATCGATTAAATCGATATTTAATATTAAACGAAGCTTTAAAAGCGTATAACGAATCCGATAAACAGTTCCAAAATGATATTAAACAAATTGAAATAAGTAATTTTGAACCTAACAATGAGCAAGAACTGGTAGCGGTTATAGAAGACACAAAGAAACTGTACGAGCTTATGAAAAAACTAAAAGGCAGTTTAGAGGATATGGAGCGAAAAGGTAATGCTGTCGTCAAGAATTTAAACATCGGAAATGAGATGGCATTTGAGAAAATTTCGAATGATTTAGAAACTCATTCTAAAGAATGGCAGCAACTTTATAATGATATTGGTAAGAAATTGCACATCTATGAAACCGAAATGATTTTATGTAAACAAATAAACGATACACAAAGTGAGTTAACATCTTGGATAATCGAAACTCAAAATGAATTAAATAACGCAATAGAGAGTCCTTCCGAGTCAGATATGTCGTCAATAAAACTAACTAAATATAATCATGAAATTCTACCGTATCTTAATCTTAAAGAAAATATATTGAAAAAAGTTGAAGAGCTAAATGCTATTAATCCAAAATTAGCAAAAACATTAAATCAAAAAATTACACTTAACGTCGAACAACCATTAAGAATATTACAAGAAACTGCTACGATGCTAGAAAGTACATTATCATCGTATAGCGAAAAGGAAAATCAAATTCGTTTGAATATTAAAAACGTTGGTGAGGAGCTACGTGAAACTCGTGAACTTTTATTAAAATGTGATGATATGTCTGGTGATAGTAATAAAGTGATAGAAAGGCTAAATTCTTGCAAGAAATTAAAAAGTAATCTAACTGCATCTAGTCAAACGATCGATCAAATACATTCTCAAATAAGTGAACTACAGGAGACTCATCCAAATCTTGTTGCTCCTATTTCATTAAAAGAACTTTCAAATGTACAAAAGAGACAACAAAACTTAGTTATTTATTCGGATAAAATTGAGACAACACTTTCACAATTTCTGAACAAATTATATAACGACAAGCTTGGAGCACTAGAACGTGCTATTGCAATACAACAAGAGAAAGCGGTTTGGTGTTATCCTGAAAAAGCAAGTGACCGTTATAATTTAGAAGTTAAAAAATCAGCGATTGCTGAAGTTGAAAAAGGAATTGCCGAATGTGAACAACAAAAACATGAATTGAATGCCATCAGTGAGAATCCGGAATTAAAAAATATTTTAAATAATTTTATTGAAAATAAAACAATAGCGCTGAATAATCTTGAAGCGCTAAGAGGTAAATGCACCGAGATTTCTAGTATATTAGATGAAAATATTGATCTCTGGAAAAAGTATGAAGAACTGAGTGAAAATCTTAATCAATATTTTAAAGAAATCGAGAATAAAATTAAAATTGAGAATACAAATCAAATCGATTTATCGCAAATTGATAAAATTTTACAATCGATTGAAAATATGAAGCAAGATGTTCTTAAACACGAACCAAAGACTAAAGAGTTGAATGTTTTGTCAAAATTGTTGCTGGAAAAAAATCCTGATGTTCATATAAATCAATATGTATCCCATCTAAACACTCGTTATAACAATATTCTTAAGGGAATAAATTCGATGCATAATCGATTTAGTAAAATCAAGGAAACAGAAGCTGACTACCAAGAAGGTGTTAAGGAAGTTAAAGGATGGTTAAACGATGCTAGAAACCAACAAAATGCTATGGCTCGTATTGGCTCACCAGCACCAACTCCAGCTGGCAACAATTTAGATGAATATCATAAATTTATAAGTGAATTTGAAGTTGGACAGAAGATGATCAATAATTTGTCAGATTTGGGTGAGGGATTATATTCTGGGATCAGTCCCAGTAATCGTGAGAAAATACGACTAGAATTGCGAGCACTTCGTGAAGAATTCGACGAAACATATGATGATGCAAAATTATTATTGAAACAAGTTGAATCTATTTTATTACAAAAAACTTCACTCGAAGAAAGCTACGGACAAGTCAAACAATGGTTGGATCAACTAAAAACAAAAATTTTAGACGACAAGAAAATGTTCCCCACTTTAGCTGAAAAGAAAAACAATCTGCATGGATTTAAATCACAAATTCAAGATATTCAAATTCAGAAAAATGCTCTTGTAAAACTTTTGGATAAAGCATCTGTCTTACTCGATGAAGATGTTGCTGAGAAAGTTCGTGACGCAATTAAAGATTTTGACGAATTTGATTCAAACCTTAAAGAACGTATTGACGTTTGCGAAAATCATGTTACAAATCATGAAACATATGATAAAATGATGGAAAAAGCACGGGATTGGTTGACAACTCTTAAAATTCAAGCAATTGACTTATTAGGCGAATCATCATTCGAAAAGGATAGTACCGATGAAAAATTGGCTATAATCGAAAATCTGTTGCAACAAAAACCAGAAGGCGATGGAATTATAGAATCGTGTAAAAAACAGCTATCAACAGTTTTGGAACAAACAAGTCACGAAGGGCATCCTGTCTTAAAAGCAAGTTTGGAAGATATTCAAAAATCATGGTTAGAATTCGAAGAAATTTGTACAAATGCTAAAAAGAAACTTGAACTATTATGTAATAAATGGAATGAGTATGATCACATAATCGAAACGCTTCACGATTGGATGCAACAAAAAGAAAATACACTTAAAGATAAAAGCTTAAAAAATACATTGGAAAACAAAACTTTACATTTAGAAAAGCTTAAAAACGAAGAGAGAGATATTGAAAGTAAGTCAGATGAAATAGCAAAAATAATTGAACAAGGATATGAAATTGAAGGAGAAATGGATTTGAATCAAGTTTCTCGATTAAGCACACGATATCAAACTGTTAAAAAACTTTGCAAAGAAGGGATCTCAAAATATGCTATTTATGTTAACGATCACACAAAATTCGATAAAGATTACAATAAATTTAAACAAACGCTTGAAAGTTTAATCAATGAGTTAGAAAATAATAACGAAATTGTTGGCAACTTAGATGTTCTCCAAGATCGTAATAACGCAATTCGCAACTTATCCGACCGTAAAATCAACGAAGCAACTGGATTTGAAATTTTATTAGATCAAGGTGAAAAGTTGTACGCACAAACAAGTCCAGATGGTCGAGAAATTATTCGACAACAATTGAAAACATTGCGAAAACTATGGGAGAAATTCAGCGAAGATTTAAACAACACACAACAGAAGTTGGAACAATGTTTAATTCAATTCGGTGAGTTTAACATTACTCAAGAACAGTTAACAAAATGGTTAAAAGAGGTTGAAGTTAATATGCAAAATCATGTAGAACTTAAATCAACTCTTCAGGAAAAACGTGCTCAGCTTCAAAACCATAAAATAATGCATCAAGAAATTCTTTCTCACAACACTTTAGTTGAGGTTGTGTGCGATAAAGCACAACAACTTGTCAATCAAACAAAAGACATTTCGTTAAACGTTTACCTACAATCAATTAAAGAACTTTTCAATAACATCGTTCAAAAATCTGAAGATTTGCTGAAAAACTTAGAAAGTTGTGTCGAATCACATAATAGTTTGAACAATAAAACTGCTGCAGTAAAAGCTTGGATTAACGAGCAAACTGAAAAACTCGTTGAATGTGTTGATACAACTGGAGAAAAATCGTTCATTATACGAAGATTACAAGCTTTGGAAGCTCTTAAAAATAATTCTCAGCAGGGTCAAACTCTGATAAATGAGGTGATCGATTTCTTCCAGACCACAAGTAAATCTATTGCACCCAAAGGAAATGAGTTATTGAAAAAAGAAATCGAAGAAATTAAAGATAGTTATAATAATTACTTGGAAGAAATCAATAACATTGATAACAAGCTAAAGACTGTATATGAACAATGGTTGGAATTTGAGACAAATTTAGATGGACACACAAAATGGTGTCGTACTTCTGAAAATATCTTCCGAGATCAAACACTTCAAACAACTGCTGACGAAAAAGAAAAAATGTTAAACAAATATAAAGAACAGAGGCAAAAAATAATTGAAAAGGAGAAGAGCATCGATCAATTTGTCGATAACGCTCACAGTTTACTAAACAGCTCTAATGTTGATAGAATTAAAGTTCTAACCTCTCAACTACTAAGCAGATATCAACTTCTTCAAGTTTTAAGTAAAGAAACCGTAAATCAATGCCAAGGTTTGGTTGAAAATCATAAAAATTATGACGAAAAATTAAACGAAGTTCAACAGATCATATCGTCTTTATTCGATCAAATTCAAAATATTCAAAATGACCCAACAAAGTTGAATTCAGTAAAAATAGAGCAACTAGTTGCAGAAAATGTTCAAGCCGATAAGTTAATACATATTTTAACAAATATTGGAGAAAACATTCTACCAGAGACTTCGACTCAAGGACGTGAAAAAATTCGAGATGATTTGAGAAATATTCGTGATGCATGGGATAAAATTGACGATGAAATTAAAAAAATTGAGAAACGAATCACCGCTTATTCCCAACAAGTGTCAAACTACAACGATGCTCTTCAACAAACAAAAACTTGGATCGAGAATATGGAAGAGATTCTACGCAATGAAAATTCTGCAACATGGAGTTCACTTCAAGAGATTCGATCAAAACTATTTAAATATAAGACCCTAATGCAAGAGATAATATCACACAAACGAATTATCGAAAATATTACAGAAAAAGCTACTTCAATTCTTAACAACGGAGCTCCTGATTCTGCAGAAGTCCAATCAACAATTAAGGATATAAACAAACGGTATCAAGATATCAATCAAAACTGTGGACAAATTGTAAAGAAACTAGAAAAAATTCTAAACTTCTATCAACAATTCAATGAACAACAAAAGGCACAACAAGATTATCAAAAGAATCTCTGGGAAAAATTAACATCGTATACGGATTTCTCGGGTACGAAATCAGCATTACAAAATCGTTTGAAAAAAGTTATTGAAATCGGCGAATCATTACCGGAATCACAGATTAAAATGGAATCATTACAAGATATTGTAAATAACGCAACCGATATTCTTCCAATCCGACCGAAAGAAATATTCCTTCGAGATATCGAAAATTTAAAAGTTGATTTAGAAAAATTCAAAAACGTTGTAAGTGAGGTTAAAAATGATCTAGAAAATCGATTACAAGAGTGGGGTAGCTACGAAACAAATGTCGATAGATTAGTTGATGCTCTTTCTGAAAGTGAAATAAGTTTGAAAAATTATTCTTTGAAATCATCTCTAAATGAAAAACAAGAACAATTATTAAAATATCAAACGTTAAGCAATAACCTGAAAGCAAATGAGCAAGAGCTAGAAAAATTAATCGATGAATCGTCTGAGCTAATGCAAAAAAGTGGTGAGTCAAGATTAACCGTAAATCTACAACAATTAACGTCACAACTCCAATCAATACAAACAACAGCAAAGGAAATTGTTAAAAAATGCGATCAATCAGTTAACGATCATATTCAATACAACGATAAATATAAACAATGTTCTGATTTCATTACCGTTATTCAACAAAAATTCGACGAATGTAGTTCAAAACCAATTCCAGAAAATCTCCAACAAAAATATGAAACAATACAAGAGCTTTTAAGTCAACAATCCAACGCAACTCTTCTTTTAACAAATGTTATCGAGTTAGGAGAACAAGTATATCCATTAACAAATATCGAGGGTCGTGAGATAATTCGCAACGAAATTCAACATCTTCAACAAACCGTTGAATCACTTTACGACAATATTAACTCCATAAATCGTTCTCTACAAACAAAACTATCAAATTTATCTGGTTTTGAAGAAACTCATGAAAAACTTAAAAATTGGTTAAATGAAATTACGAAAAAACTTCCAAACGCAATTCAACTACATGCAACTCTAGACGAAAAACGATCACAATTACAAACTTATCGCGAAATTTTAAACGAAATACAAAATCATCAATCATCGGTGTTGAAACTAAAAGATGTTGCCGATAACTTATCCGACAAAAATGAAAATATTCAAAAAATTCTAAACGACACAAACGATCAGTTTAACAAACTCCTAAAGAAAGCCCAAAATTTTGTTGATCAATATGAACAAATTGTGAGCGATCATCAACAATATTGCAAAGTTGTGATGGATACACAAGAATATATTGATGCCAATCATAATACGATATCATTATGGGGTGATTTAGAATTAGAACGTATTTCTCTTCAAACAAATCTTGAAAAATTGAAACCATTAAAAGTTGCATTACAAGGGGAAACTGATCGTGTAGATCAAATCAGAGAAATTGGAGAAAAAGTGTTACCAGGTACGACAGAGTCTGGTCAAGTTAATATAAGATCACAAATTGACAACTCACAACAAGAATGGGAAAGTCTTTCATCAACAATACAATCAACAATCGAAGCAATTGAAAATAAATTGCAGTTCTGGAACGAATATGAAGCTCTTCGTGATCAATGTGTGTCATGGCTAAAGGATACTGACAACAGTCTTCATGCTATTGATTTAAAACCAACCATACAAGAAAAAGAAGAACAATTAAAATTTATAAAAACATGTCAAGGAGAGATAAGAGCAAAAGAGCTGGAGATTGATAGTGTTTCTGAAAAAGCCCAGGTATTATATCGTAGCTTGCCAGGCTCACGAAATCCTCAAATATCAGAACTTGTTTTAAAATACCAGCAAATATTCCATAAAATTAAGGAATTAAATAATCGTTGGCAACATTACGTAACCTCACATCAAGATTTTGACAACGCTGTGATTGACTGCAAGCAATGGTTAAGCGATGTTAAACAAAAACTCAACTATTGTTCCGACTTAAGTTCTCCAACTCAAAAAGATTTACAAGACAAAGTTAATATTATTCAAGATTTACTCCTATCAAAAGATGAGGGATCCGCAAGAGTACAATCGATTGTTGAATTAGCACAACACATTCTCGCGAACACCGCCCCTGCAGGACATGCTGATATTAATAACGCATTGATAAGTTTACAAGCTGATTGGTCTGATCTAGCATTAAAAATGATAGACGTTAAATCCTTGTTGGATGACTCAATGAATCAATGGTCGGGTCTTCTTGATCAAATTCAAAATGTTAATAACACAATTGAATGGATGAAAAATGCGCTAGAAGAACTTTCTCCATTCCAAACAAATATCGCAGAGAAACGTACCCAACTAGATAAGATTAAAACTGTTGAAGAGAAAGTGCGGTTAGAAAAACTAGATATCGACTCATTGAAAGCCAAAGCAACTGAATTGTTGGAAAGCGGACCCAAATCTTCAGCAGCGCATCAAGCTAAACAAATTTTAGATAAATTTGAAGATTTAAGTGATAAAATCAAAAAATTGTTAATGGACCGAGAGGAACAATATCGTGATCATAGATTATATAAAGAAGCTTATGAAGATTTATCCAGCTGGATAAATCGAATTCGTGAGAAATATCCATCACAACAGGCACGTCAGCTTAACGACAAATCTGCTATTGAAAATGCTGCTACGCCATTAGAAACTCTTATTAATCGTAAGCCACAAGGTGAATTATTGTTGGAACACTTAAATCATACCGGTGAGGTTGTCTTAGCAAGTACATCAAATGAAGGTCAACAAAATATTAGAAAAGATATTGCGGAATTGCAAAATAGTTTTATGCAACTTTTCAATGAAATTGAAAAAGAAAAGAGTCAACTTGATGCTACACTTTATCAATGGATGGATTATAAAGAAGAATATGAACGACTTTCTGAATGGCTTCAACAGTTTGATATCTTTATTAAGAATCATAAACTTAACCTGATGCCAAACTATGAAGAAAAACAAAAACAAGCTATAGATATGAAAGATATATTAACACGTCTAGAAGATGGCCAGACAGATATTGATAAGCTTAACACTAATTCGGCTGGCCTCTTAAAATCTCATTTAGATTCTTATGTAAGCAATCAACTCAGACATCTTAACTCTCGATATCAAGTTCAGTTAAATATAGCCAAAGACGTTTTGAAGAAAGTTGAAACCAATTGCGAACAGCATAAAGATTATGATATCCATTTGCAAAAAGCAACCGACTGGATTGAAAAAGCTCGAGATTTAATTACAAAATGCAGCGATTCAAGTAATACAAATAAAGAAGTTTTACAAAATCGTTTAGAACAAATTCAGAAACTTATTCAAAGTCGAGAGGATGGTCAAAACTTAGTACATACAACAGTTAATTTGGGAGAAAAGATATTAAGAAACACCCGTTCAGATGGAAAAGAAGTGATAAATAATCAAATTAAGGAGCTTCAAAATGATTGGGATCGGCTAGTAAAGAAAATGTCAACAGCCAAAGTTCATTTAGAAACAAACATGCTACAATGGGCTGATTATAGTTCAAGTTATAATCAACTTCAGCAATGGATTACCGATCGCGAAGCTAAACTACAACAAGTTACCGAACAAACAGTTGTTAAAGCTAAACGTCAACCTGGTTTATCATCTGGTTTAAATGAAAGAAAAGCAAATTTGAGACAAACTAATAACATTGTACAAGATATTGTTTCATTTGAACCAATGATTCAGTCAGTTACTCTTAAGGCATCAGATTTATCACATCCAGCCTCTGAAATATCGACAAAATATGAAACTTTAAGTAAACATGCTAAAGATATTTATGAAAAACAAAAGGAAACTGTTGAACAACACCAAGCGCTCATTGATGCATCAAATGATTTTGTACAATGGTTGAGGAGTATGAAAGAAACTTTAAATAAATGTTCAGAACCAACAGGAGATCAAGAATCACTATCTAGTAAGATTGCACAGTTGAAAATTCTTGAAAACGAAATTGATAATGGTAAAACGAAATTGGAGAATGCTCTGGAAAAGGGTGAATTGGCTTGTAAGGTTTCTGAACCAAATGATCGTGAGATAATTGAAGAAGAACTTGGTTTCCTTCAAGAAGAATTTGATAATTATGTGTAAGTACAATTTTTTTTATTAAATACTAAGACTTGAAAAATTGTGAAACGACTTGGTCTACTTATTTTGGTTCAGTTCGAGTTTTATATAATAAATTTCGTGTTATGGACGACCCAAAAAATCAAAATTATAATCGAACCATTTTTGATTGACTTCGTACTTGGAATTCATGTAGAATAGGTGAAAGATTAGATACGATTAACAAGTTGTACAGCGAACAAAATGATCTAGTGTATTCAATTCCATGCGCTCAAAGTATTCGGTTCTTGGTCCAAATTCTCCTGCACCCAACCCTGCCTCGGTCTTTGAACCATCCGCGTACTATTTGATTGCATCGTTACTCAGATGGTACGTAGCTTGGATTCACTGCCCTACTTCTTTTTTTCACAACTGCGATGTATATTTCCTATCGAAGTTGAACTGCTTAATCATTTCGTCTTTAGGAAATACAAGCAAGTGATTCTCCTTTGAAAGACATTCTCGATATTTAGACTCAATGATCTTTTCCCTTGCTCATACCCTGCATGCTTAATCTCAGTATGGTTACCCTGACTACGCTCTTAGCCTGCAAGTGGAGTGGAACAAGTCTTAACAGCATCTCCATTGACGTGGTAGGACATGCTTTCATTGCCTCCGTGATGCAGATACTTTCCAGCCAAAAGAGCCCAACTTAATGCTGAGAAGACAGAGTTCGAAAAGGTGCAGATTTCAACACTGTCGTCTCAGCATTAAGTTGGGCTCTTTTGTTCCGTGGGACTGCTCCGTAAGTGATGGCTGGTCTCACTTTCATGGTATACATCCCCTTAGGAGACCTGGGTTGCACCTCCATGTTTTACCGAAAGGTTTTTGCATACCATCGGAGCTCTTACGGTTTTGCTTACCACCGCTTCCATGTGGTTTCTCCACAGAAGTTTGCTATTGAAAATTACTCCCAGATAATTAGCCTCCTGTGCAGATTCAATTAAGGAGCCCTTCATGATAATGTGCCTCATGCTAAGTTTTCTTTTCTTGGTGAATGGGACCACCGTAGTTTTACTCAGACTGAGTTTTAGTCCTACAGAAGTGCACCAAGTGTCTACCAGAGTTAGGTCCTCTGTACAATATCACATAGTGTTTCTTCGAACGTACCTCTGGCGGTAATGACAATGTCCGCGTGCCCTGGTTACAAGGGTAATTTTACAGTCATCAGTTTTGGTTTCTCCTACTCTGGTACTCAGCATCTCACACATCCAGTCAGTTGTGGTGCTGTCAACCTTTTTCCCGCTTAAAGCCTTCTTGACTGCTCCATGCGAGGTGTTGTTAAAAGCGCCTTCAATGTCCAAAAAGGCACAGACAGCAACTTCTTTGTTGTCCACTGCCTCCTCGAATTCTTTCGTCAACCTAAACAGTGCGGTTTCCGTTGATCTGCCCTCTCTGTACGCATGTTGACTATCTTGCAAAGGCGATCTCACCAAGGTATTGGATATACGAAATGGTTGTCGATCACTTTTTCCATCGTTTTTAACATGGAAGATGTTCCTTTCTTACCTACCTTTGAAATAAATATCACTTTTGCCTTTCTTCACGGTTCTGGAATAAGACCAAGTGCCAGACTGGTCCTGAATATGCCCACGAAATGTGGTAATAGCCATTTCTACCGCCTCTGCAGGAGAGCTGGGACTATTCTGTCCACTTCTGGTGATTTGTATGGGTGGAAAGTGTCTATAGCCCACTTGATACAGTCCTCCGTAAACAGTGAGGCAGCCACCCTCCACTTTTACTTTTATTGTTGCTCGCGTCTTCTGCACACGCGCTTATGCCTCTCTAAAAGCTTGTTTCTAGAAAAATAGAAGTTCTCTGCTGCTAATCCTCCGTTTGCGTTTCATCCAGCCTTTTCAACGAAGTTTTGATCTCGATACCGTCTTTCGCCAAAGCTTCGTACAGCCCAGCCACTATAGGCGTTGCAGAGATATTATCACAGAAGGTTCTGAGGCTGTCCCTTTTTGAGTCCCAGTTTCCGGATTGCTTTGCTCTATTAAAGAGCCTTCGTGCTTCTGTTCTTAAGTTTGTCAACTCCTTGCTCCACCAAAACGCGTTCCTCTGCTCTGTTGCCTTAGTCATTGGGCAACTGGCTTTGAACGTTTGGTTATTGCCGGTTTACCCCCGCTACAGCTTGTTCCAGCCCCTCTAACCCTTAATAGCTGTAGACCTTCTTTTAGATTCTTCTCAATTGATCCCACCTTGTGTTCCTGCCTCCTGCGGTTCCGAAGCGGGGGCGATTCCTCTTTTGTACTATCCAGCTCAAACAGTATCATTCTATGATCCGGCAAGGAGGTTCATTTTGAGAAACTCCAGTTCTCTATGAACTGCCCTAAATTGGTACTTCCTATCGTTAAATCTAATACTTCCCGTCTTGCCCTTGTGACAAAAGTGGGCGTATTCTCGACGTTAAACACGCTTAGGTTTTCTCTAATTAATAATTCCAATAGAAACTCACATCTTTGGTTTGTATCCGAATTACCTCAAGAGTCATGTCTCGCTGTGAGCATTTCCATCACACCCGATGATGAGAGGCCACTTCTTCTTGTTGCATCATTCGACCAGCCCCTGTACCTCTGTAGGTGGTACCAGTACCCTGTCTCCGGCACAGTATGGTGATGCTACCACTAACTGGCGGCAAATACCTTCAAGTGCAATGTTAGTTAATATAGCCACCAAGTCCCTGGTAAGAAAATCTGAAACACAAATATAATAATGTTTTTCCTATTCATAGTGCACGCTCTAGGTGGGTTTGCATTAGTATCCCATACTACCTTGGCCTCGCTGTTAACAAGGCCCTTCACCCTGTTTTTGTGGATACAGGCGACTGTCTCCTTGAACGATGCTGGTATCTAAGGTACTTCCCCCGAAATGCCGCCCGCTCCTTTTCCCCGTTCTTTCTGCTGCCGCCCTTCTAGGTCCATGGACAATGACTTTGCCAAACCGATAGTTTAGCGGCATTTCCCACCCCCAGGCTCTCTTTGAGAACCACCAGCCCTGCCTCAATTAACCCTAGCTTCTCCGTGCTTAGCATTCTCTGAGAATAATTCACATCCAGAACCACCTTGCTCGTCTTAATAATACCAGCATAGCTGGTGCTTGGATTGAGATGGTGTTCCTCTCTGTCCTGACGGGTGGTTATTCTGGGTTTCTTTGATGCATTGTTCTGCGGCGTCATGGTCACTCTGGCCCGCTTCAAGGGCCATCTTCTGCTCTCTTCCCTTCCCTTTCCTTTCAAGAGCCTTATTGTTTGAGTCCTCCGGAGAAATACCCTCCGTGAGGAACCTTAGGTACCACCTGGTACCTGCAACACTGTGCCCTCGCCTCAGTAGGTTGTCCAGCCGCCCAGACTGGCCTAAAGGTGGTAGAGTTGGACCGCTATGAATTTTCCTCTTACTAACTATTTGGTACAGTGCTACATTCTGTCGGTTAACACCAGCCAGCTTACACCAGCAAGAGATTTTAGCACGTTATTACTAGTTTGGGGCTTACTGCTATTGGCTATAAGGTTACTTGGATTGAATAACTCGAGGTATTGTGTTGTCGAGTGTGTCATAAATTGCACCATTCCAAGTTGTGAAAAAATGTGTTGTTGATTTTCTGGGTTGGAGTTCAAGTACTTTATCAATGACTCTGTTGCAGAGCCTTGACATATATTTATTCGTGCGGTTAGTGTCATACTCCAGTAAAAGAATAATATTATCATAATAGTATCATAAGATACTATGGTTTCACTTCAACGGTTGTTGAGGCAGACTTGACATACAGAAATTGAAGATCGTTAGGAGAGATATTCTCTTTTCGGGCCACTGTGCTTGACATTCTTTCAGGTATTTAATATTTTTAGTTTTGAATTCGACATATATTAAAAAGTGTAGCGATTGAACTCTACGTTTATTTTGTTTCTTAATTCAGACCTCTCGGTATTTCTGTGCTTGTAAGGAGGGTAATAATAGTACTGTGGTCTTTCTTGATGTGATTGCAGTGAGCAGTTTTTATTTTTTGTTTTTATGTTTTACAGATCATCGGTTAAAACGGTTAAAAATACCTTGGAAAATGGAATCGTCAAATGGCGAGAATATGATGATTTGTATTCGGAAGCTGTAGAGTGGTTAAATAAAACTGAAGTGTTAGTTCAATCATTTAATAAATTAAACAATAATTTGGCAGAGAAAAAGAATGTTCTTGAACAATTCCAAGCTCATTTACAAACTCTTTTCGATTGGCAAACCGAATTAGATAAGTTGAATGTTCATTCACAAGCATTAATCGAAATTTGTTCGGATACAAGAATAAGCAATGCTGTAACTCAGCTTACCACAAAATACAACGCAATTTTGTCCTTAGCTAAAGAGATAATGAGAAGATTAGAGTTGTATTACCAAGAGCATCAACAACATAATTCACTTTATGAGGAATGTCAAGATTGGCTCGAAAGAACGCGAGACAAATTAAATGAATGTACTGAAATTCCAACAACGTTACAAGAAATACAAATTAAAATGAATACAATTAAATCGATTCAGCAAAGCCTTGAACAGGGACAAAATAAATTAAGATATTTATTGGAACTAAAAGAAAAAGTTATAATGAACACTGAAGTAAACGGTGCGGTTAAAATCCAAGACGATACGGACAATTTGAAAACCGAATATGATAATCTAGTAGTTGACACAAACGAAGTCAAACAGAAATTAGTAAATGCAGCTGCTAAGCTAGAAGAAAGCAATAAACTATTTAAAGTATTGCTCGAATGGTTGCATGACATTGAATCCAAAATTCCACAGACTGGTGTACTTTTGAATGATCTTAGTGAAAAAAAATCAACGCTAGAAAAATGTCGTGCATTACAACGCGAGGTAACTGGTTACAATGAAATTATTGAAAAAATAAATACAAAAATAAAGGAACATCCTGAAGCCGGAGGCATATTCAAGGAAGGTCTTGATCGATACAATAAAGTTCAAAACCTAATTGAAGAAAATATCAATAATTTATCCAACTATGTTAATCTACAAGAAAACTATAAACAATCGTTCAATGAAGTTTATGATTGGATCAGAAAAGCAAAAATGGAAATTAATCAATGTCGCGATTCTCATGGGGCTTATGAACTTATTGAATCAGAGTTGAAACGATTGGAAAATATTGAGTTATCGATGCCAGAAGGTAAAACATTACTTGAGAAAACAATCGAATTCAGTAAAGCTGTCATAAACACAACAAGTAATGATGGAAGAGAAAATATCCAAGAAGAAGTGAAACAATTGAAATCTGACTGGAAAGAACTTGAAGCATTTTCTAAAGATACTCACGATATGCTAAGGAAATGTATCAATTCTTGGAATAATTTCAATAAAAAGTCGACAGATATAACAGAATGGATTACATATTTAAATAAACAAATCAAAATTCAGCAAGATGTTGATAAGAAAACTCCAGAAGATCTACAAACCGTACAAGCAATTCATGATGAAATTGTTTTAGGTAAATCGAAAATCGAAGATTTGACCGAAGTTTGTGAGACCTTGATGGAGTTAAGTGCATGTCCAGCTGTAAGAGATAAAACCGTTGAAATACAAGTAAATTATTCTAAACTATTGACCGCAGCACAAACGTTACTCTCGAAAATTGAAAAAGATTTGGCAGATCATACCGAGTTTGAAAATTATAAAAAGAAAATTCAAGAATGGTTAAGCAATGCTAATATTGTGATCAATAATAATTCTTTGATCAAAAAAGGAGATCTAAAAACACAATTTAGTAATATTCAAGATCTTTCAAATAAAACATCAGAAGGGCAATATTTACTAGATTTGACACGTGAAGCGTTCACTAAAGCTTTGGATGTAACACGAATTGATAAACAAGACATTATTCGTAACGATATGGATACCACAACAAAATCCTGGGATGAATTTATTACTCGACTAAACAAAATGTTCGAACTATTAAAAACAGGAATGAATAAACTTGAAGAGTTCAACGAATCAAGAGTTAGAATCGAAAAATGGCTTAAAGAACATGCTGAAGATCTGCTTAAAGATCATATTTCTAATGGTGATATCAGTGAAATGAAAACTCTATTAGAAAAATACAAACAACTTCTGAATGAGGTGGAAATAAAAGAATCAGAAATTGATTACCTTATATCCGATGCTGAGACACTCGAAAAAGATTATAAAATTCCGAATCTCAAAGATAGAGCGTTAAAAAGCGGCAAACTATGTGAACAACTTAAATCGACGATCATCGCTAAAATCGAAGAAATTGAGGATGAAATAAAAGAATACAACTCATATTACCAAAATCTGCAAGAAATTGAAAAATGGTTGCTTCAGATTTCCTTTCAACTAATGGCACATAATTCATTATATATTAACAGCCGAGATCAAACACTCGAACAAATAAAACAACACGAAAATCTATTAGAATCAATTCAAAAATATCAATCGAATATTGACGATTTAAATGCTAAAGGACAAAGTCAAATTAATCGATACAGTGCAGTCACACCAACAATTAAACATACAATTGAGACACAACTAAAAAATATACAAGAAAGTTATAATTCTCTTCTTCATAATTCAGTTCAGATTAAGAATAGACTACAAGAATCTCTTCTTAAATTCCAAGAATATGAAGACACATTGGATAGTATTGCGAACAACATCAAAAATTACCAAGTTACAATCGAGGAGTTAGATGAACCAGCATCGAATATTGAAGATACAAGAAAACAACTAAAAACCGCTCAGGAGCTACATAATAGTTTGCAACAAGATAAAATGAGATTGGCAGTTGCAATTCAAGCTTGTGAAGCAGCTACAGCTAGTATTAGTAGACCAAGTTCTCCTTTGGACACAACTGCACAACCAATTCCAGAGAAAGAACTTATGGTTCGTGCGAACTTGGAAGATCTTATTGATCAAGTAAGTTTTGTTGATATAATATCGTCGCTTTAATAATGAAATGACGTATACGCAAAAGTATAGTTTCGAGATATTTGAGTTTAAAGTTTGATGTGCGCATGCATTTGCATGGACGTTAATTTGTAGTTTATTAATTCTTACCCCCAGTCATAAAATAATTCGAAAATGTAAAAACGCCAATTCAAAGATACCCTTATGGGGAATGCAGCGCACCTATAATATAAAAACAACGTATAAATAGCATACGTTGTTTCATTATTAAAGCGACGATATATATCTACCAATCAACATTTTTTTATTACAAAAACTAGGTACAATCGCATCTCAGTGGTTTAGCGATGACATTGAATGAAATCGAAGCTCAACAAAAACAAAGAGATGAAATAATGAACTGGATACAAGCTCAAGAGGTTGTTGTCCAAGATGTGTTATCACGTCCATCAAAATTAAAACCAGATGCTGCCAAACAAGAATTAAGTGATATGAATGATTTACTTGGAATGATTAATGAAAAACGTAAAGAAATTACAATGGAGATGACAGGCGGATGTAAGTATTTGATGTTTAATAATTTAACATTAAATTTTCTTGTAATAATATAAAATTAATTAATTATACCTGGAGTACGTTCAAAAACTTTACTGCAGTTAAATATATTTAAATGCGGGCGCTCAAAAACGAAATAGTAAAGTAATTAATATTTAACTATTTGACAGCTGTTTTCGTTTAGAAACACAATAGTCTCCGCCCACCTTTATTAAATAATTACCGTGCACATCACGCTGTCAAATTGACAGTTCAATTTATTTTGAAATGTTTGTATAATATTCTGAATGAAATGCATGTTTTCTATAACAATATGGTTAATAACACTAGTTTACAAAAAAAACTCTCCCTAACTAAACCCAACTTTTCCTATAGATCTTGACCTGCTGAACACGAATATTATATTCATTTTTTTATGGTTAGCTCTTGTTTTTGAGATATTCGCGAAAAACGAATTTTTTCAGTGAACCAAAAGGTAATTCTGGTTTTTGAATCGCATATTTTCTCGGAACAGCATACTTGATAAAGGTGGTGAAACATATGTTATCGCCTTAGACATCTCCAAGGCATTCGATCGAGTCTGGCATGCCAACTTAATCAACAAGCTCGCGCGTATGGTTTGCATTCCAATGTTGTGAAGCTGATTCAAAATTTTCTATCCAACCGATACATTTCGGTCTCTGTAGACGGATTTTCGTCTGAGTCTAAACTAATTAACGCTGGTGTACCTCAAGGCTCAGTATTGTCCCCAACCCTATTTTTGATTTATATCAACGAATTGCTGAAAATCACCAGCAACCCAATAAATAGTTTTGCAGATGATAGTACTCTGCACAATTCGTTCAAGCCCCTTCCTTCAAAATGTAAAATGCACGGACGAATTAATCCCGCCCGGAGATGCGCTGCTATAAACGTGAATCAAGACCTAAAAAAAGTCGCCGATTGGGGTGACCAAAACCTGGTTAATTTCAACTCTACCAAAACACAGCTGTTGATTGTTTCCAGATCAAAGACCGAGCTTCCCAAAGATATTTTTGTCAGTATGTGTGATGAACAAATAAGTGAATGCAAAACATTCATTTATTGGGTGTCACAACTCACAGTTTCAAATAACCTACTCTGAAACGATGATGTAATAGCGATGGTAAAAAGCGCGACGAGAAAACTCGGCCTCCTAAATAGATGCAAAAAAATTTTCACTCCATACCAATTGTTCCATGTTTATAAGTCCTATATGCGTCCCTGTATGGAGTACTGTTGTCAAGTTTGGGGTGCTGTTTCTGTTTCCATCTTGGCCCTGTTGGAATCTATTCAAAAGCGGGCTTTACGAATTGTGGGTTATCGAGATTTGACATCAAAACTTGATTCCCTACAACATCGTCGCACTGTTGCTGACCTCGTTGTTTTTTACAAATGTCGTCATCAACAGTGCTCAGATGAAATCAGCAGCATCATGCCTCAAACTTATTCTTACCCCCGTCTCACTCGGCAATTGACTAGCGCCACCAGTCAAACGGTCGAGAGCCCGCGCTGTCATACTGGCAGATCGCAGAAAGACTTCTCTGTCCGAACTGCATACAAATGGAATAGTTTGCCGGAATAAATAGTCTTAGGTGGTTTCAATCCGCAGAGGTTTAAAAAAGCGTTCATCAACACCTTAAAGCGCAAATTGTTGTGTGACCTACGTCTTTAAAGGTATTTATGTGTTGTTGTGACACATATTGTAAACCCTATAACACAACACTTTTTATTTAAAAAAAAAATATTTTACAAAACAAACAAACTTAATACATTAATGAAACAAGTGCATAGTACAGATACTATCGAACATTTTGAGCTATTTTTTGAAAAAGTCCATCAAGGATTCTGGAAGTTATGTTCGAAAAAAGTTGGAAAAAAATCAAAAATTTAATTCAAATTTTCTGAGATATTTCCAACCATACCTTTGAATTGGAAAAATTCAAATTAATTCCTTAGTTCCTTAAGTTTAATTGCTCACAAAATCCTGAATAAATAAAATTCCCCAAAATGTTGGCAAATATGCAAGCGCGCATATATTACAATAATTGACCAAGTGTCGCGATCATTGATTTTCGCATTGATTGGAAACAATCAATAGACTATACACTAGGGTGGCCCTTAAAAACCGATTATTTTTATTTTTTTACGGGACCCCCTAAATCGGTTCTAATGTTCCTAAAAATAAGTTATGCAAAATTTGAAACCATTCCGTAAATGTTAACCCGTGCCTCCGTCCTCTAAAGTTGAGTTAGAGTTATTTTGCAAAAAAAGCGAAAAGCTCCACTACAACTTTTCTGTTGGTGTATCTACAACTGTGGAAGTGTTGGGGATTGATAGTACTCTATTAGAAAATGATTTCGCAATTTTTTTAGATTTTTTGGCCAACCCCTTTGCCGTCGGTGACGGTCACGAATTTTGAACGACAAACTCCATTTTGTAGGCAGTTTAATGCGTATAATTTTTTTTTTTAAAATATTAACTCGTTAGCATTTTTTCCGTAGAATACGTAAAAATATTAAAAATTTTTGAGGGTAGTTTTCTCCCTTATTTTGAGGTTTTAAAGTTTAAAATCATTTTTTCGGAATGTACGACACGTTTTTTTTTTAATTTTTGTTTTTTAAATTTATTTGAAAATATGCACTATCAAATAATTTTCATCTCGTGGTAGAAGTTGTATCATTGTGAGCACTAGAGAGCGCTGAAAGTTTTGGGGGTGGTTTTAGGTTTCAGCGCCCGCTCGCTGCCAGAAATTAAAAAAAGAGCGCTGAAAGTTTTGGGGGTGGCTTTAAGTTTCAGCGCCCGCACGCTGCAAGAAATTAAAAAAATTCACAATCATTGTTTTTTCAAAATTTATGGCGTTGAATATGAAAAAATTTAAAAAAACGTAAATTTTTGATTTTTTTTCAGCTTTTTCGAATGTAGCTTCCAAAATCCTTGATTTTTACAAAAATAGCTCAAAATGTTTGTCAGCATCTTTACTATGGACTTCTATCATTAATACATAGAATTTGTTTGTTTTGTAAAATATGCAATCCAAAAACCGGAATAACCTTTTTTTTTCACCGAAAAATTTGGTTTATCGCGAATATCTCAAAAATAAGAGCTAACCCAAAAAAACGAATATGATAATGATATTCATGTGCAGCAGGTCAAAATCCACAAGAAAAGTTGGGTTTTATTTAGGCAGACAAAAAAAGATCAAAATTTTAAAACTAGTATAATTAATTTGTTTCTTATTTTTTCATTTTCGGGTTTTAATTTTTGTATTTTAATTTTATTCAATTGACATTTTATGAAAGAATTATTCTGACATTCGATTTTGACAGATTGTTTTAGTATTTGTGTATGTAATATTTTACTAATGATCATCGTTCAAAAATTATTTAACTATTGTTAGTAAATATTTTATTGCGTGTTTTGATTGGTGCATTAAATATTTAACTGTAGTTAAGTTTTTGATCGTACCCCTGATATATTGCTTTGCAATCACCACAGTAAAAATTGTTTTCTATGACTAAACTAGAAATTGTCACTTATGATACAACTTTTAGTATGAAGTATCATTATTCTTTATTTGTTATGATAAAAACACCTGGAGCAGTAACGTAATATATTTATTACTCATTAGTGTAGTGTAATGGAATTCAAAATTGTCAGGACAACAGTTGTCATAAAAAACTCCAACTCAAATTCCAACAAATTAAAAACTTTCGCATATTTTTTTTAATAAAACAACAACATGCGTTCTGAGGTGTTGATGAACGCCAACCTTTTTTGTTTTTTTTTTTTAAATTTTATGTTAAAGAGTAACAATAAATAAAATAAAATTATATAAAATAAATTAAATTTTAAAATCCCGCTCTGAAATATTGTTCAAAATTTTATTTTTCTGTGAAAAATTATTCACAAAAATTATTCAATTGAAATAGTTACAAACAACATAGTTTCACAAATTTTTCCCTCAAACTGAAGCGAAAAATGAAGCGAATTGTTTTCCATTTGATTTCATGATGGTAAATTTGTATGACAATTCAACTCACTAAATAAAGTTTCAATAAGGTCCAATAAAAACGCTGCATTTACTATTTTTTAGCAAATCAAAACGATTTGTTTCGATTATTTTTTTCTGATAGGAAGGAACAGCGAATATTTTCGAATATTTTCCGCCTACTTAATATATTAATTTAAAACAAAAATTCACATACAAAATTATGTGAAAATGCAATTTGCAAATAGTAAAAATGTCCGTTTTCATTCATAAATGATTGCATGTTTATGTTTATTTGTCAAAAATAAATTACAAATTTATAACATTTATGCGCCTACTAAGATGAAATAATATTTTACTATGTATGATTATGTTGTATGAAATAATGTTATTATTTCTGTTCGTTAAATTGTCTGCTAAATACAACTCGTCACCAAATTATTAGTCGATTATTTTTCAACATTACCACTCATGCCATTTGAGGTTAAAAATTTCCCTCGTGCGCTACGCGCACTCGGGACCTCAAATGACATTCGTAATAATGATTATGAAAAATAATCGACTATTATTTGACGACTCGTGATATTATATATGAAAATTTCACATTAGACAATTTGCGTATTAAGATTTACAAGGCCAACTCCAATTTTTTTTAAAAAATCTGTTGGCTAAATGCGTTGATCTGCAAAGTGTTTGAGCTCGGCTATTAGTGTGCCGAAAAACCTTTAATGCCCGATTTATAGTTGGTAACTTTAACTTAACTTAAAGTACATATGTATGAAAATGCACTAGAGCATTTATAGTCGGTAACGTAAACTGAACGTTAACTTAACGTAGAGTTCATATCATTCTATATCTTAAAGATTTGGTTAAGAATTTTTTGACTTTTAGTATAAAAACTAAAGATAATTTAAATTTAATTGAAAGTGTCCATAAAAACGAAATTTTACTAATTAAGAAATCTAAACGATATAAAAAAACGACATTTAAATTTCGGCATAAAATTAATATGAAAAATATTGGCTGGCTAAATCTCAAGCTCTGAGATATCAAGACTTCAGTTTTGGTTAAGGATTTTGATATAGTTTTCGGCATAAAACTTTTATGAGGACATTGTTTTTAGTTATCGGCAGGGATGTATATCAAACAAAAAACTCTTTCTAAAAGTACAAGTATTTTATCTCTGTTTAGAAATTTATTACAAAACTAACCGAAACATCAATTCGTCGCCGGAAAATTATAACAAATCATATATTAACATAGTTTAGTAAAAAGATGATACACTCAGCAAACTACTCAAAAACCTCTCCATTTAGCGTTTCGAGAAAATATTACTTTCAAAATTCCAAAAATATTGTAAAAATTAAATAAAATCAAACATTTTTCAAAATTCTAAAAATATTCCAAAAATTATTACAAAATCAAAGATTAAAATTTTTTTCAAAAATTCTAAAAATATTGCAAAAATCATAACAAAATCAAAAATTAAAACTTTTTTCAAAATTCCAAAAATGTTCCAAAAATTAGAATAAAATCAAATATTTAAACTTTTTCTAAATTCTAATAATATTCCAAAAATTCTTAAAAAATCAAAAATTGAAACTTTTTCCAAAATTCTACAAATATTGCAAAAATTATAACAAAATCAAAAATTTAAACTTTTTTCAAAGTTCCAAAAATATTCCAAAAATTAGAATAAAATCAAATATTTAAACTTTTTCTAAATTCTAATAATATTCCAAAAATTCTTAAAAATTCAAACTTTTTCCAAAATTCTAAAAATATTGCAAAAATTATAACAATATCAAAAATTGAAACATTTTTCAAAATTCCAAAAATTATAATAAAATCAAAATTTTAAAATTTTTCAAAATTCTAAAAATATTCCAAAAACTCTAACAAAATCAAAAATTGAAACTTTTTTCAAAATTCTAAAAATATATATCTATAATTCACAAATTCTAAAAATATTGCAAAAATTATTACAAAATCAAAAATACTCTTTTTTCAAAATTCCAAAAATATTTCAAAAATTGCCATGTTCAATTTCATGTTCAATTACATCTACGTCATACAAACAGCTAAATTTTTTTCCCAAAAAATTGGCTAAAAAAATAAATGAAATCATTTTTTTGACACACTTCACAATATTTTTTTGACAAACTTATAATGCAATAAAATTTCAATAATAATAATTTCATGATTATTACATTTCATTTCATACAAATAATTAATTTTATTTTTTTCTAAAAAAATAAATGAAAATCATTCTTTTGACACACTTGACATTATTTTTTTGACAAACTTATAATGCCATAATTCTCTATAATACTAATTTCATGTCATACAAATAATTAATTTTATTTTTTCTAGAAAATTGGGAAAAATAAATAAAAATCTTTTTTTTGACAAACTTGACAATATTTTTTTGACAAACGTATAAAACAATAATCTAACATCAAGATTTCTCGACATTCCATGTTCCTACTCATTTTCTCTTAAAATAAACATATTTTAAACAAAAACAATGTAAATTTTCTTGTTTTGACACACTTAACGATTTTTTTGACACACTTCATGTGTCATATTTAATAGACATATTTTAACTAAGCTTTTATTTATTTTAAAAAATAATTAAATAAATAAAAAGGTATTTTTGTTTGGTCTCCAAGTTGTTGTAAAACAATTATATTTATTGATTTATATTTAGTCTTATATTTTTGTAGCTGATGATGAATGCATAACATTCGAAACGCGTCAAATAAATATATATAACTCTTAAAAGATTGTTTTGTGGATTTATTTTTACAATAATTTAATAATTTAAATTATTGATATAATCATATTTAATGTTCAATTACATTTCATGTCATATAAATAATTACTTTTATGTTTTATATATTTCTAGTCGAAAACCGAAGCAATGTTTCCCATAATATGTTTCTCAAAAAAAGTGGGAAACAAAATATATGAAAATAAACGTTTTTTAAGCCGAAAATATGAAAATTTGCTATTTTTGACACACTTAATGATTTTTTTGACACACTTCCGGTACAGTTATCAAACATATCGTCCTTTCGGACCTGCGCATGGAGTATACCTATTTTTAGAAAAAAAAAATTGAAATCCCTCCAGCGGTTTTCTAGATTTTGTAGGTGTTGACAGCCGGCATACAGGCAGACAGACATTTTTTTGCTTTTTTAGAATCAGTAGGTCCTAAAACGTCGAGAAATGCCAAAAAAAATGGGGGTAAGAATTTCACTTTTGGCTCATGAATTCAGTACTTTGGTTTTTTCTGAACCGAAGTAAAATTTATTTATTTTAAATTTTGTATTAAATGTTTATTTTGATTTCATTATCTTAAATTTTGGTTTTAAAATTACTTTGTTACTTTTAAAGAATTTATTGATTTATAAAATAGATTACAAACCCAAAACTCATGGCAAATCAAACGTCAAAGAACACGTAATTTCTTACCGACTATAAATCAAAATATTGTAGTGTGTTAAGTTACGGTTAAGTCAAAGTTAACGTTAAGGATAAGTTTACCGACTATAAATCGGGCATAAATGCTTATTAATTATTTGCGTACATTTTTGCTTTTCATAATAAATAATGTTTTTGGAAAACGACTGGATCTAGCTTCACTCACTTCATTTAAAGCAACCAGTTTTAGTTGCTTTCGACTAATAAGAACAGTTGAAACATACAATGTATTGTCAGAATAACTGTCGTGTTTCACAAAAAATAGAAATTATTAAAAAGAATCATTTACACTAAATGGAGAATTCGTAGAATTTTTTTGAGTGAATCCGTCTTCAGTTTATTTTGTTGTTGTGTTTATTTTTATAACACATGCATAAAAAATATTCAATTTTGTACTAGAATAGAATAAAAGAAAAAACTACTTTTCCGCACATATGATCACAAAATATTTTGTAAGCCTGGCACGTACGCCGCCTGCATGTGAGATTTGTAGTTAAATCTATTCTATATATAATATTTTTATAGTACTAAAATATCAAAATAATAATTTAAATAACTTACCATAATATAGTAAAAACAACTTAAACACATTGCATCATTTTAATTGCAAGAAAAAACAATTTATTTGGGTTTTCAAAGTTTACAATTTTGACAGCTCTTAGTTGGATTCTAGTTGGAAACCGTGGTTTTTTATAAAACCGGTAGTTGGATTCTTATGTTTATTTTTTACCGGTAGTTGGATTCTTATAATTTACAAATATTACAACGAAGATGGCGCACTTTAATTATTTAAATATCTTAAATTTGTTTATAACTTTGTTAAATAAATGATTAAATTAACAATTAAATAAATATTTATAAATTTTCTGCATTTGTTACAAGAAATAGTGTGTATTACTATAGTGCGAATGCGTTTTCCAAGCGCAAGTTATTGCAGCACTCCCTACGGTCGTGCGGCAAACTAACTCTTGTTTGGAAAACGCATTCGCACTAGTAATACAATCTACTATTTGATTTCTGTTTTATTTTGTTGGGCTAATTTCGTAATATATTTCTGTGATTCAAGAGAGTATGCAAATAAATTTGAAAACCCGATTTTTTTTTATTATTACTTTTAAATGCATTAAATCTTCTACTTTTCTTTCATTTTTTAATTAGCTTAGGCGCTAAGAAAATACTCCACACACCTTCCCGATTATAAATAGTTGTTCAATATTCATGTTATTAATTAATTGACTTGCAGGAAAAAATTGCTTGGTTATATAAAGAAATGTCAAAGAACAAGAAATTGGCAAAGACGTTTGTTTATTTTTAATTCGTATCGTTTTATTCATTTTGTTAAACCTCGATTACATTAAGCGAGTTGACAATCTACTACCAATCTACTAGCGAGCTTACTAGCAGCAGTGTAACCATATTCACTATCTAACTAACTCGCGAACTAGCAACTTGTACACTATCTTAGGGCCGATTGTATGAATACGAATAGAAAATATATCCTCGGATATAACGTCGTTTGTATTGTATAAATCACGATAGAACCAAAAATGTGAGGGTGTTCTTTTCCAACTTGTAGTTCTCCATCTTCGTTTTGAATATCAGTCGATCTAGTTTGAGGTCTCTTGTTAAGGTTTTAACCTGTTGAAAGAAGTTACGCGATTAATGTTCCTTATAGAAGCTTTCAATCTTCTCACACTTTCTTTTCCACCATTCTCTCTTCGTTCGTCTACATAGCCTTGTAACGGCTTGTCTTGCCAGTTTATAGTTCTCCTTCGTTAACCTGGTGCTGCGTCCTTGTAGACATTTCATATAGCAATCTCTTTTGTATTGAATAGCGTCAAAACATGCTTGATCCATCCATGGCGTTTTGGAGTGGTTTTGTAGTCGTTGAAGTATTCCCTTAGTACCGCTTAAAACAGCATCTTTGAGTAAATATCGTAACTTATCGACGTCTCCGTTAATGGCTTCCGATTTCTCCAATGTTTTGGCAATATGGTTTTGATATCTCTCTTCAGTTTCAGCATTATTTAGTGATGAGATGTTAAAATGTTTCCGTTGATTGAATTTTGGAATGCATGGATTTGGAAAGTGAAACCTTATTTTAGCATATGCAAGGAAGTGGCCAATGTATGCACCTCTAGAGGTCGCACATCCAAAATGCTCGAAAAAAAACGTGCTGTCACTATCACATGATCAATTTGATTTCGAGTGTTTTCATTCGGTTATGCCCAAGTCTGCTTATGAATCCATCGATGCGGAAAGTACTGGAAATTTTTAAATTGTTTGAGAATGCAAACTGAGTCAGTCTCTCGCCATTATCATTCGAATTCCAATGCTGTTGGACTGTTGGAGCCCACCACATTTCCATAACAGATATCTCTTCCAACCTGCCCATTAAAGTCACCAAGAACCATAATAAAGTTGCGTGTAGGTGTTTGTTTCATAACCTCTTCCAGTGCCATGTAGAAAGTATCCTTCTCGACGACGGTTTTAGCTTCAGTAGGTGCATGTACGGCACTAAGAAAAATATTGTTGAATATTGAGGTAGCGGATCCTCTCATTGATCGGGATGAATTTTGCGGTTTCTTATATGCATGCACCCACAAGGCCAGTACCATTTCGAGAAGGATGACCACTACTGTATGAAGAGTGACTATCGAAATCTTGTTTTCCGATTATTGGCTGTCTAATTTCTTGCAGAGCAATGATTTCCATCATATTCCCCTCAGCCTCTGTTTCTCGACTTATAAGAGCATCAGGAACGCTTAGGCTGCGCACGTTTCACGTTCCGATTTGGTAGTCAGGTCCTTTTTCACATCCAGGTAAAATTCTTTTTGTGTGTCCGGGTCTGTTATTCTTTTTCTGATTTCTATTTTTAACGAAGTCTTTTTTCCGGGGTGAAGGTGTTAACCTCAGGCCAATCCCAAATTTTCGTGAACAGGTCCGCTCTGATGTTAAAATTATTGGAAGAACATTTTTACAAGTTTATATAGCGAGCCGCTCGATCCAAGCAGGCGACCGCTCCAAGCCGCCCCTACCATGGAGAACAGACGCTTGAGTCGCTTCGGATTTCAGACGCCAATTTGCCGTGGGGTGACATCATTACTAAGCAGTTTTTACTCTGCCTGTCTTCGATACACCAACCATATTCTGTCAGCGTTACCCAGGTAGCACGGCGTGGACTTCGAATTTCGGATTTCGCAACCCTAATACATACTCATAGGTTAAACAAAACAAACAATCAAAAAGTTACAAATACTAATTTTATCAAGAACTAATAAAAAAAAGAAATTACAAAAACAAGAGTTTACAAATACATTAAAAGTAACGATACATTAGTAATTAAAAAAGTCGGACAAGTGCGAATATAATTAGATCGTCGTGGGGGGTTCCATGTATATATTATTCTACGGGAATAGTTTTTCTCCAAAACACAATTTTAGAAATAAACCAAAAACGGTGCTTTCAAAAATTACAAAAAAATTGTTTTGCACTACAAACAACAATCACCTTTCATATGACACCCCACATGACATGATCAAAACTAATTTTTTTTCAAAATTTCTACTTTAAACCCCCTCCAAAGAACATTTGAAATTATAACAACCAAAATAAAATTTTTGTTTCGATTTAACAAAATCCCTACATCCGTGAATTTTTTTAAATTCTTTCTTTTGTAATGTTCGTAGAAAATGGGTGGACAAAAAAAATTTTACATTTTCGAAAATAAGTCGAAAACTGTGCTTTCGAAAATTACAATATAAATTGTTTTGCACTGCAAACAACAATCACCTTTCATATGATTTCGCACTTCACATGATCAAAAATAATTTTTTTTCAAAATTCCTACTTTAAACCCCCTCCAATGAACATTTGAAACTATGACAACCATAAAAAATTTTTGGTTTGGATTTAGCAAAATCCCAACATCCGTGAAATTTAAAAATTTTCTCTTTTGTAAAGTTCGCAGATAAGGGAGGGGAGGTTAAAAAAAAATTTTACATTTTCGAAAATAAGTTGAAAACTGTGCTTTCGAAATTTACAAAAAAAAACTGCACAACAAAAAAAATCACCTTTCATATGACACTCCAGTTAACATGATCAAAAATAATTTTTTTTCGAAATTTCTACTCCCAACCAATTTAAATCGAAATTTCTACTCCCAACCCATTTTCAATGAACATTTAAAATTATAACAACCAAAACAAAATAACGTTTTTTTTATGCAAAATTCCTACAATCATGAAGTTTTTTAATTTGTTTCTTTTGTACTGTTCGATGTTAAGGGGGGGTTTGTTTTCTGAAAAAAACACTCGTTTTGGCTATAACTCAAAAACTAAGCAGTCGAAAATTCATTGAATTTTTTTTTCATTTCATTGAAATATTTATTTTCCTTTTTCAATTTTTCTAAACCAAACTCTCCTTATCTTGTCCATAAAATATAAATAAAAACAAATATTTGAAATTTTTTTGTTATCAGAAAATTTCAAGTTGATTGCACTTATAGTTTGTGAGTAAATCGATTATGTAGAAATTCGGACATACACCGAAGTCTCACCAATAGGGTACCGTTTTTACTTTTTCAAAGTACGGAACCCTAAAAATGGAAAATCCAAAAAAAAGAAACATTTGAAGAATATTGAATGAAGCAAATAAGGTAACCTTTTTTGGGTCAGAATCTCTACTTGCTTATTTAATACCAGCTAGATGTTCTTTGGCTCTAATTTTAAAATTCTCTCCCGTCTGGCCGACATATTTGAACGAACAATCGCTTCAACTAATTTCATAGACACTAGATTTTTTTAATTGATCAAGTTTTGATTAAAAAGAAGTTTTTTTAAAGGATTACGGTTGGAAAGCGGGAATTTACTATCACAATATTTGCTTCACCACAATTTTAAATTGTGTGAAGTAATGCAATCTATCGAGGAAAAGAAACCTTGCATACCCCAAATTTTGTTTTTTCTTTTGTTTTGGACCATCCTCTATCTAAATAGCCAATAAAAATTTTGGTGTACGTCTGTGTGTGGGTGGGTGGTTGGTTGACCTTTCTGCATAGGATCTTGATGAAACTTTTACCAATGATACAGGTTCACTTGAAAATGGTAGATCTGGATTCATTTCAAATTTGGTCAAAATGGCAGGGGGTCTCCCGAACACCTCTAAGTTTAAATCTTGAATAACTTCTAATCCCGACTTATGATCTTATGAAAACTTGGTATATAAGGTTTTGGTACTGTTTCCAATATTTCTGCATACTAACTTCCGGTTTGTCGCTTCCGGTCAAAAAGTTTTATTATCAGGTGTTTATCCCTACTGTAGCCTACATTTACCGATCGATTATCATGAAACGTTGGTAAAAGCTTTCAAGTAATATGAGAAAGATTTTATCAGCTTTTGGAGTACAGTGGATAAAGGGTTGGGGGTCCACCATACAGCAGGTGGTTTTTTCCACTATGTTTTTTATGTTTGTTGGGAGCATACAACATTCGTTCGTGAATGAATTTTGATGACACTTTGGAAAAAGATGCAAATATGTATGGCAAGGAACTGATTAATTTGTGAACAGCGATAGTGGTGGCGGTCCCCCGAGCACCTGTTTTTTTGAAAGCTCAATAACATCTGTACCTGATAATAGAATTGGATGAATCTTGGTACATAAGCATTTAGTACAGTTAACAACAGTTCTGCATCCCAACTTCCGGTTTTTCACTTCCGGTTAAATTTTTTTTTTACTTTTTCTCGTACAACAGAATTTATGTTTGTTGGGATACTACTGCTTTCTTTAATATTTTTATAATTAGAACTACGCGAAATCTACAACATTGGTTAGCCTTTAATTAAAGTATTTGATGGATATTAGCTCATTATATATCTAGAACACTATGTTTCCAGTGCTTTGGTGAAGCCAGCCTATGCATCAGCTTCGCAATATTTTTTTGGTGAAAATGAAAATCTTTGGTACTGAATTTCCCTTACGTATCCTACTCGTCACCATTTACTTGGGGAATCTTTAATGACAGGATTATGAAGAAGTTTTTGTCTTTGTTTCTTCCTAAGCAAACTTAAGACAATCTTTCTATTAAAGTATTAAAATATTCTAATATTAAATTCGCGCTTTCCAACTGTATGTACTTTAAAAAAAAACTTCCTTTTAATAATAAACCATAACAATAAAAAATCTAGGCTCTATCAAATTAGTTGCAACGATTGTTTTTGTTCAAATATGTCGGCCAGACGAGAAGGAATTTTAAAATTATAGTCAAAGAACATCTAGCGGCTATTTAACAAGCAAGTAGAGATTCTGATTTTGCACACACAATCCAAAGGAAAGAAATTGGATATTATGTAGTCATATGATATAAGCATTGTTTTTGAGACAAGATATAAACCAATACAGAACATTCAATAAACTGAAATCAAATTTTCACTATTAACCGATCTATCTCTGTTCTATCCATAGTTTTATGCTATTGTTTAACAATTTTAAAGTCAGATACTGTTCTGTTTTCTTTTTGTTTTCTCTCTTTTTAGGTTACCTGACTTTCTTCATTCAACATTATTTAAATTTAAATTTTTTTTTGGATTTCCCATATTTTTTAAAGCAATTTATATTTATATGTAGAGTGGCCAAACATACTCCATTTTGGGTTATTTATCCCTTTAACCATCACAATTTTTCGAAATACCGCTAGAAAAAAATTGGAAATTGGGTACGAAAAATACCCCAAAATCGTTGGAAGTAAAAGGGAATTAAAATTCTTATTACGATATCTGGTTTAAAAATCTAAAATATGTCACATCGCTCTTTTGGTATACTTTTTCAAAGAAACATGGTCAACCTAATACTAGTTCTTTTATTATAATTTCTAGTGCGAGGAATGGAGAAAAGAATATAGTTGACATTTACACATAAAAGGGATGGTTTCACGATTTCCCAAATGTAATGCGTGTGTCTTTAAATTTTTTATGAAAATCGATGGGTTTAATGTTATATTAAACAATAAAAGGTCGGTTAAGTACCATAAATATCGCTCGCCAAGAGTTCCGTGAGCGTAGAAGAAAGAACTGTCAAAAATAATTTACATAAAGTTGGGTAATATAGAGTTTTTATATTGCCAAACCTTTGCCATTTTTTCCTGCTAAATGTCAGTAGCAATATCGATTGAAAATTGATTGAAGTAATATACAAAATGTTACATATACACTGCAAAAAAAGTTGAAGTTCATGACAACCTCGTCTCAAAGTTGGCAGTTGATTATTCATGCAAAGAAAAATTATTTGCAAACAATTTCACTGTGATTGGGACAACTACACGATAACATTTTCCTAACAACAGAATGAGGTTTATTTAATATAAAGTGTTATATCCAATATAACAGTAGTTGAATAAAGATAATAACTATTTCCCTGAAAAAAATTTTCTTTGGCCTTATTTCATGAATTTTTCATTTTAAAGTTTAAGTATTTGAGATTAATTGAACTATATTTTATTTTCACATAAATATTTCGTGTGATTGTCTCAACTTCATCGATGTATAATTGTAGAGTTGTTGAAGCAATTTCGTAGTTTGATTCGCCATATGTGACCGCACGGTGAGGTTGAGACAATTTCATTTCGATTGGAAATAGGACATGTTTTTTTCAGTGTATTTAAATATTATCAAAAACTGTTCATAGTAACTAAATAGATATTTAGCTTGTAAATGGTTTTAATTAGGAAATATACTTTATCAATTCGAATAACAATTCAATAATAATTGCCGATAATTAAAAAATAGTGAACTTCAAAATTCTAAAAAAATTACGATGTTTCTTAAATTAACTGTTCCTTCATATGACACCCCATTCGTTTGGGTCAAAAAAGATTTTGTTCATCCTTCTCAATCTCATCCCTTCAAAATATAGAAAAATAATTATGTGACACTTCACTATAGTTTTCGTTCAGGGTTTATCGAACTTCCTATCTCTGTGAATTTTTTGAAATTTTTTTGTTATCAGATTTTGGGACAATAATTGGTATGTTCAGAAATAGCCTTCATCACATATGCTATCGCTATGAAATATTATCTAAAATATGGTTAGGTAGAGTATTTTGATTAAAATTGGATACGTATCAGGCATTCGTAATAGGTATCATTATTCAAATACGGCCGCCCGTGTTTGACGTGAAATCGCAGATGAGGTTGGCGCAGCCTTGTGATATCCTTCACATTGATATCCTACACTAAACAAACTTGACAGATGCAAACGAATGCAACGAAAAACCAATAATTTAAAAAGTTTTTTTTTATACAAACACGACTCGCGTCTTTGACAATCTTTATAAAACACAACCAAAAAATTTGTTTTTGCAATCGTTCCATTAATTAAGAATAAAGAATATTGAAGAATCTTACTTGCAACATCAACGGATAATATATAGGTAGGTGAAAGTTTGAAAAGAATTGTGTGTACCGTAGAACTGTAGAATCCACTCCATCTATGTTTTGATCCAAATACTGATTGAGTTACAAAAGAATTATTTACTCGTTTCCGGGTTTCGGATCTTAATTTGCTTTGATGTCGTTTTGAAAATACGCAAAAACTTCTTTGAAAAATGGCCTATTTTCTAAAATTCAAAAATAATTGAAATAGATTCTTCCGCCAGATAAACCAATAAAAGCAGTTTTAAATATTAAAATAATTAGAACAGATGTATAGGAAAAATGAGTCTTCTTCATTCAATAAACTAAGGATTTTCCCTTTGGTATGCCGTTAGTTACTTACAAAGACATTGTTTTATGGTTATCGTTTATTAGTTTTTGGTTATAATTTTTTTTCCGCTGTGGGCGGTGTAGTCCTGTTCTAATCCAAATCCCTTTTTTGCTACCATTTTATTATTATTTACCCCGCTTATTGAATGCATTTGGTTTTTATCATAGCAAAGTCCTCATTGTAGTCCGTCTTAAAGAAACCCTCTAGAATTTTATGTGTTAATTTTCCTTTTAGTTAAACTTTTTTTTTTAATAAAATTGTACATGAAGTAGAAATTACAATATGTTTCACAGCAATACATAAGAAACCTTTTATACTTACGAATTGTGGGAGATCGAAATTAAACATCAAATCTTGTTGCCCTACAACACCGTCACACTGTTGCTGATCTCGTTGTTTTTTATAAATATCGTCACCAGCAGTGGTCGGATGAATTCTTCATATTCTATTCTCCGTTTTATCCGTTTTTCGTGCAAACAGTCAAACTGTCGAGATCACTCAATCTCATAGTGACAAAATGCATAGATTTCTTTGTCCGTACAAAATGCTTTACCGAACCAATAGTCTCGATCCACAAAGTTTTAAAAAGTCGTTCATCAACAATTCAGAACGCATTTTGTTGTGGTAACTCTGGTTGACTTAACTTCAGTAAGGAGCGGAGTATTTATAAAACTTAAATAAATATTGAATTGCTGTAAATAAATTCGACAACGAAGGCAGACAAACACTTACCCTTATTGCACAAAGTTACACAGACGAAGTACTCCCCTCTCCTCTTCAATGAACGATCTTAAGGAAATATTTCAAAAATTAATACGTTAGTAAGTCTGATAGATTTTCATTTTTTTTCATAAACGTACATATATACATTCAAAACTGTACCTTACTGCCGATTAAATTTATTAACTTTATTTTGGTTTTATGATATATTAATTATTACTGTGAAATACTTGAATATTCTTATTAAAAGTTAAAAATAATATGTTAAAATGTTCGGTTGATTATAATATTTCTATAACACATTTTTGCAGGGGCGTAAAAATATTTACAAACTTTATATACATACTTGAAAACAATTTTTCTTTTAAACCTTTAATCGGTCGGTTGTTGTGTTTATAATATTTGCCATTTTATTTTTCAACACTTAAATAAAATTTTCTTGAAAATTTAATATTTTGTGTTGATCTTCTTACAAAATTTTAAAAAACAAAAAAAAAAAAATAATTCAATGCTCTAAAAATTATCCAAACAGATCGATAAATGGGTACAGTTATAAATTGTAGTTCACCACACATGGCGGCGACCTTACTTGCGATGGCTAAAAGTTTGTAACTTTACTTTTATTTTTTAGAAGTAAAGCATAGGTTAATGTGAATTTGTTTCAATTCAAGGCTTCGAGGCTTATCGTAATTAATGATGTACATTGGCTATAATATTCTCGTTAAAAAATGTTTGACCATATATATTAGTAGAAAAATATAAATCGTGTCCTTAACAAACTAAAACTCATGTTAAAAATAGCTGTTGTATTCTTTTTCATAACACACATATAAAATCTAGCGAATATTAGAACTAGTAAAATTTTTTAATTAAAAATTATTTTTCTATCATTACAGTTGTTGACCTAGATCGTACCCCAGACTTAGATAAAGCACTAAATCAACTAGAATCGCATGTATATGAAGTAATTGCTAAAAAACAATCCGATCAAAATGTAATCGACACATATCGCCAAGAAACTCAAAAACTTAACAATTGGGTAAACGATTTAATAAAACAAATTGATAAAATTGATGACGATCACAGTGTACCAAGTTATAAGAAGCTTGCAATTCTAAATGAAATTAAAACAAAAATAATAAATACCGGCCCCAAACAACTACAAGTTTTTAAGGACAACAATAAAACAGTTAAGGCCGTTATCAGTAATTTAGACAATCAACAAGTTGAAGAACAACTCAAAAGCTTTGAACGACGATATGCTGATCTAAATAAACGTAACGAAAGGAAAATACAAATGATGGAAACGGTAACCTCCGAAATTGATTCAATTAAAAATGAAATTAATAATATAAACGAATGGTTCATTATGCAAGAAGGTGAAATGTCACCAGGCAAGCCATTAAATTTCGATATCTTAAAATTAGAAGCCGATCAACAGCAACTTAAGGGAATAATGAAAGAAGGTGATGGTAAGCGTCTTCTTATAAATTCGTTAGAAAAACGAATTGAGAATTTAAAGAGCGATCTTGAGCCCCAGGAGCACCAAAAATTAAAATCCTCATTTAAAGATACCCGAAGCAAACAAACCGACTTAAATAATCTATTCAAGGCTGAGATGGAAAGAATTAATAATGCAATCAAATATCGTAAGACATTCGATGCTAATTTGGACAAAATTAAAAATCTACTTAAAAATAAAAATCTGATTACAATAAATACTGCTGAGTATTTTCCTTTGCTATCAAATGCTGTAGAAAGTGAAATTCATTTGGCCAAGAAACAAGATGCTAATTTACAGGAAATTAAAGATAACTATATCAACGACTTTGTGAAGCAAGCTACAGTTTTATTAAACGAAAGTTCAGATAGTGATAAAGGAGCTATTAACAAAATTGTCAAGGATGTTACCTCTAAATGGGATGGTTTAAAGGAAAAGTCTACAAATAACATTAAAAATTTGACCACGCTTCTTCAATCTCGAAAAGAGTTTGAAAACGAAAAAGATAAATTTAACAGTTGGCTAAAAGAAGCTGAGTTGGCCACTATGAATCCTTTAAAAGCAACAAACATACACATTTTAGAAGAACAGTTAATAAAATATAAAACCTTATATAAAGAATCCGACAACATAAAACCAACTTTGACAGAATTGTGTGACAAAGCACAAGGCATAATTCCACAACTAAATTCCAGTGATAAATTAAAATTAAACGAAGAAATGAAAATCATGAAGGATAAATTTAATCAAATAAACAATCGAATCAATGAGAGAAATAGGGATCTAGAAAATCATATTAAGAAATACAAAGATGGTCAACAGAAAGTGAAAGATTGTATTCAATTCATAACAACAATTCAATCACAGATTAAAGATCTCAGCAAACCAGTGGGTAGTAAAATCGAAGACGTTCAAAGCTTACTGTCGTTGTATGAGAATATTTTGAAATCTTTGAAAGATAATAAAGCACAATTAAGTGATATGCCAACACAGCAATTCCCAGAGCTGGAAAATGTATTGCTACAGCAAGATGATATGATCAAAATGATTGAGGATCAATTGACACGATTGAAACAATTACTTCACTTGAGAGAACAATTTATAGCGTTGGTCAACGATATTATTACATTCATAATGAAATATACTTCGGTTATTACAGACATAGAGAAGTCTAATGATTCAATTGAAGATAAAATTAAACGTTATGATAATGTTATTTTGAAAATTCAAGAATGTGAAGCATTACTAGTAAGCGCTACTGAT
The DNA here is from genome assembly GCA_963693315.1 of Diogma glabrata. Lineage (NCBI taxonomy): Eukaryota > Metazoa > Arthropoda > Insecta > Diptera > Cylindrotomidae > Diogma > Diogma glabrata. Next base: position 96,131,159 of record OY856186.1, read on the forward strand.
AAAGGTCAACAAATAGCTTCAGAAGGAACAGCTGCTGATCGTAATAGTATCACAGAACAATTGCAATCACTTAAACAACAATTACAGAATTTACGCAAAGCTGTCGAAACTCAAAGACAGAAGCACGAAATTACTTTGGCTGAACATAAAAAACTTGCCAACGAGCTTTCAGAAATTTTCGATTTTCTACACAATAAAGAAACAATTATTAACACTCGTCCGCTTTTAGATCGTGATCCAGATTCGGTTGAAACTGAATTGCAAAAATATAAAACTTTATCAAAAGAAATACAAAAGTATTTGACAAGATTAAGTAAATTAGTAGATCAGGCTAAATATGATGATGGAATGCCTAATTCATTACTTGAAATGTTATCTGAAGCAAGACTTTTATTAACTTCAATACCAACTGAGCTTAAAGAATATGAAAATTATCTTCAAATTAATAAAACATATCGTCTTAATTATATGGAGTTGGTATCCAGAATGAATGCATGGATTCATGAAGCTGAAATTCGTTTACAAGATTCAAAACATGGAATCGATTTTGAGAATATTAATTCCGATATTCAAGAGCAACAGTTATTCTTCGAAGGACAAGATAATGTTAAGAATCTACTTGGACAAGATATTCAAAATACAGCTGATAACATTTATCCATCGCTTCATCAATCTGAACAGATAGAGTTGTCTAATGATCAACAACGATACAATCAAATGTTGAAAAATATTTTGAATTCAGCAAACGCACATAAAAAGGAGTTAGATCAATCACTTGTGTTGTGGAAAAACTACAGAGAACAATATGATAAAGTTAAAGCAATTTTGGCAAGATTGGTATGGACTGATGAACCAATCACAAATTTGGCTGGTATTCAGTTTGTTTTACAAAAAGTACAGCATATGAAAAAAGAAATAAAGGTAAGTCGAATTTTATTAAAACATTGCAACATTTAAATTATTTGGTATATTTGAACTATTTAAATTATTTATAGGGTTAGAAAGTAGATAATTTTTTTTAAAATATTGACATTTTTAAAAATAGAAACATTTTTTTATATATCTTTTGAAATAGTTGAGACATTTTGAGAAAATAATAGTAAAAATAAAAAAACCATTCAAAAACCATTCAAATTTTCTCTTTATAGAATCGCTTAATTCCAAATATAGGCTCGAATCAGCTTTCAAACTCCATCAGGGCGTATGCGCATTCATTCATGAGAGTGTTGCGTACACGCGCTTTTCAAACTTTGAACTCCACGGTGACGGCTTCAATACAATGGTTTTAAAGATTTGTCTTCCAGAAATGACTTTTTTTACAATAACTTTATACCGGTCCCCCAACAAACGTAACCCAAACTTTTTTAATATACTGACAAAAATTGTGGACGAGATTAGAGCAAAGTCCCCTAACTGTGAAGTTATAGTTACCGGTGACTTCAACGTCCACAACAAATCATGGTTGGAATTCTCCAAATCGACCGACGATATTGACAATAGTGGAAAACTGGCAGAAATTTTTGCCGCGTCTCAGGGCCTATTCCAAATTGTTAAAAGCCCGACTTTTACTCCCCGTAATGGCGGTGATAATAGTTTTCTTTTAGATCTCTATCTTACCACAATGCCAGATATTACGAGTGTCGATGTCGCGAAAGGTAGTATTGGAAATTCTGATCATTATTTAATCTCATCAGTTATCAAAACTGATTTACTTAAAACTACTGCTCCCAAACCCCGTAAAATATTTCACTACTCAAAAATGGATAAGAGTGGTCTTCAAAATTTTTTCCATGGTTTTCCTTTCGACCGTCATTGTTTTTATACTGACAATGTAAATGTTTCTGCTCAAAACTTTACAGAAACCATCCAATTTGCTATCAATAAATTTGTCCCTTTCTCCATAGTAAAACCCAAACAAAAATACTTGTATTCGAAAGCTGCCAAAACGGCACTTAGAAACAAACGTAGATCATTTAATATTTGGATTCATAACAAAACTCCCACTAATCGATCCCAATATCTAAAGGCCAACAAAATATCTAACCAGATTATCTCAAACGAAAAGTCTGAAATTGACAGAGCGAAAGCCTCAAAACTTACGTATATGTCTGTTTCTGACAAGAGTTTCTACAGTGCCATTAATTCTTTAAATTCTGGTACAAAATTTTCTATTCCCCCTTTTATTGATGGTGATTTAATCGTCAATGATCCCGCAAGAAAAGCTAACTTGTTCGCTGAACGCTTTGCTCTGAACTCCACTGTTTTAGAAACTCATAAAGAAATACCCCAAATCCAGTCTTCAGGAGTTAATATGAATGAACTTCACTTCAAACCCAAAATAGTCGCTAAACTTTTAAAGGGATTAACCATCAACAAAGCCTCAGGAATGGACAATATTCCACCCATTATTTTAAAAACCTTTTCCAAAGAACTTGCACCAACTTTGACTAAGATATTCTACCAATCCTACAAATCTGGTATATTTCCCTCCTGCTGGAAGTTGGCAAATGTCCAGCCCATCCCCAAAAAGGGACCGAAATCCGATATCTCAAATTATAGGCCAATAGCTTTACTATCGGTCCTATCCAAAGTCTACGAGCATTGTATTAATACACATATTTCAAAATTTCTGGAAGAAAATCATTTAATAGACGACCGCCAATACTGTTTTCGAAACAAAAGATCAACTACCGATCTATTAAACTATGTAGCGCATTGTTGGAACAGCATACTTGATAAAGGTGGTGAAACATACGTTATCGCTTTAGACATCTCCAAGGCATTCGATCGAGTCTGGCATGCCAACTTAATCAACAATTTCGTTGCGTACGGTTTTCATCCCAATGTTGTGAAGCTGATTCAAAATTTTCTATCCAACCGATACATTTCGGTAACCTTAGACGGATTTTCTTCTGAGTCTAAACTAATTAACGCTGGTGTACCCCAAAGCTCAGTATTGTCCCCAACCCTATTTTTGATTTATATCAACGAATTGTTGAAAATCACTAGCAACCCAATAAATAGTTTTGCAGATGATAGTACTCTGCACAAGTCGTTCGAGCCCCTTCCTTCAAAGGGTAAAATGCACGAACGATTTAATCCTGCCCGGAGAGCCGCTGCCATAAACGTGAACAAAGACCTGAATAAAGTCGCCGACTGGGGTGACAAAAATCTTGTCAATTTCAACTCTACCAAAACAAAGCTGTTGATTGTTTCCAGATTAAAGACCGAGTTCCCCAAAGATATTTTATTTAGTATGTGTGATGAACCAATAGGTGAATGTAAAAACATTCGTTTATTGGGTGTCACAGTTTCAAATGACCTACTCTGGAACGATCATGTAATGGCGATGGCAAAAAGCGCGTCTAAAAAACTCGGCCTCCTAAATAGATGCCAAAAATTTTTTCACTCCATACCAATTGCTCCATGTTTATAAGTCCTATATTCGTCCCTGTATGGAGTACTGCTGTCAAGTTTGGGGTGCTGCCTCTGTTTCCATCTTGGCACTCTTAGAGTCTGTTCAAAAGCGAGCTATACGAATTGTGGGTGATCGAACTTTGACATCAAAACTTGATTCCCTACAACATCGTCGCACTCTTGCTGACCTCGTTGTTTTTTACAAATATCGTCATCAGCAGTGCTCAGATGAAATCAGCGGCATCATGCCTCAAACTTATTCTTACCCCCGTTCCACTCGGCAATCGGCTGCCGCAACCGGTGAAACGGTAAAGATCCCGCGCTGTCATACTGGCAGATCGCAGAGAGACTTCTTTGTCCGAACTGCGTACAAATGGAATAGTTTGCCGGAACACTTAGTCTCAGGTGGCTTTAACCCACAGATGTTTAAAAAAAGCGTTAATCTACACCTTAGAACGCCAGTTGTTGTGGGACCCAGGTCTAGACCTAGGTCTTAAAAGGTGTTTATGTGTTGTTGTGACACATATTCTAAACCCCATTACACAACACATTTTATTAAAAAAAAAAAAAAAAAAATTCGCTCGTCGACGGTATTCACGTAACCCTACAAAGTCGTTATATTGCCACACTATGGGCACATAAAAATTAATTTTTCCTCTTAAATGTCAAAAGCAATGTCAATCGAAAATTATGGTAACTAAAGAAAGGTTCAATACACCAGTAGCCTGATTCTCTAAAAAACAAGATAAATTACAATGTGCAAACGTGATTTACTTTACACGAACAGAAGTTTATACGTAAATTCATTTTGGGATGCTTGAATCGTATTCTGTAAAATTATATTGTGTAAACTTAAATTAAAAATAGTGTCAGCAAGATATACAAAATGTCAAAATTAATTGTGAAAGCGATAGATAAAATCTATGTGCCATAGTCTACCCGTTCAAATAAAATTAATTTAGTGAACAATAAACGGAAAATATACTTAGCTAAAATGCAGCGCAAAATTGTAAATGATATCAAGTTGAAACGAGTAAAGAGATTAAGATACGCACCAAAACCAGTTTAATGTACCTCCCAATTGCCGAAAGCTATTATCGTTTAACAAAATTTTTGATTCATATTTTAATACAGTTTGAACGCAATAACGCTAGCTTTTCTGGATGTCGTGTTGTCCCACGCTGCGTTAAAATGAGTGGTTGCTCAACCACTGTGCTGGTCTCTACAGTGTTAGCCAAAAATCCTACTTCTGATACTAAAACAGGGTCGGCATACACAGACCAAAAGAAAAAAGTCCAAGCGGCACGTATATCCGCTAGAAATAGGTAGATTTCGGGACCAGACAGCTTTGAGTACAAATAGAATTAGATGTGTCAGATTAGTTTAAATAAAAAATTTAAGAAGAATAGTCCAAGTCCAGAATAATCCAAAAAATTTATCAAACCAAACTAAATACATTAACGGGAACTACTTTATCAATGCGATTTCGGAACAGTTTTATTTAATTTGGTTAAAACTACTTTTAATAACATATTAAATCCACCAAAAAGCAAATAAACGTTCTCACAACGTCACACCTACAACACCACCACACATAATTTATAATCTAAAATTGTCAAACAACTTTTACACCTCAAATAATTCAAATATCTACAATTTAGGAAGACTTTTGTAAATGTGTAATCAATATGCATATAAGAAAATATTCCTTAATTTAAAACAATAATGACTCAGCTTTGTTTTAATTTTTTTTAAATTTTTGCGAAAAAAACTAAAAATTGAAAAAAAAAACAAAAGAAATTTTTTTAATATTTTTTCTATGGGATATTTTTACATGTTTATGAAAGTTGTTGTTGTAATTGAATGGCATGCATTAGGCTTAATGCTAATTACATTGAGACCTCTTGGGTTAGAAAGCTGAACATTTCTGAGGTTATAGTTGAAAAGTTTATCTAAAAGTTAATATGAGTTTAAATAACATTAACTCAAAAATGAGGAAGGCATGGCCGTTTGCGTTTGTTTTCGTTCTAACAGCCCAGGTGTCTCAACCTCTAGACTTGAACTATTTTTTTTTTAAATTTTGAAAAGATTTATGTTTTAGTTAACGTATGCGCACATATTCAAAAGTGAGATTGGCCATTTTCAGCCAAATCAAGGACAACAAAGTTTATTAAATTTTTAAAACAGCTGATTTTTGAGGAACCTGGAACGCTAAGGTTGTCATTTGGAAATAAATGATAGACATATGTTCAAATATTCAATACTGATATACTGATAAATTTTATTAAAATATTATGATTCAAACGGAAGTTATAACGCCCTAGATTTTTCAACTTTTTTGACTCTAGCCACTTAACCTGTACCCGGATATGGCCAGTTCGCCATATATATATATATATATATATATATATATATATATATATATATATATATATATATATATATATATATATATATACATATATATATATATACATATATATATATATATATATATATATATATATATATATATATATATATATATATATATATATATATATATATATATATATATATATATATATATATATATATATATATATATATATATATATATATATATATATATATATATATATATATATATATATATATATATATATATATATATATATATATATATATATATATATATATATATATATATATATATATATATATATATATATATAATTATAGGTTGTGGTTACACATAAACCAAAAAAAACTATTTTATTTTTAATTAATTTTTATTTAATGATATTTAAACAACCTTATACATTGAGTTGATCTTAATAACTAACTTTTAAATATAATTTTCCTTAAGAAGTAAATTATTTCTTAATATTAGATTTCAGTAACTATGCAAAGCTAATCATTTTATTTTATTTAAATTTTATAATAATAATTTGACACCTCACAAACCATGGGAATGGAATGTTGTATGATAAATGATTAATGTGATTAATCAGCTTATCTCATTGTGAGACTGGTAATATAACTCCTCCGGGGGGTAAAGAATGGGCGTCCTCGACCATTGGTTTTATTCCCAAAGCTGCTAAATGGCTTGAAATTTTTTCAATGTCTGATGTTTCCTTTGCTGAATTTTTTGATTTTTCAAATTTTATTTTTGTTTTAGATGAATAGCGCTGAATACCAATATAGATGCATAATAATACTATCCCAATTGTCGAAATAGATATACTTCCTGATAATGACCAAATCCATTTCTGGTGATCAATCTGTCTTAGATAAACATGTTTTAGTTGTTTTCGATTTTCAATGTTTTCTTGGACAATATCGTCAATATTGATACTTGAAATTAATTGACGAGTAGCTTGAATATTGTGAAATGCTCCTTGAATCTCTTTTATTTCACTTCTTACCTCGTATGACTGAAATTTCTTATTATTGAATGAAATTGAACAGTTTGAGAATGTAATTAGGAAGTTTCCATTCAATTTTCGATTACTTGGTCCACAGTCTGAAGACAGTGTTTCATTTTTAGCGTTGTTAATTAAAAGTTTATCTTCTGCGATGAATTGCATTGTTGTATCTTTTTCTGAAGTCACATTACAATGACTCTCGGTACCCATTATCAACGGTTTAACACAGCTATCTTCAAATTCTTGTATATCAGCATGCTTTTGTACAAAACTTTTGTAGTTGGTAGTTGTGAATAATATCTGATTAGATTTGATAAGATGATGTGGATATTCTTTGATTAACGTATTATTAATATTTAATGGAATAATCATCATTGCTGTAGAGGTTTGCTTTTCTAGTTTTGGAATCTGTAATATGTAAAGCAGTGTCTCATCGTTTATTGCTATTTTAGGTGTGACGTATTGTAATGCTTCATCAGGTAATGAAATGTTTACGCCTTGGTTAACTAATAAATCTTTTATCAGAAGTATTTCCTTTATTGTTAAAATTTTATTACTTGTTAGCTCTGCTTTTGTCCTTATTATTGCTTCTTGAATATCTTCCAATATGCCATTTATGGTATCGATGTTTATAATTGTAGCGATGATTTCAATTTCAGTTAGCGCTATCTTGTTGACCATAGTTGTATTTGCTGGCGCCCTATTTACCGTTTCAGTGATCAATTGTATTCGATGGTTTATTTTATCATTCATCTGGAACTGCTGATTATTTTGACTTATTAACTCATTCATTGTGCTGTTGATAATTTGTAAATCTTGAGCGTCCGGATTACCGGCTAACCATTTCCAAGCTGACCCTAAAGCATCCCATCGTTTGTGTCTAGTACTTTTAATAGGCTTAATTTGGTAAAAGTTATCATTTAATTTTCTAGATTTTTGTTCTACAATTCTATTTAGTTCTAATCTATCATCAATTTTATTTATTATAAATTTATTTATAGTCTTTACAGTAATTTCTAAATTAGTAAGATTTATTGGGTGTATTAGTTTGATATTACCCACTTGTAATTTACAATCATTATTTTTAATCAAAAGAATTGGATCATTATATAAATTTCTTATTTCTAATTTTTGAAATTTGTAACATTGAATTAGAACAACGAAAATTAATAATTTTGAAATCATTTTTCTGAAATGAAAATAAAATTTAATTTATTGTATTTTTGACTCTTTTAATTTTGTTTTTATTTCTTTTTATATTTCTATTATTTTTAAATGTTTTAAATGTTACATCTTTAATTTTTGTTTCGATTCCTCTAGGAAGAGCTTTCGTTCTTATATTAGGTTTTATAAAAATTACTTGATTTTCTTTTAGAACTGGGGGTTCTTCTTTTCTACAATTTTGTTTTAACATTTTATTCTTCGCTGATTCTAAATTATCGATTACATTTTTAAAAATTATGTTTGCCTGTGCATAAATTTCTTGTGGGTTAATTAAGTTAGTTTGGTTGAAGATTACCTCATTTGGCGTGAAGCCAGTAGATGAATGCACAGAATTGTTATATAGTGCCACTGATAGTTCTATGGCCTGTGGAATATTAGAATTAGAAATTTTGTTTTTATTCGTGTTGAATATTTCGATTAAAGTGGCGTGAGTCTTTTCGATTTGACCGTTCGACTCAGAGGAGGAGGCGTATTCCAATCGAATATTAAGTCTATTCAAATACTCTTTAAATTGTATTGATTGAAATGTTGTTTCATGATCTGAAACTATGGTATTGGGAATACCGAAAAGGGTAAAATACTTTGTGAGTGCACCAGTAACATCTACTAGGTTTTTAGTATTTATAGGCAACATTTGAAGGTGCTTAGAAAATGAATCAATAATTGACAAAAAACTGACTTTATTAATACTGAAAATGTCTATATGAACTCTTTCCAGTGGTTTTTTTGTAGTTGGTCTTGGAGAAATTTTTATATTGTAGGGCTTTCGATCATATTTATGAGCGTTGCAAATAGTACATGTGTTGACATGGCTCTTAATTTTGCTTAGTAAGTTTGGGAAAAAATATGATCTCTTGATTTGATTTTCCACTTCTTTTATACCTCTGTGTGCCCTTTCATGTTCTTTAACAATGATTGCATTTTGGCGATCTATGTTTGTAACATCTTCGACCATTCTAGTGACGAAAACTAAATGACCATGTTCTGAAAAGTTTTCTCTGAAAGATTGTTGGATTTTGCCATACAATTCTTCAGGAGCAAGAATTGCTGATTGTTTGCCATTATGGAAATTTTTAATGAAATTAGTTATATCATCTAGCTGAAATGATTTTTTTGAAATGATTATTCTTTTGAAATTTGTGAAAATATCTTCTGTGATGATTGTGTCGACATTTGAAATTTTAAAAATCAACTGATTTCTGTAATAATTTATAGGTCTTTCGGAAAAATGGATAAAATAATCTTCAGAAGTTTCTGCAGAGTGAACTGTTTCTAAATCGCTACTATCATTTGCGGGATTTGCTACAACTTCTGGCTGCTCTTGAATAGGATTAACCAAAATTTCATTAACGTTGAGTTCATTGGTTTTAGATGTAGAAGGCATTCTACTAAGTGCATCTGCTACGACGTTGGCTTTTCCTTCTTTGTATACGACATCGTATTCATAATTTTCCAATTCAAGTCTCCATCTTAAAATTTTAGAGTTTTTTTCGGATGACTTTATAAATGTTAAAGGCTTGTGGTCAGTTATCAACGTGAATTTGTTACCGTAAAGGTATGGCTGATATTTTTTTACTGCCCATATTATTGCTAATGCTTCTTTTTCATTGACGGCATAATTTGTTTCAGTTTTATTAAGTGTTCTAGATGCAAAAGCTACCGGTCTTTCAACATTGTTCTGAGTTTGTGAGAGAACTGCACCTAAAGCAAATTCGGATGCGTCTGTTGTCAAAATAAATGGTTTGTTAAAGTCAGGGTAGGCAAGTACCTGATCGGTTGCTATTGTATTTTTTAATGTTTCAAATGATCTGTTCGATCCAATGGTATATCCTTTTTCAAATATTTCGTCATGTGCTTAGCAATTTTTGAATAATCTTTAATGAATCGTCTATAATACCCAGAAAGACCGAGAAATTGTTTAATTTCTTTTTGGTTTTTTGGTAATGGCCAATCTAAAATTTTTCTAATTTTATCTTTATTAGGTTTTACACCGTCTTGAGTTATAACGTGTCCTAAAAATTCAGTTTCGCGTTTTAAAAACTCGCATTTGTCTAGTTGGATTTTCAAATTGAATTGTGATAATCTTTTCAAAACTATGTTTAGATTATTTATGTGATTTTCAAGATTTGTTCCTACTACGATTATATCGTCTAGGTAAACATGGCAAATACTACCTAGGAGACCATTTAATACGCCGTTCATCGCTCTTTGGAATGTAGCTGGTCCGTTTTTTAAACCAAAAGGCATTCGACAAAATTCGAAATGTCCTTTATTCGTAGAAAAAGCTGTTTTTTCTTGCGACTTGGCATCCATTGGTATCTGATGGAATCCCGATTTCAGATCTAATGTTGTAAAATATTCTGCTTTTCCTAAATTGTCTAGAATTTCTTCAATTTGAGGTATGGGAAACTTATCGTCTATTGTTTTTTCGTTTAACTTACGGTAGTCTATGACAACTCGTATCTTTCGTGTGCCAGATGCGTCTTCTTTTTTTGGGACCACCCAAATAGGTGACGAGTAAGGGCTACTGGAATTTTTTATAATACCGCTGTCAAGCATCTCTTGTACTTGATTCTCGACGTCTTGTTTAAATGCGTGAGGATATCTATACGTTTTAGTATAGACTGGCATTTCGTCTTTTGTTTGAATTCTATGTTTAATTATGTTAGTAGTAGACAGTTTTTCGTTTTGCCGTAACAACACTGCTTGATTTTTGTAAATAATTTTAACAAGTGCTTCTAGCTCATGTTTGTTTAGGTGATCGGTTCGAATTAAACCTTTGATCGTTTCTATACTAATAATGGAATTGTTAAAGATAGGTATAGGATTTAATGTTTCGAAATTATTTATTTTTAGTTCTAATTTGGGTAAACAATTCGGCGGATCCGGATCGTTCGTAAGAATTTTAACTACTGTTTTATTGTTTTTCGCTTTATACAGACCTGGTTGGATTGTTATATCTTTATTTAAATGACAGAAAAACCAATCACCAGTTTCTTCTGTATTAAATATTACCATGTGGTTGTAAAAGTTTTCGGTTGGATAATACCGGAAAAATTTGAATTCTATATTATTTAGTGTAATGGTGTTAGACTGGTAGTCTATTTTTGCTTTAGTTTCAGTCATATATTGTGATCCTAGTATTCCATCGAAAAATCGGTGGAAGTCTAGCTCGTGATATGTCTGTATAGGCAAATTTTTACCTAATAAATTTATTTTGCTCTTTTTAATTGAGTTGTGAACTCCTAGTATGTTTTTTACGGATATAGTTTGTAATTCAAGTAGATTAATTGGAATTATACCAGGTTTAATAATGTTTTTATTAGCACCTGTATCTATTAAAATTTTAATTTGTTTATTTAAGTACGTGTTATTTAAGATTAGATATGGTAAAAAGTTTAGCCTTCCGCGTCTGAATCCTGAAGTTCCCGAAAATTTATCTCTGTTGGGATTAATTCTTCCAAGTTTTCATTCTCTAAACTATTTTCTTCATATTCTACATTATCTGGGTTTGGATATATTTCGTGATTGTTTATAATTTTTTTATTAAAGGGCTGCCTAGACCTTAAAGAAGGATCTACCTCCATTGGTATTGGTTCATTGTTTGATTTCCAATGCTGTTTTGAATTAACGAGACTGTTAAACTGTTTGGGTTTGTTTTGTATTTCGAAAACGTTTGGTTTTTTTACATTAGATGCGTACATCTGTTGGTTAGTATTTGGTTTTCTTGAATTATTTGAAATAATTTCATTTGAATTAAATTTACAAAGGAACGCGTATGCTTCTTCTATGTTTTTAGGTCTCGCTGCCTGGGCGTATCCAAAGTATGGCCTTCTTAAGCCAGATAAAAATGCGGCTAATGCGTCTTCATCTATAAACGTGTTTATAGCTTGCCATGAAGCATTATATAAATGATTTTGCTTCGATAAAGTTTTGATGTTTTGAACTATTTCTTTTACTTTATTATAGTAAAAATGAACGGATGTTGCGTCACCTTGCTTGGTAGACCACAACTGAGATTTGTAATAGGATAGTTCTTGTCTATCCCCTAAAGCTTCTATAAGAATTGTTTTAATTTCTTCAAAATTTTGAGGATTACCGGCCAGACATAGGATGTCCTTGGCTTTCCCTTCGATTTTATTACTAATTGCTTGCAAATATAAAACAAATTGCTGCTTAGTAACAATTGGTAAGAAGACATTCAATGTGTCTTCAACTGTTTTCAACCATGCATTTAACTGCTTCCTGTTGCCGTCAAATGCAGGTATAGATTTTATTGGGTCTGGAATGCGGAATAAATCTCTTACTCCTTCATTCCATTTTTTAATTTCACTTTCTTGTAAATTTTTATCAAGATGAGTATTGATCGTTGACGTTTGTCTGTCTTGATCCTCTTGTTTTGCCGACAACATATTGAGTTGTTGGACAATTTGTGCTAGTTGGTTATTAACTTCTTCCATATCGTATGGATTTTATCAACTAAGTCACAAAAATTTATTTATATTTTTAGCTTTTCGAGCCTATCTAGTAGTACTCGATGGATACTAACGCCGTATAAACTAAACTAATGTTTCTGAACTTTTATCTGGTTCGTACCTATCTGGTAGTATACGAAAAAAATTAACCCAAACTATTTTCAAAAGACAAAGCTTGTTTATTTAATTTTTAGCTTTTCGAGCCTATCTAGTAGTACTCGATGGATACTAACGCCGTATAAACTAAACTAATGTTTCTGAACTTTTATCTGGTTCGTACCTATCTGGTAGTATACGAAAAAATTAACCCAAACTATATTTAGAACCAAAGTTTTTTTTTGTTTATTTCACTATTAGTTTTTCAAGCCTATCTTGTAGTACTTGATGGATACTAAAACCGTATAAATTTAGGTAATAATTTTAAATTTTAAATTTTGTGTTCGTACCTATCTTGTAGTATACGAGAGAAAAATTTTATTTCCACAAAACACAACAAAAATTGTTAAATTAAACTTAAAATTCTTACCTCTGCTGTCGTTGAGAGCTAGTTCGGAGTAGCTAGTAATGTGAAGCGGCGTGAACACAAATCCTCTAGGCGGTTAAAACCTTCAGCCCGAGATGTCACGGTCTTTTGTTAATCAGAATTTAATCGACTTAATTTTTAGATTCACTCTAAAATAGTCAAGAGTGAGTATATTCTACTCTCTTTAAAAAAGGATTCTCTATTTATCAATCAAGAAAAAGTATAGAGCGAGTATATTGTACTCCCTTAAAAAGGATTCTCTATCTTTCAATTAATTAAACAACGTAGAGCGAGTGTATTCCACTCCCTTTTAATTAAAGATTTCCAAACTAAACTTTGTGAATCACAAATCAATCAAAAAAAAACACTTATAACAAAAAACACTTGGACGGAATCACACTGTTTTAACAACACACTACTTAGAAACTCCACTGTGCGGCTGCGCCAATTATAGGTTGTGGTTACACATAAACCAAAAAAACTATTTTATTTTTAATTAATTTTTATTTAATGATATTTAAACAACCTTATACATTGAGTTGATCTTAATAACTAACTTTTAAATATAATTTTCCTTAAGAAGTAAATTATTTCTTAATATTAGATTTCAGTAACTATGCAAAGCTAATCATTTTATTTTATTTAAATTTTATAATAATAATTTGACACCTCACAAACCATGGGAATGGAATGTTGTATGATAAATGATTAATGTGATTAATCAGCTTATCTCATTGTGAGACTGGTAATATAACTATATATATATATATATATATATATATATATATATATATATATATATATATATATATATATATATATATATATATATATATATATATATATATATATATATATATATATATATATATATATATATATATATATATATATATATATATATATATATATATATATATATATTTATATATATATATATATATATATATATATATATATATATATATATATATATATATATATATATATATATATATATATATATATATATATATATATATATATATATATATTGTAGGGAGCACCTACATCATCCCATATTACCTCATATAGATTAATATTAAGATTAAAGATGATTTCTCAAATCTGTAAATCATACATATCTACAAAACAAGAACATACATTTCATTCAGTCCATTTAGCTATACTATTCATGAAGAAATTTAAAAGTTATTATTTTTCAATTTGTGTCATGAACTAAAATGATTAAATGTGTTATTGCAATAAATTGTTTAAAAATTTCAAGTTTAAACAATTTTGTTTCAATAACATTGAAAACATTTTTTATTTTTATAAACACATAATTTGTGAAAATTGCATTATTTCCTAACGAAATATAAATATCGGAAATAATGTAAAAACAAATTATGAACTGAATTTATTGTTATGTTTCAAAACATTTTTGTAAAATGTTTATTTTTTTTATTATGAAACATTTCATAAAAATGTTTTATAGATTTTGCATTTAGATGATTAATGGGATGTTTTGATATTTTAGGTAAGAAAATGGTAAGATATATATATATGGTAAAATATAGTTTAGGAGGATAGTATAAGATTACATTTTAGAGTAGGACTAAAGTAGAAAAGTTAGTTTTACTTCTTATAGAATGTAATATCATTTATTTTAAATAAAAGTCAGAAATAATAAAATTAAATAAGAAGACATAAATGGATATTGTTTCAATTTGGAATCATCATCGACATATTATTTTGTGGGAGAGAAGTTAATAAGTAAAGATCAAAAGGCCTTTTCGTCTACGATCAGGAATGACCCTCACTTGGTCATCCGCTGTACTTATTGACTTCAAAACTCAATATTAACCCACAACCAGTTTATGGCGACCTACATGGGCGAACGTGAAGGGAATCAACAGAAAAGCGGTCAGAAGGAGACATTAGAAGAATTACTAAGAGATCCCAGAGCCGGGCCTAGGCCTTTAACGATAGAAGAGTACTGGAAGAGGCAACACAAACGCAAAGAGCCAGTGGCGGTAGCGGTTACTGAAATAAAACGGATACGCAGGGGTGTGGAAGCAGATCTGAGAAGATCTATAGCAGAGGCGTACAGGATTCTACACATGAGTAAAGGGGCTGATAGAGCTGTATGGATAAAGAAGTTACAGGAATTGAAAAAACAAAAGAAGGATTTCAAGAAAGCAAAAAAAGATGCAAAGAAAGTTTCGAGAAGTTAAAGAAGATGAAGAAGTAGTAATATGGGAGAGGAGTCGCGTCACAAAGGAGCAAACTGAAGATGACTGCAGTATGATCTGTAGTTTTATGTTAATATTTAAGATAATAAAAAATTTTTACAATTAAATAATATTTTAAGAATTGTAGTTAAGAAATTTTGTAACCATTTTTTTTTGAGAATAGAAAATATTAATGAAAACTTTTAGTTATAGGTAAATTAGGGAATGTATAATTTTGTAGCCATTAAAAATATTTTTGAAATATATATGTAGGAATGAAAATTATCTTTAGCTTTGATAAATTATGAGAATTTTTTTTTGTGTGAAAGTATTTGATGGAATCACTAACCGGTGCTGAGAGCGTTATTATACAGATATCAGGGATTGAGTCAGCTTTAAGTGAAAGAAAGCTTTATACACACGAGGAAATATTGAATTTTTCTGCAAAACTCAAAAAATTACAGGAAAGATTCAGAGATTTGGGTAGGACATTGATTCTTGAATTATCTAACCAAGAATTTGAAAGATTAAAAAAACGGTTCACTACAGCTTATAAGACTGTTAAACAGTTAATCAACGAATATTCTTACGAGCTTTTAGACAAATCAATTAGTGAAGAAAAAGATAACATGTCTCTTTTCGATATTAGTTCAACGTATAAACTGATTCCTCAGTTTGAAGGGGTTAGTACAGGTTTGGAAAATTTTTTAAATCTAATAAGATTTATTCCCGATACTCTGAAAGATGCCACTGAAAAAGCGAAGTTAATTGATTTCATTTTCCAGACAAAACTGTCGGAAAAGGCAAGAATTTCATTGAGTTCCAGTAAGAAACCGAGTACATTAGAGGAATTTGTTGAATTATTTAGAGGAACTTTTAAGAACCGTGAGTCACCAGCAAAAATTCATGCTGAATTAGCAAATGCTAGACAAGCTAATCTGTTCGCAGACCAATATGGTCAAAAGATTGAAACTCTGATTTCTAAGTTAAACTCGATTCAGATATTGGAAAAAGGGGAAGCGAATAGGGATTTGATCGCAGATTTAAATAACCAAATAGGTTTAAATATTTTTAAAACTGGTCTTAACGAGCCGATTAAGGCTACGGTAAATGCATCTCGTCCAAAGAGTTTAAAAGATGCGATAGAATTAGCTCGAGAGGTGGATAGTCAAAACAGAGCTCAAGTATTAAATTATGGGACAAGAGTCCAGGGGCAGAATTTTAGAAATAACAGAGGATTCCATCAAAGCTTAAATAATAATAGAAATAGGAATTTTAATAACAGATATAATGGTTACAGTAATAGAAATAATAATAATAATAATTACCGTAGAAATAATAATAATGGATATAGGAATAGAAATAATAATGTGAACGGTAATAGTTTTAGAAGAATAAATGTTATGAGCTCGGGAAACGACGAGCGAGTCTCCGAAGGGGTGGATTCGAGAGACTTATAGAATCTAATAATGTAAATTGTAATGAAAGAAATGTTTGTAATTCTAATAAACCACTCAAAATATGTAAATTAGATAATAGTAAATCAAATTTTGTAATGGCAAGCACTAACATAACTAGAGGAAAAATAACGTTTTTGATAGATACTGGAGCTGATATTTCGCTCATCAAGACAAATGTGGTTACAGAGGATGTAAAAATAGATGAGAAACAGTGTAAAATAATTGGTGTGACAAAGGAAGAATCATACACGTTAGGTATGACAAAGGTATTGTTAGACTTTGACGATGAGAAGATAATGCAGGTATTTCATGTAGTAGATGAAGAATTTCCAATAGGTACAGATGGGATATTAGGGAGAGATTTTTTGCAGAACAACCTGTGTAAAATTGATTATGAGACATTCACGCTATCAATCTATGTGAATGGTGCAGAAATTTTAATACCTATGAGAACGAGATTACCAGAGGGTAATAGATTCAAAATACCAGCACGTATGCAGATAGTGAGAGCGGTCAACTTAAACGTATCTGAGGACAGTGTGATACTTAATGAAGAGATATCAGAAGGTGTATTTGTTGCGAATTCATTGATATCATCGAGAGGAATTACGCATGTTAGGATAATAAACACATTGCATAAGGATGTGGTAGTAGAGAATTTTTCACCGAATGTAGCACCATTGAGTGACTATCATGTAATTAATACACTTACAATGAAGAATAATCGGACGAAAGAGGAGAGATACAGAAAATTATTGGAAGAGTTGAACATTGAAAATTTGGATAACGCAGCGAAAAACTCAATTTTAAAAATCTGTGAAGAATACGTAGATATATTTCATTTAACGGGGGATGTTTTAACAACGAATAATTTTTACAAGCAGACCATCTCGACGATAGACAAGAGTCCTGTCTACATAAAAAATTACAGATTACCACAATCTCAAGTTGAGGAGATTAACAAGCAAGTGGATAAATTAATAGAAGATAAGGTAGTTGAAACTTCGATCAGTTCTTTCAACTCACCCTTACTTCTTGTACCGAAACATGGTGATGGTTTGGAGAAAAAGTTTCGTTTGGTGGTAGACTTCAGGCAGTTAAACAAGAAGATAATGGACGACAAATTTCCTTTGACTAGATTGGATGATATATTGGACAATCTAGGAAGAGCGAAATACTTTTCAACATTGGATTTAACTAGTTCTTTTCATCAAATAGAATTAGAAAAGGAGTCGCGGCCATTAACAGCATTTTCTACTAATAAGGGGCATTACCAGTTCAAAAGTTTGCCGTTTGGTTTGAAGATATCAACGAACAGTTTTCAAAGAATGTTGTCGATAGCACTAGCTGGTCTAGAGGCTGAAGCATTCTTGTATGTAGATGACATCATTATTTTTGGATGCAGTATAAACCATCATAATGTGAATTTGATTAAGACATTCGAGAGGCTGAGAAAATATAACTTGAAATTAAATCCAATGAAGTGTAATTTCTTGAAGACAGAAGTTACATACTTGGGACATCTAATCACTAATGAAGGAATAAAAACAGATCCACGGAAATTTGAAGCAGTTAGGAATTATCCAATACCGAAAAGTGCTGATGAGACGAAGCGATTCACAGCATTCTGTAATTATTATAGAAGATTTATTCCTAATTTCGCGGAAATCGCGAAACCGTTAAACAACTTAAGCAAGAAGGATGTGACATTTGATTGGACTAAGGAATGTCAAGAAGCGTTTAGTACATTAAAGAACAAGTTGGTTAACCCACCAATTTTGAAGTATCCAAATTTTGAAGAAAAGTTTATAATAACTACGGATGCATCTAACTATGCATTAGGAGCAGTGTTATCACAGGGGGAGATAGGTAAAGATTTGCCAATTTCATATGCAAGCAGATCTTTGAATAAACATGAAATCAACAAACCAATAATAGAGAAGGAGTTATTAAGTATACACTGGGCCATTAATTTTTTTAGACCTTATGTCTATGGAAGGAAATTTTTAGTAGTGACAGACCACAGACCTTTAGTGAGTCTTTTCACACATAGGAATCCATCGTCTAAGCTAACGAGAATCAGGTTGGATTTATCTGATTATGACTTTGAAATAATTTACAAGCAGGGAAAGATAAATACGAATGCAGACGCATTATCAAGAATAGAAGTAAATTCGGACACATTAAAAGCAATGATACCGACTTCCAATATAAATGCCGTAACGACGAGAGCTATGAAGAGAAAGGAGAATAAGGTTGAGGAAAACACCACAG
The DNA here is from genome assembly GCA_963693315.1 of Diogma glabrata. Taxonomy (NCBI): domain Eukaryota; kingdom Metazoa; phylum Arthropoda; class Insecta; order Diptera; family Cylindrotomidae; genus Diogma; species Diogma glabrata. The sequence continues at coordinate 96,150,152 of OY856186.1, forward strand.
ATGTGAAGACGGAGTGCACGCTGTATTCATGGAACTGTACCTCAATATCAGAGATAAAGAATATGAGAAGATTATCTTTTGAGAATAGGAACTCACGTGAGAAAATTAAAGAAAAATGCATGGATTATAAAGAAAATAAACAAAGTTTGCGTATAATTGAATTAAGTAAGAAAATGAAAAATGGTATTCTAGTAGTATATAGTGAAAATCTGCGCAGCGCCTTAGGGACTGCATTGGAGAAGCTTATATTAGCTATGAAACGAGAAAATATAAATTATCTAGCGCTAGAGATAAATGATGATGTATTCAAACACGTAGATGTCACTGAATTTAAAGATATATTTAATAAGCTGCAGCATAAAATGAATAAAGATGAAAACAAGCAAACTAATTTGAAGATATTAATATACAGAGCTCCACAGAGAATTTTAGACAAAGGCAAAATGGAAGAATTGATAAAGATATACCACGATACACCATACACTGGAGGACACTCAGGTGTCAAGAGAACGATAAATAAATTAAAGCAGAAATATGTTTGGAAGGATATGAGTAAAATGATCAAAAGTTATGTTAGAAATTGCGAGTCATGTGCTAGGAATAAGCAAGTTAGGAATACTAAGGAAGAATTAACCATAACTGACACACCTATGTCGAGTTTTGAAACGATTTCGATGGACACAGTTGGTCCATTACGATTAACAAATAGCAATAGGTACATTTTAACAATTCAATGTGATTTGACTAAATACGTTGAGGCGATACCTATCGAGAATAAAGAGGCGAAAACTATAGCAAGAGCGTTAACTGAGAAATTCATTTTAAAGTACGGGAATTTTAAAACTTTAAAAACGGACTTGGGTACAGAGTTTGTAAATGAAATCATGAGAAATCTATGTACATTCTTTAAAATATCCCATGTGACTTCGACACCGTATCACCATGAGACACTTGGTTCTATCGAAAGAAATCATCGAGTGTTGAATGAATACTTGCTGTCATTCACGAATGATTACAATTGGGAAGAATGGATTCCATATTTTGTTTTCTGTTACAATGTAACGCATTCAGACACTGGATATAGTCCATATGAATTGGTTTATGGGAGGTTAGTAACTCTCCCATCGGATGAAAAACTAACGGATAATTCTCCGGTTTATAACTTCGATCAGTACGCTGATGAATTAAGATTTCGTCTGCAGCAAGCCCAGGGTAAGGCTAGAGAGTTGTTAATTGCAGCGAAAATAAATCGAAAGAGCACGTATGATAAGAATATAAATCCGTTAGATGTGAACATAGGTGATCAGGTCTGGTTAAGGGCAGGTGAAAGGAAAAAATTAGATTCACCATTTTTAGGACCCTATGAGGTCATAGCTATTAAGAATCCCAATGTAAAAATTAAAATGGGAAACGTAGAAAAATACATACATAAAAATAGATTAAAAATAAATGAGGTAGTAGAAGCTGATAATAGAACATAAGGAAAATACGAATAGGCAATATTGTGATAAAAGATTTAAATATATTATATTATAAGATTAGGAAACGAATTTTGTGATAAGTCCTATTTATTAATTCAATTGATTCATGTTAAGATAAGGATTACAACGATCCTCAGGTAAATCAAAAGCTAGGGATTATTAGTTAAACAATAGAGAAAATTTCTTTCAGAAAGAAGATTTTCATCTAAAAGAGTGGGGATGTAGGGAGCACCTACATCATCCCATATTACCTCATATAGATTAATATTAAGATTAAAGATGATTTCTCAAATCTGTAAATCATACATATCTACAAAACAAGAACATACATTTCATTCAGTCCATTTAGCTATACTATTCATGAAGAAATTTAAAAGTTATTATTTTTCAATTTGTGTCATGAACTAAAATGATTAAATGTGTTATTGCAATAAATTGTTTAAAAATTTCAAGTTTAAACAATTTTGTTTCAATAACATTGAAAACATTTTTTATTTTTATAAACACATAATTTGTGAAAATTGCATTATTTCCTAACGAAATATAAATATCGGAAATAATGTAAAAACAAATTATGAACTGAATTTATTGTTATGTTTCAAAACATTTTTGTAAAATGTTTATTTTTTTTATTATGAAACATTTCATAAAAATGTTTTATAGATTTTGCATTTAGATGATTAATGGGATGTTTTGATATTTTAGGTAAGAAAATGGTAAGATATATATATGGTAAAATATAGTTTAGGAGGATAGTATAAGATTACATTTTAGAGTAGGACTAAAGTAGAAAAGTTAGTTTTACTTCTTATAGAATGTAATATCATTTATTTTAAATAAAAGTCAGAAATAATAAAATTAAATAAGAAGACATAAATGGATATTGTTTCAATTTGGAATCATCATCGACATATTATTTTGTGGGAGAGAAGTTAATAAGTAAAGATCAAAAGGCCTTTTCGTCTACGATCAGGAATGACCCTCACTTGGTCATCCGCTGTACTTATTGACTTCAAAACTCAATATTAACCCACAACCAGTTTAATATATATAAGTATATATATATATATATATATATATATATATATATATATATATATATATATATATATATATATATATATATATATATATATATATATATATATATATATATATATATATATATATATATATATATATATATATATATATATATATATATATATATAAACTTTTTTGTTTTTGTTTTTCCGTCTCCGCTTATCATTCATAGTCGTTTGGCACCAAAATTTTTCCGAAATTCCGAGATGAAGCCCATTGCAAAAGGTAGATTTTTATATGAAAATATGGAGGGGCTGAAATCTCACAGCTCTGAGATATCAAGACTTCGGTCTGGGTAAAGGATTTTGATATAGTTTTCGGCAAAAAACTTTCACGAGGACATGGTTTTTAGTTTTGGGCAGCGATGTATATCAAACATAACTCTTTGTTAAAGTACAAGTATTTTTTATATCTGTTTCAACATCAATACGTTGCTGGAAAATTATAATCAAAATTCCAAAAATATTGTTAAATTAAATAAAATCAAACTTTTTCAAAATTCCAAAAATATTCTAAAAATTAGAATGAAATCAAATACTTAAACTTTTTCTAATTTCGGATAATATGCCAAAAACTCTTAAAAATTCGAACTCTTCGAAAATTCTAAAAATATTGCAAAAATTCCTACAAAATCAAAAATTAAAACTTTTTTCAAAATTCCAAAAATTATAATAAAATCAAAAATTAAAAATTTTTCAAAATTCTAAAAATATTCCAAAAATTCTTACAAAATTAAAACTTTTTCCGAAATTCTAAAAATATTTCAAAAACTATAACAAATTCAAAAATTTCCATGTTCAATTTCATTTTCAATTACATTTACGTCATAAAAACAGCTACATTTTTTTTTCCAAAAAATAAATGATTTGACATTTTTTGACACACTTGACAACATTTTTTTGACAAACTTATAATGCCATAATTCTCAATAATAATAATAAAATTTCATTTCGAGCAAACACTTTTATTTTTTCCAAAAAATTGGGTAAAAAATAAATAAAAATCTCTCTTTTGACACACTTGACAACATTTTTTTGGACAAACTTATAATGCCATAGTTCTCAATAATAATAATAAAATTTCAATTCAAACAAACAATTTTAATTTTTCCAAAAAGTTGGGTAAAAAAATAAATGCAAATCTTTCTTTTGACACACTTGACAACATTTTTTTGACAAACTTATAATACCGTAATTCTCAATAATAATAATAAAACCGAAGTAGTTTCATTTTAAACAAACAATTTTTTTTTCCAAAAAATTGGGTAAAAAAATAAATAAAAATCTTTCTTTTGACACACTTGACAACATTTTTTTGACAAACTTATAATGCCATAATTCTCAATAATAATAATAAAATTTCATTTCCAACAAACAATTAATTTTATTTTTTTTTCCAAAAAATTAGGTAAAAAAAAAAATAAAAATTTTTCTTTTGACACACTTGACAACATTTTTTTGACAAGCTTATAATGCAATAATCTAGTTTTTGATCTCACATACCAATCCCGACCATCAAGATTCCCCCAAGTTTAATGTTCCTACTCGTAATCACTTAAAATGAACGTTTTTTAAGCCAAAAATATGAAAATTTGCTATTTTTGACACACATAATGATTTTTTTGACAAACTTCCGGTACAGTTATCGAACACAGCGTCCTTTCGGACCTGCATCTTGTGAATACCTATTTTTAGAAAAAAAATTTTTGAAATCCCTCCAGCCGTTTTCCCTGCAGTGTAGGTAATGACGGCGGCCGGCGGACAGACAGACATACATTTTTTTTTTTTGCTTTTTTAGAATCAGGAGGTCCTAAAACGTCGAGAAATGTCAAAAAAAGTGGGGGTAAAAATTTCACTTTGAGCTCATGAATGTAATACTTAGGTCTTTCAGACCGAAGTAATACCTAATAATGATAAGACAAACGTTTTAAATAAACCTAAGGTGGGTTCTGGACATAATTTTTTCATTACCGCTGTAGTCCTTGCAAGTGCATCCACTTTTGCGTTCTTGGAATTCAACTCTGACGTGGAATCTACCGCAGTGCAATGTTGTTGAGTTGCGGTACCCTACAAACATTTGTCCTACACACATTGAAGAATTTGGAAATAGTTGTCAGGTTTGCCAGTCCTTTAATAACTGTTTGGCTATCCAAATTTATTTCCCCTGCAGACGCAAACAAGTAATTACATGCTTGCATTCATTGATGAACTGTACAAAATCGTCCAATCGTAATTTCTAGCTACTTATAACATTGTTTGATTTAGGTACACGGCCACTTCTTCATTTCCATGCAATAGTGAGCTATTTCTAGCTACTTATAACATTGTTTGATTCAGGTACACGGCCACTTCTTCATTTCCATGCAATAGTGAGCTATTCGGACCAGCAAAGTCCACTCCAACATTCTGGAATGGTATTGAAATTGTAATCCTTTCGATCGGCAACGCTCCCATTAATTGATTCATTGTCCTTTGTTTCTGCAAGAAACATTCTTTACAACGTCCAATATATGTTTTTATTTCCGTTTTTAATTTAGGGATCCAATATTTTTTCCGAATCAACGTCATCATCATCGAAATGCCTCCATGAAGTGTGAGCCGATGCGTATCTTTTATGATAAGTGCCGTTAACCTACATTTTGAAGGAAGAATAATTTGGTATTTTTCCTCATATTTGACGGGTATATTTGAGAGTCTACCGTTTAAACGTATAACGTTGTGCTTGTCCATAAACGGATTTAAGCTAAGTAAACAACTTTTACGTGGAAGGGGTTCCATATTTGATAGATTAATATAATCTTGAGAAAAAAATAATTTTTGTGTAGATTGAACTATAATTCTGAGTGTATCTTCTATTTCAATAGTGCTCAATGCATTTAATTGATTATGAGTTCCTGTTGACAAAGTTTTGTTAGGTTTTAGCCGTCTGCAATAAGACAAAACACGCAAAGTGCGATGAAGGCAGGAGAAATTGGCTAAAATGTTCTCAACAGAAATGGTTATCGTAGTTGAATAAGATTGAATTGATTTTAATTCGTGATCGGTATCCTGAATGGTGATGGGATTGGCATTAGGCCATAATAAAGGGGACCCCGCCAGCCAGGTTGGACCGTGCCACCATTGATCATGCGGCAGTATTTCTGATGGTGAAATCCCACGAGAAGCAATATCAGCGGGATTGTCATGTGATAATATGTGGTTCCATTGAGCCTCTTTACAGTTCTCTAGAATTTGGGCTACTCGATTAGCAACAAAGGTTTTCCATCGACTTGGGCAACTTTTAAGCCATGCCAAGACGATGGTTGAATCACACCATGCAAAAACATTTGTAATAGATAAGTCTACATTAGCGAGGACATTTTTTAAAAGCTTGGATAGAAGGAATGCGCCGCACAATTCAAGGCGAGGTATTGTCAGACATGAACTATTTTTTGGAGCCACTTTGGTTTTGGCTATGATTAAATTTACACGAGATATGCCGCAGCCATCCGTCACTCTCAAATAGAGGGCAGCTGCATAAGCGTTTTCCGATGCATCACAAAACCCATGGAGTTCATTTTGATGGTTCGGATGGGAATAAATGTATCTCGGAATTCGTAATTTTTCAATATTCGGAAAATCTTTAACTAATTTACTCCATTCTTGGAGTCTTTCTGGATGTATAGATTCATCCCATTCAGTGCTATCTTTCCATACCTGTTGCATCAATATTTTGGAATTAATTATAATTGGGGCAAGCCAACCGACAGGGTAAAATAGCTTCGCTATTTCAGAAAACAGTTGTCGTTTAGTCATGTTGGGCAAGCTACTAACACTGTTTATTTTAAAACAAAAATAGTCTTCTCGACTATTCCAATATATCCCTAGAGTTTTTTGTGAGTGGAATTTTCATCTAGTGCTAAATTGACATCATGAAAATGATCTTTTTTCGGAATTTATTCTAATAACTTTGGGTGATTTGATGTCCACTTTTTCAATTCAAAGCCACCAGACTTCAACATTAACCTTAGATCATGTTGAGCGGTAAGTGCAGCATCCATAGAATATTCCCCTGATAACACATCGTCCACATAGAAATCATTTTGAACTATCTTTGACGCCAATGGAAATGATTTGTTTTCATCCTTTGCTAACGGCAACAAGGTGCGAATCGCTAAATACGGTGCAGAGGAAACTCCGAACGTAACTGTTGATAACTGGTAATCGCGCACCATTTGCTCACTGGATTCGCGATAAAGAATTCTCTGTAGTTTAGAGTGCTTAGGGCTTATCCATATTTGCCTATACGTTTTCTCGATGTCCGCAGTGTAAACATAGGGATATTTGCGCCAACGAAGAATGATACAAGTGAGATCCTGTTGCAAACTTGGACCTACAGCCAAAACCTCGTTTGAAGATTTGCCATTCGCAGTTTTGCATGATGCGTCAAAAACTACTCTTAATTTGGTACTTGTGCTACTCGGTTTGTGTACGCCATGGTGGGGTAGATAGCAGCTTGTTGCTACGGGCAAGATGCTCTTTATTCCTTTTTCAATACATTCTATTGAACTAGAAATTGTCATATGTTTTTTATCCAAATAATCTTTGATTACTTCGTCGTATGAAATCTTTTGGCTAGGATTCTTTTTAAGTTTATTTTCTAAGTAATGAAAACGTTTTAATGCGATATCTCGAGAGTACGAAAGACAAATTTCGCGAGGATATTTTTCAAGTAGTGGTAACTCCACAACGTATCTACCGTCAGAATTTCGGGTAGTAGTTGCTTCGTAATGCGCTTCACATTTTTTATCCTTCTCGGAGAGTATTTTGGGCACCACGATTTCTTCAACCTCCCAAAACTTTTGTATTTGATGTTCAAGGCTAACATTATTGAAATATGATACTAGGTTGTGAAAAACATTTGGATTATTGTTAGAGGTACCAGATATTATCCATCCAAATACCGAAGATTGAGCTATTAGAGTGTCATGATTTAGTTTCTTAACACCTTCCAGCATAATATGTGGATAAATATCCGCTCCCAAAACCATTTCAATTCTACCTGGTTTGTGAAATAATTCATCAGCTAGTTCTATACTTTTAAATTGTAATAAATTGTCTATGTTTATGGGTTGTGAGGGTAAGAAACCAGTTAGTTTTTTAAGAACAATCGCGTCGATGTGGATATCATTCGCTGTCCTGGGCCTTATTATTAAGGATGCAAGTTTTTCAGCTTTGGCAGTTTCTACCGTACCCATTCCGGAAATGGTAGCTGATATTGGTTTAGTTGGAATATTTATTCGATGAAGGGTCGATTCCAGAATGAAAGTAGCTTCAGATCCTGGATCAATTATCGCACGCACTGTGTGCTTTGTGTGATTGTGGATGATTTGAATTAAAGCGGTGGCTAAAATAACAGTCTTTTGGTTCAGGGTGAAATTGCATTGTATCTCGGTGGTGTTGGCTTTTGTATGAGTTGCTTGTAGAGAACTCTGAGCCGAGTTGGAAGGTTCAACCGATGCATTTTGAATAGATTTTGTGATTTGAGGATTGTTGCTTCTGTGCAGTAATGAATGATGCCATTTGTGACATACGTTACAGGAATATCGACTATTGCAATATTTTAAACTATGATTGGTACTCAAACAATTGATACAAAAATTTTTTGATTTCACAAATTGAAACCGTTGATCGACACTTTCAGAAAGAAATTTAGAACATTCTTTTAAGGTATGATTGTGATCACAATAAGGGCATTTCGTATTTGTTCTGGTATGAAATGAGTGAGAAATTGATGAGATGTTTTCGGGCTTAGGTTTCGATAAAGGTTTAGTTTGAATTGGTTTTGGAGCAGTGGTTCTCTCGACTGCTTCCAGCGTTCGAAATCTATCAAGCAAAAATTGTTTTAAGTCACCAAAGGGTGGAATTTCGGTTTTTATTTTTATCGACTGTTCCCAGAGTTGATGGGTTTCCTGTGGTAGCTTTTGCGTTATAATAAAGACTAAAATAGGGTCCCAATTTTCGGTTTTGATTTCCAGATGTTTAAGCCGAGCAAAGAATTTATTCATTTTGTCATAAATGTTTTTTATATCGTTTGCGTTTTCCGACTTAACTACTTTAATACCCAAAAATTGTTTTAGTTCGTTATTTACCAAGACTCTGGAATTGTTAAATCTATCATTTAACATTTCCCATGCACTACTGTAATCACCATCCGAAACAGTATAATCGGATAGTAGTTCAGCTGCGGAACCTTCTACTAATGAATTCAAAGTCCATAGTTTTGTTGCATCACTTAATTGTTTGTCATGCACACTGGCTTTGAACAAATCGCGAAAGGTTAACCACGAATCATAATCTCCATGGAATTTTGGGATTTGAACCTTTTGAACTTGAATATCGCTCTGATTTTGGGCCTGGGATGAGTCATGTCGTAATGAATTTGACAGGGTAACCGTAGAGGTTGATTCAGGAGGAAATTTTGCTTCGAAATCAGTCATCATTTGATCGTAGTATTCCAAATAATGATTTTCTAATTGAAGATATGTATTATCTTTAAAATAATCACGGTTAGAAATTTCTTTTTCATTAAGTGCTAATAACTCCAACAATTTTGTATGAAATTGTTGAATTTTCTCCCAATAATTATTTAGGGTTTCTAGCCTTTTGGTAAAGTAAACCTTAGATTTACGTTCCGACCCGTCCTTCTTATAATTTCTGAAGAACTGATCCAACTCTCTTTTAGTTTGATTAAGCACGAGAATTATCGTTTCGTAAGACATTATTTAATACAGAGCACAAAAAGAATATAATATAAAAGGGACTTACCAGTTTAATTGATCCTAGTATCTCGGAAAATTCTTGATTCTTGTTCTGTTCCGGAGTAGAAGCTGTTTGTATGCTGAAAGTTGACTTCTTTGATCTTAATTTCTTACGATGTTAGTATAGTTGATGTTAGTTCGGTTGATTTTTACTTCAATTTGAGTTAATTCGGTTAATTTGGTTGCTGTTGTTCGGCTATATATAGGTATCATTTAAGTTATTACCCAACGACAATTTATAATTGTTATTTATTAAATTATCTGTCGATAATTTTGACGGTATTTACTGTGTTATTATGCGAGTTGTGATGGTACACACAGCTGTAATTTTTTGTGTGGCACTTTTTCACTGTTTATAACACTTGTTATTAAAATTGTTACTTATTATAATAGTAATAATTGTTTTTAAACACTTTCACAGTTGTACTCACGACGGTAATTTCTTGCGTGGTACTGTAGATGTTTGGATATTTAAATATATATTCGGCTCGAAGGACCAATGTGTGCGCACGGGATGGGCACAATAATGTATTTAATGTTTTAATAAAACTCACTTTAATTTTATTAATGTTTAATTATATATTATATAACTTCAGGTTTTACAAGTAATAGTTTGGCAGTAAATAACTTTTTACACAATATTTCTATTTGTGACTCGACGAGTTGATGGTTTTAATCAGAGTGATTATAATGTTATTTTAATTCTGGTTAATTTAGTTTTTTAAGAATCTAAGAGTCAGCAAATTCGGTTTTTTATTTAAATTACATTTTTTTGTTTCATTTAGTTTTTTGTTAATTTAGTAAAAATTTAATAATATATATTTTTTTTGTTAATTTAGTAAAATTTTAATAATTGCAAATAATTTCATATTATATTTACATTCTACAGGGTGTTTCTAAACAGTAACCATGACCGCATGTTTTCCTTTTGTTTACCCACGTTCCTGCCACACGTAGTCTGTAAACAGTCAGTTCAGTAATGGTCCCTCTATGTAGATGTAAGGGAACCAGACGCAACGTGGCACCCATTGAAAGTGTTGGTGTAGTCTGCAGTGCTCCACTAATACCTACACATTCCATTTTCTGTATTTTATTTAACATAGCACTAATGTATTGTTCCTCCGTCCTTGGCCACCATGTAAAAACAAGTCATTCATCAACCGGAGTCAGACGGAGAAGGTTGCTAAATTCTAAAGAAAATAATATAATCGCAAATAAAAAAAAATAAATTGTATTGTGTGTTATTTTATTTTTGCATGTATTTTATAGAGACAGAGCAAAGGTAAAATAAAATAAAATACACTGAGTATGTATTAGTGTTATTGAAAAGTGTGTACAAGTGTATTTTGTTTTTTCCTTTATCTCCATTTAGGAGCATAGGGCGTCTACTAGACTGGACCATCTAACTCTGTTGGGGGCAATCGCTTTCAGTTCACTCCATGTCTTGCCAATTTGTTTTGCTTCAGCTAGCACCGTTTTCTTCCATGTAGAGTTTCTGATTTCTCGATATTTTATAAATCTCGAGATTCGAGAATCTCGATTTTATCGAGAAATCGCGAATAATTATTTGAATTTCTCGAGATTCCCGAGATTTTCGAGAATTATTAAAAATTGATTTTAACAAGAAATTAATGCTTATATAAAATAATAAATAAATTAAATACATATCAATTTGTTTATTCAATAAATAAAAGAAGCATTACATTACACCAATTCAATATTAATAACATAATAATAAATTCATTAAAAATATGTATTTATTATAATATATATTTATTCATTTTAATTATTCAATATGTTGTGTATTAAATAATATATGATTTAAAAATTATTTAATTTGATTGCTTCAATTGTTTTTAAATAAGCTTTTTGTTTAGAATAAGAAAATTATTTAAATTTAATTTTTGCAATTTAAAAATAACGTTTAAAACACAAAGACAGTCTAGCGATTTGTCATTCAATATCGTATTCTGTTTACTGCAAACATTTCTAGATACAGAAAAGTTTCTCTCGTTTTCAGTGGATGTAGGTTTTATCAAAATTAAAGCGTTCTTAGAAGTTTCAAAATGATAGTGATCTTACCAGAAGATTCAAATATATTCATTTTCTTGGATAGTGAGCGGTTCTCGACATTTATTGTTGACTGCATTTTCCAACTGTCACGAATACTTTTCTCTAAACCTAATTCAACGCAAAGTCCTTCCTCCAATTCCTCCGAGTCCAATGGCTGTTCAAGTTTTTACCTTCGTTGAATAATTTGTCGATATAATGCTCATTGTAATTGTAAGAATCAATTTCTGAACTTTTGAGTAATATTCGAGAGAATTGTTTTGTTGTTTTTATATTTTTGCTTTTTAAGCAAATAGAAAAAAAATCGTCTTCCCCGGGTTGGCTAAGTGACTTTGGATTGTGGAGAAATTTCAATATTGAAATTACTGATCTAAATTTTCTTTTAAAAATTTTTAGATTGTATTTCAAATAAATACTTGAAAAAAATACTCAAAACAATAATATTGAATGATTTATGGTGGTTTGTTAAATCTCGAGATTATCAATAATATTTCTCGAGAAATGAGAATCTCGAAAATGTGGAAATATAATTTCTCGAGATTTCGAGAGTTCAAAATTACAAATCTTTCTCGAGAATCTCGAGACCGGATTTCTCGAGCAGAAATTCTACTTCCATGTCATGGGTGGTCTTCCAACTCTCCTTTTACCTTGTGGATTCCACTCTAAGGACATCCTTGTTATATCTTCGACTGATTTTCTCAGTGTATGTCCTATCCATCTCCATTTTCTTTGTTTTATCTCGGTCTCAATGTCTAACTGGGTGGTTATTTTGTAGTGTTATCTCACTAGGTGAGATAAATAGTGTGATAAAAAAATTATATTTAAATGATTTCTTTTATCTAATATAATCGATCAAAGACAAATATTTTATCTCACTTTTTATCTCACCTAGTGAGATAACACTACAAAATAACCACCCTGCTCTGTCTGCTGTAGAAGTTCCTGGTTACTGATGGTGTTTGGCCAGAAGCATTTGATCAGTCTTCTCAGGCATTTGTTCACAAACACCTGTAGTTTATTTGTGATCTTTCTTGTTTGTTTCCACGTTTCACACCCATACAGCAGTACTGACTTGACACATGCGTCGAACATTCGTAGCTTTGTCTTTCTTGACAGGACGGATGCATTCCAGATCTTGTGAAGCATATTGAACGTATTTCTGGCTTTGTTAATACGCTGACTGATATCTTCTTCAGTCTCGCCTGTTTTTGCTACAGTACAACCAAGGTACACAAATTTGTGAACCTCTTCCACTTGTGTATTGTTGATGGTAATTGGTGTTATCGTTTTGGTGTTCAATCTCATAGCCTTTGTTTTTCTGATATTAATGTTGAGACCGACTTCATGTGCAAGGGTTGATGCTTCTGTATTTTCTGCTGCATATCCGTATGTGTGTGTGTAAGTAGACAGATGTCATCTGCGTAATCTAGATCATTGAGCCGTCTGGTTGTATTCCATTGGATTCCATTTGGACTTGCATCATCGAGCTTTCTCATGATACTATCTAGTACTATTAGGAATAGTAGCGGGGATAGTACACAGCCTTGTCTCACTCCTCGGTGGTTGTAGTATTCATCACTTTGCTGTCCTTTGTATTGTATTCTGTTTGCAGCATCCCGATACATTTCTTTGATTAGATCAACTATTTTCTTCGGGATGCCCATTTCACAAAGTGTCTTCCATATCGCGCTTCTGTTGATTGAGTCGAAGGCGCGTTCGAAGTCCACGAAGAGGAGATACAATGGTGAATTCCATTCATTTGATTGCTCTATGATGATTCGGATTGTGTTGATATGATCGGTACAGCTTCTTCCTGGTCTAAAGCTGGCTTATTCATTTCTTAGTTTCATGTTAATTGATGGAGATATTCTTTCGAGAATGATCATTGCTAGTATTTTCATTATTGTGTTGAGCAGAGATATACCTCTCCAATTTTTGCATTCTCTTAGATCACCTTTCCTTGGGATTGTTATGGTTAAACCTTCTTTCCATTTGGTTGGTATTTTACCTTCGTTCCATACATCAGCTAATAGTGGTGTTAGAGCTTCTGCTGTTGTGTTTACATCTGCTTTGAGTAATTCTGCTGATATATTATCTGTACCAGCAGATTTGTTATTCTTGAGTTTCTGTATGGCATCTCTAACTTCCCGTTTCGTTGGTGGATGGGTGCTGATAGTTTCGTTATAGTTGTCATCCGGAGACTGCAAATTATCTTCATGTTAGTGGCAGTTGTCTTCGAAGTATTCTTTCCATCTATTTAGCTGTTGTTCATGTGTTGTGAGGGTTTGACCAGATTCATCCTTTATTGGTGGAGTGTTTGTATATTTGTTGGTGACCTTTCTCACGCATTTGTGTAGTGTGCGCATATTTCTGTTAGCTGCTGTTCTCTCTTCAATTTTCTTCCATGTATCATCGCTAATCCATGGTTTCCGTGATTTGTCTTGGTATCCTAGCACATCTGTAGCAGTTTTGACGTAAGCTTCTTTAACTTGTTCCCATTTTTCATCAATGCTGGTGGTTTCGTTATTTGGTAGATTGAGCTGGAGTGATTCTTTGAAGATGTTATTTGTATTTTTGTCGCTCAATCTGTTGATGTTAAATTTCCTCTGACATGACTTGTTGTGTTTTACTGCGGCTGGTTTAATTTTGAATGTTGCAATTACCAGTTGATGGTCGCTCTGTATGTCTGCTCCTCGCTTTGCTCTGACGTCTTGTCGTGAGGATAGAAACTTCTTATTCACCAGTACGTGATCAATTTGATTCTTGGTTCTTCCATTTGGTGATGTCCAAGTGTATTTGTTTATGTTGTTGTGTGGGAACTTGCTGCCTCCTATGAATAGTTGATTTGTGACACAACAATCGATAAGCCTGTCTTAATTATTGTTACGTGTTGATTCTAGTGCATGTTTGCCCATGACTGATTCCATTCCGGTGTTGTCGGTTCCAATTTTGGCATTGAAATCACCTTGTATTATTTTGATGTCATTTCGGTGTGCACTAGCCAACGCTACTTGGAGCTGTTCGTAGAATTCATCTTTTGTCGCATCATCAGCTTCTTCGGTAGGTGCATAGCACTGTATGATCGTTGTATTTCTAATTTTCGATTGGAATCTTGCTGTTATTATTCTGCTACTGATTGGTTTCCATTCGAGAAGTGCTTTCTTTGCGTTAGGTGTTATTAATATTGCTACGCCTTGTTCATGTGTGTTGGATTTACCAGAGAACATCATGTAATTTGCTTTACTTGTTGTTAGCTCTCCGCTGTTCTTCCATCTTACTTCACTGAGTCCTAGTATTTCGATGTTATATTCTTTCATTACTTTCTCAACTTGTGCTAACCGCGATGTTTCTATCAGAGTTCTGACATTCCAGTTTCCTACTCGTGTCCGGGTACGGTAGCTAAGGGTCGATATTTGATTATTCCGGTTTGTTTTGTTTTGTTTCTTTCTAGTGTACGTTTCTTTAATCATGTGAATTTCGGATTCACCTTGCAGATTAACGGGTGATTGGGCCATCGAATCCTAGCCAGTTTCCAGGGCTGCTGGATAGGGTATACTGGCATACCGTGGGCGAGATATTCCTGCTTCAATGTGATTCAATCATATTTCCATATTTTTTCTGATGAAGTTCCCAAGCGGTCACCCGTTTAAGTTCGGACCCTTCCCAGTGTTGCTTAACTTCCTTGTAAAGCCGGGCATTCACATACAACGGAAACAGTGATGACGGCTTAAGTGATGTTGTTGACTTATCCACTTCTCCATCTCGACCACGTACAAGTGTATTAGCGTTATAATAATATAAAGGCGTAGTGAAGATAGGAGACGTACAATTATATAATTGGTGAGATTGTTTTTATTAAAAAATTATTTGGTGTTTTATATTTACTGTTGCCAGGCGGTAGGCAGGTAAACTCTTACGTTTTATTGCTTTGATGTAATAAATATATTATTTTAAAGCATAAATTTGTTTTGTATTGCCTGGTAACAAGAAATGTAAAATTTCGTTTTGGTTATTAATAAGAATTTCGAATTTAACCCTTTATCTGTACTCTTCAATTTAGTTAGTGTCTTTTGTGTCCCCATTTTTTTTATTTTTCCTTTATCGTGCTACTGTTGCATGAAACCTGCTATCGTGTTTTTGTGACAGAGAAACCCAGTTTTTTTTTGTGTTGTGTAGTGTTGAAATTTAGGCCTGACCGAATCTCAGTATCTATACCTGCAATGTCAAAGGGTAAGTCTTTGTCTCAACAAAATGGCAGCAGAGTGAACCAACAGCTTAGCACTGACTTCACCAACATAAGAGGTCTCAATTCGAATCTCAACGAGGTTCATCACTACATCGAAAAAAATAAACCTGACATATTGTTTCTTACCCAAACAATTGTCAGTGGCAAAGCATCGAAATTGGATCTCGATAAATATCAGATACCTAGCTACGAATTGGAACAATCCTTTTATAACAGGCATGGTGTCTGAGCATATGTTCGAAATTCACTTTTATGTATGAGAATTAAGGCTTACGAGTTGAACTCTAAGCACCATAATTCTATAGCACTAAAGATCTCAGGTATTGATGAAACTATGTTTATAATAGGATTATACAGATCCCCGAATTCCCCCCCTGGATGTCCCTTTTTCCCTTTTTTATAAAATATCGGCTAATCTATACAAGATTACCACGGACTACCCCAAAGCAGGACTGGTCATTCTTGGAGACTTTAATATTCATAATAAAGAATGGCTTAAGTATTCATCGCGCACTGACGACGTAGGAAGGCAAGCCGAACTGATACTCGCAGATTATCACGGTTTGACGCAAATAATAGAGTGTCCCACTAGAATCCCAAATAATTCACATCATAACAATAATTTGCTTGACCATTTTTGGTTTTCTTTCAACTTGGCATATAAGTAGTATGGACAAAATCAAAAATACAACTTATTTTAAAATTTTTTTAAAGTGCATAATTTGAGCATAGGGGGCACCCCAACATGCATGAAAAATGAAAATTCTGCCAATCCGATGTAACTTTGAAATTAAATTTCTCAAGAACGGCTATACCGATTTCATCAAACTTTTTTTTGTTTGATAGATGATTAATTAGTCGTTTGAAAAAAAATTAATTTGCTGTTTTTATAATTAGCTTTTAAATAAAAATACTCTAAAATATATAAAATTTACAAAGAGGCTAATATTCTTGTTCTTGAGATATTTAATTTTAAAGAGTTTTAGTACGGCTGAATTTCGAATTTTTCTTCATTTTTTCAAACAACTTCCATTAACAAAAAATTTTAAAATCAATTAAATTTTAACTTTTTTGATTTTTTAAATATAGTTCTAACCTTCCTTTAAAATATATCAAATTTACAAGGAGGCATTAATTCGTGTTCTTGAGATATTTAATTTTAAAGATTTTTAGTCATTCTAAAATTCTAATTGTTCATTATTTTTTCGAACAATTTTTATCATCAATAGTAGTTTAATCAATGAGTGAATAATGAAGTAGTTTATTCTTAAGCAAAAGTTTAAAATTCGAGCGAGGCACGAGCGAGAATTTTAATTTGCGAGAGAATAAAATTCATTATTCACGAATCGATTACAATACTTTATTCTCTGACAAAGATTTTATTATAAAAAAGAATTGTGTATTATAAAAAATAAAAACATTTTCTTCAATTAAAACAATAAATCTTTATTGTTTTAATTGATAAATCAAATTTCTTAATAAAAAAACCCTGATGATAAAAAACGCCCTTCTCATACAATCAACCAAGTTCAACTAAACGAAATAAGAGAATTACTCAAAATTTGATTTTTGAACAAAACTTATCAAAGCAAATGTGATTATAATTTGAAAATAATTTTAATGAAATCAAAATAATTTGACCAATTGGAATCATACCAATTGAATAAAAGTTTCATTAGGCAATAGGTTAAGTTCATTAGGCTATAGGTTAAAAAACAATACAATAATACATACTATTATTATCGAAAAAACATACAAATAAAGCTGATATAATTAAATGGAAGAGAATAAAAAATTTTAACCACTGAAGTTCGAGAAAATAATGAACAATTAGAATTTTAATCGAACTAAAAATCTTTAAAATTAAATATCTGAAGAACACGAATTAACCGTCACCACCATGTTTTGGCGCCAGTGAAGTTGAGGAAAGAAAGATTTGCTGGAAAGATTTTAGTTAAGGGTCGCGGTTTTTATTACACACTTTTATTTAACTTGATTTTGAGAGCTTTGATGGGTAGAATTTTGTGATTCATTTTTCAGTAACTTCCCATTATGTGATTGATCCCAAATTGAAAAGACAAGTTTGTTGAAGCAGTCAGTACGTATTTCTAAAACTTTTAAAGCAAAAAACTTTATAAATCTGAAGAAAAAAAATTCAAATTTTTCTTCATTCTGAAAGACCTTAAAGAATTGCACTGAAATCCTCATCCTCTGGTTGACTCATTTTGAGCGAAGGAATTTTGGTAATACTGTGTATATCATTATAATCATAGACATCATGCATGTTTGTGTCATTTTATATGGATAAAAGGCCTTCCATTATAAATAATGAACACAAAAAAAAATAAAAGTATGACATTTCGTTCTAATTTCAAAGCTTATAGACCTTTTATCTTAAAGTTCAAATCGTTATTTTGGTGTATTTGACAGATTACATACAGCAATGATAATTAAAATTCAGTTATTATGTATGAAAATATGAAAATCCATAAAATCTGACTGACCCATTTACCGCGCTGAAATTTTGCACATACTGAGTATCTCATTATAATAGAGGACATATTACACATTTTGGTAATTTTTATATGAAAAAATGGCCTTAAATTGTAAATAATGAGTGATTTGTATTTCGAAAATTTTAAATAATTGTTATTTCTTCTAAATCCAGATTGTTTTGTGTTCTCGTTAAGTTTTTTTTTCTATAGTTGCATAATTATTATTTTTTCAATACATTTTAATACATAATTAATGATTTCTAGTTATCATAGCTGTATGTAATCTGTAAATTACATACAGTAATATAACGATTCGAATTTTAAGGAAAAAGCTCTATAATTCAGACCTTTTTTCCGAAAAAAAACTTGACATTTGGTGCGAAATCTTATATTCAATAATATATGTACAACTTAAAATTAATACAAGGAGCAAAGAAACGTACTAAAATTTTACACTGGATGTTTAAATAACATAATTGCAATTGTTATAGTGCAATTAACCTTATTAAAATTACTTTAAATTTCAAAGAATATTAAATTTTCGGTAAGTGATTTAATTGCTAGTTTTACTTATGGTGTATTTTCTGTGAAATAATGTGGTTAATTTATTTGTAGGTAAAATTATATAACTAAAAACTCTAAAATAAAAAAATAAATAAAAAAAATTAAAAAAACACACTTTTTGAAAAACGAACTAAAAAGTAGAAAATAAATTTTGCATTAACACCAGCGTTATGTCTTTTATAATTATATTTTCTTTGAAATTGTAAGAAGAAAAAATATTTGAATGGTATTAAACACATCTTAGCATAGATGCAAATATTAAATTTTTGACTAATTTAAAATGCTGATTTTCGATTGACAAACAGTTTTCCGTTCCCATTTGTTACATAAAATAAAAGTGGGTGGCGCATTCAGAAAGGAAAGGGAATAAACGTTGGTAGTCTCTCTTGTTAGAGATTAATATAGCATACATTTGTTCCTTTTCTATATTAATGTATACGTCACCCACTTTTATTTTATGTAACAAATGGGAACGGAAAACTGTTTGTCAATCGAAAATTAGCATTTTAAATTAGTCAAAAATTTAAAATTTGCATTTATGCTAAGATGTGTTAAATACCATTCAAATATTTTTTCTTCTTACAATTTCAAAGAAAATATAATTATAAAAGACATAACGCTGGTGTTAATGCAAAATTTATTTTCTACTTTTTAGTTCGTTTTTCAAAAAGTGTGTTTTTTAAATTTTTTTTATTTATTTTTTGTTTTTGGAGTTAAAAACGTGAAAAAAAAAGAATTCAGCCATCTAATTGTCGGTCGTGGTATTGTATTTTTTTTTTTGAAGTTTTTATGCTGTGTGCCTCACACCAACTTTTTGAGCTAAATCAGGACTTTTCATTTCATACCCAAGTTGCGCTATTGACCACCAGGCGGTGGACCAAAAGTCTCCTCGTCAGCTTGCTTTTCAATTCAGTTGTCAATTCATTGAAACGACACATATATTTAAAAACAGTTATTTAAAAAAAAATGGAAAATATTTCAAATTTATACAAAAGAAAATATTCGGTAAGATGAAGGTATTTTAAAAAAACAAGCTCCCAAATACAATTTCATTATCATCCTCCGTTATGACAATTGACAATGTTTACAAATTTTGACATTTAAAAAGATTCTAATTTAAATATGAGGTCAGGCACAGGTTGTACGTTTGATAAGAGTGACATCTATGAATAGCATATGTGCATTAGCAATTAGTTTAGAAAAGTCAGTGATTTAGCAAAAAATACTAGTGTGAGGCACACAGCATTAAAGAGGTAAAAAATTGAATTTTTAATTTATTAAAAAAAGTAGTTAAAATTTTCTAATTTTTTTTTTTTTTTTTTAATAAGAAGTGTTGTGTAGTAGGAATTACAAAATGTGTCACAACAACACATAGATACCTTTTAAGACGTAGGTCCCACAACAACATGCGTCTTGAGGTATAGGTGGACGCTTTTTTTAAATCTTTGTGGATTGAAAGCACTCGAGACTATTGATTCGGGCAAAGCATTCCATGTGTACGATGTACGCACAAAGAAATCTCTTTGCATTCTATTACTATGACAGTGATGTAATCTCGACAGTTCGACCGCCCGCACACACCGATTGACGAGTAAAACGGGGAAAAACATATGTCTGAGGCATTATGGACCTGATTTCATCCGAGCACTGCTGGTGACGATATTTATAAAAAACAACGAGATCAGCAACAGTGCGACGATGTTGCAGGGAATCAAGACCTAATGTTAAATCTCGATCACCAACAATTCGTATAGCTCGCTTTTGAATAGAGTCCAAAAGAGCCAGGATAGTAACAGATGCAGCGCCCCAAACTTGACAACAATACTCCATACATTGACGAATATAGGACTTATAAATGTGGAGTAATTGATGCGAAGTAAAATATTTTTT
Source organism: Diogma glabrata (assembly GCA_963693315.1). Lineage (NCBI taxonomy): Eukaryota > Metazoa > Arthropoda > Insecta > Diptera > Cylindrotomidae > Diogma > Diogma glabrata. Next base: position 96,170,780 of record OY856186.1, read on the forward strand.
ACATCTATTGAGGAGGCCGAGTTTTCTTGACGCGCTCTTTGCCATGGCCATTATATGATCGTTCCAGAGTAAGTCATTGGAAATTGTGACTCCCAATAAACGAATGCTTTCACATTCGCGTATTTGGTCGTCACACATATTAATTGAAATATCGTTGGGAAACTCGGTCTTTGATCTGGAAACAATCAATAGCTGTGTTTTGGTGGAATTAAAATTGACCAAATTTTTGTCACCCCAATTGGCGACTTTTTTTAGGTCCTCGTTTACATTTATGGCAGCGTCTCTCCGGACGGGATTTATTCGTTCATGCATTTTACCCTTTGAAGATAGGGGGACGAATGACTTGTGCAGTGTACTATCATCTGCCAAGCTATTTATTGGGTTACTGGTGATTTGCAACAGTTCGTTGATATAAATTAAAAATAAAGTGGGAGATAAAACTGAGCCTTGGGGTACACCAGCGTTAATTAATTTGGACTCAGAAGAAAAGCCATCTATATATACCGAGATGTATCGGTTAGACAGAAAATTTTGAATCAACTTCACGACTGCGGGATGAAAACCGTACGCAACGAGCTTGTTGATCAAGTTGGCTTGTCAAATTCGGTCAAATGCTTTTGAGATGTCTAATGCGATCACGTACGTTTGACCACCTTTCTCAAGTATGCTATTCCAAATATGTGCCACATAGTTCAATAGATCGGTTGTTCATCTTTTGTTTCTAAAACCGTATTGGCTGTCAGATATCAAATGGTTGTCTTCCAAAAATTTGGATATGTGTGAATTAATATAGTGCTCGTATATTTTAGACATGACTGGGAGTAAGGCTATTGGTCTATAATTTAAAATATCACATTTCGTTCCTTTTTTTGGGACAGGCTGGACATTGGCCAACTTCCAGCAGGATGGATAAATACCAGATTTATAGGATTTATAAAATATTTTGGTGAGGGTTGGTGCAAGTTCTTTTGAAAATGTTTTTAGAATAACAGGAGGAATGTTGTCCAGACCAGAAGCTTTGTTGTTGTTTAACCCCCTTAAAAGTTTTTCGATAATTTTGGGTTTGAAATGTAATTGTTTCATATTAACTCCTGAAGACGGGATTTGGGGTATTTCTTTAGGAGTTTCTAAAACTGTTGAATTTGAAGCAAAGCGTTCCGCGAACAATGTAGCTTTCCTTGCAGGGTCAGTAATGATTGAGTCACCATCAATGATAGGAGGGATAGAAGATTTAGTACCACAATTTAAAGAATTAATGGCACTGTAAAAATTTTTGTCAGAAATTGACATACTCGAAAGTTTTGCCGCTTTCGCTCTGTCAATCTCTGCTTTTTCGTTTTCGATTATCTGGTTTGATATTTTATTAGCCTTTAAATATTGGGATCGATTAACAGAGTTCTTTTTATGAATCCAAATATTAAATAATCTACGTTTGTTTCTAAGAGCCAATTTGGCTGCTTTCAAAAACAAATATTTTTGTTGGGGTTTCATTATTGAAAAGGGAACGAATTTGTTAATACCGAATTGAATGGTTTCAGTAAAGTTTTGAGCAGAAACATTTACATCGTCAGTATAAAAACAATGACGATCAAAAGGGAAACCTTGAAAAAAACTTCGGAGACCATTGGTGTCCATTTTTGAAAAGTGAAATATTTTACGGGATTTGGGAACTCTAGTTTGTAGCAAATCAGTTTTGATAACTGATGTGATTAGATAATGGTCAGAATTTCCAATACTACCCTTATCGACATCGACACTCGTAATATCTGGCATAGATGTGAGATAAAGGTCTAAGAGAAAACTTTTATCACCGCCATTACGAGGAGTGAAAGTTGGGCTTTTTACAATCTGCGTCAGGTCGTGCGATGCAGCAAATATTTCTGCCTGCCTTCCATTGTTGTCGTCGGTCATTTTGGAAAATTCCAACCACGATTTGTTGTGGTCGTTGAAGTCACCGGTAACGATAACCTCACAACTTTGAAATTGTGCTCTAATTTCGTCGACAACATTAGTCAAGTCATTAAAAAAATTGGGATTATGTTTGTTTGGGGACCGGTATAGAGCTATTGTGAAAAAAGAAATTTCAGGTAGACAAACCTTTAATACTACTGTACTGTAGTCATCACCATGTACTTCATAATTTGGAAAGCGTTTATATGCAACACTCTCATGAATGTATGCACATACACCTTGATGGAGTTTAAAAGCTGATTCAAGCCTATATTTGGGATTTAGTGTTACGTCATAGGGATAGTTTTCAGAAACTTGTGTTTCTGTAAGAAAAAGAATATGCGGTTGGTCGTGCTCGAGATGATGTTGCACGGCGTCCCGGTTGGCATTCAATCCAGAAATATTTTGGATGTGTATTTTAAAAAGTTTTATATCGAATGTGATAGTCATTTGATCAAAATATAATTTGTTTTAAAAATGGGTAACTAAACAATAAATCCTATCATATAATAAAATATGACATAGGCCAATATTTCATGATAGGATGTAAGCAATAATAAACAGGTGAAAACAAAGTTTTCAAAATATTTGAAAGGTTACTAAAATATTTATCCATATTGTTCCCACGAGTTTGGACGCAATAAAGGTCACCAACAGGCTTTCGTCTATACCTGTTAGAAGTCTATATACAACTGGGGGCGACAGGTGCCCAGAGGATGGTACTTTTGTGGTTTGACCCTGCAAGAGCGAGAGTCCTCTCTAGTGTGTACCCACCAGGGGGTGCTAATAAGGGAGCACCTTCCCGCGACCCGGGCGGCTAAGCCAAGGTCCCCGTTCTCGCTAGACATGACAACAGGTTTACGGTTAGAAATAGCAGAGCCCACTATAGCTCAGGTACCTCGGGTTCGCCACTTTAAACAATATTTAACTGTGTTAACGTTTATGATTAAAAATATTCAAAATGATGTCAGATGACATTCGTTACATCGATGATGGGCTTCTTAATGATGAAGATAGATTAACAGGATTACTCTCACATGAAGATATAAATACCGGTAGTTTGGTTGCGCTCGATATTATGTTCGAATATTATGTGAATCGTATTTGGTATTGTGTAATAAGGAAATAATACAATAGAGAGGAGGCTTGTGGGTGGTTATAATATATTGCATGTAGAAACGGCTCCCTACAACCTTGATGAAAATTCGGATTAGATTGTAGATTAAATAAAGTTTGGTGAGAACGTAGATCACTGGAGTTGCAGGAGAGTAGAGCTGGTAGTTGATCTCATCATTATTTGGGCATGTTGATTGTTATGTATATATCGCCAAGAACTCTCTAAACAAACCTACGGCCCCAAATGACTAAACGAAGTCAATCGAGCGGTGCTCAGTCAGAGAGAAAATTCTCTAACAGTATAGTAAGTGCAATCTTTGCTCCTATCTGGGTTGCACTGCTAATCTTTACAATGCGTTCTGAAGTGTTGAAGGACGATTGTTATATTTGGTTGTATCTGCTTCACGTTAAATAGTTGTGGTGTATCGCAACAAGTGGCAGATAGCGTTGTAGAATGCGAAACAATGAGACATTGTCGTAATTACCGAACTTTATCAATTAATTGTCACTCATCGGTCATTTCCACACTCGTATGCAGTACAACATATCACTTCTTCGTTTCTTTCTTTGTTCCTTTTGCCTATAAACTAAATTCAAATATGGCAACTCCAATTCAGTTGATTTAGGCAATTTACAGTGATAGCATTTGTAGAACGGGCTATCGAATTCGTCGTAATTATGTTGCTGTTGCTTAGTTACGCTTGTTTCAAAAGTTTACCGATTTTACCATTTTTTAAAAATAAATTATAATTTTTTTTCGGTAACTTTTTTTTCTATGATATACCAAAACAATAAATATTTGACTGACGGTTACAAATTAGTTTTAAAATTTAATCAAAGCCAGAAATGCCAGAAATTTAATGTTATTTCGTAAAAACTTGAAGATTATTTTGAAACTTTTTTATTAAAAAATTTGTGACCTCAAAAGAAGGAAGTGGATATTAGAATACAAATTTTGCTGGCGTTTTATTTTGGCTATAGTTGTGTTGTGTCATCATATGTTGATGCTTTGAATTTAATGGATATCTAATATTGCGCAGTTTTGAACTTATCTTCGAAGGTTGGGGTTGGTAATTGACCTATTGACCTATACTTTAAGTATGAAGTCAATCAAAAATGATCTGGTTCAGCTTCGGTCGTAAAAATCATGAATTTTATTCACTATAGTTTTTCTTTCGTCATGGAAACCGATACACATTTTCAATCAAAATTTCAAAATCCTAGAATCGATAGAAAACGTTGGTTTCTATTTCGTTATTTCAGTCAATTAAAAACAATAAAATACAATTAAATACAAGTAAAGTTTTTATGTGAAATTATAGTTGCACTAATTCTAATCGTCATATGTATATGCGAATTGAATACCTTATTAGTTTTATTTTACTTTTTTCTTTAATATATTTCACTCTATCCTCCCCACATAGAGAGATCATCTTCAATTACGGATGTGACAATTCCGTGTACTCCAGTGAGTCAGTTTACGTAATATATTATATAGACTAGTACAAGTAGAGAGCTGTCGCTAGCCAAGGTGATATCATAGGAGGCCTAGCGAAAAAAAATTAACTGGTCTATAGGTTTTAAAACGTATCTATGCATTGTTGGACACATAGTGATATTCCTACTACAGAACTGTCCAGAACTTTCCAACGTCATTTTTTCAACAGTGTCTCTCATCTCTGGAATGCTTTACGTGCGTGGGTATTTTCTGACAATTTTAATCCCCAAAATTTTAAGACCAACGTCAATAAATTTCTAAAAGAAACTTTATTTATATTCTCAAACTCTAGTTAGAATGGTATCTTCGGATATTAAGATTCGTTAATTTGTGATCTGTTATAATTAACACTAAACATACCTAACTTTGAATAAAAGAAAACGCAACACTTTTTTATTAAAAGAAATGTAATATATCGTTCCGATAGATCGCTTGTTACTGACAATTTTCTAAAATATCTAACTGTCATTTGAAGGATTTTATTAATATATGCATCTGTTAATCTTTTGTTACCTCTACTACCAGAATCGAAAATTTTATTATAGCCCTGAGCCCACGCCGATTTCATGAGATGATTACCACATATTTTATACTTCGTAAGGCGCCTGTCTTTGACGAACCCGAAAACTTTTGTTCTGCCATTTTTCTCGATCCGGCCGCTTTTTCGTTCGGCAAGCGCCGATTACCCACGATCTTGTAAATTTGCTACCACAATTTTTTTTTTAACTTTGGGTGGTTTAAATTTGTTTTTGAACACGAGGGTAAGCTTGTCCGACAAAAATTTGTCTGCTATTGTCGAGTCCGACAGATGACATTTTGGTATGTTTGGGTTGTCGGACTCGACAATAGCAGACAATTTTTTGTCAGATAACGTTACACTCGTGTTCTTAAACAAATTTCCAACCCCATAGTTAAAAAAAAAATTTATAAGCTCCCAGGCATCGGCATTTTGCGGAGCTTGCCGTACGAAAAAGCGGTCAAATTGAGAACAATGAGAGAAGAAAAGTTTTCGGACTTATCAAAGACAGGCGCCTCACGAAGATAAAATATATGGTAATCATCACATGAAATCGGCAAAGGCCCAGGGACTTTTAGTTAGAGTTGCAAAAAACTTAAAATTTTTGTTGTAAAAACTGTTTTTAACAGCCAAATGACGTATGTAATTCTTTAATATGCGTTAATACCAAAAATTCGTTAATGTCAAAAATCGACTGAAAAATAAAACAAATTCATTTAACTTCATTTTTTAAGTTAATTCATTAACTCTGCGTCAGAGGTAGTAATTTTTGACAGCGTTGCTAAAATTCAGATAACATTTGCAGTTTTCAAATCATTTGTTTTCTCTGATTTTATTCCTTTTTCAGGGAATAAAGAAAAAGAGAAACTAAGATGTCAGCCAGAAACATCAAAGCTTCAATATAGTCGACAGATTTAATAGGGGAGGTGGTTGGGATTAATTATAAACTGACGATTTCAACAGGTTGCACTAATGGAACATAGAATGTTGATATACAGAATGTTAATAATTTCCTACAAGTATGATAGTTCAAAACATGAGTGCAGTTAATCATAGCGGACAAGACTCATTGAAGTTTGTGAATGAACTAGTTTTGATTGATTTGTTGAAGGCTTATAAACTATTATGGTATTATATTTGGCTGTTATTTGTTGTACCATAAAGCGTCCTGTTCACAAATTTTTAGAAAAACCATAAAAATTATTTGAAATCATTTAAAAAAGTTGTGTGCAAATAAAACTTTATCTTTTCTGTTGGAAATTTACATTTGCTATGCACAAGTTTTGTATTTGTTGAAACTAGATGAATTGTTTATGACAACCGTTGCGTAATATTGGATTATGTATAATTTCATTACGCAAAAGTGCGATTTTCAAGCCGTAGTTTCCGTCCAGTTTAAAAAAGAAATTTCAAGACAAACTCTGTTTATATTTTGTCTATATTTCGTATCAAAATCATACATGTTTATCATAATATTAATAGGTCTAATAGGTTTGTTGATAATTCAGATCAAGTTTCTTATTTCCTTTATTGAACATTTGTTGTTATTGATGAATGATTCATATATTTCGTCGTGTTTAAGAATTTTTTTAAACACACAAACATTTTTACATTACAAACATTATTGTACTTTTATACTCAAAACAATAAATAAAAACGCTATTTGTGACATAATCTAACTGAACCATTCTTCCAACATAACACATTTTTTGTTATTATTAATGATTTCGGTTAAAACTTTTAAAATAATTTGCTGTTGTTTTACATTACTGGGTGATGAAAATACAACGTATTATATCAGTATTAATCAAACAATTCTAAATTAATTAATCCTGTGTCAAGAAAACAAACAATTTCATATATTCGGTTTTGTTATTCATTATTAGGTTATGATTGAAAATATCTGTTAGTTTATAATCGTGATTGAAAATCTTGTATAATTTCGTAGTTATACTGTTTCAAGTGATTTGATTTTGAAATTTATTTTTAAATTATTAATTGTTGCGTAATTCGAAATGCTAACTTACTGTGGAATATTTGTAAAACACTTGTCTAAGATCTTGTGTTATCTATATGGTGCATACGGCTTAGATTTTTCATCTGTCCAATCGGTGTTATCATTTTCAATAGTGATGCTCCGGGTCCTGAAAATACAAAAAGCCGGGTATCGTGTACCCGGCCTTTTTTTCATAATAACCGTTCGGGTACTCGGTCTGGGTATATTTCTTTAAATTTTCGGTCTCGGTCCGGGTATATTTTGTAAATTTTTAGCAATTTAATTACTTTAAGGGGTGAAAAGATGAAAACAACAGAATATGTATTGTTTTACATTAATATTTATGGAATAAATTTTAAATATGAATTAAATTTGAATGAATTCCAAAAATTTAGTATAACAAGACAAATTTCATATTTTAATTTAAAAGCTTTAAGCTGGGTTTTAACTAGGTTGCCACCTCGCCGAGTTTGATCTGTAGTTTCCAAGTTGTAGTCGTAGTAATTCTCGGGTCCGGGTTTGACAACAAACTGTCAAAATGAGACAAAATTTTACTTGTTGCCCTGCAATAAATTTTCAAAACTAACAAATCTTCTAGCTAAATTAAAATCTTATGGCATATATGATCTTACTGTCTCACCGATTCATAGTTTTTTTACATTTCCTTAACTTCATGTTAATTTAGATGGTATTATATCCAACATTTTCACTCCGCACTGGCATCCACAATTCTACCGATGACAGAACATTGCCCGATGCTCAAGCATTTGTCCTAAGCTTTGATCTCGTATTACAGTCACTAATAATAGAAATTTATTAATCAATTCTATCAATGAAGACCCACAACGTTTAATAGAATGAAGAGTAATTTCGTTGAATTACAATTATACCAAAACCGAATCGTTATCGTTTATTACGGCTGTAGCAACATTCTGTTAAGGATTTGCTCATGTATGGAATATTGTGGTCATTTTGGGGAGGGGTTTGTCAGTCAACAATGAAATATCTAGACTCTATGCAATAATACTGAACAGCTACATCAGTTGATGATCTACGTTCACTCTATCACCGAACAAATTTCGAACTGTCCATAGAACTTCTGAAATGTCCTATCCGTTCGCTTTCTAAAAATCCCGTTGTAGAATATGCTCGTCTCAAAACGATTATTTTAAAAGAGTATTGCAAAATTTTGAAATTAATTAGCCCTCTCACAGAGTTTTCTAAAAAGCAACGGGTGGGAATACGAATCATGAAAGTTTCGGTAGAAATGTTCAGCAACGGTTGTTATCCTATACTTTTAACATGCAAACAGTGGACTGTGAATTTTATTATCAACCAATCACAAAAATAATTTTCTGATTGGCTAATAACACAATTCGCATGTTCACATGTTAAAACCCAAATGATTTTTATTTGCGATTTTTGTTTTTATTATTTTATTTCAAAAGAATAAATTGACTTTATAAATTTTATACTATTTTTAGTTTAAATTTTAACCGGGTCAGGTAATGAAAAAGATGCCAGTTCCGGGTAAACACCGGGTATTTCAAAATTGGAACGGGTAAGCCGGGTAACGGGTAATTTCCGAGTACTCGTGCATCACTATTTTTCGGTCTAAAACCCTAGGATGTTCCAAACAAGTTTCTACAATTCGATATATATTTTAGGTGTGAGTTCCATAATCCATGTCCCTAGCTTTCCAAAAAAGCTCCTACATTTTTTTACTATGTTTGTATGAAATCGACGTTATAAGAACATTCCGCAGGAGAAATGAAATTTAAGTTTCTCTTATTTGACAAACGATAGCCATTTTTTATTTTTGGAATATTTTTTTGGTATCGTGTTTGAGAGGTGTGCGGATCAATAAGGTAAGATCTAAAAGACAGTTTTTTTGCATAGTTTTGTTTATGGTTTCTTGATGCGTTTTGAGCAGCATCACTCATATCTCTGATTCTATTGTTATCTAGTTGATATGTATAGAAAATTAAGATACGGATACCTTAGCGAGATACGTTGTTGTTAAAGTGTTAATGGTCTAGCACGTTCCTAGAGCATGCCACACTTAACGCACGTGTCACCTCTCAGCTTGGGTGAACACTTTGTAGCTTCGATGTTCTCTTAGAACCTTGTCTGAACTAAAATAAACGAATTAAAAAACCATCGTGATACTAGTAGGCATTTGTTTAAATATTTATTTATTTATTTTTTAGCAGTAAATACAAAACAGGACTAGGACATGCATTTATGAATTAATATTAAAATATTGTTTAAAGATTTAATAGGAATTACATAACATTCCTAATTCAACTTAGTACTTACACACCACAAACTAAATCAAATAAAGTTGCATATAACAAAATTTATCATTCTTGCATTTTATTAACAATATTTTATCTGTTGTTCCAAGAAAATGTTGATAAGTTATATCAACATTAAAGTTATTTATAAGACTGCAAAAAACACAATTTTGTAAATAGCTTTTGTAAATAAATACAATTCACATTTTTTACAGAATTTAATCATTTATTTTTGGAATGCTTTAAAAATATCGCATATTATATGTAACAAGTTGTTTACACTTTACGTTATGCTTTGCTGAGAAAAAGCATCATATCACTTGGTTAAATAACGCCAGAAAACAAATCAGGGTGGTTATTTTGTAGTGTTATCTCACTAGGTGAGATAAATAGTGAGATAAAGAAATTATGTTTAAATGATTTCTTTTATCTAATATAATCGATCAAACACAAATATTTTATCTCACCTAGTGAGATAACACTACAAAATAACCACCCAGGTTTTCATTGACAGCTGTTGCGAACAGGATGTTGTCAATTCTAAAAAGTGAAAAGAAATTGTATCCTAAAAGTGGGTTAACTGGATTGTTTTGATTCTTGTTTAGAATTTGTATATACAAAATTTTATCAAAATCGCATTTGCAAAACTTGATGTTATTAAAGTTTCAAATAAACAAACTCTCGGAATACCCCACACTTGTTTGTAAAATATCGCTTAAAAACCAGAAATTAAGTAAACAGTCAAAATTGAAGAAAATGTCCTCTTTTTAAGAAAAATGTTATACAATATCGTCGTTGATCAAACTTAATTTGTTTTGACGCATTGTGATGGTCGATGGAGAACTAATATATTGATTACAATAAAATGTCGTCAATTTGTCTAAAGTTTAAATGTTTTAACATCGAATTGGATTTTCTATCATAACAATTTCAATGTTTTCTAACAAAAAGGAGAAACAGAACAGTGCAAAATAAAATCACAAAAAATAGCTGCTCATAAAATGATTTGTAGAAAAAGTTGAAAGGTTTGTTCAAAAAGTGTATGAAATTTTAAAATTAAATCAATAATGAAATGACTGTCATTTTTATTTTTCACTTTACACAATATCGGAACAATAATTTTCACCATTATAATTGTAAAAAATAAAGTTAAGATCATATCATTGTGAACAAGCGGATAAAATATCTTTGTCTAATCAACATATTTATAAAATTTTTATCCGCTGATAATAAATTATTTCTGGTATCATAATTAAGGTTTACAATCCTAATTATAAACGTATGGTCAGTAAAATTTCACTTCTAAACCCAATCGTTAATTTGGTGTATGAGAATATAATACAGTTGAATATTACAACTTCGTCACATTAAGAGTTGGGCTTCTTTGATGTTAATTATAATAAATCAACGCCTATTGTTTATTAATAATCTTAGGTACAATAAGTTAAAAAGCTTGCTTGAGGTAATTTTCTTATCGAAAAACGTGATTCACTTAAGCTTTTGGATCTGACGTGATACATTCCACAACAAATTTATTTTGTTTGACTTTTTCAAACAAAACAATCTGAAATATTAAAAAGTGTTGTCGATCTTATCTTTATTGTGCATTGAATATGATAACAAACAACTAGCTTAAGAAAATAGATATATCCTTGAAAACAATTTCAAAAAATGTTTGTATTTTTGTTTATTTATTTAAAATTTATCTCTTATTTATTGTTTAAGAGCTATAACAATTATTTCGTGTTTAGTAAATTAAATTGTAAAAGTTTTTGTTTTATAAGTTAAAAATGCGATTTAAAATTTTTTTAAGATGAATCCATCTATTTGAAATTATAGTTATTTTAAATATAGATTTAGTATTTGATGAGACAATTGACGTAATTTATATATTTTACAACGAGCACAGAATGAAGCTCATATCACACGAGTATGCAAGTTCAATTTATTCCAAAAGGCATTAATAGTCAGTGCAAGTTTACCTTGTTATTTCTACCCTGCGATCAAACTAGAAACAAGAAATATACACATATTCCAATTTAATTCAATTTTTCAAATAATCTTAAATTTTCAATCAATTATTTGGTTTTTCAATCATGCCATGACTTTTATATTGACTCCCAAATCAGTTATATTTGGGAGTCAATATAAAAGACATAGCATGATTAAAAAACCAAATAATTGATTGAAAATTTAAGATTGTTTGAAAAATTGAATTAAATTGGAATATGTGTATATTTCTATGTGTATATTTTTATTGGAATATGTGTATTATTTATAATAATAAGTAATAATTTTACACCTTTAAAAGATAAAATACATAAGGAAAAGAAAATTGGTTTAGTGTATAAAATTACATGCAAATGTGGTAAAGTTTATGTTGAAAAACTAACTTCTGAGGTGAAACTTCTAAGACTTTAAATACGAGGATTTGTCAACATAAGAATGATGTTAGATTTACAAAATCAAATAAGAATCTGAATAGTCAACATTATAGATCAGCATTAGCTCGTCATTCTGTTGAATGTTTGGTTGATTTTGATTTTGAGAATCCTTTTGTTCTGGATTATGAAAATAACCATTTGAAAATAGTATTTAAAGAAATGGCTCACATATCTTTGGAACCTAATTCAATTAATTATAAAACAGATTCTAATAGTTTACATTCAAATTATATTTCTTTTATTAAATCAACAATGGGGTGATATTAATTTTAGTAATCACATTGAATTTAAAAACTGTTTTTTCATCGAGTTTTCTTATTCAAAATTTGATTTTCCGTCATTCAAATTTTTCTTTTTTCATAATAGGAGTTTATGTAACAAGTACGCAAAATATAGTTTTAGCGGACGAATCGTAATGTTTCCGGACGAGGCGCTAGCTGAGTCTGTAATATGAAGATAAGTCTGCTAAAGCCATTTGCGTACGTGTTGCATACAACGTTTTTTTGTATTAGCTCTTAGGATTTTTTTTCTAATTTATTGCTTAATTTGTATTCTTGCGTACCTAAAAATTTGATTTTTGAACAAAACTTATCAAAGCAATTGTGATTATAATTTGAAAAATATGGAGGGGCTGAAATCTCACAGCTCTGAGATATCAAGACTTCGGTCTGGGTTAAGGATTTTGATATAGTTTTCGGCAAAAACTTATGAGGGCATGGTTTTTAGTTTTGGACAGCGATGTATATGAAACATAACTCTTTGTTAAAGTACAAGTATTATTTTATCTCTGTTTAGAAATCTATTACAAAACTAACACGAAACATCAATACGTTGCCGGAAAATTATAATCAAAATTCCAAAAATATTGTTAAATTAAATAAAATCAAACTTTTTCAAAATTCCAAAAATATTCCAAAAATTAAAATAAAATCAAATATTTAAATTTTTTCTAAATTCCAATATTTCAAAAATTTTTAAAAATTCAAAACTTTTTCCAAAATTCTAAAAATATTGCAAAAATTATTACAAAATCAAAAATTGAAAATTTTTTCAAAATTCCAAAAATTATAATAATACCATAAATTAAAAATTTTTCAAAATTTTAAAAATATTCCAAAAATTCTTACAAAATCAAAACTTTTTCCGAAATTCTAAAAATATTGCAAAAATTATTACAAAATCAAAAATACAAACTTTTTCAAAATTCCAAAAATATTTCAAAAACTATAACAAATTAAAAAATTTCCATGTCCAATTTTATTTTAAATTACATTTACGTCATAAAAACAGCTACATTTTTTTTTCCACAAAATTGGCTAAAAAATATATGAAATCATTTTTTGACACACTTGACAACATTTTTTTGAGAAACTTATAATGCCATAATTCTCAATAATAATAATAAAATTTCATTTCAAACAATTTTATTTTTTTCTAAAAAATTGGGTAAAAAAATAAATAAAAATCTTTATTTTGACACACTTGACAACATTTTTTTGACAAACTTATAATGCAATAATCTAGTTTTTGATATCACATACCAATCCCTACCATCAAGATTTCTCCAAATTTAATGTTCCTACTCGTAATCACTTAAAATGAACGTTTTTTAAGCCAAAAATATGAAAATTTGCTATTTTTGACACACATAATGATTTTTTTGACACACTTCCGGTACAGTTATCGAACACAGCGTCCTTTCGGACCTGTCCCTTGAGTATACCTATTTTTAGAAAAAAAAAATTTTAAAATCCCTCCAGCGGTTTTCCCTGCAGCTTAGACAATGACGGCCGGACGGCCGGCCGGCGGACAGACAGACATACATTTTTTTTTTGCTTTTTTAGAATCAGTAGGTCCTAAAACGTCGAGAAATGCCAAAAAAGTGGGGGTAAGAATTTCACTTTTGGCTCATGAATGTAATACTTAGGTCTTTCAGACCGAAGTAATTTCAGACCGAAGTAATAATTATAATATAAAATGAAAACAAATTTTAAATCCGCTAAAGTGTTGTCATAACGACTTTAACTACTAGGCCGCTAAAATACAATTTTGCGGACTCTAAACAGTTCTAAAAGTAATCATTATTTGGAGCTAATACTAAAAAATAATTTTTTTTAACAAAAGCTTTTAATTTAAAATAACTCTCAAAAATGATATCTGGTACATTTTCAATTCTTATATATTATATTAAGAGACGTTTGTTTTTCCTCTGGTGATGGTAAGGTAACATCAGAAGACGAATCGGCGATTATTATGCGGATCTGATAAATCTATTTTCTCTTCAAAATTTTTATCAATGTTATCTAAAACTAAAACATAAGCTAATACATATTTCATATCATAACATCTTCTATCATAACTTTGTTGGACAAATTACTTCCAACATCGACATACTAATCAAAAGCTAAATCAAAATCAAGATGCCTATGCAAACGGTTCCATACAACATAAAAGTTATCTTGATTTTACAGAAACATTTATTGACTTATTTATCAAATAAGTTAACGGAAAATAATTTTTTTCAGTCCATTGCTCTATAATACTAGCATGATGAACACAGTGTTTTAAAGTTGCTGTCTTAACATCTGCCCAGGTCTGAACTAAGAGCTTAATAGTATATAATAAAACTAGATTTTGCACTACAGTTATTTTCAATTTCTTCCAATTTTCGGATAACCAATCTCTCGCGGAAATTTTTTTAAAATTTTTGCAATTGGTGGAACCTGACATGTCGTATTTGTTACGAAAAATTCTAGCGTTATTGCTTTTTTAACTAGCGTTTTTGGGTGAGCAGGACAGTTATCCACAAAAAATGAAACTTCGATTTTGAAGTTCAAATTACGTCTTCAATTACGTGTTTAAAAAAATTTGCACGAACAAAACTAAGTTTAGGTTGCCATGTGATCACTGTCCTCCTCGATGATTTAAGCCCAGATAAAGATTTTTTTGTAACACATGCATAAAAAATTTGTAATTTTGTACTACAATAAAATACAAGAAAAAACTACTTTTCCGCACATATGACCACAAAATGCATGTGAGATTTGTAGTTAAATCTGTCCATATATATAATATTTTTATAGCACTTAAATATCAAAATAATAATTTAAATAACTTACCATATAGTACAAACAACTTAAACACATTGCATCATTTGAATTGCAAGAAAAAACAATTTATTTAGGTTTTCAAAGTTTATAATTTTGACAGCTTAGTTGGATTACTATGTGTTGTTTTAGTTGGATTCTTATGTTTATTTTATCGAGCTAGCATAACTTACAACTATTACAACGAAGATGGCGCACTTTAATTATTTAAAAATCTTAAATTTGTTTATAACTTTGTTAAATAAATGATAAAATGAACATTTAAATAAATATTTATAAATTTTATGCACTTGTTACAAAAAAATAGTGTGTATTACTAGTGCGAATGCGTTTTCCAAACGCGAGTTATTTGCTGCACTCCCTGCGGTCGTGCGGCAAACTAACCTTCTTTGGAAAACGCATTCGCACTAGTAATACAATCTACTATTTAAAAAAAGAAAAATTCAATATCCAACAATTCAAATATCCACAATCTAGTGAATTAAAAAATATTTACCAGGTTAATGTACTGAAACATTGTCTTTCGTATAAAGTAAATATACATTCAAATAACATCTAGAATTTTTTTAAAAAAATTCTTTCAGGCTGTTCCATTATTATTTATTTTTATTTTCTACACTAATCAGTCTTTTTAATTTTAATTTTTTATTATGCTCATTAATGTAATACTTAGGTCTTTCAGACCGAAGTAATTTGATTTTTGAACAAAACGTATCAAAGCTATTGTGATTATACTTTCAAAATAATTTTAATAAAATCAAAACAATTAGACCAATTGGAATCATACCAATTCAATAATGATAATTTTTTTATAGGAAAATTTTCATTAGACAATAGGTTAAGTTCATTAGGCTATAGGTTAGAAAACAATACAATAATGCATACTGTTATTATGGAAAAAACATACAAATAAAGCTGATATTAATAAATGTAAGAGAATAAAAGATTTTATGTCTGTTGAACTTTGAGGCTTAGACAAACTATGCATTACTGCACTATTTGCTTTCGTTTTGTAAAATTAAATTAAGATTTAAAATATCACTTAAATATTTAATCCTGTCTTAAAAAGTGGCATTTATTTGGCTTTAGTTTAAACTGATGGTTGCTGCGGTATCTCGTTAGAAATTAACAAGGTTTTGTTAAGCTGCATTGCTAGTGGCCTTCGTAAGTGCTAAAAACGTTATTAATACGATTCGTGTCATTAAAGAAAAGAAAATAATGTGTGTTTCTTATTCTTCTTAAATGGAAGAGAAAATACATTATCGGTAGATATATCCTTTGGTTTGTCGTACTCCGCAACAATGCGCCATTTTCTTTTTAATCGTAGATGATTTTTTTTCAACAACAAGTAAAGGGACATTCCAAGGTATGATGCTGGCGTCAACAACTTAAGTATTTCGATTTTTTTATCGAATAAGGCTGTCGGTTTTGATGACTGTTGAGTGGAGTGTTGAGCTAACATTTACAGCTTAAGTTTCAATTTTATAGCTGACCACTTCTGAACTGACGTGTAAAGTTATGTTGTGTTCTTTGTTCTCTGCTAGTATAACTTCGTTCCTTAAGAAAATAGTATTAAAGTGATGTCGAATTTTCTTTTTATCTTTGTCTGTCCATAACTTTTATCTTGATAGATTTTACTGTTGTTTGAAACGATTTACAATTTCTACTAGCTGAACATGGCAACTGATATAATATAAAACTTTCATTGATGTCTTGATTCATGGCAATTATGTAACTAATATTAATCAAGTGTGTGTTGAAGTTCTTTCGTATATGAAAAGGGTTGAGAGTAATTTACGAAGTAATTCGAGGGTTCTTTATCAAAATGTCTTAGTGATCAAGTACCCCATTATCATATCTACTTCAAATAACGCCTCCATCTGTTTTCATTTTGTTCGTCTAAAACTAAATTAAAGATTATAGAAAGATTATACAAGCAATAATTATTCAGAGATAAACATTATATACTGAAAATATATTTCGGTCCCATATAATGTTTCAGTTACTTCAAAAATTCACATAGTATACTGTATACTATAACTTAACCCTGCACACATTTTTAGCGCTATATCTATCTATTGACGGTTAAAAGTAGTGCATAAATCATATCTGAACCACCAGTTAAAAACCAAACCATTATATAGACTAAGAATGTGAATAAAATAAGATTAATATGTTTACAACAAACGAACATTCAATGTGGTTTGAATTGAATCATAACTATTTTCGAACGTTTAATAAATTTCATTGACTAAAATATAATTTTTAAAGAAACAAGTAAACTGATCATAAATTCCACACATTAATCAAACGTCCTTATAAAATATACATATAGTTGAACTTCTTTTGAAGAACTGTAATTCAAATTATTTATAAAACTTATGTCACCTTCATTCATTGTGTCTGTTTGTATTTTTATTTTGTTTTTCAATATACTATAAATTTAGTGGCATTGAATGAACGTATTTGCTATTAACGAAACAACCACTGACCTCTATTTTGTATTAATAAGAATTTCTATTCAATCTTACGAGTTCTTAAACTAATTTTTAACAAAACAAAATAATGATCCGTCTTTAAGAAAGCCATGTTTAATAGGTTTGTTGATATTTGATTTAATGGATCTGTTTTTGCAAAAAGTCTTACATAGTGTTGTTTGGATTGCAATAATAAAAAAAACAATTAGGAAAAGAAAAAAATTGGAAAATGAGAACGTGAAGAAAAGTTAAATATTGAAACGATTAAAAGAAATTATATTGAACAAGTTTGTTTATGGGAAAAAGGAAAATGCAATAAAAACGTGTAAATTCTTTAATTGTAAATTTTTTGCAAGTTAATAATTATTTTGTAGTAGTTTGAAAACAAAAAAATTTAGATGACAACAAAAATGATTTTTCTAGTATTCTAGGGCTTTTATTTTTAAGGCAATCTATTGTACTTAAATAAGATGTAAACACTTACTGTTAAAATAAATAGCTGTACTTTTAGACCTTTGCAGTTGCTCGCATTTACAGCACAAAAATTGCTTCTAGTACTAAAACTGGTGACCCTCATTCAAAAAGTTAAATCATTCGCCGCATATAGCGGCATGTGGTGACTATCACCATATCTATATCCTAATGGTTTATGAAACCATTACTAACCGTAAGTTCCTCAACGACAGTTCCCTGAAATTTTAAATTTAGGTGTTATAGTCTCTATCTCTACTTCTCGTTACCTATTCTTATTAATGATAAAAAATTTCGGTAATGCACGAGTTATACGACGAGGTAGACGTAAGAACTCGGGACTTGCTTCAGCTGTGAATCAAAACGAGACACATGTGATTATAACTGATTGACAGAAAGTTTCTGGCTTCTTCCGCAACATATGCACACATATGCACATTTATCAATAATCAATCTAGATTTCTGACTCGTTTACCTAGCCGATCTTTCTGTCGCATTTATTGTCTATGCCAAATACATCTTCAGCTAATATTTAAAATCTCCAAGATGCTATAATGCTCAGTATATACTCATTAACCTCAGCACATACTCATACTGAGATTATTTTCATATGTCATTCCATTAAATCAAACGGAAGCAAACCAATGAAAGAATGGATGTTATTTTCAATTTTTCCACTATTCAAATGGTAAAAAACGCTATAGATTTCTAGGAATGATCACTTTATATCGACGATTCTTCAACATGCCGCCCGTCAAGCCGTTTAAAAAAAAAGGGCAAAAACCGAAATAAAACCGACGAACTGTTCGAACTTTTCTCTTCCAAATTTTAGAAACTGTAAAAAGCAATACTTGACGCAACAGCTTGCTCATCCTTTCTAAATGTTTCTGTTGAATCCTAAATTTTATATCAACGTGTGTACTCCAGTACCTACTATTTACATACGAGGGAGCAATTTTGAGTAATGGAGTAATTTTGTTTGGACAATATAACCTACAGAGCTCTCTCTAGAATAATAACTCTATGAGCACCAAGAACTAAACCCAAACAACTTTGTAAAGCAATAATCATGTTTTTTTTAATTTTTAACAAATAATTTATAACTATATACATTTTTTGTTTTATTATTATAATAAAGCCGTTATTAAACGTATTTTTATAAACAAAAATACAGATGTTCGTTCAAAATCATAAAACAGATTGTGAAAATTTTTAAAACTTCTTACATTACAATTTAAAAATAATTTTAAGATCAACATTCTTCAAACTGTGTTCTAGAATTTAGTCTGTTAGGTTTTGCTATATTGGTCTATTAGGTTTTATATTAAGCTTTGCGCCCTGTCTTTTTTATAAACTGAAAACTAGACCTCTAAATGGAGTAGCGTAAAACCGGTAATTTTAAAAATAAGATTGTATTCTCAAAATTTTTATTGAAACGAGACATCGAACTGTGTAGCAAGAAATGGTGTGCCATTTAGCATGTTTTAAAATTTGAAACATTTTATTCAAAATTAAATCTTATCAATTGAATTCCAAACAACTTGTTTTAGAAAGGCAACGATATATTTGATAATTAATTCAAATCAATACTACTTTTTATTCCAACCGATTAAACTGCTTTTCTTCAATACTTCATACACTTTTCTGATTAACTATACATAACATTAATTTTATAGTATATATTCGCGAGAGCGGTATTTTGTAACTTATGACATCATCCATAGTATTACCGCATGTATTCGTCGGCTTACAAATAAAATTAAAATTAATATTCTTAATACAATTACAAACTGTCGTAAAAATTAAGCGGCATTAATGTAAACAATGTTTAAAAGTATTCAGACATTATTCGCTTGTATTGAAATGTTTATGAGTATTATTATAATAAATTAATTATCAATGCAGAAATTATAAGAAAAATTTTATTCGTACTGCTTTGGTTTTTCAATTCACTTTTGTTTTTTTTTGGTTTGTTGTTATAAAAGTTTTATAAAGCTTTTGAATTTTTACTTGTTTAGTTTTTTGTCATTGAGACTACAATGTAAATGTTAATGTTCCATTGCCAGTGCTGAAATTAGGTTTAAGCACAATGAACATCAAATTCACGATGAATGGGAGGACGGGACGATTGACTATTTATCGATCAATTTTGTTGATTCAAACCAAACAAATATACTATAAATATTTACTTTAATCATTTTAAAAATATTTAACGAATAAATATGCAAATTGTTATTGTACAAACATATTATAATTATTATTATTCATTTTAAAAATATGAATGACTTAATATATTTTTTCGGAAATGTAATTTCATTTGTATAGTATTGGACAACAACTACGAATTATAATATCACATTTTTTTAATTGATAGTTGAGCTGAATAATTCTAGTTTTGAATGAGAGTTAAAATCTAAAGTAAGTTTTCTTATCATTTGCGGTTGGTGGGATATTCCGATTAGCAAAATATGTATACTAATAATATGAATGAGAATTTAAAACCAAAAACTTTCCAAAAAATCTATGTTTTCAAAACGTCACTCGAGTTTTAACAAATTGGTTAGGCAGATAATGACACACAATTTATTAACCTTAGTATTATTTGTTTATTATTATTTCACTGTTTCGATTTCAGTGGAATATGGGTTCTTTTCAAGCACACAACGGCTGCTATTTTGTGTTCTTCAATCGGTTCATTTTGGTAACTTTCAGATTGTTTACTTTTCGAACCATAGTAACCATTTAAACTAAGAAGCTCAGATATAGTAACATTGGCGCTTGGTATTTGGCGTTGTGCAGTAATTTCCTGGCTGAGAAATAATCTCTCTTTTAACTCCCTTGATGCATGCATACACTATTACTCACATTTCGCAACCATAAGTATGGAATAAGCCTATTTCTATATTTTCAAAACGTGTGAACTCAGTTATTATTATTTAGTTTGGGTATGATTTCATTTTGTAATATTCTTATTTTGTATTAAAATTCGATTAAGCTGGCTTTGAGAATTATTATTGTAAAAAATCAAATTTCAATTCGATCAAAATTATAGGGTTTTATAATGGTAAGATTCTACCTATCCTAATCCATCTGTCTGACAAAATTTTAACGTTTATTATCTTGTTAACTTTAAATTTAAATGACAAAAAATTTGAGATAAGTATAAAACTTTCATTTATTTAAGAGAAATGTGATTTAAGATAGTTAAACAGTAGTTATTTATGCAACAAGTGCAAACACAGTATGATAATTGCACGCGATGTTAAAATTGATTAACGAGAGCACAGTTATTTAAAAATGGGGTAATAAACCTTTCTGATGATTTGCATACATCATTTTTCCTATGATAATGCTAAAAGAACTTTAAATGAATCAATTATCGACCAGATCTGAAAACACATTCTAAAAATTGTATTGAAAAACTCGAAAAAGTTCGGTCTCTGTCGGGAGTGAACCCGGCACTCTTGAGTTACGATGCTAGCGGTTTTGAATAAAAAATAAAATAATAATAGACATTGAAAAACAAAATAAATTTCTTACAAAATAAATAAAATCATTCTTTCCATAAACAAAATTCGGTCCAGTTGAATAAAACTTGGTCCCCAAGGGTTCCATGAAGGTAGAAGAACAAACTAATAAACATAATTTACAAAAAGTTGTGTTGTAGAGTTTTTATATTGTCAGACTATAGGCACATAAAAATGATTTTTTCCTCGTAAATGTCAATAGCAATGTCAATTGAAAATTGATCCAAATTATACACAAAATGTTACATCGTTAATCGTTAAATATTGTCAATAGCTGTTTATGGTTATAACTGGCAGGCTAGGTAGCCTCTGAACTTCGGCAGACAAGAGATTAACCATGAAATTTTAACTGACAGGGGACATTGAAAAGTCTACGCTACTTAATTGACCCAGACCAAACATATGAAGATAACCCATCGGAAATATAACAAATATCGGGATGAGTTTATGTGTAGCAACAGGCAGTCATTCCATTTGTTCAGAATTGGGTGAGGTTTGACTACACCTATCTCGATGTAAAGGTCTGCCAGATTTAAAACAAATAACTAAACCTGCACGACGGTAATAAAAAAATGGAGAAAAATGGGAATTCATTTCACACGGACATAATTATACGGAAGGAAATAAGTAGGAAACACAGAAGTTTGTCGAACCTCATCTCAGACCATAAGATTTGGGTTAATACATATTTAATTTATATTAATTAAAAATAAAAACTCATACCTTAATTTTACTTCTTGATTGATGAATGAGATGTATGCAAAACCAAGTTAATGAAACTTTTTATCGACACATTAATTATTTTGACATAATTCACATGTTGTCAATTAATTCACCTTAGTTTTATGTAATAGGGTCCATAATGCCTCAGACATATGTTTTTCCCCGTTTTACTCGTCAATCGGTTTGTGCGGGCGGTCGAACTGTCGAGATTACTCACTGTCATAGTAATAGAATGCAAAGAGATTTCTTTGTGCGTAAATCGTACACATGGAATGCTTTGCCCGAATCAATAGTCTCGGGTGCCTTCAATCCACAAAGATTTAAAAAAAGCGTCCACCTATACCTCAAGACGCATGTTGTTGTGGGACCTACGTCTTAAAAGGTATCTATGTGTTGTTGTGACACATTTTGTAATTCCTACTACACAACACTTCTTACTAAAAAAAAAAAAAAAAAAATAAATTTGCAATATAATACGATGCAAATTTTACTTCAAACTTCATCGATTGTAGAATGTCAACTATCTTTTATGAACTTTTATTAGAATTTAAAAGAGTAATTTAATTAAAAGAATTGGGAAATGTGATGAATAGAAGGAAGATTAAGATTTTTCATACGACACATGATAACTGCTGGTAGATTCAATTGCACCAAAATACAGAAATATAACTATGTGACACTTCGCTATAATTTAAGTTTAGAGTTTATCAAACTGCTTGACTCTGTGAGATTGTTATAAATGTTCTTCAATAAGCTCGAAACTAAACAGGGGACCAACTTTCAGTTGCACTTGTTTGACAATAAATCAAAAACTGCGTACTTCATAATTCTACAAAAAATACTATGTTTATGAAATTAAGTGCTCTTTCATATGACATCGTTTGGATCAAAAAAGATTTTTTTTGCTTTTCTCCACTTCCGTCCCCTAAAAACACAGAAACATAATTATTTCAGACTTTGCTATATTTTTCGTTGAACATTCATCAAACTTCCTTTCTCTGTGAATTTTTTCAAATTTTTCTCTCGGTTCTGCTCGAAACCCAAGGCGGGTGGACCAACTTTAAGTTGCACTTTTTAGGTAATAATTCAAAAACAGCGCACTGTAATATTAAAAAAAAAATTGCAATGTTCTTAAATTAAATGTTTTTTAAAATGATATCTCACTTGACTGGGTTTTTAATGGTGCTTTTCCCTCTTCTCTTTCCCACTCCCTTACTAAATACAATTAAGAGTATTTTACACTTCGCTATATTTTTACGAGAGGGACGATAGTGAGAAGAAATGGTCTGATGTCTGAAACAATACTACGGATATAAGACCGTCCTAAGAGTTAGGTAGGGTGTCGAAGTAACCAAAAAGACTAAAATTGTTTGTAAAGCCTGTTGAAACCTGAGTGGTTCGTCGAGTTTTGAGTAGTTTTTGGCAAAGTTTTTGTTTTGTTTGACAGACTGTTTGACTCAGAGAGTTATTTTTGCTCGATTAGTGCGGTTCCATAATTTTAATTTCAACAAAAAACAAACTGCCATTGTTATTTTACTTGTTCGTCAGGCTCCTATTCACAACTTCTGCTCTGGGCATTAACAGCCTTACAATACATGTCATTTAACAATACAATTCATAACTATTTTGAAACATTTATTTGAGTTAAACAATTATTAAGATAAGAAATAGGGATTAGATACATAGGATATGCAAAATTTCAAAATCTCCTAAAAAACTTTTTCATATAGAATGTGATAAATGAAGGAAAACATTTTTACGCCCTAAACGATTATAGTTGATCGAATTTAGAGATACAGAATGCATGATAAGGTTTTTGTTAAGACTGGCACGATTTAACATGCTCACACAATTCCTTCACCAAGGACTTTAATCGAAACATATGCAAATACGGAGTCATGAAATTTTGACAGTGTTCATTGCCATGCAAAAAGAGTGACAAAAATAATTTTTTTCGGCAAAGTTATCTTCATTCACTTCCGAACGCTGCTTTATATTCATAATTTCAACCACTTTTATTAAAAACAATTTCATAGAGATTTGGGATATAAAAAAAACTACAAATCAGTTACTAATTTAATGTGTTAATATAATTCATGGAAGAATTTTTTGTCCCAATCAAAGGTTTTTATTATAATATTAGGATAAAGGGCTGTCAGCTTATATTACTAAAAATCTCAGAATGACCCCTTCTTCTCCTACTTCTGATATTGCAAAGATAATGTTTCTAAAATACTTTTAGTAGATGATTGTCGATCATTGTTTACAACATGAATGACGCAAGGTTAATGGGAATATATCAGTTACGTAGTAATTCAGCTCAGTTTGAGAAGTGTCTCATAAAAGTTCTTATCCCTTTTCACCAAGATTATTGCACTGCGCCATGCAATGTTATTTTCCAATTTTTCCGCTTACAAGTTGCAAAACGTGCGTTTATCGGATGCAACTAGGTCTAGGTTGTTGGAAAAATGATTTATGGAACAATGTTTTGTGTTATTCCCACTTTGAAATGATATCTATTGCCACATTATCTTGGTTCCTTACGTGATCAAATGTTCCCATAAATTTTATTTAGTTGTTGCATGCAATGTAGCTTTTGAGAGCTTCTCCATACAAGCTATGAGTTGAAATACGTTGGTTTCATAGCAAAGTGTATCCTCCTTTAACACACTCCATTAATAATGGCTAAAATTTTGATATGGAAGACGGATAAAGAGATTTCTATTGCTGTTTGTTTTATTCTAGGGCCCTTAAGTTTTATTGTGACAATATGAAATCGCTGGTTTTTAATCGCATTATCTATTTTTTTAATCTAGCGCTTATTTTTGTAGATTGACAGGCAGTTTAACCTGTATATACCTGTTTGTCACAAGGTTAAGAGATGCTAAGATTTGTTGTGCCAAGTTATAACAAGTTCAACCAACGACAATATAATTTTGTTTTCTTCAGACCGTTCATGGTCCGTTCTTATCGGCCTTCAGTTATAATTTATCATTTAAAGAGATGCATATTCATAAGAGGTAAAGTTCTTACTAACGAATGCTAATCACGCTAAAGTTTTTATTCATCTATCTGGTTAGAAGATAATTGCAGTTATCACTCAAAGCATTGGCGAGTGTGTACACCTTTGGGGTGTTCGAGTTAAGAGAATGGTTCCTACACTAAAAATAAAACTCAACAAAATTTAACAGCAATCAAAACACACCTTTTCGTGGCCTAAATGAACAATTTATTAATATTTCGAAAACATTCTTAATATCAATAAATTGTTCATTAAGCCAACAAATTTTGTTCTTTGAACAATTCATTAAGTTCAATATTTGCAGTTTATTGATATTTTTTCCATTGTAAGGGATACATGCCGGAAGTGATAGTCCAGCTATCTACTCAGTCGATTTTAATAAAAAGAATTTAAGACGGACTTCTGGGGTTTCATTAGTATGAATGCTGAAAAGGTCGATATAACGTATTCTGGCTCTTTTTAAGTGAATGGTTCCGAAATAAAATTATTGCAAAATCATAATTTTAGCAATATGAGTTAAATATCCAGAAAATATGTTCGTATGCCATAACTTAGAATGGTACTTTCCCAGTCTACAAAACTTAAATTAACGGAACGAATTGATTTAAATTTCAGTTCGGTTATGGAACTTTTTTCAACTTAGGTTTTACTTGTAATGTGTAAACGTTAATCGCATTAATGAATAGAGTCAAGGTCAATTTGAGAAAACGAAAAAATTAAACTGATAAAATTATCTGATTATATTATAAAGTATCTAAAACAATTCGTATATAAATTGCAATTAAAGCTTTTCTCTTTTTAAAATTTACCATTTGTTGAAGATTTTGATTGTTAACAGTTATATTATTTATTGTAAATGGTGAATGAACGACTGCTTGCTGCCTGAGTTCTTGAAAAGTACGAAGGGATTATTTGTGTGTATATGTTAATTTTTGATATACGGATTTGACACACCGCGTACCCCAGTTCTTGAAGTTGCGAACATGCGAAAAGAGTAAATTTTTTTATGCATGTTGTTCTGTGACCTAGGTTTTTGAACGTTTCTACGAGTCAATGTCACATACATTGTAATTTCTACTATACAGCACGTTATATTTACTTGTACTTGCAAAAAAGAACGGAAAAAAAATTTATCTGAGCTTACAGCTGCCTGTTTAGTCTCTCCGATGCTTGGTAAGAAATATACACCGACAATAAAAGAGTTTGATCAACCACTGCTTGCCATCAGAATCATTCATTGTCTCAGTTTGATACAAATGAATTTCGAGCACAGAATAGTTTTAAGATCCTTGCCTTAGTCCAAGGAAACCATTTTGTTTTGCGATATTACTGAAATTCAGAAGAATTGTACTTGCAACTGTTGACGGTGCTAACAGATGCACACTGAAAAAAACATGTCCTATTTCCAATCGAAATGCAATTGTCTCAACCTCACCGTGCGGTCACATATGGCGAATCAAACTACGGAATTGCTTCAACAACTCTACAATTATAAATCGATGAAGTTGAGACAATCACACGAAATGTTTATATGAAAATCAAATATATTTCAATTAATCTCAAATACTTAAACTTTAAAAAGAAAAATTCATGATATAAGGCCAAAGAAAATTTTTTTCAGGGAAATAGTTATTATCTTTATTCAACTACTGTTATATTGGATATAACACTTTAAATTTAAAATAAACCACATTCTGTTGTTAGGAAAATGTTATTGTATAGTTGTCCCAATCACAGTGAAATTGTTTGCAAATAATTTTTCTTTGCATGAATAATCAACTGCCAACTTCGAGATGAGGTTGTCATGAACTTCAATATTTTTTTCAGTGCACAGTTTGATCGATAACCAGCAGATAACCTGTGTCAGTCACATGAAGCTTGATTTACTTTCTGACCATTTTTGTTCTATTTTATATAACACTTGAATGTAAGATGGAATTTCGGATTGCTTGCCTAGCGATTGACCGTCAATTTAACGCAATTAAATTTTATTTATTTTGCTGTGATCCATGTATTCAGTTAAAGTGTTGTTTAAATCTACGTTACTCAGAGGTTAATGTACCCCATGGCCCCGTAAGTGTATCACTTATGCTTCATAGGAGTGTTGTTAACATTGATTTATTAAGGTTCATTCGGGCTTGGATAACCTATCCGTTGCAGCTACTAAGTTCACAGAAATTACTGAGCGCCTCCACTGAGTCAAAATACCATTTGTGCGATAAGAAAATATTGTTTGTTAACTGTCAACAGTTAACTATCGAACACTACGCAAACAAAAGTTAAGATTTGTTTAAAGCATTTTGCAATTTTTTTGACATTTCGATGATGTCCCTGATTCTATGGCGTTCAAAACATAAGCATTAAAAGTCAAACCATGTTCTGTTGTTCTTAAACCTATTTAAAACATAACCAGTACAGACGGCCTTAATATTAAATGGTTATCTATATTTTGTGCTCATAAAATAATAATAAATACATTAATTCCCCTGTACACAACTTTAAATATGTAAACTTTTTTAACACAGTTATGAAAAACTTAAAAAAATGTAAACTTTTTATCAATATGTAGACGAATATTAACTAAAATGTTAAATAAGAATATAAAAAGTTTTGTCTGTATATTTTATTCTCGCTCAATAAGTTTCTATATATACAGAATGACGGCATCGTCATTCAATAACAACAACAAATAAAAAAATAAAAAATGAATTTTTATTGTTTTTGGCTAAAAAACGAATTAGTTACTAAAACGACTTGTTCTTTCAGTCTATAAGAAAGACGACATGGTTAAGAAATCGCAAGACTGAAGTTAAAATTAAAAAAAAATTAAATTTTATAATTAAAAAAAAATCTCGTGACCCATGTGATTCAATTCTATTATAAATAAATTGAATATGTAAATTCTATAAAAATTGAATTAAATTTTGTTTTTCATTCACTAAAACTAATGTTATAATTGTTTTTAATTTTTGCTGTTTTTTATCGTTACAGTCACAACAAAAAGAATTAACAATATTGAATGAAAGAACCCAAGAAATTCTTAAAAAAGCCGATCAAAGAAATCGTCAAATTATTGGAAAAGAAAATATTGATATAAACAGCGAGTGGAGCTTATTGGTTGAAAGCTTAAATAATAAGCAGGAACGTTTGATAAATATATCGAAATCGTGGAAAGAATTTGATAGTAAATTTATTGATTTAGAAAATTCAATTGGAAATATCAATCAACGTTATCGAAATATTGAATTTGGTGTTGAATCGAAAAAACAATTGGAGGAAGTTAAGAATAGTTTAGAGGTAAGTTAACCTTCAACCGGCCTTAAAACCGCAAAGAGTTAGAACTATAATACAATGTTTTTTTCTTTTATTTTTGTGTAAATAGGAATTAATATTTGAGACAGAAAATTTAAAATCAAATCAACAAGAAGTCTTATCACTTTCATTGCCGGTACTTTCATTCTTAAAAGATGTTGATGAATCGTCATTTAAGACCTTGGAAGATAAAATTAGAATTTTAAATGAACAGCACGAAAAGTAAGATAAAGACAAATTTCTTTTCTTTATATATGTTTATTTATTTTTGTTGTGTTCGTTTTTTACATTTTGTGAAAATATTTATAAAAAATTATGAATTTAGACTTTTTGACAAAAAAATAATAGAAAAAGAATATAAATTTCGCAATAATATCAAGTGTGTATAAAAGTGAAAAAAAAGAACAAGTGATAGACAAAATTTATCATACCGAATAATTTAATCCAATTTTGTTTTGTATTATTAATTTTAAAATTAGAAGGAAAAAGTGAATTTTTTATGGTTCATGATGGTGTCAATAAAAACATTGTTGTGACGGCGGATATGGCGCCGTTACTAGAACTTTTATATTTTAGTTGTTAGATTTAAGGTTGAATTTTACAAAATTTGACCTTAAATTGAAAATGTGAACGTAGGACGTATTTGTTAGTAATACATCTTTTCTAGTACAAGAAAAGTTTGAACAATTTGAAAATTTTATAATAATCATTGAAATGGAAATCAAAAATAAAACTAGATAGAAGATTATTGAATTGTAATGCTGTTACTCTCTGTAGATCTAGAAAGCTAACTCTTTTAAGGTTGTTCTGCACGTTAACATGCCATGAAATGAAGTCTACCACTAAGTAGGTAAGAGGGCGTGACGGTTAACCATCGTACATATTTTTCATAAAACTCTTCGACTCGTAAAACATGACGATGATGACAATATCATCAGCGTACACGGTCGTATGTAACGAGTTTCATTATACGACATACTACATATTCTAAAGAAAGAATAAATAGTAATGTTTAAATGACATCACTCTATCTTACTCCAGTTTTTAAACATATATTTTGTTCTAGTATCATGTTTTCTATTCGACTCCAGTAGTAAGTTATTAGAATAGTAATCCTATATAATAGTACCCTAACCCTACTGACCAGGAATTTTTATTCAGATCAAATGAGTTTGTAGCGTTTGTCGTGAACGAGTCGTGAGCTTGGTTGAGATTAACGAAAGGTAGATAAATGTGTGTTTCAAATTTTGCCAAGATTGTCTTTATTGAAAATTTGCGTTACTAGTACCAAAGACTTGTTTCGTAAATTATTGATTTTGCTATGTTATGTAGTAGTTGACACATAGATCACGATAACCCTTATAATGAATTGGCACTACTATATGCTTTTGTTTTAGTGTAGACACGGTTATATTTATCGTTTGTGGTTGTTTAGATCATACTCGTAAACTGTAATATAATTCAGATGCAATAAGCATTTATTCTATTGAAAAAATGAGAATGTTATTCATTATTCCTTGACAATTAAGGTGAGTTGGTAATGCCGTAATTGAGTGCTGAACGACATTTTTGGTTTTTCTATTGAATTCAATGGTATTTGATATTATCATCGATTAACGACACCGAATTACCGAAATGACATTTTAATTTGGAATTAATTGTAATAACAGTCATCAACAACTATACTCCAACGTTTTTGATTTATATCATTAAACTGTTTTTTTAACGACAAGCAGAGAAGCATTCCACGAGCAACAACACGGTTCTATGATTTTGTTACCTAGCATTTAATTGACTTGGTTATTTATTCCTTTTTTTAGGGCTTGATAATCGATATAACTTAGCATTAACTGGGCGGGGTGCAAATTAGGTAATAAAAGCATATCATGTCCATCTTCGTTGGAAGTTATGCAAGGGATTTTAACCCATGATCGAGATCGATCTCATGAGAAGTATTGCAGTTTTTTTGGTAATGCAGAACTAATTATGATGATATTAGGTTGTTCTAGAAAAGAGTTTATAAAATCATTCGTTGTATAGTACCAATAATAAAATAGTTGCCACTATATATAATCACGTGGAAATTTAAAGTTGGTAAACTAATGTAAATGAATTAACAGTGGAGAAAAACGATATCTTGTTGATGAATTTTAGAGAAATGTATATTCTGTCTATCATAATGAATTATTGGCATTAAAGAAAATATTAAAAGTACCATATATTTATTTAAAGGTCAAAACTTTCAAAGATTTTCAATAAATGTCAAAGATTTATCTGGTACGATATACCAAATGTTGCTTTGAATATAGAACAGTCTCGGCACTTTTAGATTGTGGTATACATACTGCTATTTTTCGCGTTCTACGTGCTGCTATACTTAGTTTTTGTTTCTTTTTTAACAATTGCAATTACAGTACATGTAAGGTGACCAGACGTCTCGCTTTTAGCACCCCAAAGAACGCACAACAAGCTCGAAACGGCGGGAGAGCGAGCGCAAATACACTGTTTTAACAAACATTTCAATAGAGAACAAAAGTGTTAGTAAGATTTCATCATTTTGAAACTAACCACTTTCCATAAAATAATGGGCTAAAAATTGTGTAATACGCGCTTCCTTACCAGGAACTAGACTTGCCAACCGTCCGATTTTGAACAGACCAGTTTTATAGTTATTACGTTATTTTTAAAAAAAAAAAGTTTTTGTAAAACAATTTGTTGGTCTCTAAAAATCTGACTGATTGAACTTTAACTTAGATTATTGTATTATTGTTTGTTTCAATTTAACACTAAATACTATACCAGACCAGGTTATAACTTTTCTGCTGGCACTGCCGTAATTTTTATTTCACTGTTGTTTACTTATATCAACTGTGCAACCTAGACGATAGATCATCATCACAAGAAAGTGGATATAGTGACTATCACACTAACAATTGT
This sequence comes from Diogma glabrata, assembly GCA_963693315.1. Taxonomy (NCBI): domain Eukaryota; kingdom Metazoa; phylum Arthropoda; class Insecta; order Diptera; family Cylindrotomidae; genus Diogma; species Diogma glabrata. Next base: position 96,202,174 of record OY856186.1, read on the forward strand.
CGAAATCTTTGTTAAATGGGCTGCATTTTGTTATAACTTTAAATTGAGAAAAACCCTTTTATGTTAGTATGTTGTTAGATAATGTATGACCAGGTGAGTTAACGCACTCGACTGTTCATGCTCAATGGTCGAAGAACAAAGACCCAATTTAGCTTGATTGATGAGCCTGATAAGCCTGAGTTGATTTAAGATGGTGAATGAAACCAATTTAAATTTAAATTATAAGTTTGTGTTGAGTAAAGTAAAAGAAAGCATCAGTAGGTTTAAATGTGGCATTTTACATCTTAACCTAATTTGATATAATATTTATTTTATTTACGATATTCCTTTGTTAAATTTGATGAAAATTAAAACTGATTTGATATTGATGTCAAGAAAGTTAAATGAATGGCAAAGATACCACTAATAATCCATCCTAGTTATCCATAACAGTTGCATATTCTTATTTATTTGTACACTGAAAGAATAAAATCGGTCACTACAACCGCTTTTGTGCCAACCGAATTTTTCCTATCACAATAACCTCAAATTCAAAAAGGTTGTCATATCTTCAAAAACCAAATTTGAAGACCAAACAACCGAATTGAAGACACAACAGCCGAGTATGGTGTCATCGTGACCGTATAATTACTGTTCCAACCGAATGATAATTTTTTTTCTTTTAGTGTAGTAAAATTTAATTCAATTTTTCTGAATGATAGTAGCGAGGACTGTCTACACTCTAAAATATTTTCGATTATGTGTCAAAATATTAGAATCTGGAAAAGTATTACCAAATTACGATGTAACTCATAAATTATCCCTAGCATATGATACACCTCACTCGACCTGGTCTAAACATTTTTTTTTAACTATTTCTACTCCTCTAGCTGGCCAAGTTAGTAAACTATAAAAATCGGTTTGCTACATGCTTTTTTGTTAAAGTTTGAATCAATAATGTCTTTTACGTTTTTTCATTGATTATGTTTAAAATTCAGAGGTGGGGCAGAGTAAAAAAAGAAAATATTTTTCAACAATGTCAATCTTTCATATAACACCGCACTCGAGCGGATTCAAAAAATTCTGTTTTTCACTTTCCACTCCTAGCCCTTCAAAACATAAGGTATTTAGATTTAGAGAAGAAACATACATTTTTGAAAATATTACAAAACTTAAAGACTCAAATATTGAAGAAACTAAATTTCTTACAATAAATTTGTTGCTTTTGCAAGACACCCGCCCATCTGATTGTCGCCAAAAAATCTTTCAGTCAGTCTTAAGGAGTTGAACATCCCATGATGTTCAACTCCTTAAAAATATCCAAAAATCTTATCCAGGTAAATTTTTGACTTTCTTAAACGGTAATAACTTTAATGTCATATCTGAGATTTTGCTATTTCGGCGGACACTAAAGTCTCATCGTTATTTTAAAAATATGCATGTCAGTAATAAACGGTTAAAGAAAATACCTAGTTTCGCTCGGGATAGGACAAGCGCAGAAAAAGATGTCGAGGTCATTCCTTAATTTACCGATGACGATCTTGTTCCGTTATGTAAATTTGAAAATAGGGCAACTCTATCAGGAACTAATGCTGCAACTGAATGCGTTATTTCTACCGCAATTAAAGTATGAACAACAGAAAAATCATAATTAAATGTTGAGACTTATGATTTTTGTGTGTGAAATATTATTTAACAAATTCTGGTGTAAAATTTGATGACGGCAGCAATTTACTAAAAAATTCAACCAAATGAGAAATATGCCACAAAATACATGCTAAATACTGATGAAATTCGTGATGTACTTGACCGCATCTGAACCCGGCCATTTTTGATCAACTTCATACTTCATAAGTAGTAAAGGTGAAATAAAAAATAAAAATGTTTTTAGAAAGTTTACGAACATAGTGGTCCGAAAGTTTTCTGAAAATTCAAACTTATAGGGTGAATTTGAAATCAATTTGCTAGACAATGGCTGACCTACTATAACTATATGTTTTAGCAAGATTTTTGACTGGGCTATCGAAACAAAATTCATAGTAAACTTTTTGATTAAACTGTTAATATTAAAAAATAAAAGTTATAAAAATGACGCTTATGCCGTACGTAGATCAAGTTTTTTTAATTTTATTGCCATAATATGAAACTTTACCCTAAAACACACTCAAATTTATTTAAGCGATTTTGGTTCTACAGATATTAATTTTTTAAGATGTGCATCTCAAGTCAAACAAATTTAGAGTTAGATGAAATTCGTGACCTGGACGAATAGTGGTCAGCCGATCGATTTCATAATTGGTATACAAGTAGTATGGCCTATGGGTGAAGTGGTCCGGAACATGGTGGTCCGCCATCCGAAACATTTCTAAAAATTCAAACTTTGAAATTAAATTACAAGAGAACGGTTTGTTTTTTCGAAGGATTTTGTTTTTTCAACTACACTACTCAGTACTCATATTCCCAGTATGAAGTCGATCAAAAATAGTCCGGTTCAGAAATCGAGTTTGTAGGTCGTCCAGATTCCAGGACACGCATTTCATCTACTGTACATAATTTTTTGTTATTTATTATATTTGGTCAAAACCGCGAATTTTCGGTTGTAATACCACGAGTCATTGAAATTTTTTCGTAAATTTTTTGATTTTACGAATTAAATTATTTAGCAACACTGCGACTCAAAGCGCACAATAAACCACGAGTCCGAAGGACGAGTGGTTTAAGTAGTGGTTTGATTGAGCAATGTTGCTTAAAAATAATTTAATGAGTAAAATTGAAAAATTTTGGACAAAAATTTCAATGAAGAGTGGTATTTAATGAGATAATTTTTTTTAAATTATAATTTTGTTTAAAAGATAATAATTATTAGTTTCTAAATAAAGTTTTTTCTACAAATTATTCAGCTTATAAAAAATTATGTAAAATTGCATATAACAAAAATCTCCGTTTTCATTCATAAATGATTGCATGTTTATGTTTATTTGTCAAAAATAAATTACACATTTATAGCATTTATGCGCTAACTAAGATGAAATTATATTTCATTTTGTTAGAAGAAAAAATGACAACAAAGAATTTTCATAACGACAAAGCAAAATTATCGACGACAAGAAGAATTGCCGACAGTTAAAACAAAGCCTACTGTTTAAATATCATAGTTTGTATGAATGAAAAATAAAATATCTGACAGCAAAAAAAAATTATCGGTTGTAATACCACGAGTCATTGAAATTTTTTCGAAAATTTTTTGATTTTACGAATTAAATTATTTAGCAACACTGCGAATCAAAGCGCACAATAAACCACGAGTCCGAAGGACGAGTGGTTTAAGTAGTGGTTTGATTGAGCAGTGTTGCTTAAAAATAATTTAATGAGTAAAATTGAAAAATTTTAGACAAAAATTTCAATGAAGAGTGGTATTTAATGAGATAATTTTTTTTAAATTATAATTTTATTTAAAAGATAATAATTATTAGTTTCTAAATAAAGTTTTTTCTACAAATTATTCAGCTTATAAAAAATTATGTAAAATTGCAAATAATAAAAATGTCCGTTTTCATTCATAAATGATTGCTTGTTTATGTTTATTTGTCAAACATAAATTACAAATTTATAGCATTTATGCGCCTACTAAGATAAAATTATATTTCATTTTGTTAGAAAAAAATATGACAACAAAGAATTTTCATAACGACAAAGCAAAATTATCGACGACAAGAAGAATTGCCGACAGCAAAAACAAAGCCTACTGTTTGAATACCATAGTTTGTATGAATCAAAAATAAAATATCTGACAGCAAAAAAAAATTATCGACCAAATTTTTGATTTTTTGACACACATTTTCTGATTTTCTTTAAATATTTTACCCTATAGGGATAAAATGAAAATCACTCGCTGAGTATAAAGTATCTTGCATATGTAAAGTATATCCAAGTTTATAGTAAGATCTTATGTGGATACTAATGTAAAATATGGAGGGGCTGAAATGTCAAGCTCTGACATATCAAGACTTCGGTTTTGGTTAAGGATTTTGATATAGTTTTCGGCATAAAACTTTTTTGAGGACATTGTTTTTAGCTATCGGCAGCGATGTATATCAAACATAACTCTTTGTTAAAGTACATGTCTTTTTTTATCTCTGTTTAGAAATTTATTAAACTAACACGAAACATCAATACATTGCCGGAAAATCATAACAGATCATAAATTAACATAATTTAGTGAAAAGATGATACAATTAGCGAACTACTTAAAAACCTCCCCATTTAGCGTTTCGAGAAAAAATTACAAAATCACAAATTCATATTTCTTTCAAAATTCCAAAAATATTGTAAAAATTAAATAAAATCAAACTTTTTTCAAAATTCTAAAGTTATTCCAAAAATTATTACAAAATCAAAGATTAAACTTTTTTCTAAAATTCTAAAAATATTGCAAAAATTATAACAAAATCAAAAATTGAAATTTTTTTTCAAAATTCCAAAAATATTCCAAAAATTAGAATAAAATCAAATATTTAAACTTTTTCTAAACCCTAATAATATTGCAAAAACGCTTAAAAATTCAAAAAATCAAACTTTTTCTAAAATTCTAAAAATATTGCAAAAATTATAACAATATCAAAAATTGAAATTTTTTTCAAAATTCCAAAAATTATAATTGAATCAAAAATTTAAAAATTTTCAAGATTCTAAAAATATTCCAAAAATTCTTACAAAATCAAAAATTGAAACTATTTTCAAAATTCTTAAAACATATATATGTATAAAATTCACAAATTCAAAAATTCTATTTTTTTTTTCAAAATTCTAAAATTATTGCAAAAATTAAAACTTTTTCCAAAATTCTAAAAATATTGCAAAAATTATAACAAAATCAAAAATACAAACTTTTTTCAAAATTCCAAAAATATTTCAAAAACTATAACAAATTCAAAAATTTCCATGTCACATTTACGTCATACAACAGCTAAATACTTTTTTCCAAAAATTTGGGTAAAAAAATAAATGAAATCATTTTTTGACATACTTGACAGTATTTTTTTGACAAACATATAATGCAATAAAATTCTCAATAATTATAATTTCATTTTCATTTCATACAAATAACTAATTTTATTACTTTCTAAAAAAATAAATGAAAATCATTCTTTTGACACACATGACTTTATTTTTTTGTCAAACTTATAATGCCATAATTCTCTATAATAATAATAAAAGTTCATGCCATACAAATAATTAATTTTATTTTTTCCAAAAATTAGGTAAACAATAAATAAACCGAAGTAAAATCTTTCTTTTGACACACTTGACAACATTTTTTTGACAAACCTATAATTCGCAATAATAATAAAATAAAAACCGAAGTATGTTCGTGTCATACAAATAATTAATTTTATTTTTTTCCAAAAAATTGGGTAAAATAATAAATAAAAATCTTTCTTTTTCACACTTGACAACATTTTTTTTACAAACTTCTAATGCAGTAATCTAGTTTTTAGTCTCACATACCAATCGCGACCATCAAGATTTCTTCAAACTCAATTTTTCTATTTGTAATCACTAAAAATGAACGTTTTTTCAGCAAAATATATGCAAATTTCCTTGTTTTGACATTTTTGACGATTTTTTTGACACACTTCCGGTACAGCTATCGAACACATCGTCCTTTCGGCTCTTACCATTGAGTATTCCTATTTTTAGAAACAAACATTTTTGAAATCCCTCCAACCGTTTGCTAGATTTCACCGGTTGTGACCGCCGGGCGGCCGGCAAATAGACATACATTTTTTTTTGCTTGTTTAGAATCAGTAGGGCCTAAAACGTCGAGAAATGCCAAAAAAAGTGAGGGTAAGAATTTCACTTTTGGCTCGAGAATGTAATACTTAGGTCTTTCAGACTGAAGTAATATAGAAAGCTGTAGTATACCAACAAGCATAAGTTCTGTAGTGAAAAAGTAAAAAAAAAATTCAACCGGAAGTGGGGGTAAGAATTTCACTTTTGGCTCATGAATGCAATACTTAGGTTTTTTCAAAACCGAAGTAATATGCAAATTTTCTGTACTTCAAAAAGGAATTTAAGATAGATCGATATTTTAGATCTTTTTCATAGATGGCGTTTTCATGAAACATTGGTTGGAGTTTTCTCCGTATCTATTTGCAAGTGTTCCGCATTTTCAACGATTCAGATTAATCGAAATTTTTTTGAAGTTAACCATCTCCTATTTGAAAAGTATTTCCAAAACATGTTTAGGCTTTTGATATTTTTTCCACCCAAGAAGCAAACTAAAATGGTCTCAAACCATAAAGATATTTAAAATTATTGCAGTTTGTTTAATGTGGTAAGATTCGCCTGACCGATTTTCTTTACTTTAAAAAGAATTCTAATTGGCCTAGAAAATATCTAAGCATTAGTAAAATGCAGCGCAAGGCGTGGAATATAAAACATGATGACGATTGGTTGAAGCTTTGTGTAACAGTTCTTTTGGTTTAGATATGTATGGTTTTCCTATAAAATAAATATTGAACGCAACCACAACCATCTAGATAGTTATTAAATCGTGCAGCATAGAAGCCTCTTGACATTAAAAAATTTAGCGTAATCCGTTATATGTGGAGTATGATGTTGCTGGATAGTATACCCGTGGGCTAACGCTGCTGGATTACTTTCAACTTTTTCTATTTTAGCACTATTTTCTAAATGACTTTATTTATATATATGTATATATAAAAGAAAAAGCAGACCTTTTGGGTGTTGCAGACCTTCGATCACTTCATCTAATAAATGTTTGTCATTTAAATAGCAATTAATTATTAAAATTAAATGTTGGCAAAAATTCTTTATTTTTTTTGAAAAAAATGATTTGAATTTGAAAAAATTTGATAAACTTTTTCATTGTGTAAACTGGGATTGTATCACTATTTTTCTTATTCATATTATAACTTTCTTACAAATAAAACAAAGTTAATTAATTATTTTCACCATTTAATTTGATATTTTACTATATCTTTACGGTTTTGGGGATATTCCTTGTAAATCAGTTTCAAAAAATGTGTTCGTCTCAAGAATATGTAACCAGAATTTTAGATCAATATCTACCGTAGAACATTTTGTATTTGTAGTTAGTCGCAACTATGCGCGTTGCACTATACAATAAATACCAGTTTTTGTGGAGCCAGGTGCTCATATGTATTCTTGTTTTTCGTTGTACTATAGAGAAGTGAAAGGTAGATTAGATCGATTTTTTATTAAAAATATGTTACAATTGAATAGTACCAAAAACTTTAAATACTTTTTTTCTCAAAACTGTATCTTCTAAATCTGCTGCCATCGCCGACAAAAAACCTATTACTTTTGATAGACTACAATTTCATCTTAGATTCCAAAAATTGGCAGATTCCAAAGAGAGCTACAAAGTCGTAAAAGTTCCCCTTTTTTAAAACATTGTTTTTATAAACCGCGTCAGTTTTACAAATTTTCGGAGAATTGGTTAAATGTTGGCTCACTCCCTAAGTTCAAGTGTCTACATTAATTTAAATGATGTTTTTTAGGCCCTAGCCATAGTGGTAACAAATTTGCGTTTACGAAATAAGGACTTAATTTGGCTTGTGTTTTTGACACACACATATTAATTCAAAACAAAGTTCCGAAGAGATAGGCCCAGTTATGTACTTTCATATGCAATAATTTCTTTTTTATGGTCAAGAAAAGGATTCTCCAAAAACAAAATAGTAAAAACTTATTTTTTATAGCAATTTACGAGCAAAACAACAGATTTATATAGACAAGTTTGTAATAATTCTCATAGATTTGGATTAGGGCAACATGGGGTGTAAATTCTGAATTACGTTTAATGTTAATTTCATGTAAAAGAGCCCATTTTTATTTACCATTAAGCCTCGTCGCCAAGTTTGAGACCTAACATACTCCATGCCGCGAATCCGTTTATAACATAACTCCATGCGAATCCGTTTTTAATTTACACAATTATACTTTAATGAAAATGAAAACATCTAACCATCATTCTTCATTCATAATTCATCCATCCCATAGTTGTATGTTGAGTTTGCACATAAAAATATTTGGGAAAGCATAAAAACTGATCCAATCCCATTTAATATCAATATTCTGATATTTCGCTCAAAGACGGATGTTAATTTAAAATATCATCATTTATTATTCATAAAAATCTAAATATATAAAATCATTCTTACGTGCTCGCTAAATATTATTATTTACTCGAACATTTAATTCTTATACATAATAGTATAATAATAGTTCTAATACAAACGTAAATATTTTTTGAAAATGTAAAAGAAAATTTATATTTTTGGCCTGGGCTAGATATTGAATCAAAATATTTTTTCGATATTTTTTTTTTAAATCATAACTTTACCGAACACGCACAGCACTGGATGGCTGAAAAGATTTCATTATTTAAATTAAAAAAAATTATTAATAATATAAAAAAAATAGAAAAAAGTTCTAAATTTAATTCAATTGTAACAAATATTAAAAAAAAAAATATATTAACTAAAACCCTTAAAAACGTTTAAAAAAAAAAAATTAAGGAAAAACGGATATTTTTACGATATAATTTTAAATCAATAGTAAAATAAAATTTGTTGTTCTTATTTAGTTTTTATTATATTTAAGAAAGTGATCTAATAGTTTGACGAAAAGAAAATATTTTATGTTTTAAGTGATAAAATAATTGTTTGAAGTGCATTTAAGCAAAATAATTTAAATATTTGAATTTTTATAAAAAAAATTATTGACATAAAATATTATGTCATAATTATTTTTAAATGCACTGCTCATAATAAGTAGTGGATAAAATAAAAAACTTTTGTTTTTGGAATAAATATGATAGTGAGTTGATATGTAAGTGACTGTATCATTAACAAATCTGAACTGTGTTTATTGATTCTTGATCCTTGATCTTGTCATGATTCGCTCCTAGAATCGTTTCATTTATTTCTCTTCGAGCAAAACCAATTTGTTTTGCACAGCTACTTCTAGAACGTTAATTGATACATGACCTTTATTTCTACAACACCTTAATGCATTCGGCACATATCAACTCACTCTTCTATAAACATAAAACAGATTTTCCCAAAATTATTAAAGACCCCATTTCCTTTAAAAAACCCAAAAAATAAAAATCATTGGTATATCAACAAAACATAAGTAATTCACACATGTTCGAATTCTTAAAACATTGGATAACGTTTATTTTTATCACGTTCACTTTTTATGCGATTCATATGTAAAAAAATTCGTCATATATTATTGTTTATAAAGTTATTATAAATTTCATCTCAATGACAAATTGTAGTGAACGGTATGGATTTGGCAAATGTTTATTTAGTGTGTGTCTGAAAAATGTGTATTTGATTCTTTTCCTGACATACACTAAAGAAAACGTTATACACCTTGGCTCAATCCAGAACCAATCAATCATCCAGAAAAATAATTTCTATTAAATAAATATTTATGACTCAAAATATAATACTCAATTTATAAATTATTGTGTTCATGCTTCTTAATCATGCTTTCTATTTTATAAAAATAAATATATAAAAAAAATTCTATTTTTATAATTAAGAATATTGATGCTTTAATTTTTGTTTTATTAAAAAATTATTACCGTAGTTCTGTAATTATAAATTGTTTCATAATTGTATTTGTTTGTTTTAGATTATATCAAAATTTAAATACCGAATTAAAAACAACAAATAAAAATATTGAAGAAATAAAAAAATATCTTAAAGAAATCACATCAATTGAGCAAAATTTAAGTGAATTATTTGATGAGATAAGTGAAATAAATGTTTATGGTGAAAATTTAAACGAAATAGAGACAGAAATAGAAAAATTAAAGAAAAAAGAAAATCAAATATCGGAAAAAAGTGAAAAACTAAAACAAAAGATTGAAGAAAAATATTCGAGTCAAGATAAACAGATACCAACGGATATACCAAAAGAATTAACAAATTTAGAAATTTTAGCGGAGAAGGTAAGACAATCCATTTTCGAAATGGATCGTGAATATAAAAAAGCTCGTACGATACGTACAGAGTATTTGAAGGGTGTTGATGATATTCAACATTGGATACAACAAACAGAAGTAAAAATTCAAGACAGAACACTCGAACCGGTTGCCTTTAAAGAATTATTGCAACATTTATGCACAGAAATTAATGATGTGAAACAAAGATTTGAAAATGTTAAAATCAATGGAAATGTGATAAAAGAAAAAAGTCATAATAATGAAGAAAAAGTTTTGATTGAAAGCACGGTTGAACAGTTAGGCAAACAATTGGATCAAATTCAATTATGGATTGATGATAAAAAACGACAAGTAGGTGATACATTAGAAGCATGGTCTAGATTTATGAACCTATATCAAACTGTTATTGAATGGGCAACAGAAAAACGAGTGTTCATTTCACATCCAATTCAAATAACAACACTACATGAATCAAGACAGAAGTTAAATGAATATAATGTAAGTTGTTTAAGTTTTCTATTTTTATTTCTTATTTTTTTCTCAAGATTTCAACGTTTTCGTTTCGTAATTGAATTTTATAGCATAAAATTTAATTTTTGTGGGTGAATTAGGAAATTAGTTTCGATTTTAATGTATAGAACTTTTTTATTTCTTTATTGTTTTATTTAGCAAGAAACATATAAAATTTAATTAAAACATCAATTTTAAAGTAGTTTCTTGAATGTATGGTTTGCAATTTTATCATCGTAAATAGCTTATATGATGAAAACATAAAAATCTTAACTATTCGAATTCGTGTCGATTAGTTTTTTTTATTTGGTTTTTTCGTCTCGTTTTAAACACGGTGTCCATCGCTACGCCCAACCGATCGAAACCCATCGAAGGGTTCTAATTTGTATAGAAATGTTAAGGAGCAGACTTATATCTCAATGTTTTCCGTTTCTAAAATTAAGGTTCAATTCTCAAGACTAAATTATCTTATACAAATTAATTGCTGTATTTTCTAGTTTTGTTCCGTTTTCTAGCGTTAAGTTCTTTTTCATACTTTCTTTCGCTTTAATTTTATTCGCATAGGTTAAATTTTTCTTTATTTCATTTTTGACCTTCAGTATCGAAAGGTTTCAGATATTTTTGAATTAGTTGTTATTTATTTATTTTTAATATCATATTATGTCTGTGGTTAAATTATGATTTGTGTTTCATTCTACAAGGGAACAAGTTGCAGTATGTTATGATTTTAATGTTATTACTTGTCTACATATTAAAGGACTCTGCTAGAATTGTAGTGTTATCGACTTGTAATTGATCGATTTCTATGAAAGTTTAATCTCATCTGCTTCGATGACTACACATAACTTTTGATTTTTGGCGATTATCGTCATTTGTGACTATTGTCACACGTTATCGCTCAAACACTTTTAATAAATTCCTTACAAGTATATGCGAGCTGTTACCCATTGTTATGAAACAGCTCTTACCATTAAATTCAAGTTCGATGTCAATTTTTCTGAATATGTTCTGAATGTGTAAATAAATATGTTTTGAATATGCACGATGTTCTTGTTTTGATGCGGTTACAGGAAATGTTGTAAAGATTGAATGAAAACAATAGGGGTTGGGGGTGGATGTTTTGAAAAAAAATTATTTTTGACCTTTACGAGGGGAGAGGGTGGCGGTTTATTTTAAAAGCGAATATTTTCTTGTAATTTGCGAAGACAACGTTTTTGGCTTATCTCAAAAAAAAAATTTTAGAACAACTATTCTCGTAGCATATTATATACATGGAATCCTCGTCGAGCGTGCTATATTCTTCACTTCGCAAATCTGACGATTTTTTTTAATGAGTAGGATAATTTCAAAATTTTAACATTAATTAATTATTTTTTTTACTATTACTTTTAGTTTCAATTTTATTGATATACTATTTGTCAAATTTATTTACAGTCAAATGAACAAAATTATATAAATAAGTACGATGTGATGATATTAATATTATGCAGGGTCAAAGAAAACGATTATATTAAAAACGTTAATCTTTCAGTTTTAATATTCTCAATGATTTAGCATGCAATAAAAAATTTTTTTATAATTAAATTTTGTTTTTTACAGAATGCTGTCAAGAGCATAAAACCAATAGTAAAGAATTTAAGTGAAATGGATAAAGAATTAGAACAAATCGCACAAATAACAACTGTTGGTAATTTAAAAGAAAAATTAGATGAAGCTGAGGAATTAAAAGTAGAAATTGAAGCTGTTTTATTAGAGAGGGTAAATATATTAATTTAATTTTATAAGTTTTTGGTCAAAAAAACCTTTTCAAAAGAAAAGCAAATAAAAATTGTTTTTATAAATTCCTTGTTTTGTGGTAAAATGCGATTTAGTTAAAAATAAGACATTACTATGCGTGAAGTAATGATTTAGTGCAGCAACATAATGCATTGTTTGTGTATTGTTACTACGATGCATTCCACGAGATATTGATAAACCTTTAGTATATGAGTTGATCTCAAATGACAATTGGTTCAAGAACGTGTGAAGTTGAGTAGAAGACCAATAATATCCCGAACTACTCTGTATTTTAAGCTTCAAGTACTGATATTTAGTTTTATTAAAAATTAGTAGGTATACCAGGTTTTTGTGAGTTTTGTAATAGTTCTGCATTTAAACTTCCGGTTTGTTACATTCGGTTGAATATTTTTTTTATAGTTTTGATTTATTTCTTATGTCCAAAAATGCAAAAATCAATTCTTTGTTTATTTTTAAAAATTTGTTATTATAATTTGTGAGATAAAGTGTTTTTTCTTCTTCAAATAACATTCCATCACCAAGGTTGGATCATATTTCAATATCATTTAATCTCAAACTTTGTTTTTGTTAACGATCGTTTGATAGTTCTACTATTAAGCATGTTTTCAAATAAAACTTTTGCATTTTGGGTGTATCAACACAGGGTGAATTCCATTAAATTTATTTTTAAGCATAATATAACCTTCAGTATAATTGAAATTTGATATCAATTTAATTAGTGATTAATGATATAATTTCAACCAATTCACCGTCAAACGGAAAAACTAAAAATAAAATTGCAGAAATAAAAATTTAAAATTTATAGTTTTTAGATCAAAAGGATGAAAGATGAGTAGATCAAATAACCAAATATATTATTTAATATAATTGTCCGTTATGCTTGTTTTACATTATTATTAAACGTAAATTCATTCAAATATAAATAATATAATAATATAATATATTCTAGCATTCACTTTTACTTGAAACTTCTGAAGAGTGGGATCAATATGAAAAGAAATTAAAAGATGTAAGACTTTGGATTGACAAAACAAATGTTGCATTAGAATCGGCACATCAAAAGAAAAAGTCAATTAGAGATCAATTAGGTTTATTAGAAAAATATTCGGCCGATATTGTTGTTCAAAGAACTAAAATTTCATTATCATCAGAAAAGTTACAGGTATGCTGAGATTTAATTCACTCACAATAATATATAAAATAATAATAAATTTGTATTTAAATAGGTTCATTTCCGAGCTGGAATCATAGGCGATGGTCAAATATTTAATAATAGTGAAAGTATTATTGTTGACTTAGAAACATTAAATCAAACAATCAAACTAAGATTAAAAAGTTGTGAAGAGATTATAAATCAAATTGATGTATATCAACATCAAATACAAACTTTGCGACAAAAAATAGCACAAGAAGAACAACAATTACGTCATATTATGTCACCGACATATTTGACAAATGATCGCGATAAAGCGGTTGCAGAACAACAGGTAATAAATTTTGTTTTTGTGTTCTTTTTTGTTTTTGTGTGATTTTAGTATTAATTTATTTCAACAACAGACAATATATATAGAAAATATATATGAAAAGAAATTAACTAATCAAGCAAAATAAACGCAAATTAAACTCAATTATATCGAAAGTAATTTATAAAGTATAATTATTTAAAATAAGTAAAAAACAGTAATTCATTCACTGCACGGTGGCTGCGAAAATCAAGCCATATAACGCACATTTTATTATTAGTATCATTTTCACATTTTTTGTATACTCAGTTTTCTATTATGCGTAGCCGTGCAGTAAAACGTTCGTTCATTCTTTCGGTTCCATTTACAAAAAATCAACATACGTTTAATTGAACGAATAACATTGCCTATGTGATTCTTGTTCTTTATATAAATAGCGTGGGTATCATAAGGTACAAAGCTCTTAAAACAAGCAAACAAATAGTTTCACTTATAGAAAATCTCATGAAGTTTTGATTATTGTATGAATGAGTTTTCACAAATATTTAGAAAATTTGTAACCCAGTAAAAAGTGGTTACACAGTCATTGCATATCAATGAGGTTTCGGTTAAAAAATGTAATAAAGATTATTAAAGAAGTTTGAATTGCTTGTTTTAATCTCTCTTATACAACTTATCGTCATCGCTGTTATTTCTTTGTAATTAATATCATATTTTTCATTTTAAAATTTTTCCGAAAAGAATTTTATCAAATTTTCCATTAATTTTTTATGTTTAAAAAAAGTAAATTTGATATTTTTCGTGGAAAAATGTAAAATTATTTGGTGCTGGGGTAAAACTATAACTAACACCGGTGGCTATGTATATACATATAATATTTATTCATTTTATTAAAGTATTTAAAGATGTAGATTTCATCACAGTTGTATATTTTAAAATTATTCTTCTCCATTTTAGAAAATTTTTCTAAATTTTTTAAAAATTTAAAAAATAGTTTTTTCCTCCTTTTACACGAAAAACGGATAATCTTATTTTTATTTGCTTTTATTTTGTTAGTTTTTATAAAATTATTGTCAATTAAAAAAGGTAAGAAGTTCAGTTTTATAATTAAATTTACAATTAGAAATTTTTAAAAGTTTATCATTACAATATAATAAATTTTCAACATACACACATCCAATAGTGTTGAAACCCGATTAATCAATCACAGTAGCTAGACCCCAAAAATTTGAAATTCTAAAAACTATAAATCGATTTTCGTAAAATCTGTTCATTATACTTCAAATAAAAGGAAAATTCGTGATCATGTAAATAACATGATGATACTAAAACAAGTTGTTTTCAATTATCTATGTTATTTTTAAAATATAATTATTGGATATATCTTTCAACGACATAAAATAAGCTGCAATTAAGAAGCAGTCGATATCAGTAAAATTAAGTAAAACAATTTGGCGCCGTCAACAAATTTTTAGAATAGGAACAAAACGATTTAGTTTATATGTTATAATTTAAAACAACTTTATCTCAAAATATTTCTTATTTTAATTTGATTTAGATCGGTCGCTCACCTTTCGCTATACATCTAAAACTTTAATATGTGAATTTTTAACTATTTTTAACTATGGTAAATTTATTTTTTTAATTATAATTCTCTAGACCGAAATTTAAAAAGATTTTTGAACAATTGTGGATTGTTTGGGAATTGTTATATTCGGATTAACTTCAGACTAAAATAACGAATTACTCAATCGAAAGTAGACGGCGTGAAAAAATATTTGTCCTATCTAAGGCTCACTTACAAATTGTAAACACCATCAATCCACCCATTAACACCATCCACCATCAATCCCACCATTATCTTGTAATAAAATCCTCGTAAAATACGATTGACAAGCAAAACGGGGCAATTTTGTGTTTGAGGCAAAATTCATATTTTTTTTTTTAATAAAATGTGTTGTGTAGTAGGAATTACAATACGTGTCACATTAACACATAAAAACCTTTTAAGACCAAGGTCCCACAACAACATACGTTCAAAAGTGTTGATGGACGTTGTGTTGATGGATCTGATATCTTCCGAGCACTCCCGGTGAAAATATTTATATAAAAGAACGAGAGCAGCAACACTGCGAAGATGTTGTAGGGAATCAAGATTTGATATTAGTTATATTTCGATCACCCACAACTTATATAGCACTTTGTTGAATAGAGTTCAAAAGATCCAGGATGGAAACAGTTGCAGTGCCCCAAACTTAACAACAATACTCCATATCCACAATACTCCGTATATAAAATGGTGGAAATATGATCTACGTTAAAGTTCCCAAAGGATGTTCTCATTGCGGTATATTATCATTATGCTCTTATAGACATTCCTTATTGATATTCTTTTAAAACTACTCTAGATTTCGTCATCCTAAAATACATATTCTGAACATATATCCTGAATTGTTAAAAATCATACAGGTGAGAGACACTTAAGGACAAGGGCAAACAAGAGTGCGACCCTGTTATCCCGTCATCTATATATGGAACATATATGGCAATAATTGACTGTCTGATATTAGTTTCGCATTGATTGGTAACAATCAATAGTGACTCTACAAGTTTACACTCGTGACTTAAAATGTTGACCAAATAGAAATATTTCACAAATAGTAATTTCTAGAAATTTAATACATAAAATTTCAAGACTTCCTTCGACAAAGGATTTTTATATAGTTTTCGGCAAATGGCTTTTATGAGGACGTTGTTTTTAGTTTGGGTAGCAATGTATATTAAACAAAAAATTCTTTGTAAAAGTACAAGACAAAAAAAAATATTACAAAATCAAAAATTGAAACTGTTTCTAAAATTCTAAAAATATTGGAAAAATTATAAAAAAATCAAAAATTGAAACTTTTTTCAAAATTATTTAAAAAATTATAAGAAAATCAAAAATTCAAACTTATTTTCCACTGTTCCTGTTATTCAAAAGTCGTGGAATCTGGAATAACACAAAAATTAATCTTTTTGTTAAAAATCGACATTTAATCTGCACCAACTTGACATTTGCCAACTGTTCCTGTAAATTGGGGGGAGTTGAAACTGGATAGAACTATATTTTATGTCCAATTTCATGTTCAATTACCTTTCATGTCATACAAATAATTAATTTTCTGTTTTCAAAAAAATTAGATAAAAAAATAAATGAAAATCATTCTTTTGACACACTTAATGGTGTTTTTTGATGTACTTATAATCCAATACTTAAGGTCCTGGTCTCACATACCAATGCCGACCATCAAGATTTCTCCACATTCAATGTTACTTCTCGTACGTAATCACTAATCACTTAAAATGAACGTTTTGTAAGCAAAAAATATGCAATTTTCTTGTTTTTTTTGGTGCAAATAAAAAGTTTGTTGGACCGGAACAATGTTTCGGAATGGCCACATGGGAACAGGAACAGAATGCTAAATTATGGAGAAGCAGAGAGGGACTAGTACACTACAAGAAGTTTCTAGGTAACCTCCCTGTTTCACCCTTAAGAACAATCGACTTAAACAGAGAGTCTCTAAGAATTGTAACGTGGTGCTGTACTGGACATGGTCCTTTAAACCACCATCTTAACAAAATGGGCCTTGTTGTTTCCGACAGCTGTAGATTCTGCTACTCGGACGCGGAAACGATGGAACACGTCATCTGCACCTGTCTTGAACTCTCTTAGCACAGATACAACCAACTTGGTCATAGAAGACTAACACTTCCACTACCACAAAAATTCACTCTAATTGAGCTAATTAATTTTATTAATGGTCTCAACTTGGATTACAGAATATAACCAGTAACGGCACAGACGACGACTGACTAACAACACTATCAGGGTAAGCACAATAGACCGTCAGGTCGCAGTGCTGCTTGAACTGCAAGTTTCAAGGCCCTCCAATAAAAAAAAACGATTTTTTTGAAACACTGCCGGTACAGTTATTGAACACGTCGTCCTTTCAGCTCGTCCCATTAAGTAAACCCATTTTTAGAATCATAATTTTTTTAAATCGCTCCAGGCCCGAAATTGCTCTTAACCATAGTTACAGCATATCTGTAACTTGTTGTACAAGATCATGGTTGAAGGGTGCCAGATTGTGGTTCGAGACTTACTATGTATACGCGATGCTTTCGTATTGTTCGAGTCAACAGGTATTGTGCGACTTCTCAGTGGTTTAGATTGATCTACCTACGCACACCTACCGATTTTAAAGTGTTGTATTTTCTATCGTACCGTTACATTATCACCTTCACAATCAGATTCGTAATAACATGAGTATGAACATTGACTAGCAATCTATTCGACGTGAAGAAAAAAATCTACAAATATTTAATTTTGAAAAACGATTTCAAGTTGACCCTGATATTGAATTTCGATTATTGCTTACGATTCATAATCTGTTCAGTTCTGTTTTGTTTAAAAAAAATTGATGAATTTTTGCCAATTTTTCTGAAGGCTTCAATATGCTTTGAAATAATTGAAATGTTTACTTTGATTCTCTTTGCTATTTTTGCAAATGTTTTTCTTTCAGCGATTGTGTTATGCGTCAACACCCACTTCATGGCTATATGTTCATGGCAATAATTTGTTTTTAATGCACATATTTTACAAAAAAAGCTATTATTATTGTCTAATACAATTTAAATTTCAAAGTTGATTTCGTCATTTAGCAATATTTTTGTTAAGTAAAAATTAGCTCATATGTTAGAGAATAATTTTAAATAATAACAAGTTTTAAATTATGATCTTGTCGTACAAAATAATAACTTGTGTAACAAGACAGAAAAGTATTGCTTTTTCATTGGAAACAGACAAGGATAAAAAAGTGGTAATCAAAAGAGTCCGTAAGTAATTGCTTTACGTCCCCTCAACCTTGTTCACATCTCAAACGTAATTTATATATTTTAATAAAAAAATTTATTACAAATATATTTGTATTATTAATAAATTAATTGCCTAAATCGGAAACGAAATTACCATCTTAAAAAATTTATTGATAAATAATAAAAAAATTCGAACAAGAACCCGGTGTATATAGTATTCTACGAGAATAGTTCTCCTCAAAAACACAATTTTAGAAATAAATCTAAAACGGTGCCTGTGCAAATTAAAAAAAAATTGTTTTGGAAGGTGTTTCATATCACGCTTTTTTCAAAATTTTTGCTTCCAACCCCCCACCTAAATATTTCAAACTTTTTCGATTTTTCGAAATCAAACTTGATGCCTTAAAAAAACTTTTGTTTTACTATCTATGTCTATAAAATACAGATAAAAACAAATATTTACATTTTTTTAATTTTTAGTAGGCGTGGACAAATACATTTTATAACTAGAAAATTTCATGTTGATAGCACTTATAGTTTGTGAGAAAAATGAAAATCGATTATGTATAAATTCGGACGGACTACGAAATAGGGTACCGATTTTACTTTTTCAAAGTACGGAACCTTAAAAATCATAAGTGAAATAATGACTTAATTTCAATTTATCCTTTAGTATTTCTTGTCTCTGTTTTAAACTAACTCAGATGCAAGTGTTTTATATCACTTATATAGCAGTCCACAAAAAGAAAAATTAATAAAGATAAAATTTTCTATATTGTTTTGATCAAAACCCTCTATTTTTATAGCCCAATTGATTAACGCCATATGCAAAAAACAATAAACCTTGCCATAAACAAAAAAAGATATTAATGTTTTTGATTGAATTTCAAGATGGTGTTAAATAATTTTTAATTGCTAATGACATACGAGTTAACGTAAGATATCACATACCACTGGCAATAGCAGTGAGATATCACTAGCCAAGGTGACATCTTAGGGGTGGTGGCGGATGAACCGTATTCAGTCAACGGTGGTACCCCCATTCATAGCTGTGAAATAATCCTTGATGATGAGACGCTATTGCTTCCTTGAGGAAACGAGCCTTCATATAACTATGTGTGGGCTTTGATCTTCAAGAAAGACGGTGCGTCACAGGATCATTGAATATGCAACCGGCTGGATTATTGGCCATTTACTTTTTAATTTACTTTTATTTTCTCTATTCTATCATAAAATATTGGCCTATATGTCATATTTTGTCAGTGATAGGAGTTTTTGTTTAGTTATACATCATTTAACAAAAAATATAAAAAAAAAAATATTTACGTCCATCAACACCTCTGAACGTATGTTGTTGTGTGACCTTGGTCTTAAAAGGTTTTTAAGTGTTATTGTGACACATATTGTAATTCCTCCTACACAACACATTTTATTAAAAAAAAAAATTTCTTTTTATATTTAGTTTTATACTTCAAAATGGCGATTTTTTTCTGTGGTAAAAAAACAAACAGGATATCAATATCGAGAGGTTTGTTTTGATTAATTCAAACCCTAGAGTATATATAAATTTAGAGAAAATATAACCCTAAAATTGTATAAAGAGAGACATAAAAAATAGTGATAGCACATCTGTCATATTCAATTTCTCTTTTCTCCATTTTAATTTGTTTTTATTTACAACCACAAACTTTTTTATTAAATTATAAATTTAAAAATATCAAATGTTTTCTCCATCGTTGTGCTATTTTGTTTCTTTATATAAATTTTAAATTTTTCTTTGATTTTTATGAATGACATTAATCACGACAGTAATTTAAATTTGTTGTGTTAGTTCCAGTGATTATTGAAGTCAAATATTTATAAGAGCTAATCAATATTGTTTTACGATACGAAGAAACATTAAAGTTATGTAAATATTCTCAAAGTATATGTATTATGAAAATTTGCTCTCAAGCTTTTTTCATTATAGACAAATTTATTGTCATTTATGAAATATGTATCAAAAAACTATATGTGTAGTTATAATCGAAGCCAGAATGTCAATTTATTTTCCTTTTCTTTTTATACAGTGTCGCAAGGAGGGAGAAACTATTATTTTTTTGTGGTAGGGTTTTTTCTTGTAGATTTAAAAAACTCGCAATAATTGTACAGTTTTGAATCAAATGAAAAAATTACGCACATATATGGGAAGAAATGACCGTTTCTCAGAGAGGAAAACAAATAAACAAAAACGATTTGACATATGTGGATACACGCTTAATACTAGTTGGGGTGATCGGTTGATTAAAATATATACCGATTTCTAACGTTGAATTTTGATTTTTTATCTTCTCTCATATTTCGATAATTTATTGTTATTATTTTTCGTTTTACGTTGGGCGACAATTCTTTGTTTTCTTTTTATTATGATGGTGGCTTTTCTTTATTTTCGTTTTTGTTTTTTTGCTAACGAGTTTGGTTTGGGTAAAATACGTCTTTGGTTCTGTTTCGGTATCGTTCGTTCTGTGTTCTTCCCACAAAGAAAATTGTTGTTATTATAATTAATTAGATTAGCTTTAGCCGATTTCCACTCGCCTACGCTTTGACAGTAATGCAGCTATAATTGACTGCTATTCGTTTCTTCTTAATATATACATATTATATTTTGGCTAGAACAATTTTATGTTGTTGTTGTTGTAGCGACGTGTTTGGTGCTAATCCTCCGGCTCCATGTCCAGGTTCAGGAACTCTGCTACTGCCCTTGGGCGGTACCACAAATCTTCCTTCGTCAAGTTTGTAAAATTTGCAGGACAATTAAATAGGTGGTCCACATCGTGTGGCGTGTCCTCACATGCGGGACACTTGTCAATAATTTCAGGTTCAACTCTACTCATGTAGTTGTTTAGAATGCGTGACCAACTGGATCTTAGTTAAACTAGGATGGATATGGTGCTACGGGGTAGTTGGACCTCTTCGGCAGCGACTTTTGGTGGCTTTCTATTTAAAACCTTTCTATTTAAAACACGATTTGGAGTATAGTTCCTTATTACATTTTCAACCGTTTTGGTGTGGAGTGTTTTTAAGCCAGCTCTATATGTACATTCGTCTATGTTACCAGTAATCTGGCTATCTCTGACATCTTGCAGAAAGCATCTTGCTGTCTTCCTTATGTCTCTAGGTGGTTCGATCGTAGTTAAGGTGTCATTGCAAGGATGTTGCTCTTTGTGACAGGCCAATAGATATTGTTTGGTTAGCATTTTATTATATTCACGGACCGGAAATATGTTACTTTCCTCGTGCAAGTGATCTCGGTGAGCCATCAGGTGACATCCGGTTGCGTTTCGCAAGGCAGCATTTTGTGTTGTTTGTAACTTATTCCAGTGAGTGTTGGCAACTTCGAGAGTCCATATGGGTGCAGCATAATTTGAAATAGGTCTTCCTATTGCTTTGTATATTGTTATGACCGTGTTTTTATCTTTGCCCCATGAACTACCCGTTAGTGCTTTTAATGCGTTATTCCTGTTTTTCAATCTTGAGTTTATTTTTTGTGCATGAGCGTTGAATTTAAGCAGTGCGTCGAATGTTACACCCAACAGTCTCGGATTTTTTACTGTGGGAATAAGTATGTTGTCTATGCAGATGCTTAGTGTTGAATTTACCTCCTTCGTCCATGTGATGAAAAGTGTAGATGTAGACTTTTCAGTGGAAAGTTTTAGTTTTCTGCTTTTAAACCAATCATTCAGAATATTACGGTAGGTATTCAGGATATTTGTGAGTTGTTGTAAGTTATTTCCTGTTGCAAGCACTGTGCAGTTGTCTGCATATGACGTGATGGTTATCCCTTTTGGTGGAGTAGGCAAACTGCTAAGGTAGCGGTTGAATGGTAGCGGTTGACGGTGAGAGAATCAACAATTGTATGTGCTTTGCACCACTTACTGCATCAGTTGTTGAAAATGCTATGCTATTACCTGCATAATTCAGACTTTCCTTACACCTCCCATACCTTGATTATCCACAACAAATACTATTTATTTGTTAAATAATCCTGCCTGAGAGAGTCTTATATTCTACATCATTTTAAAAATAGCCTTGCCCACAAACAGTATCTCACGCATTATGGCACAGTTTTCAAACTTCCATCATGGACCTTGTATTGCTGAATTATAAGTACCACATCAGCCTTTTGTTTCTTTGTTGTCAACGTTGAACAAGCTGTTGTGCTGTTATAGGATAAGTTTTATTTTTCCAAATTAAAACTGGCTTTAGTGTTTCATTGTTTTTAATTTTTGCACAGTCTAGTGCGTATATTGCTCATTTTAGTAGTTCAGCCTCTTTACTTTGCTCTTTTCTTCATTTAATCACAAATCTACAGTGTCTTGTTGCGTGTTCGCTACTAAAACATCTATCACATCGCGTTGGAGTCAAGCGGCCCTGTTTCGATTGTAATAATTTCACTTAAAACCATTTGCGCTCTTTTTTAAGAAAAAGTTTACGTCACCAGGTTATTAGGCTTTCCATTCTCACGCCTTTTTACGCCTTTCTCGATCAAAAATTTAACATTTTTGTGTAAACCATTTTGGTACCATTTTCTTTTTTTCTTAATTTAGAATAATTAATTGAATTTAAAAGTTTTGAAATTGAAATCGATATATTGCTTCGTAGGATTATTGTATTCCATTTCCACAATTTTATAGAAATACTTAAACATATTTTACTCTTCCCCACTGGCCTTTCCCTTTATTACTATTCGTCGAATGCAATTCTATACGTTTATGAAATTTCGATGCAATAATCCTTAACAACATCTAATTGGCGTACATCAACTATTTTTACTTCACCACAATTTTAAATTGTGTGAAGTAATGCAATCTATCGTGAAAAAAAAATCTTAAATACCCCAAATTTTGTCTTTTCTTTTGTTTTGGACCATCCTCTAGACTCATCCACCAATAAAAATTTTGGTGTACGTCTGTGTGTGCGTCTGTGAGTGGGTGGTTGACCTTTCTGCATAGGATCTTGATGAAACTTTGGCAACTGATACAGGTTCACTTGAAAATGGAAGATCTGGATTCATTTCAAATTTGGACCAAATGGCGGGGGTCTCCCGAACACCTCTAAGTTTAAATCTTGAATAACTTCTAATCCCAGACTATGATCTTATTGAAACTTAGTATATAAGGTTTTAGTACAGTTTCCAATATTTCTGCAAACCAACTTCCGGTTTGTCACTTCCGGTTAAAAAGTTTTTTTTTCCAGGTGTTTATCCCTACTGTAGCCTACAATTACTGATCGATTTTCATGAAACGTTGGTAAAAACTTTCAAGTAACATGAGAAAGATTTTATCAGCTTTTGGAATGCATTGGATAAAGGGTTTGGGGGCCACCATACAACAGGTGGTTTTTTCCACCATGTTTTTTATGTTTGTTGGGAGCATAAAACATTCATTCGTGAATGAATTTTGATGACACTTTGGATGAAGATGCAAACTTGTATGACAAGGAACTGATTAGTTTTTGAGCGATAGTGAACGAAATGGTGTGAGGTCCCTGCTGCACCTATTTTTTTTAAAGCTCTATAACATCTGTACCTGATAATTGAATTGGATGAAACTTAGTACATGACTATTTAGTATGGTTCACAACAGTTCTGCATCCTAATTTCCTGTTTGTCACTTCCGGTTAATTTATTTTTTACTTTTTCTCGTACAACAGAATTTATGTTTTTTGGGATACTACAGTACAGCTTTCTTTAATATTTTTATAATTAGAACTACGAACTACGTCTATAACATTGGTTAGCTTTTAATTAAAGTATTTGATGGATATTAGTTCATTATATATCCAGAACACTATGTTTCCAGAGCTGTGTTGAAGTCAGCCTATGCATCAGCGTCGCAATATTTTTAGTTAGAATTTTCATTTTGCAGCTTCAAAAACATCAACTGTTGCAGAGATTTTTAGTTCTTTCTATGATCACAGTATCAATACTAATGCGCACAATATTTCGTTTCAATAAAAATAAATCTTTTATTTAAAGTCCACTTTTTTCGTTTTCGTAAGTTTTACTCCTTGTAAATTTTAAAAATATGCTCTGTTTATTAAAGTTTGATAAATTAAAAACGATTCTGTAATATTCAAAGCAATAATTTTAAAACAGTATATTATGATAATGATAAAACTTTTAAAAATTTAATTTTAATTTTAAAATTAAGATAATATTATATTAAACTGAACTTCTATTTATGTTTTTTAAAAAAAATATATCATTATTTTAGTTGGCTTTCTATTTTAGTTTTTTGTTGTTATTTTTGTTGTTTTTCTATTTTATATTTATTTCCATCATATTATTTATTCGTTTTTCTTTATTGCACATTTTCTTTTCCTTATTTTATCAATTATCCTTAAATTTCCATTATCATATTGGGTTTTCATGGTTACATTTTACTATTTTTATTATTATTATTTATATTATTACGGTTACTTTCATTTTATTCTTAAACAAATAATAATTGGTATAATGGTAATTAACATTGCATTGGGTGCTACATCTATATATTTTCATAAACATTTATTGTAAATGCGTTTATAATAATTCATTATCGTTAAAATAGACATGTAAAGAAAAGATTAAATCTTTACAATTTAAAATAGAGGCTCGTAATGAACGCATTAAACTAATTATACAACGAAATACACCAGACTCAGATCCGCTAGAATTATGAAATTTTTAAGCAGTTATTTTTGAATATACTTAATTTTTTTTTTATTATAGTTTAGATTTTTTTTATTATCTGCATAAAATATATTTCTCGCAGCCACCTCCTTAAATCGTTTTAATTTTAAATCCCTAAATTATTTTGAAGTATTTTATTATTATAATTTATTGTGTTAGGTCAAATTTTTAAATTTAAACAAAATAAAATATTTAAAAAAAAAATTAAATTCGTTAATTTAATTCTAAATAAACCAAATACTTAAAATCACAATTTAAACATTTTCAAAACTATATAAACCATTTTATTCCGTGATATTGTTAAATAAAACACTGCCACTTTACAAACTATATAGGCACTGCTGACTTCTCAGGCCGAAAAACGAAAAGCAATAGAACATTTTACAACGATCATAAAACAAATGGATCCATTTGAAATACAATCAACAAATGATAGTCTATTGCATGCTAATTATGGAAATCCTACATATGCTGAAGTTTTATCAGGACGATCAAGTCCGGTTAATTTTTCACAATATCAACATATTGACCAAAATGTAATTGAACCAGATTATCAGCAAGAGTTACAATCATCGTATTTAAATGCCAAAAATGAAAAACAAAATGAAATAAATTCTGAACTGGAAATAAGAGCAGCTAAAGTTCCAGAATTTAACCTCGATAAAAGTGAAAACGTTGAATATCATTATAGAACTTATCAACTTTCGTATCCAACAAGTACGTTGAATCAAATTCTTCATTCACATACCGTAACGGATGTTTATGATGAGGAACTTCCTCAAGACACTGATGAAGATTATGATTTTATTCAAGACGATTATCTTGAATCTCCACCGGTTCAACAAAATATAGATTTGTTTATACAAAATGAACAGAGCTCATACGTACAACCGACAGTCGAACATATTGTTCCAGAAGAAACATCTGTTTTTACTATTGAGGATTATGATGATGTTAAAACAATTCCTGAAACTAAAGATGAAAGAAAACGATCAACAAAAACTCGTTCAACAAAAATAGTAGAGAATCTCATAAAACCACAAGAACAATCGGAACAATCAGTTTCGATTAATTTACCAGAACCAATTGATTATAATAATCTGACATATGCTCAAATTGTAGCCCTTGGCCTTAAAATTGATTCTTTTCAGCCATCCAGTTTTCAATCGAAACAAACATTTTCAGCTAAAATCCCGTTTTTTGATGATAATATCAATAAAGGTGAGATTTTAAATGAAAATGAAGCTCGAAATAATCACGGCAAGGACTATAATAATATGAAATCTAAAACTTCAAAATCTGGTTTTAAAAGTGATAAGAAATGGGTGGGTGTCAATCCTTCCCAAAAACCTCATACACAACAATCAAAATCTGATTCTTTTATTAAGAAAAAGAAATATGATAATCGAGATGAGGCTGTCAATCGAGCAAACGTTATATCTGATTATACGACAAAAAGTAAAGAATACCAAGAAAAGCGAACTGAGTTTGAACCAAATCCAATTCCTTCTATGAGCAAAATTGAATATGTAACTAAGAAGCATGAAAGCATTATAGATGAACATCCAAAAGAAGACTTTAATAAAGGAGGAAAGAGAAAATATTTAATTAAACATCCAACTGAACCAAATGAAAATGTCTGCGTTAGTCAACATAAAAGCTTTAACTTAGACAGCGAACCAATTATTGTTCCTAACTCTGATTCCCACACCACTACGGATGAACATAAAACAAAACATAGACATCAAAAAAATAAAGATAAAGATCGTCCGATCGTTCATGAAGAATTTGTGGAAGCTTTCCACTCTAATACCAGATCCTTAAAACGAAAACAAAAAAGAGTCAAAGGTAGAAAACCAGAATCTGAACCTCAGTCAACAAGTGATACAAATACTAGTCATAGAGTTTTCTCTCCAACAACAAGTTTAACAGATGAGATTCATAATTTGGTTAACATTCAAACTGAAATACGAAATGTTATCAAAAACAATATGAAGAAGCCAGCAACGGAAAAAATAATGACAGAAGAAGAACAAAAACCAGAAGCTCAAACTGTTACGATTTCTAAAAATTCAAAGAAATTTAAGAAACCAAAGAATGTTATCAAAACCTCGACAATAACAAAAGAAGCCGTAGATGAATCTGAGGCGGATAAATCAATTTCATCAACAAACTTAGAACAAAATCTGGAGTCACAAAATCAAATTTCTTCTACCAAAATAAAAACAACCACAACAACTGTTGTGTCAAGTTTGGGACAAGATTCTCACATTAGAGAAGTACAACCAAATGAAACCGCGATTTCTTCTGTTGTTGAAGAAACACCAACAGTAAACACGTTCGTTGTAGAAGAACCATGTTTGGATCAAGAAAATCCAACTTCTATCATAACCACAACTCAAAGCTACTCTCGTGATGGCATTGCACAAGATCCACAAAATGTCACATTTGTAACCAACAAGACTATACGAACAACAACAACTACAACTTACTTTACTACCGAAGAAGAAAATATGAAAAACGATAATTTAGACAAGGAACCTGTTGTAGAAGAATTTGAAATGTTAGAACAACAGCCTGAATTGTTTATTGCTCAAAGAGAAGAAACGGAAGAGCCAACTGTCGAAGAATATGTCGTAATTGGAGACAAACAAAACGAGTTGGGAGCTTTAATAAGTGAAGACTCAAATACAGCAAACAAAACTTCGAAAGTTGTTAGAACAACAATAACCATTTCGAACAAAGAGAATCAAGTTCTTAAACCTGAAGAAAACGAGCTATCGTCAACTTTTACAAACATCACTCAAACGCCCATCGTCACGACAATCCAAAACTATTCAACAGATGGTATCGAAGAAATACAAAAAAGTTTATCAACTATTTCACCGACAAATAGGGTTATCAGAACAACAACAGCAACTTTCTTTACAGCAGAGGAACCAAGTAGAGAATTCGGGGAGCAAGTACATAAATTAGAAGAAGTAGTTAAAGAGCAAGAAAGCCTAGTTGATGGAATAATTTCCGAACCTGAAGGTAGAAAATTTGTAGACCAAAGCACAGTTTTTGAGGAACCAAGAATGTTGCAAAATACAGGAAAAGTTACAACAACAACCACAACTATAACTAATATTGGTGACCGAATTCTCAATCCAAATGACAATGAAACTTCCAAAATTGTTACAACAATTGCTACAGCTCCAATAATAACAACAATAGAAAATTATTCAACAGATGGGGTTGAGCAACGTGATGAAAATATTTCATCTATAACATCTGCTAGCAGGACTATGAGAACAACAACTACAACTTACTTTTCCACTGAAGAACAAAATTGTAAAGTCGGCGAAAATACTACAAAGATAACCGAAATTAATTTGATTGACTCAGATAAAGAAACACAAGAATTATCAAATATTGGGTCAGACAAACAAATTGATAAGAATGATGAAAATATAATCGACACAATTATTCTACAAACAGAAAATGGGAAACCACAACTAAATATTTCAACAACTAATTCACCTGTTGAAGAACCTCTATGTGTCATTCTACCCAACCCAAGAACCACAACTGAAAACACAGATGATGTGGTTGTTATACCTGAAGATAAAAATACTTCCGAAACTTTAACAACAATTACAACTCCTGTCATAACAACAATAAGAAATGATTCAACAGATGGAACCGAGGAAACACAAGAAATTCATTCCTCTGTTTCAACAACAAGCAGAACTATACAAACAACAATGACAAAATTTTTCACAACTGAAGAGCGAAAACGAGAGTTCGGGGAAACAATTGAAATTAAGACAGTGAGTTCTGATTCTTCAGGTACAGTAGAAGAGGTTATCGCACCAATGATTTTAGCATTGGATGAAACTCAACATGAACCCGAAGAAATTCAAAAGAGTCTTTCACCTAAATTATGTGAAGAACCAAGTAAAAATGTTCTAACAATCATTTCAATAGAGAATCCATTAATAGAAAATACAGAAAATGAAGCAAACGCTATAGTTTCAAAATCGCAAGTTATAGAAACAACTACAACTAACCAAGATAACGAAATTTGTATACCTAAAGAAAATGATATAGCAAAAACTATTACCTCAATAACAACAACGCCAATAATAACAACAATACAAAGTTATTCGACAGATGGGGCTGAAGAACTTCAGGAAAGTCATTCTACTATCACCTCAACTAGCAGAACAATAAGAACAACAACGACAACCTACATTACAACAGAAGAACAAAATGTAAAAGTTGGGGAGCAAACAACACAGATAACGCAAATCAAATCCATTGATGAACCTCAAGTTCTGACAATCACTGACGAAGAGAAAACATCTACAATTACTGAACCTCTTCCAGAACTTATATCCACATCGACAACAAATGAATTTGTTAATGATGATTCGACAAAGTCAATTACAACAAAATTCTTATCCCAAGAAAGGGAAGGACTAAAACACGAAACACAAATTGAACCAGAAATTCTGGAACCTAATATCCAGTCTATGGTAGAAAGTTTTCCAGACTCATCAATTCCAACAAACACGGTTTCAGTTGATGGTAACGAGAAAATTATGTCAACTGTTAGCACAGTAACAAAACGAACAACAGCTACTTATTTCACCACTGAGAATGGCGAGCAATCAACACAGCTAACAGAAGTAGTACCTAATGATTCAGTAGAAAGTCCATCACAACAAATCACGGAAATAACAACAGCCATCGTTACAAATGATCAAGATTCAAAACACGCTAATAACGAAATTGTTGATATTATTGGATTACCAGCCGAACTTGTGTTGAAAATTGACGAACAACTGACAATTCCAACCATCGAACATTCTGATGACGGTGTGTCGGTAGAAGAAATTATTTCCTTGATTCCAATTAAATCGCCCTCACCAACTTGCGGTCAAAATGTCGATCAATTTGAAAATGTTACAATTTCCAAAATAACAAAAATAACAAAAATCAAATCTGATGAAAGTAGTGAGCCCGAACCTAAGACAGCTGATAAATCCAAATATAAAAAGAAAGAACCAAAAATGAAACAATCTAGTCCCATTATATTAAAACGAACGAAAAACGTTATTCCAGAAAACAAGAGCGTCGGGGATTCTCCAACAAGTATTACATCTCAACCAGAATTCAGCTGGAGCTCTGTAGTAAAATCTAATATTTCACAAACAGAAACTAGCTTAAGATTAGATTTGCAACCATCAGAATCAGTAAACCAAAAAGATGAAGTCAATAAAACAACCAATCAACCATTCAAAGATAATAAACCAACTACAAATGCTGACCAGAAAAATAATAAACAAACTCCAAAAGTATCGAAAACAATTGAGCCAATTACTAAAAAAGCAACACAACATGTTCAAGATGATTCAAAAAGTAAGAAAAAACGTCAAAACAAACACAAGCAACCATTAAAGAATGTTACAGAATTGGTAGAAGATGTTATCATTTCTGAAACGATAACTAGTCAAGAATGTGATAAACCAATCGAACCAGAAAAGACATTACCGACTGGTACTCAAAGCTTCCTTGATAGCGAACGAAATACTAAACAATTGACTAACGTCCCCACAACAACTAAAACTATTAAAATTACTACGATGCCCTACACAGTAACAAAAGAGTGTGAAACTACAACCGTAGAAACAAGTCAAACCATTATGGACGAAGAAGCTATCGAAGGCTCTGAACTTGTATCAAACGTTTCAACAAAGAAATCTAAACAAAACAAGAAAAATAGAAATAAAACTATAAATGAACAACCACAAACTATTGCAATTGTAGAAG
Source organism: Diogma glabrata (assembly GCA_963693315.1). Lineage (NCBI taxonomy): Eukaryota > Metazoa > Arthropoda > Insecta > Diptera > Cylindrotomidae > Diogma > Diogma glabrata. Next base: position 96,233,315 of record OY856186.1, read on the forward strand.
AGACAACAACTTCAAACTCACAGATACCTAACGATACCATCACAACTACGATTACTACAACAACCACAACAACGCAACCAATTGAAATCGATGCCAATGATATTTCTAGTCCTGACAATAATTTATTAATTTCAAAACAAAGTTATGAGCTTGTTCAACCAAATCAAGAAAAAACTCATAAAATTTATTTGATTTCTCACGAAGAGATTCGACGTCAACCAGAAGTTTCAATTAAAATGGAACTTCCAACTGTAGCATTGGAACGAATTCAAGAAGGTCATTTCGGCAATAAAATTACAATTCCCGGTAAATCGTTATTAGAAATTGAAAATTCTAATATTCAAACAACATATACGACGGTTCAAAATATTGATATTGAAAATGATGAAAAAGTTCAAGAAATTATACCACAAGACAGTATTGAGAATACGGAATCGCAACATACCGAGGTCACAAAAGTAGTTACAATGGAAGGTTATGAAGTGACACAAAGGAAAACAACAATTATAACAACCAATACAATTGTGCTTGAAAGTAATGAAACTGAAATTGTTAGTTTGGAAACTAAACTTGATGATGATGATGACGATGATGATTTTGTAATAATTTCTAAAGAAGATATTGAATTGGAAGACACTGATCAATTCTCAGTTCAAAAACATTTCACTACAACAACGGGTACGATCGTTTTGCAGGAAACAGAGGATACAAAAAGAATCGAGACTGTTGTAGAGAAAGAATCAGAATCACTGGAAAAAGATATTGAAACTCAGATAAAGGTCAATGAATCAGAAGTTCCGCGTTTTGACTACATGACTATAAAGAATGCGGAGGTGCTATTCTATCAATCAAATCAAAATCAGAAAGACAAATCTCCTGAAAAGGAGGAACTAAACCAACCATTGTTGGTGGATCATGAGCATCATGTTTCAACTAACGTAGCAGAACGAAATTATTATCTTTATTTGAATACAATAACAGACGCGGAAAATGTACCTCTTGGTATAGAAGAAAGTGATATTCATGTTATTGATATAATTAAAACCAAAAAACAAACTGCGCCACTTATAACGGAAAAGGTAGTAACAACCACAACTGTTGGAAAACAACCTAATCCAGGATTAGAAATTACTGATTTGAGCACGGATTCATTTTGGATCGATAAAAATAGTTATTCTAATGCTGAACGAATGTGGAATATTGTTCGAAATTTGAAAGAAGAAAATGAGACTACAAAATCAATAGATACTGAAACTAGTCAAGAAAATGAAAATGAATTGTTCTTCGATGCGTTGACAAATGGTGACCAAGAAGAACCAAAAGATGATTTGACGCCACAATTGGATGAAATAAAAAGTTTAGTAACAAGTCAAGATCAACCCGATCATGCTGCTCAAATTCATATCGAGCTTTCGGCGGCACTTGAACCAACAACGATTGAAACCACAAAAACTTATTCCAGCGTTCTTCAGGATAACTCCACAGATCAAGAAAATGTTACATTAATCAATGAAAAAACTATTATCACAACAACAGTTGAACCAATAGACGTAACAAATGCTAAGGTTGTTAAAGATAAATTGAAGCAAACTGATGTTGATGTGACTTTATCTTTAGATGATTCTGAAAATATTGAATTAACGACTCCTCCACAATCATGGGAGATGGTTTCAGATACAAACACGCAACTTCAAACCGAAAAATTGGAGGAACCTTTAAATTCCGTTAGCACAACTTTCGAAACTTCGGAAACCTGTCGTACATCTTTAGAACAACATACAACAACAAAACAAATAATTACAACCACTGTTACTTCTGTTACAACCACATCCACTACACCAGTCGACGAAAGTGTAACCGTTGTCGAACCAAAGGGCATTGACAGAAATTGTTGGAAAATACCAGCAGCAGTTGTTGACACAATCCTTATTCCAGAATTAAAACAAGAAACAGAAGTTCAAAGCATGACAGAAACTTTAAATGAACCATTCGAGGTTGAAATAATCGCTACAGGAGCACCAGTTGTAGAAAACATTGAATCAGTACCAGAACCATCTGTAGAACATAAGGAAGAAAATGTGGTCCAGGAGATTCCTGAGACAGGATCACAAAAGGAAGTTGAGAAAATAGAGTTAAAACATTCTGAAGATGAGTTAGAAGAGATCACATCTTACACGGTATCTCAATCATATGCTGACGTATTACGAGATCAAACTAGCACTGAAGAAAAAGAAGTTGAAACACAAGAGGCCATTTTCGTACAACAAGAAAATGAAGAACCAACAGGTTACTTTGAAATCCCTGAAGTATCACATAAACCAAAGAAAAAAGGAAAGAAACAAAAAGCACCTCAAGTTTTAGAGATTCTACCAGAACCTAAAGTTCAAGAACAACTTTTACCAAGCAAGTCTGATGAAATAATAGAACTTTCAGAAGAAGCATCAACTCAAAGTATTCTAACAACACCAATTACTACTGAGACTGCAACTATTATATCACCAACAGAAGAAATTGTAAGAACCATTGAAAGTGCAGAAGTTAAACCAACAGAACAAATCGAAGAAATTAAATTGATGATAGAAAAACCTAAGAAAAAGGAAAAGAAAACGAAAAAACCTGTGGTAGAAATAATTGCACCTGTAACGGATGATAGAATGACAGAGGTAGTAGAGAAATCTCTACAAATAATTTTACCATCACCTACAGATTCTGAGGACACAACTATTAAGACATTAAAAAGTTATTCTGATGTTTTAAGAGATCAAACGGAGGATCACATAAGAACGGAACAAATTATAACAACGACTGTGACATCTAAAGTTGTAACAAAAACAAGTTCGACTACTATGGAAGATGAAGAAAATAAACTACTTGTGGAAAAAGAAGAAATTATTCCAACAACTTTAGAAATAGAAAAAATAAATGATTTTTATGAAACTACACCGACAAATGAAAAACCAACTGAGCTTATTCCTGAACCTGAAACCATAAAACTTACTGAATTGGTAATACAACCAGACCAGTCATTTGAAGAGTCAACTCAACAAATTACAACAGTAACGTCTGTGACAGAATCATTAGCTCACACACTTCCAATTGAAAAGATTGAGACAATTATCGAAAGTGTACCTGCAACCGAACATTGTACACTTATAGAAGAACAAAGTGCTACTAGTCGTCCTGAAATGGAACCACTAAAAGAAATTGATACAGTTGAAGTGGTAAAAGAAAACAAGAAATTGGAAAAGAAACCAACAGAAGAAATTGTAAAAACAATTGAAAGTGCAGAAGTTAAACCAACAGAACAAATCGAAGAGATTAAATTGATGACAGAAAAACCTAAGAAAAAGGAAAAGAAAACGAAAAAACCTGTGGTAGAAATAATTGCACCTGTAAAGGATGATGGAATGACAGAGGTAGTGGAGAAATCCCTACAAATACTTTTACCATCACCTACAGATTCTGAGAACACAACTATTAAGACATTAAAAAGTTATTCTGATGTTTTAAGAGATCAAACGGAGGATCGCATAACAACCGAACAAATTATAACAACAATTGTGACATCTAAAGTTGTAACAAAAACAAGTTCGACTACTATGGAAGATGAAGAAAATAAATTGCTTGTGGAAGAAAAAGAAATTATTCCAACAACTTTAGAAGTAGAAGAACCAAACGTTTTTTATGAAACTAAACCGACAAATCAAAAACCAGCTGAGCGTACTCCTGAACCGGAAACCATAAAACTTAATGAATTGGTAATGCAACCAGATCAGTCATTTGAAGAGTTAACTCAACAAATTACAACAGTAACGTCTGTGACAGAATCTTTAACTCATACACTTCCAATTGAAAAGATTGAGACAGTTATCGAAAGTGTACCTCCAACCGAACATTTAACACTTATAGAAGAACAAAGAGTTACTAGTCGTCCTGAAACAGAACCACTAAAAGAAATTGATACAGTTCAAGTGGTAAAAGAAAAGAAGAAATGGGAAAAGAAGGCAAAAAAACCTAAAGTTGCAGTTATTCTGCCGAATGAAGAAACTATTAAAAATGTAACAGACAAAACAGTAGAGCCCTCAGACTCTAAGATCACAACATCCAAAACATTAAGAACATATTCTGATGTGTTGAAAGATCAACTAACATTCGCACCAACAACTGAAGAAAGTGTAGAAACTGTAAAGTATGACAAGGAGACATTTATCCCAACAGAATCAAACGCGCTCAGTGAAGTTTCATTATTCAAAGAAAAACACAAGAAGAAGGGAAAGAAACCAAAACATACGGAAATTGTGAAAGATTTATCATCTACAATAGTATCGGACATTGAAAAGATAGAATGTTTAGGCTCTGTATCAAAACTAACAACTGAACAAATTACAACGACAGTTACTACCGAACCGTATAAACTGCCCACCGACGAAATTGTAACAACCATTCAAAGTGTCACAACTGAACATGAAGAAAAAACTGCTGAAACAGAACAGGAAAAAGGAAAGAAATCTAATTTTGAGGTTGAACTTAATTTCGAAACCAAACCGATAAAAACATATTCTGACGTATTAAGAGATCAAACTTCAACAGATACATATTTCACGCCAGATTTAAAATCTCCATCATACCAAGATATCGAAGCATCATCAGACAAATTTAAGGAACTAGTTGTTGAATCCTTACGCGAACCTGAAAATCTTCCAAAAATGGAAACACAAAATTTGGAAATCGGTTTTGATGTGATTCAAAAGGAAATACCAGAGGAAGTTGATGAATCATTTATTACTGAATGTTATTGTTCACCACCCATACCATTTACAAGACAGATAGTCACTACACACTCGACAACATATACATCACCAATTGAGGACGTTTTAACAACAGACGAAAGTGTTTCAATTCAACCAGAAGACACATCACAACCAGTCCACATAGATGAAACATTTATCTCAATTACTCCTGAATTAGAACAACCAATAGAAGTTGAAAAAATTCCACTCGTAAAAGACAAATTCAAGAAAAATCCAAAGAAAACCAAGCATACACATGCTGATGTGATTACTCCTACCACAACAGTTTCAGTTGAGTTTGACCTGCCTTCATCACCAAAATTACCAGAGATAGAACATTTTGAAAAATTAGAAAAAACTATAGATTCTGAAAATATAAATTCAAAGAACTTGAAAACATATTCTGATGTAGTCAAAGATCAAACTTCAACAGAAACATATTTCGAACAACTCGAAGATCATGATTTAACACCTCCTCCATCATATCAAGATATCGAAGAATCAGTTGTTGTTGAAACCTTACCTGAACTTGAAAATGTTCCGAAAATGGAAAATCTAGATACAGATTTAGATTTGTTACCAAAGCAAACACCAGAGGAACTTGATGAATCATTTATTACTGAATGTTACTGTACACCACCAATGCCATTTACAAGAAAAATGGTTACTACACAATCACCAATTCAGGACGTTATAACAACATTCGAAAATATTTCAACTCAATCAAACAAAGAGGAATCCGTTCTTTTAGAAGAAACAATCGTTCGGATCACACCTGATTTAGAAAAACCAACAGAAATGGTAAAAGACAAACCCAAGAAAAAAGGAAAGAAAATCAAACATTCTCCCGTTGATTCGATCATTCCTACAGCCATTTCTTTTGAGCTTGACATGCCATCTTCACCAAAATTCGAGCAAACCACAGATTCTGAAATTGTAAATACAAAAATTTTAAAAACATATTCTGATGTAGTCAAAGATCAGACTTCAGGTGAGAACAATATAACTACAGTTACTTCCGTGACGACCTCATTTATGCCGAATGACAACACAATTTTAATAGCTGAACCGAAAGACAATTTGGAAAAAGAAGAAATGTTCCCAATAAGTCAAGATAAAGAAGAAACTAAAGACATTGATAAAACTTCAGGATTGAAAGGAAAAACAAAGAAAAAACGAAAACATATTGATGTAGTGGATGAAGTTGATAAAGTATTAATTGTACCCGAAAAAGAGGTGGTTGAACCATCCGAACAATCAATTACAACAACGAACAATACAATACAACAAATTTTCGTTACTAATCCGAAAGAAGAACCATCAATAGAGTTCTTAGAGGAAAAGATCGTCGTTAAATCAGAAATCGAACCAGAATTTGAAGTAGTTTCCCAAGCTGTGATTGAAGGTTCAAAAGAGTTTACATTAGCACCAGTAGAGTCAATTACTACAAGCACTCTCAAAACATATTCTGATGTGTTAAGAGATGGAGCTGAAGATAAATCAGAAACATTTGAAACAATATCTCATCAAATTAATACAACAACATCATCAGTTGGTGTCGCTGCACCAGAAGAGAAACAAAAGACAATGCCAATTAAGCAAATTGATCAAATTCATGAAGTGAAAGAAAAACACAAGAAAAAAACCAATAAAACAAAAAAACCTTACACAGAAGAACTTGAAACTCCAACAAATCTTGTAACAATCAAACCACAACACACCGATCAAGTTAAAGATGAAAAAGAGGAAAAATCAAAGCCTGATTCAGACTTTGAACTAATTACAACCATTAAAACAAATCAAAAATATTCTGACATTTTAAAGGGAGAAAATCCAACAGAGTCTTTGTCTAAACAAATTACTGACTTTATAACGTCGGAATCCGAAGTTGGACCGATTAATGAACATAAAGAGCAAGTGGTTGAAACTGTAATCTTTCAAAAAGAGGAACAAAAACCGGTTGATCAAATCAAAGCTGAGCCAGAGAAGCCCGTCCGCAAATCAAAGAAATCTAAAAAAATAAAGGATGACATTTCAGAAACAGTGAAACAATATTCTGAAGTACTTAAGGATGGAGCTGAAATTATCGACAGTTCAATCTATGAGACGATTACACAGACAGCCGAAGAAACCATTCCTGAAGAAAATAAAGATAAAACAAGTTTCCAACAAGGCATTAATGAAACGACATCAACTACAGACAATTATATTGATGAATCTCGTACAGTAACGATCAGAATTCAAAAAACGATCACAACAATTGAAACGACTGGAACTGAAGAAACTGAAATTGAAACAATCACAATGTCTCAGGAACCAGAAACATTCAAACTTACAAATTTGGAACAGGTTAATGAGACTTTGCAAGAAGTTGTACCAACACTAGAATACGAAAAACCACCAACAATCATTAACAAAATTAAATATTCTGATATTTTGAAAGAATCAATTCCACTAGAATCTGATTTATTGAGTGTTATTAATAAGCCCCAAATCACAGAAATTCAAGAGCCACAACCAATAGTTGATAATGTTATTACTCCTCAGATAGAGCAAATCATAGATACTACAGACAATGTTAACGATACATCGAGTAATGTAACTATTCAAATACAAAAACCGATTACAACAATTTCATCAATAGATTCTGAACCATTGGAAGTAGAAGCTGAACAAATTAATTTAGAACCATATAAACTAAGTGATACGGAACAGTGTAATCTGTTTATATTTGGTGAGAAAATGGTTGCAACCCAACAAAAACCAGTTGCTAAAGACAATGTTGAGGTTTTAGTGCAACAAATGGTTCAAACTTATGAGGATATACCAGCAAATCTTGAACACGAAACTACTACCCCTGTCACCAATACTGTTACAACCTACTCTGATGTAATTAAAGGCGAAGAACTAAATATTACAGAAATTGAAGAACCCCAACTGACTGTTGCCATTGACAATGAACCTCAGGTAGACGAGACTATAATAACAAAAGAAAGTGTGAACAATGGCTCTCGAATCGTGACCGTTGAAATACAAAGAAAAACTACAATTACTGAATCTTTTGAATCTGACCCATCAGGAGTGGAAGCTATTACTACGGTTGAAACAAAACAACCAGTAATTGAAACAATCGCGCCAGATAATTACAAGCTTACTGATGAAGAACAATGTAATCTGTTTATATTCGGAGAGAAAATACTTACATCTCAACAAATACCGAATAAAAATGAAACTATCCTATTACGAACCGATAAATTAACATTGCAAAATCTGGAACCAGAAGTCGGAGCATCAGTTGTTATTGAAGAAGTTAAAGAACTACCTTCACTTGTTGACAATGTTAAAGAACCACAGACCGATAAAACCGATGAGTCTTGTACTATAACGATTGAAGTACAAAAACCAGTTACAACTGTCGAATGTTTTGAATCTGAACCATCAATAACAGAAACCAATAATACGATCGAAATTAAACAAACAGAAGTTGGCACAATTGAACCAGATACATATAGACTGCCCGATACAGAACAGTGTAATTTGTTTATATTCGGAGAGAAAACAGTAGCATCGCAACAGAAACCAATTTTGAAGGACAATGTTATAATTCCAGAACCTAACATCGAACGTGATAAAGAACCATCAAAAGTTTTTATTCAAGACAAATATGAAATTATAAGTGATGTTAAAGAACCACAAGGAATTTTACCAGAACTTGTTCAAAAATCGATTTCGAGTGCTGTTGTCGAAGAAAAACTTGAGAAAACAGAACCAGAAACCCAAAATCTTCAAATAAAATATTCCGATGTATTAAAAGGAGAATTCCCTCTTGAAACTAATGTAACGGAAACAGAAACGAGGGTAATTGTTGAAGAGGAACCTTCTATGGTAGAAAATACATCAACTACAAAATTCGTTGATGAAGAATCACGGACTATAACTGTTCAAAACAGAAAAAATACAACCACAATTGAATCATTTGTAACAGAATCAAATGACCAATCCCCGACCGAAAAAGTAAAAATTGTTGAAATGCCTTCAGTGGTCCCAAGTGATATCGTTATACAAGAAACTTCTGATACTATTGACAAGACTTTTGTACAAAGTGATCAAATGAAATACTCAGATGTGGTGAAAGGTGCACTTTCGCAAGAAACAGATGTAATGGAAGTACAAGAACCATCTAGTGTCCCTAAAGTAGAAGACATTGCAACAAAAACAGAAAATATAGATGATGAATCTCGAACTATAACGGTACCAATACGCAAAACAATTACAACAATTAAATCATTTGAAACTGAACCATCAGTAATAAAAGAAAATGTGGTATCTCCAATAAAAGAAGAACTTCGTCGATTAACATCGGAGGAGCAATCTGAACCTTTTATATCATCAGAAAGTATTTCAACAACCAAAGTCACTTCACCTATTGCTACTGATACTGTAATATTATCATCAGATAAAACCATAACACAATCCAATGATCTACCTTCAGTTAAGGATTACCGTACATCAATTGGAAATATAAAATTAGAAAAGCATTTCATCGACACTTCTGATCCAAATTTAACAAACCAATCAACACCAATTGATGAAGCGTTCTCTGATGTTTCATTCTGGAAAACAGATAACATTCCTGTACTTGATATTGATATCACTTCAACCCAAAAACTAGAGTCAACGAAAGAACCAGAAAAGCTTCTATTCAAATCGGTTTCCGATGACGAATTACCACAAACAATATTCAAATCGTTTGCAGAAGTTTTAAAGGCGAATGATGACATATTAGAACAACAACATGCTACAAAAACAACAATTGAGATTCAAACTCAAACAGAAACACAACTTCAACAATTACAACATGATCAGGAAGAATTATCGAATAGAATGGACCAACAGGAACACTATTTAAAGGAAATGATCACATCACCAACAACAGATTCCGCATATTCAGATACTTCATTTGCTGAAACTCCATCAACGATAAGTAAACTAACTCTTGATTTAATCGATCATGAAAAAATTGATTCTCACCCGCACTATACAAAAATTGTTACAACAATGTCTGAAATATCACCTGTGGATTCTCTTATATCTGAAACCATCGACACATTTGAAGAAAAACAAGATGAGATTGATACTAGTTTCCAAATAACTGATTTAGATACAGATTACGATATGGATCCTTCCTTATCGATTGATGAGGTAGGAAAAGAAGTTTTACCAGAAGATTATCCTCCTGAAATTGAGGATACAGTATTTGTAACTTCCACAGAAACAACAATAACAACACCAACGACATCTCATGAACTGAAAAATTTAGATGATAAACCTACAATCGAAACGCTTGAAACACCATCGTTAAAACCGATCTTAAAAAAATCTACAACTACACCGGACAAAACAACAGCAAAAAAAACTGTTCATATAACCGAAGATTATTACGAAGATGAAGAGCCACCAAAACATTACAAATCTGTTGACGAATCGAAGGAATTGTACATTCGTAAAAAACAAGAACGCGAAGAAAAGAAAAAATTGAGACATTTGGTTAAGACACCAACAGTTGAAAATGTTGTTCAAAAAGTAGAAATTGAACAAAATTCCACTGAAGAGATTTCCCCAAGAACCATCATTGATTGGTCTAAATTATTTATTAGTAAAGAAAAGGTTGAATCAACTGTTGCGGACGAATCTCGTCTGTTGATGCCGAAATCGATTGTGGTAAATCAAACGATTGAAGAAATTGAAACTAGTCCGGGTGAATCCGATGTTAATGAAATAAAGGAAGTAACATTTGATGATGAACCAATAGTTATAGAATTATATGAACATAACGTTGTTGAAAAGGAGACACCTGAAGTAATAGACACAATTCTTCCATCAAATGATAAGGTTCCGGAACAAACACCTAAAATAAAGAAAAAGGAAAAGAAACCAAAGGATCAAAAACCAAAAACGGTAAAAGAAGAAAACCACGAAGTTGTCTCACAAACATCCTCAAGTAATGATGAAGAATTCAGTCCAATTATTGTTCAGGAAACAACACAACCATCGGTACCTCCAGTTGCTTGGTCAAGTTTTGGTAAAACTTATGCTGAGGTTGTAAGAGAAAATTATTATCGCGAGAATACTCATTTAACTTATAATCCGTCAGTTGAAGATTGTGAAGTAACAAAACGTAATATTGAAATTTATGCTAAATCAAAACATCCAACAGAGTTTGTTGTAAACTATGAAGAGTTTGGTGAACCTTTAGAGCAACCAAAACAACAAGAATCTAATATGGAAGAAGGTAGGAAAAAAATAAAGGCACCTAAAATTCGCGACAAAAAACCGAAAGATAAAATCAAGTCGAAAGAAGATGTTTTAGTTTTCGATGAGATCTCACATACTTATAAAACTGAAGAAATAATTTCAAGTCCACATATGATGGAACCAGAACATATTGAACCAAAAGCAACAGAAACTGTTGATTTTGTTATGGAAAATCAACCAGTTATGGAACATCCAGATGCAGATACTCCATTACCAATGTCATGGGCCTCAATAGTTGGAAATCAAAATCAACAAACTGTTACGACAATTGTGAAGGATATTCGACCAAAAGTTCAATTAAAACCAGCAATCATCCAACATCAGGAAGAAAATAGTTGCACGTCAACAGCATCGTCACCGGAATATAATACAATAATTGAAAAATCTACATTACCAACTACTCAAAAACAATCACCAAAATCTAGAAAATCTAAAAAAAAGGAAGCAAAAGAAGAATCGACAAAAGATGCTGAAAAGAATATCAAAACACAGAAAGACAAACATCACAAAAAATCTAAACAATCAAAAGTTGTGGAATCCGTAACAGCTGTCACTAATGAAATATCAACTGTTTCGCCCAAACCTATTGATGAAAAAAGAAAAAAAATAAAGAAACACGTAGACGATTCAGAAATATCCCCAACCATCACGCCAACTGTAAAGACTATTGTAAATTTGAATGACCAATCGCCCATAGAAACGCGTAAAGTTATTGAACATAAAGTTATTAGTTCTGGACCAATTGTGACTGATTTAGACGAAGATGAGCCATCTTTAACTGCGGCAACCGATGTTATGATTACAGATTTGGATGATAGTGGATCGGATCAAATTATTATTGAAGCCGAAAGTTATCCGATCGATGATAAAATATCAACATCCGTTCAGGAAATATTCATAACTAATACAGTCAATACTCAAGAAATTCCTTTGCTTGAAAAAATTGACAAACGAGAAGTACCTGAGAATGAATTATTTGATGAAATATTTGTAACAGAAATGAATGAAAAACTTGAACCTGAATCAGATAAAGTTACATTAACAATTACTAAATTAGTTCAAACTGTTGAATCGCCATCAGAAATAATTTCAGAATTAGACGCCATTGATAAAAAACCTGATTTGAATAAATTCCTTGAGGAAGAACGAATGCAAACTCAAAAAGATTTTGAAATTACAACAGCTTCTTCACTAAATAATTTATCAGAAATTTCGTTGGAATCACAAAATGTCGAAAAACCTGAAGATACTGAAGAACCCTTGCCTATTTCAATCGAACCTGAAGTTATATCCGAAGAACAATTAATAGAAAAAGTTTTTGGAGTAGAAACTGAAAATGATAAGCAAATTACACCTGAAAATGAAAAGGTTACATTAACAATAACCAAAATAATTCAAACGGTTGATAATTCCTCTCAAAATATCATTACGGACAAACCAACAGCTACAATTGAACCACAAACAGCTGAACAATTTGAAATAATCCCACCACAAGTTGATGAAATATTTAAAACAGAAACCGGTGAGGTCGAGAACTATTTGATTCCAACCGATAGTGTTGAAATATCCGAAGAACAATTAATAGAAAAAGTTTTTGGAATAGAAACTGAAAATGATAAGCAAATTATACCTGAAAATGAAAAAGTTACATTAACAATAACCAAAATAATTCAAACGGTTGATAATTCTTCTCAAAATATTCTTACGGACAAACCAACAGCTACAATTGAACCACAAACAGTTGAACAATTTGAAATACTCCGACCACAAGTTGATGAAATATTTAAAACCGAAACCGGTGAAGTCGAGAACTATTTGATTCCAACCGATGGTGTTGAAATATCCGAAGAACAATTAATAGAAAAAGTTTTTGGAATAGAAACTGACAGTGATAAGCAATTTACACCCGAAAATGAAAAAGTTACGTTAACAATAAGCAAAATAATTCAAACGGTTGATATTCCTTCTCAAACTACTCTTACGGACAAACCAACAGCTACAATTGAATCACAAACAGTTGAACAAACAGAAACCGGTGATGTCGAAAACTATTTGATTCCAACCGATGGTATTGAAATATCTGAACAACAGCTAATAGAACAAATGTTTGGTAAAGTACCAAAAACATCGGTTGAAACCTCTTCTGAAAATATTATATCTGAAACAATAAATGTCAAAAATATACCCGATGTAAATAAATTTCTTGAAGAAGAGCGCAGGATAACCAATTTAGTTAAAGCTGTTCCATCTCAATCTGTTGAAAGAGAAATAGTTGAACCCATTAACATTATACCTGTAGATACAATTATAATTGAATCAGAAACAGTTGAACCGGTTGGTGAAGTTAAGAAATATTTAATTCCAACAAAAGAAGTTGAAATATCTGAGGAACAGTTAATCACTCAAATATTTGGTAAATCAAATGAACCCACAACTGTAGAGAAAGAAGAAACCCAACCAAACCAAACTACAAATGAAAAAGTAACATTAACAATCACTAAAATCACTGAAACGGTTGACACATCGTCTCTTACGATTCCTGAGAATGTCACACCTCTTAGTATAACACCTGTAGACACAAATATCAAAGAACAAATATTTGTGCAAGACTTAGATAAACCTGAAATTACCGAAATAAACAACGTATCAGAAAATTTTTCAATTCCAGTAGATGAAGCTACTATTTCCGAAGAACAGTTAATCGAAAATGTGTTTGGAAAAAGCAAAACTACACCAAACGAAAAAGTAACATTAACAATAACGAAAATTGTTGAAACAATTAACACTTCATCAGGAAAAGTTCCATCCTCATCTGAAAATATTGAAGTTGCAGAATTAACAAGCATCAGGTTGAAACCTGATTTAAATAAATTCCTGCACGAAGAACGAAAGCAAACTACTGATAGTCAAGCAAGAATTCAACAAATCGTAATTTATCCAGAAACCTCTGATGTCGAACTAGAAATCAATTCACTTTCTGATTTAGAAAACGCTCTTAATAAAGCTATTCCTAATAGAACAGAAGAAACAAAAATTGTAAAAAACAAACCAGAAAATAATTTCATTTTGGATAGTTTTTGGCTTAACAAATCAGATTATTGTAACGCAGAAAATCTGTGGAATCAACAAAAGTTTAAACCTGTTATTGCTATGGATACAGAACAAAAACCTAATCAAGTCTATTTTGATAACACAATCTGGCTTGAAAAACCTTATTACAACGATGCTGAAAAATATTGGTATTTAATAAATCAATCGAAAAATAATATCACAAACGTCACTCATAAAATGGTTGAGAAAGAAAATCCTGATGATGACAATAATGACGATGAAAACAATTTAAAATCTAACAATTTAGTTATTAAAAATTGCGAAGTTATTACTAACAATATTAATCAAACACAAAACAAAAGTTCTAATGAATCGCGTGCAAATAAATGGAAAGGCGAAAGCACATACTTAAAACTTGATAATGATGTTCCTATTGCAATAGGTACACTATTATCACACACAGATACGCCGACAAACGTTGATTGTAGCACCCAAATGATAAAACAAATTTCGCAAGAGCAACTCACTTCCTTTGAAACACCTCCTCATTTATCCTCATCCTTAATAACAGGAGCTACAGATATTACCAGTGCACAAATTGAGTTTAATTTAGACGACGACTACGAAAAGAAAAAGGTGATTTTTTTTAATTTTGTAATAACTTTCGCTTTTATAAAATGTGTTGTAGGGCTTTTTATGAAATAACTTTTGTTTTGTTTTCTGTTTTTTTTTATTATGTGTTTATGCTTAAATTCTATCAGCATGATGAAGTAAGCATCTATTGATAAATATTTTACTATTAAATTTTATTAATTATATTTGTGTTTCGTTCCAAACCACGATGTAGGTTGCACATTAGATAAATAACCACAATTTTTCTTTGTCCTTGTTGTAGGAATGCTTTTAAATTGTTTTGATTAAATCTTTATTGATGTCTGAATTTTTTCTTCTTCTACAATATAGAAACTTGTTGACCTTCTGTAATTGTTTTAATGTAATCTCATTTGCTCTTAACTTTATAGCTAATTTAAAGGTTTTCGATTCAAAGAATGTACATTTACTAAATAAAACAAAACTAAGTCTTAAAAACCTCAAATATTATAAATCAAGCAAACGAAACAAAACTCCGCCCATTTTGCAAAGAATTTGACGTTTTGAAATGTAAAATTTTCGAACAAAAGAATTCAGGAGTCAGTTAAATTAAATTTAAAGTTAAATTTATGTCAAAATAAAATTCAACCAAAATAGTAGAATAAATAAAAAAATAATGTTTACATTTTAAAACGTCAAAAATTTTAAAAGCAAATAGATGGGCTTTAATTATAAATTTTGTAATGAGAAATACAAAAAAATATAAATAATTTAAGATTTTTTCTAGTGCGCATCTTCAAAACCTTTCACGAGCATATGTATATCCTAGCTCGAACGCTTCTCCATTCCGTATGGTCGCTTAAACTTTTCTGAAATGAACTATGATGGCCACTTGGTCTCATTCTATATTCTCCGGTTTCACTTATTTCACCAATAACGGTAGTATAGTTCGATTTTATTTTTTTACTTTTTTATTGGACCTAGTGCTTGAAGTTGTGTTGATAACGTACCTCTTTCCTATTTTGCTTATAAAGCATTTAAAGACTTTCACCGTGAAAGCTATGTCGTCTCGTACAGTTTTTTGTTATTTAGCGATTGAGTATTTTCTGAGAGTAGCCAACATGCATAACACGCATGGAATGCATAATTATTTGCATCCTAATTTCTTCTTTCACGTTTTTCTTATATTTGTTACAGGTTAACCTGTAGCCATTCTAGGAAATGTTCTGGACCTGACTTTCAGTCGACTATTCATACATTCTAGTACAAGCATTCATATGTTTCCAGCGATGGTTTTGCGGTACCCTGTACTGTATGTAATTGTTCCAAAAGTAGTACCCATATTTCGTTTTTAGCGGTTACCAAAGCGAAGCTTATTTTATACAGATAATTTCTAAACCTTTTATACCTTTTTACTTCGGCCAGAGTTTTTGCATGCAAGCTTTGATTCTAGGTCTGTTTTTTATTTGCTGAAGAACATTATTTGGTGAAACTTACCAGTTACCATCTTTCTATTTTCAACGCAACACTTTGCCGAATGTCGCTGACGAAGTACCTATGAGGCTATGCACCTGTGTTTCAATTTACGGTTAGTGTGTATCCAGCAAATCATACAACTGCTTTGCAGTTTAATTGAAACTGTCGACATATTTTTTGAAGAATGAAATTGTCACGTTTTTCCACCATACTTCGAATTGACCTTACTCTCAAATCGATAAACGTTATTCCCAAATCTCCTTCTGAATTCGATCACTGATTAGTAAGCTAAAACTCCAGGTTTTATTAAGTATTTAACACCGCTATACATTCACAACAACAGGAAAACAATATTTCTGTCTAGAATATTCTTCCAATGGCTTCAGAAACACCGGTGGTTATAGAAATTTCCAGTTAAACACAGCGTCCACACAAGATATTTCTATTAAATAACACTTAAAACTGTATTTACAAAAACTACTTCTATTTACACGGTTTTATATACACGATACAGCGTTTCGGCTCCAATTAATTTTATGTAATATCATTGCAGTCTAAAATAAAATTAATCTCTTCTGTCTGAAAAAACTTGTTTAAATTGAATCCCTTTGAATCTAGAAAAATCGTTAAATCGATGGTTATTCTAAACATCTTTAATCTGCCGGAATGTTCCTTAAAACAAAATAAAAAATAAAAACAAATTTTTTTCTGTTCCTTTACTATAAAGTATAAATACAACAGCAAATATATTAATTTCATTCATTTGTTGTGGTGTTTTGTTATGATTTTGCTATAACCGTAACAATACCCTTCACTTAAGCCTGTTCGTCCCCAAAAATATTTTTTTCCTATTTCTAGTGCTGTTTAGGATTACTGCCTGTCTCTTTCGAAGTTCTCAACCATCACTTTGTTCCTTCTCAACCTACTTCGATGACTCTAGGTTCTAATTATTTTTGACGTTCTCTTTATCTTTTCCGTTTCAATGTTACAGATTCCGACTGCGATTCGTTCCAGAAGCCCTGTGAACCATTTCATTTAAGTTTCTTACTTCGTTATGGACCGAAATTTGTTTCCTTTGTACTTTAAAATTATTAATTTTTACGATCCCACATCGAAGACGTATCCCTTCGTCTTTATGAAGTCCATTCCCAAAATTACTTAATCCATAATGTCTGTCACTAGCACCTCTTGTTGATAGCAGTTCTTCCCTAACTTTATTTCAGCGATCCTTTTCCCTGCTATATCAACGCATTCTCCAGTTGCCGTTTATAGTTTTAATCCATCTGATGGTTCCAAAACCCCGCCAATCAGACCTTTGCTAATGAATGGTCGAGTTGAACCTGTATCCAGAGTCATGAAGCAACTTTTACCTTCAATTTACCCTTCGAAACACAAACTTTCACCACTTAACGCCATTCTTGCAATTGGAATGTAAGTTGCATTCTCCTTACTTGTTCGTTTTACAGTTTTACCTTCAACGAACTTCCGTTGCATGGGAGATGAAGATCTGTCACGCTGCCTGTTCCAGCAGTCCTGTGATATATGCCCTAATTTTTTACATACCCAACACAGAAGATTTCATCTGCTGCCCCTGAACGTTATGTGTTGCTTTTCTTCGTCTCCTCTACTTTTCACGAAAAACGACGATCTCTCTGCTTCTCCATTTTACTTACACTTCCGTGCCACGTGACCCTCATCATCATACCAATTTCCATCATTTGCCGAACGCTTCAGCTGCTTCCCCCTTAAGTACAACTATCAATGCAGCAAGACGATTTTGTCTCAACGATGCGGTACCGTCATATGATGGTGGTTTAAGTTTAATATTTGCTACTTGTTGTACCACATATAAAGTAATTTTAGCCGTTTCACATCTTATAACCTCTTCTCAAAATCGTCAACTTACTTCTTGTAACCTTTTCTCAAAATCATCAACTTTAGTTACGACTTTATTCAAATGTTGCTCAAATTGTTGCGTTTCTGTTTGAATTTTTTCGACTTTTATATCGAATGCCGTTGACATTTGTAGAAGTTTCTCGTCCAAGTGTTGATGAATGCTAAATGCTAATATTTACCTCATAGAAAAATCGATAAATCGATCGTTATTCTAAACATATTTAATCCGGATTGCTTCTTTAAACAAAATAAGAAATAGTTTTTGATTTAATTTACTTTCTTCTGTTATAGTTGTGGCTATCGGATAGCTGTCCGCTGGTATCGTGTTCATGTTATGCAATTAATAGATTTTTTACCACTACCAGAAAATGTCTCTCCAAAAATACATCTACTCCTATGGCGTTGTTTGACCTAGTTGGAACGATAACATTGTAGATTCTGCCATTCATCAGGCACTTCGTTTCATAATGATCTGGAATATTTGCAGTACTATGGCTTATTCGCACAATATAACGGTGATGCTCATTGGTGGTGCCGATGCCAACTTCACCATTTATGGTTCTTTCTTTTCTCTTTATGTCACATTTGCTCATGTTATGTCCTATTTCCTAACACGTCTCACACTTCAGTTTTATTCTAAGTTCTTTCCACTTGCCCTTTATTAACGGTTGATTTTAAAACTTCGTTGATTATACCACATTCTTTTTCCTTGTTGAAACTCAATGTTCTTATCTGGTTGCTTGCATGTCTTCTTTTTCGGATACCGATTTTCTTCAATGTTACTGTTTTTTCAACTTTACAATTGAATTTATTTTGTTGGTATGCCGGTCGAGTATTTCTTATCCTTAATGTATTTAGTTATGCATAAAATGTTATATAAAGTTAATCCCGTCAACCGGAATCTTTGCCAACAGCTATTAAAAACTTTGCAAACCCTTAATGTTTGCATTGTTATGCCGATTATAACTGTTTATTTTTAAGATATAAAATATAGTGTTTGTTCCTCAGAAAATTAAAATCAACCCTAGTTAAACTATATAGAATAAACAGAATTCCTGTTTTGAAAATTCATCCGAAGTTAGCTTCCGATTATTGATGATTATAAAAATTATTTAAAAAATCGATTTTATTGTAGAAACCATTTTTCAGTTTAAGAGTAAAGTAATAAGTTCTCTTAAGTTCTTCTTATTTGCTATGTAATTGTCTCATCTCTTTGACGTTCCTAAACTCTTTTACATTAGTAATTCAACACTTCTTGCGATCTCTTTTGTGACAAAACCCTGAAATTTTCAATGTAAACCACTAATGATTAGTATCACCATTAAGATCCAAAAAGCAATAATCTGTTATCCTGGCTTCTGTATGATCCTTTTTGCGCGGTTAACATGAAACCTTGACTTGATTTCTCATCATGGAGTTGTGCAATTGCTTTACTTTACATTAGATAAATATCAACATTGCGATCTGATTTGAGTATTGACCAGACGCTTGGCCCTTTCATTTGATTACTACCATATATTTTATACTTCGTGAGTCTCCTGTCCTTGACTAGTTCGACAACTTTTCCTCTATTCGACCGCTTTTTCGTTGGCAAACACCAAAACTTGGTGATTTATCGCGGTCTTGTAAATTTCTTGCCACAATTTTGTTTTTTATTAATGGGGGGTGAAAATTTGTTTTCTAAAACGAGGGTAACCTTATCCGACAAAAATTTGTCTGTTCGAGTCTGACAACCCAAACATTTGAAAAGGTCGATTGTCGGACGCGACAATAGAAACAAATCTTCCCTCGTTTTCGAAAACATATTTCCACACCCATTAATAAAAAACAAAATTGTGGCAAGAAATTTACAAGACCGCGGTAAATCACCAAGTTTTGGTGTTTGCCAACGAAAAAGCGGTCGAATAGAGGAAAATGGCAGATGAAATAGTTGTCGCACTCGTCAAGGACAGTTGCCTCACGACGTATAAAATATGTGGTAATCATCAAATGAAACTGGCCAAGGTCTTCTGAAAATATTCTTTATTTACGATTATTTCGATTTTCCAATACACAATGATAACTTTTTTGTGTCAAAAAAATAAACAATTTGTCAGAAAACAATGTGAATTATTTACACGAGTCAAAAATTTAATAGAAATAACTCACTACTCAGTAGCTAAATGTTTTACCTGTATTAAATAATACCAATCGAAAGCTCTTTACCACAATCGACCGCACTTAACGTAATTAAACTACTTTCATTCAATAAAAAGCAGTATAGTTCCCCATTGTCTGAAAATTTTGATACAGAATAGAATTCCATCTTGAGATATAACAGTTGTTCAGTGATTCTCCAAATGGCCAACCAAATTTTATAACAATAATCATTCACTAAATGTTTATGATATGTTCATAAAATCATAACTACTCAAAACAATTAATCCTGAAAACCATGAATATTTTAACAAACTACTGGTTGTTGCTGATAAGCTCTAACTTTTGCTAAAGTAGCATTTCAGCTAAGGTGTTAAAAATAATATAAAAAACAAACACAAATATGTATACGGCATATTCTTTCGTAGTCTATTTTTAAAAATGTTTCCTATTTCCAAGGCTTGGTTCAACATTTGCATGATGTTCATTCATACTTACATCCTGTTTCATCGCCATATATAACTATTTAAATTATATTTACATAACTGTTTTAAGTTTTAACTAATAAATATAAATATATAAAAGTTTCTTCCATAAAATTATACTAACGATTTATGTCTATCAAATAGGAATCATTGCAATATGAGTTGAATCGATTATCACTATCATTTGTGAAAGAAGAAATTGCTATAGAAAATTTACCAAATGATACACTAGAAAGTATGCTTCACGGACTTAAAGTAAGTGTTTTTCTTATTTAAACCTTCATTTCAATTTTTTACTAATAATAATATTTTTTTTTAATTTTTATAGCTAATTTTAAATAATTTGCATTCATACCACACCGATACAGATAATTTAATTGAAATAAGTAAAGCAGGAAATTTTGATTATTCGCTCATCAATGAAATATCAGAATTAAAATCGAAAATAAATCTTTTATCTTCTCGTGCAGAACAAGGAATTACTAAAATAAAGGTAGATATTAAATTTTTCAGTTTATTTTCATAACGCCCCTAGTACCAACAAGTACTTATCATTGCCGCACTTACAACCTATGGTTTTGGTGAAGCTGATTCAAAATGTTCAGACTGATGGATACATTTCAATCACTATATAGATATATAGAGATTATAGATAGATAGATTTTCAGCTGAGTATAAATTAATTGATGCTGATTTACCCCAATACTCAGTTTTGTTCCTCATTTTAATTTTTATTAATATTAACTAACTGTTGAAAATCAACAATATCCAAATTATTAGTTTTGCAGTTGATTGTGGACAAGATAGTCCTCTTTCCTATCTTCAGATGGTGAAATCCGTGAGCAAATAAATACACTTATAGATACATTGCCATAAAATTAAACGAGAACTTAAAAAGTCGCCAATCGGAGCAACAAAAATTGATTTAATTTTAGATCCACCAGAAAACAGTTGTTGATTATACTCAGATCGTCGACTGATTTTATTAACGATATTTCAATTAGTATGTGTAACGAACATATTAGAAAATTAAAAAATTATTAGTCGTCACAATTTCCAATGATGGCAAGAGTGCTTCTATAAAACAGCCTCCTCAATAGAGACAAAATACAATTCACTTCAAATTACTTACTCCAGTTTGGGTCAGCTGTGGGTCACTTTTCATTTCTTAAGCATTACATTTGAATCGCCACGCAGTACTCACCTTTCTGGTTTGTGTCCGTGCTACCCATTGTCTCGGTGTAAGCATTTGCTTCACACCCGATGATTATAGACAACTTTTTTGCTGCACCCTGTACATCCGTGTGCGGTTGTAATGAACACTGAACCTGCTAGTGACTCACTAACAGGAAGGAATCGAAGGACTGGGTGCCTCAATATAAACCAATAAATTGTTCTAGTAAATAGTTGTCATTGCTGACCAATAAATTGTTTTCAATGCTGACCAACGAATTGTTCCGATAGATTGTTGACGATATGGACCTCGTGGTCCAGACTTAAAATTTTTAAGACACTTAACACTCCAAAATTAATATTTATAAATCAACAAACCAACATCCAATGTTAAACAACAAATTACTTATGACAAATATGGCGGCACTATCATATTACCAACAGAATAACTAGAAAACCAGTCTCACTAAAAATGATGGCCTTTGTTAAATAAATATGAATCTTGCTCACAAAACTAAACTAATTTTTTTCTAATTAAAAGACCTCACCTAATAAGTTTTTAATGTTTCTCCAATCTTGAGTGTTCAGTGTATACCCAGAACTGTTCATTTTTATACTATATACTAATCAATTCGAACTAAATAAATGGTAGTAACTATTTGATTCATTATCACTATAAGTTTGATAATAAATTTGACTATTAACGATACAAACAAATATAATCTTGTTTTTCTTCCACTAAACTGATTTAATTTAATAATTTAACCTAACTAAAGGTATGAGAAAATAAAAAATTCAAAATACTTATTTTTTTAATGTTTCTCATTTGAGTATATTCACGGAACTGACAAAAAATAACAAATGTCGAAGTACATCTATAAAAAAAATCATCAATCAACAAGATATCAAAATGAGACAGCAATCGAAAAAAGAAATATCATTGCAAACAGGGTGGAAAAAGATATGAATAAAAATACGATAAGTTGTATCGTTGATTCATATATAAGAAACTTGTTTAGAAAAATGAATTTTTACGGGATAAACAGCTTCGTAACACGGTCTACGTTTAATCTCCTGCAAAGTAGGCCAATGTGACCACTATTTCCCCCTAGTAGATCCCCAGTGAGGAAATTTGAAAGACAGAAAATTAATGTTTATCGTACATAGAACACCTTCTAGAATATCCCATACTACCTAAGCGTCATTTTTTCCAAGGCCCTTCACTTTTCGCTCATCGAATATTCTTAGTTTCTTAGCGAATATTCTAGCCACAGCAGCTGACACACTGCTATAGCGTGGCGTAGGTTCACTTGAACCACGGGAACATTTTCTACTTTTTCCTATTATCACTTGTTAGGGATTTAGTGTTCCTTCATCCAATAATAATATTTCCTCCTCTTCGGTTATATATATGATGCCAAAAAATCTTCGGCGGACTCGTATCCTTTTTCCCCGCCAAATATGATGCTTCAGCTGCATTTGGACGGTGGTGGTATCCAGAGCCTTCTCCGTCTCTATTTTGTCGCCCACTGTGACTCATGCACGCTTAATTTACCCAACTGGGAGTAGGGGAGTTTTTTCTACCACTGATATAATTTTGTTAATCTCTTCGATCGTTAAAGCCAGCAGCTTTATATTCATCTCGAAGTTTTATTCTACTAGCAGTGCTGGCAATTTCCCGGTGGTCTTCCCATTTCTGAAATAAAGCGGTTACCTTGTGTGGTTTCGACCGTGCATCCATCCTTGACCACTTATACTACATCTGCGTATCTAGTGCTCGGCTTTTTTTGATGATGCTCTCGACTTTTGGATGAATGACATTTTTGTTTTTTTTAAACTCTATAGTCTGCTTAATGCTTACAGTTTTGCTTTTTGTGAATCCTTTTGCTCTCTATGCCCTTCTTGATCAATTGATAAATCGGTTCCAACCTTTTAAATGTCAAAAGGTGGGTCTTTAATCCATCTCTGCCTAACCCTGTCAATTGACGGTACTTACCATTAAAACTGCCACTTTTGACCCAGAATTGTGCTTTCTACTTGCCACCTGATGCTCAACGGACTGGCGAGAAGACCCGCATCTACTCTCGCTGCTTTTTTCCAGTTTATTCTCAACTCTGAATTCTTAAATCCTTGGTTTAAAGTGCGTTTCATTAATCTTATCTTCCTTTTTGATCACGTCAAAATAACATGTAGACCTGTCAAGTGTTTTCTTGACAAAATATCTTTCACTTTGAGATTGCTCAGTACCCCAGCCCATCCACCAGGTGTGTTTCTAGGTTTCTCCATAGCATTTTACGACTTCACCTGCAGGTCTGGCGTGAGCTAAGAATTTTTTTTAACATATGCCCTTTTTGATGTCAGAGATTACCTCCGAAGTGTTCGTAGATTTATGTGCTTTATAAACAGGGGCAGGAATTTCGTAATCAACCACCTGTTTATAGCCTGTTAGCTCATGCGTAGAATAGCTTGTTTTAGTTCACTGTCCTTTGCTGCTTATTCACTCGTGGAGTGATTGTTTGGTAGTTTGTTAATAGTACAACCTTAATACTACAACTACCGGAAATTAAACATTCTGTAATTCTTCATAATCGTAGTCTGCCTTTTCTTTAGTTAAAGAATTTTAGAAAAGTATTGTGTAGAAAAATGTAAATTATTTTTTAAAAAATCAGTAATTTAAACCTTTTGTCTTTCCAGAATGCTTTAAAACAACAAACTGATCGAATAGATCAATTAGATCAATACGCCAAACTCTTAGAGGAAGTTGAACACTGGTTAAGTTCGAAGAAAGATATAAACAATCTAGATCATAAAACATTATCAGACGAAATTGAAAAACGGGAATCTATTCTATTAAATCTAAACGAATCATTAGAAAACTTAAAAGAATACGATGATGTAAAAGACTTTGCCAAAATTCTGTCAGAAAAAATTCTTATTATTTTAAGATTAATAAGAGAACAACGAATAATTACTACAACGATAACAGAATACAAAACTGAAACAACGCAAACTTCAAATGATATTGAAACACAAACAACAGATAGTCTTGAAATTAGAGAAATTCCTCAACAATTAGAACAACCACCAAAAATAATCGATGTTGGAGAAGAACAAATAAAACCATTACCAACATACATAGAATCTGTAGAAACAACGATTGAAAAAGAAAACTTGAGCATCGATAATCAAACACCACAAATTTTAAAGGATATATCAATAAAAAAAATGTTATCTTCAGAAGGTAATGAAACAATTCAAATTGATTCTTCACAATGTCCACTATCAGATGATAACAATGACATATTTGTTGAAGCAACATATAAACGCGATCACCCAAAGTCTGAAAAATTATCATCCGAATTGGTGTTGAAAAATATTCCACATTCGTTTGAAACTACTTTTGTTGAACCTAATGAAACTACCACCGAAGTAATAATAGATCCTGATGGATCAAAACGTATTATCGTTAAGAGAATAACACGCACAAGAACACAAACTGTTCACAGTACAGTTGTACCGGGTGAAGAATCAACAATAACAACAGCTCCATTTTTACTAGCTGGTTTGCCGGTTTCACAAGGCGATATAGCAATAATAAACGAAGATGATACCGTTCAAGTTCAAGGTCCAAATTCACTGATGCCTAGTGGTCCCTCTGTACGTGCTGTTGTTGAACAAGTTACTAGAAGAGTTATTACTAGAACTCGTCATATTATTAAGCGAATTATCATCATAGACGGAAAAGAACATGTTATTGAAGAAGTTGTTGATGGACCGGAAGAAGTTGAGGTCAATGATGATTATATTCCAAAACTGAATGTTAAATTAACACAGCAAGATGTTCCACACGAGACCTCGGAGGTTTGTATTGAAGAAGTTCCGGATACAGTGACAACCGTTATCCGAAAAATTGAATACAGTGAAACTGGACCAGAAACGTTTGTTATTGAATCAGATACAAAAGAAGTTTTTGAAGAGCAACCTGCATTGCCGGTGAATGAAATAGTGAGTATAGAAAAACAACAAGTAGATGTTCCAAAAGAACCAGAAATCACAGAACAAATTGAAATGAAAGATGAGCTTCCAATACAGACATTAGTAGCAGAAATGGAAGTAGAAATAGTTACACAAGTAGAAGAAAACCAACAAGAAATAGAAGAAATTGATGTTAAACCAACGTCTTCTAATGAAGACAGTTTAAAAGAAGATTTTAATGTTCAGGTATTTGAATCTGAAACCGCACCAGTAGAATTTGTTATTATTAATAAAAGCATATCACCTGTATTTGATATAATTGATAAATCTACAATTCCAGAATTAGAAGAAGAAATAGTTGTTAAAGATATTGACCAAATTTGGCCAAATGTTTCTAACGTAGTCGACGACGATGAAGAATTAAATGTCGTTGTTAAAAAAATAGCCATAGACTTTGAGCCAGTAATTGATATAAGCGACAAAACAATAACACCTGAGGATTATACAGATATCCAAGAAATATGGCCTAAAAATGAAACTGAATTTGTAATCGAAAAATATAATTTTGAATCGGAACCTACTTCACCACAAGCTGAAAATGAAGTAATAGAAATTGTGGAGGTAAAAGAAGTGCCTAAAATTGAAGATGAGACAAATGTAATTTTATTAAAAGAGGATATTGTACCACTCCAAGCTCCTGTACAAGCAACATTAGAAATAACTAAATCTGAAATTTCGGGCATTGCCGAGGCTACTGTTTCATTAGAGGAAACTTCTATTTTCGTAACAGTTCCAGATCCAGTTGAATCAGATTCAAACTTAAAAGAAGAAATACAAATACAGGACCTTGATGTCAGACCGAATATTCTAAATACCACGGATGTTCGACAAGTTACTCAATTATTTATCGAAAATGAGTTTTATGAACAACCACGAAAACAAAATATTACTCTATCAACATCTTCATTGGATGGTTCTGAACTATCTGTTGCTATGAGTATCGATAATGCTGAAGCAACGAAAGTTAACGTTAATATAGTAGAAGAAATAACACAACAGTCTGAAGAAATTAAACCACAATTAGTAGAAACACCAAAATCATTAGAAAATGAACCACTGGTAAGTACACCTTTAGAGCCAGAACCACTCGAAATTGAAATACAAGAGCCAGAAATAAAAGAAATTGTCTCATTGGAACCGGAACCAAAACAACAAGAGCCACAAGAAATTGTAGTACCAGAACCTGAACCACAAAAAGAACAACTTGAAACAGAAAGGATTGTAATCCCGGAAACAGATGAAGAATTAGTTGAAGTGCAAATAGTAGAAAAAGAACCTAAAACCGTTGAAATAGAAGAACCTGAACCAGAAAAAATAATTGAATCTAAACTTGACACACCTAGCGATAAATCTGAAGAAATATCCATCGAAACTGAACCCAAACAAGTTACTCTGTCAATCACTAAAATAACGATTGACTCGACTCTATCTGACAAATCTCTTGAACTTGGGGATACCGGTTATGAAGCGGAAGATAAAACTCTTGTTGATGATTCAAATAATAAAACTGAAAAACAACACAAATATAAAAAGAAACGAAAACATAAAATTAAATTAAAAGATGAGGAACTGGAAGAAAATTTAAAAACTGAAGTACCAGAAACAACATCTGCTGAAGATGAGCAATCTATTGCATCTTCTCTAGAAATTGAAAAATCGATATTGCCTGCCGTTGAAGGAAATAAGCCAGACGAAGAATTAAAGTCAACTGAACCAATTGGAATACATATAGAAGAAGACCGAAGTATTTCCGAACAAGATGAATCTTACAAAACGTTAAAGTCGCCCTGTTCCGATGAGCAAGATTCCATAATAAAAATTGTTGAAGAATCGATTGTTGATTTTCTCCCAGAAAATTTGATCCCTGTCGGCAAAGAAATTATTTTTACAACACCCATAGAAGAAGAAGTTTACATAAGCGAGATGGAACAACAAACATCACCCGTCGCTTCAATAGAACTCTCAACACCTGTCGCTTCATTGGAACCATCGAACATTGAACAAAAAGTGCTAGAAACTCGTTCAATTCAAACTTCTCCAACACATGTTGTACGAGAGGAAAAAACTGTTTCACTTCAAACCTCTTTTGACACATCAAATGAACCAAAACAGGATCTTGTTGAACAAGAAATGCAAACAACTAACGTAGATTTAACCGAGGTTGAAACTCAAACTTTAACTCCAGAATTGAAGGAATTTACCACTTCAGAAGTCCAAACATTAGTCGTTGATAATTTACCAGAATCTGAAAAGCCTGAAACATATGATAGTTCAATTCAAACCGTGGAAGAATTTAATGAAAAATGTGATTGTAAAGATGGGGACACTCCAATTCAACCAGTAACAGATGATAATCTAAGGGAAGAAATTAGAACTCTTGAGTCTCAGTTTATTGTAAGTAATGTGATTGATAATATTTTAGTACAGATTCCGGAAAAAGAACCTATTGTAACATTTGAAACCAGCTCGAATACGGAAAATATTGTTACTAAGGATTCTTCTACGTCGCCTGTTCAATCATTAATTCCAACTGAAATTGTGGAGATCCCAGAAATTGTTGAACAAGAACCAGTAAAATTGGAAGCTCCTACTAAAAAGGAAAAGAAAAAGAAATCGAAGAAACATAAATCCCAACCTTTTGATATTGTAGTTGAAACAACGATTGAAGTTTTACCCGAACATTTAGAGCATGAAAAACTTGTCAAATCACATAAGGATACAAAGCCTAAGTCGGATTATGAAGTCAATCAATCGTTTATCATTAACGAGTCAGGCCCAAGCACGAAGACGATCACAACTGATTTTCTTCAAAGTGAACGAATGGCAACTCCTTTCAAGGTTGACGTAGAAGTTAACATAGACGATAGAAATAATTTTTCAATTCGTGAATCAGATACAATGGAAAATGTTGACAAAAACATTGTGTCAATAGTACCAAAAATTATCGATGCTGATTCGGACACAAAAGAATTTTCAAGTTTCAATCTTCCTGATTGTATAACGGACAATCAATCAATCGGCACATACTACTACTTAACCGAAAATGATTCGTATGATGATTATGAAAATATAATTTTACCGAAATTATCTGAGGATTTAGCTGAACTAAAAAATGCACAAAATAAAAATGTTGATGTGCGAAGAACCGTTATAACAATAACCGAAACAATCACAATATGGTTAACTGTGATAAGAAAGAAAATTTATATCAACTATGCTAAATCGAAAGAAAATGCCGTCGATAGTATAGATGAACTTAAGAATATACAAAATGAACTTCTATCGATAAAAAATGTAATTACTGATGTGGAACAGTTAGCTCCAGGAAATGATTCCATAGATAACTTACTACATTTTATTACTTCCTTGGAAACCACACTCAACGAAAACAATACCGATTATAGTGATAGAATGAAACTTTATAATGAATTTGAACAACAGTTAAATAGATTGCGACAAAATATCGAAAGTATCAATCATAAATATGAAACAGGAATCGCTCAAGATACCTCAATAGAAACAAAACTGAATTTACTTGACGATCTAGAAACATTAAATTTAATTAACAGAGAACAAGCAGAACATCTTTTCAAAATCTCACTACCAGAACTTCTTGAGAAATTCCCAGAGAAAGAATATTTAATCGAAAAATTGTATAATTATCGTAATAATATTAGTGTTATTTCCAATAATATTTTATTAGAACGAAATCGATTACTACAATTATCATCGCTTGCTCTTGAATACGAACAAACGTTAATGGACTTTAAACAAATAACTTTGATCGCTGACTCCTATATCGATGGTACAATTTATGCAACATCTTTAGAAAATCTTCAACAAGAAATGCAAAGACATCGTAAATTTTTTGTCAATTTAAGTCATTGTCGTGCAATTCTTGAATCTCTTGAAAAAAATTTAGATCCAGATACTCGAGAAAAAGATTTTAATTTACATCAAACGTTACATATACGTGCAACTGATATTCTAGAAAAAGCATCTGAAAGGTCACAAAAACTGGCATTGGCTGCTTCAAGATGGACTGTTTTTGAAAAAGGAATGAAAGATGAAAAACAATGGCTGCAAGTAGCACATCAACGAGTTCCAGATCTTTCATCGGTAACATCTGCGGATTATGATCAATATTTAACTCTATATCAATCGTTAAAGACTGACATGGCACAACATCATGCGAAAATGCTACAACTTTCAAATTTTGCCAAAAATTTACAAGGTTTGGTATCCGCTCCTAAACTAGAAGAAGAAAGTAATGACAATTTAATGATCTTAATAAAACTCAGGGAAGAAGTGAATTTATATTTAAGATACCTAAATGCATTCAAGGAATCATGGGCCACGTATGAACGGTATTCAGATAAGCATGAAAATTGTATTAAAGAAATCGAATATTATTTAAAATCAATTGATACTGATAACCTCTACAACATGCCTATTAAAAATATGTGCGAATTCTGGGAGATTAAAGCACAATATGAAGTTCATAAAAATATTCGTAAAGATGTTCACAAAGAATTTGATAAAGCAATTAAAATAATTCCGGTTGCTGATGAAATAATTCAAAGACAATTTTTAAGTCAACTCGATGAGCGATGGTTACGAATCACAGAGAAAATCGATGTTTTACAAAACTCATTTATTCAAACTATATCAGCACCAGGGGTTCCTATAAGCGAACAATTATTACTTGTGGAAAAAGAAATTGAAGAACTTCATCATACAATCACAGGAGTTAAAGGAATTATAAAAAAACAAGAAGATTTAAATTTATATATTGAAAAGTTCCAAGTTTATAATAGCCAATTGGTAATGATTGGAAATGAATTAAGTCGAATTTCAATGACGCCAAACGAAGATTCTGAAAAAATTGGAGAGCTTTTCAGCCTTTCGTATAGTGTTTCATCTATGATCGCCGAAGAATTGGAAAATGCGTCGGTATTACGGGAACAAATTCGTACGATACAAAACGGGATTAATCGTATCCGTAAGAAACAAATCGCTACATCTGCGGTTTTGGATCAATGCGAGACAGCTGAATCACAAGGAAGTGATGCAATTGAAAAGGCCGTTTCAGATTGTCATCTTACTAGTCAAGATTTAATTCAACAGTGGCAAGAAATTATGGAATTACGCCAACTTTTACACTCCCTTCCAATGAGATTACGGATGTCAGTATCCCCAATTAAATTGGAACGTGAAATTTCACAACTCCAAGACGATCATTTAGTCCTTGAATCACGTTGCAATAATATCATGGATATGCTTCACAAACGAATGGCTATTTGGCGAAAATTTGAACGACAACTTGAGATTGTTCAACAATCAGTTCAAGAAACAGAATTCATGATCGATCTTCTCACCGTGCATGGGCAAATTGATTATGATAGATTGGTAAAAAGTACACACCGTTTAGAGGTAATAAATTGTTTCTATCTATTTTGTTTTTGTTACTTTCAAAACAGTTAACCTATTTTATTTGAAACTTTTTACATGTACAAGTACAAACTATTATTTATTTTCAAATAAATTAGGGAAATAAATTGTTCTAATGTTTAGTCTAGTTTTCGAATTCAATAGAAACAGAACAATATAATTTCTAATCTATTTTTTGTTGTTATTTTATTTATTCTATTCCATATAAAGGAACTATCTGGAGATTTTACTGATAGGGAATCGTTGTTAAATGAATTACGAATTTGTGCTGCACCTTTATTAGAAACAAGTAATCCAGCTGTTTCGACACAAATTGAAGCAGCAATCGATGAGGTTGTTGCTGCATGGAATGAAACTTGTGAGAATTTAAGAGAACTGTATACAAAATATCAAAAAGCTGTTAAATTATGGCAAACATACGGTGAAGCAAGCACTTCAATTAAAACTTGGTTAGATGAACAAATGTGTGAACTGGATAATTTTAATCCAAAGCTAGATCAAATAAAAGTAAGATATGGAAATTATTTATTAATATTTCAAATGTTTCATTATTTTGATTTCATTTCGGCAGGCATATGAGGAACAGTGTCAATTTTATAAACAAAAAATTGAAGATTTGGTTGGCATCGTTGATCAAATCGCAGTAGATGTTGGGTTAAACAGTTCGGATATATTGCAAGATGAAATAAATTCGTTAGCGACACGTCTTGATGATGTCCATCAATCGATAACGACTTTGGCTGATGTAGCTGAAAAACAATCAAAATATGAAAATGAGTTTAAGTCAAATATATTAGAAGCAAAGACACAAGTTAGTGATGTACAGCAGGTTAGTTGGAAATCTTCTTATATTTTTTATTTATTGATTATACAATGATTTTATTTGGTTGTTTGTGAGAAGTTTTTGTATTGCGTGATTATTCTAGATTTTGAAGTTTTTGTTTCGTGTTGATTTGAAAAATTAAGTTCGTTCATGTTTTAACATATATTTTTAGTAAGTTATTATTTAATTATCTTTGAAATTTCATTATTTTGAATAAAATATATGTTGTGTTATCTCTCTTGAAGTATTTGAAGGTGTTGTTGATTTATGGAAAATAGCTTTTATTTAATCCACGGGACTCACCGTATCATTTTTCCTTAAGTCGCTAAGTCAAGGTTCTTTTGATTGTGGACTTTCAAAACTTACACTTCGCACTATAATGAAAAATGTGTTTTTTCTTTTTTGTAAAATATAAAATTTTGTGTAACATGAATTACAATTTGTGACAGATCAACAAATTTTTGTTTACTCCTTTATGAAAGTCACTGCAATCGAGTTTTTGAAAGAAGAGCATCACTACTTAAGAAACAAATTCGTCCATTTGATTGAACTTCATATTCGTAATTTCGACTTCAGCTCAACAAAATTCGGTCGTGGTCCACCAAACATATAATCTTAAAACAAAGAGGAAGCAAACTAAACAGTATGATGGCATTCTTTTTGATAAAACTTGTTTGGAGCTTTGCATATAATTTAGTATTTGCTATTTAAAACCGACAAAGGTGACCAGTGGCCTCTAAATATCTAGCCTACTTCATGAAGGACAGTGGAGTTCAGAATTGTCTGTACAGGTACATTAGCTAGGGTATCAACCCCACGGGCGAAGATTATTGTATTTTATACGCTAACCGTAGCACAAAGGAATTCTACAAGTTGATGCATTTTAAAATTCAGGAAAATGAGCTATCACTAAATCGTCCCGAATGACATATAAACCAAAACCTGAACCCTACTCAAGTTTGAGTTTAATCAATAGACAAGTCCAGGAAAAGTAACACATTTGGTAGATATTGTTGTTTTGTATGGACCTTGCGATTTTGAATAATTTTGGTTACATAGATATCCAGAGCTTCACACTTACAAATTTTTTTTAATTTTTTTTGGACAAAGTTTCGACACAAACTTGCAACATAGGCAAGCCGCAAGGGGTTCGCTTATACCTTTTAAAATCCAAGAAAATTAGTTGTCACAAATTTTGGCAAATGTCATTGTGCATACTTCACCACTAAATGTGACTAATAATCTTTGGAAGTCGATTTGTCATCAAATGAAGTTAACTAACAATATATTGTAACTATAATTATAAATGAACAATATAGATATAATTTAGGTTATGTATTTCTTGAACGACTATCTTTATTAATTGATTTGAATTTATGTAATTTGTTTTATTTGTGTGTCATATGCTTCAAACTAAATACAATAAAAAGTTTATTTTATTTCAATTATATAAAATAATGATAAATCTTACTTTATCGTTTTTTACTATTTTTATTTAAAAATTTAATTCACAAATAATTTTTCCACTATTTTAGCAATTATCTTTAAATTTGTTTTATTTTTATAGAAATGACACTAAATAATGTGAGCCATCAAAAAATAATGAACTAAATAAACCCATGAAGTTATTGAACTAAATATACCCTATATCAGCAAATAAATATACATATAATTATTAAGTCCGTCCATATTTCAAATTTCCTTATTTCTAACATCTGTTCACCCTGGTATGTCGACATTGGTCTACACATTTTTCTGTAAGACGTCTAATACTGCAATTTTCGTAGCTGTCCCGGTTTGGTTTCATTGACTCCCCAATGGGTTTTGTTCGACGAGTTAATGTCGGTGCATATTCAGACACCCATCGTTTCCAAAAGAACTCGCCAATCTTTTGTAATATTTTCCAGCTGTCGCGAAGCAACAAGACGCGATCTGATAACAATCTTGCGGACTTGGCACCTAACGACGAGCCCAATAAAAAATGTTTGGGGGTGAGAGCTTCAAGATTTTCCGGTCTCACCAGCATGTATATTAATGGTCACGAATTCACTATCATTTCGACTTGAATTAAACACCAACGCAGCAGCTCATCATTTGGTATTCGCTATGGTAGCACCTTCTCTAAATTTGATTTAATTGAACGTTCGAGTCGCTCCCAAGCACCACCTTGATGCGGTGATAACGGTGAATTGAATTTCCATTTGATATATAAGAATTGTTGACGTAACTTTTCTTCTTTTATCTCTGCCATTGCTTTACGTAGTCGTGTTCAGCTCCATGGAAATTTGAACCATTATCACAACGAATTGCGAAAGGAACACCACTTCGCGCCATGAAACCATGTAGACACAATATGAACGAATCTGTCGAAAGAGTATAAGCGATTTAAGCTCTATAAGATTTTTCAAGACCACGTTCAACTAAAACTTCAATCGGACCAAAGAAATCCACATAAGCTACCGAGTTGTTGGTAAATCTCCCGTTTTTTGGGGAACACGGTTTTGTAAAGTCATTTTTGCATTGTTGGCAATTTGATCTCACTGAATTTAATATCATTTGCAGTTGGGTGATCTCGAATTTTTTACGCTCCTCATTGACGACGATCTCAGAGTTTTGATGCAAGTACTTCTCATGGAAGTCATTTAAAATTAAAAATGTAATTCGATTTTCTCGAGTTAGAATGATTGGACGTTTTTGAAATTCGTCGATTCCTCTCATCGCATTAATTCGGCCACGAAAAGTAGTAACTGCATCTCCTTATCATAATAAGATGATAGTTGCCTTAATAGTTTATTTGGATCATCTCGGAACTGCATGATTTCAGAACTGAAATGATCACACGGAACAAATAAATTTCTGATTGAACGATCTCACGATACAACAAAGCTTTACCACCAACCTTTGGCTTATTTTTCGATTTTGCTATTTTGACAATATTGATGAATCCACGCATTGACATGGGACAAGCGCGAATTCAGAATACTTATTAGCATAAACCGGCACTTTGAAATTATCGTCACCTACATTTTCATGGCATGCTGGACTTTACGTTCTTCATCGGTCTGTAACTAGTCATTCTACGCACCAACCGACAATTCTACTTCATATTTAGACAGAAACTCTGGACCTTTAAACCGTCTTGAGTATGATGGAGTTTGTGTTCATTTGGTTGCATCATCCGCCACATTGTCGTTAGTAGGAATTTATTTCCAGTCAACCTCAACCGATGTTTTGGTTAGAATTTCTCCAACACGAAATGATACAAATTAACAATAATTCGCCGGATCCGCGTGAAGCGACTTGAGTAAGATTTGAGAAGTCGACCAGTAGAAGGTTTGGTCAATGTTGACTGGTTGGAATACCGAGTTCTGAAAACGGCTGCTTGCAATTCACAACGTGGAATGCTAATTGGGTTGATAGGAGCATCTTTTGATTTCGTACCAATTAGTGTCACCGTATGAATCTTCCACTCCTAAATACGCAACAGTGGAAAATGCTGTTTCACTTGCATCACAAAATATGTATAATTGAGTGGACGCGTCTTGACCACCCGAAATTTTTGACGAGAAACATCGAATTGGATGTTTAGCAGTTGGTCAAGTTAACTAGTCCAAGTGTTCTATTTTCTATTTTGAGCATGATTGATTGGCTCGTTCCATTCGATGTGACTTTTTCAATTTTCTTGAAGCAAAATTTTCGGGTACACGAGGAAAAAAGCAATTAATCCGAGTGGATCATAAACTGACATCAAAATTCATAACACCTCACGCTTTGGTGCCTTTCGGTTACCATTAAAAATGTCCTTTGGAAATTTCTCGTAATTCACAAAGAACGTAAATTTATCAAGATTTGGTAGCCACCACATTCCCAACATTTTTTCCATATATGGACCGTCTTCGACATTCAAATTTCGTAGCGGTTAGTGCGACGATTATCTGAGCGAGTCCAAAACAATCTTTGGATTTAAATTCCAATTGCGCATAGCAAAATTTGCTTGTTAGTTAATCCATTTGACTTCATATGCCTCCGATCGTGCTTCATCTTTCGTCGAAAAGCTATCCAAATAATTGTCAATATAATGTCGTTCGATTATAGCCTTGACAGCATGAGGATTTTGGACAGATGGAGAGCACGCAACATCAAATTTCATGACATTCATTTAGTAGTCGTCGGGATTTTTGGTTGAATCACCTTTATTAAAAACGTTGACATTCACGATCATATGGAGTAATCACAACTTGATGGTACATTTCGCGATTGTCCCCGGCAAAAGCTAACTCTACGACTCAAAAATTGTACAACACGGTGTACAATAAGCACAATGTAGCGGGACCCTTTAACAAAACGGAATTAAGCGATATTCCACCAACCTTTGCCGCGGCGTCGTAGACAAGACGAAATTTGCCAGGTTTATTTGCATTGTTTACCGGAAAAATTGGTAAGTAACACGTCTGATTAGCACGAATGAATTCGTTTTCGTTCGAAATAATGTAATTTTTTTTTAATATTTGCGGCGAAGATTTCGTCGCGGCTCATCTTTTGTTCCACTGTAAACTGAGTGCCATAAAGTAACTGTGGGACAAATTGATTTTGTTGAAATAGTTTAATTATTTGAATACTGTTTGGCTCACCCTTTTAGTCCGCTTTCTTTAGATAATCTGCTAATAGGCGATATTAATTTT
Source organism: Diogma glabrata (assembly GCA_963693315.1). Taxonomy (NCBI): domain Eukaryota; kingdom Metazoa; phylum Arthropoda; class Insecta; order Diptera; family Cylindrotomidae; genus Diogma; species Diogma glabrata. Next base: position 96,270,219 of record OY856186.1, read on the forward strand.
TCTCGTTCCTATCAGAAGTTTTTGTATTCCATTATTATGTAACCGGGCTTATCACAAACCAAACATCTAATTCAATTGTCAACGCATAAGCGTTTTTTTTTCTTAAAACTTTCAATATCGAACTCTGCTTCCTTTCGATTGATTATACCCTTTTGGTATCGGTTCTTCAACTTACGTCGTATATTGCTTGCTTCATGTCTTTACCGTTATTTGCAGCTTAAAGCCTTCATAATTTTCTTGTAACCTCTTCGATATTACATTGGAACTGCTTGAATTGTGTGAACTTTAACACTTAAAATTGTCACCTTTTGTAAACATTTCTTGTCGATATGTTGATTGATATTCGTACGTATTTCAATTTTTACCAGCATTATTTCTGTATTTGTTTGTGGTACCTGTGGTTCCAATCACAAAAGCTTTATTGTAATTAGTGAGGGATGGGTGTATGAACTCACGAAAATAATTTAACTTTTTAAATTTTTTCCGATATTTAGGACTTACGTATTAAAGTAAAGACAATTTTTTAGTTTTATTTTATAAGCTGACATAGCGTAACCTTTACTTTCTAAAACCTAACTACTTTTATTTTTTATTTTCTTACAGGCTGTTTCAAATTTAGGTAACAATAGTTCTTCTGAAGAACAAGTTCAAGCCCTACGTTATCATTTATTATCTTTAGTAAAAACTGAAGTGAAATTAAAAAATATCAAAGAAAATTCAATCAACCATACAGTACCTGTCGATGCATCAGTTGTAGAAGTATTACAACTATGGCAACGATTGTTTAAAGATATTTTCCAACAATACCATAGAGTATCAACACAACTAGTCAAAAACCATAATAGCTCAACGGCATTAAAATTATGGAAAGAATATTTACTACATATTCAACCATTCCTATCCGACAACATTCCAGAAGATTATTCTAGTCTTAAAGAACATTTATTCTTATGCGAAATTCATAAAAATCTATTAGGTAGTCAACAGGATGCATTTTCAAAGCTTGATGGAAAAGATTTTATGTACGAACATGAAATTAAAGATGAGTTTACGTATCTAAATGCTTTACATAAAGAAACTTTATCGAAAATCATTCAAAGACAACACGATATAGAAATATATCTGTCCATTTGGTTTGTATATCAAAATCGAAATAAAGATATTCTGGAACAGCTCCAAGCGATTGAAAAAGAACGATATCGATTACAATTACGTTATCTTCATTTGAAATCAGTACCACGAACCCAATTAAAAATTGAAGATTTACTAATTAAAATAAATAAATTAGATCAAAAAGTGGAAGAATTTGGAAAACAGAATGAAGAAAAAATCTTAAAAATATGTGATACAAATGTTTCAACATCAATTCGAATGGAACACAATACAATCGAACAAAGGTTATCAAACTTACGGGCGTCTCTGGAAACCTGGTTGGACTTTTTAGTAAAAATTATTCAATTAGAAAGCGATTATGAGAAAGAAGTCAAAAATACGCAACACATTTTTAACGACGTACAAAATGCTATTAAAACCAATACTCATGACCTTATATATAATCCAAAAGCAATGGAGAATGTTATGCAATCATTACTGTTAGAAAAAGAGAAGTTAAATAATTTAAACCAAACATTGGAATATCTTGAAGATATTCATAATAACATTAAACAATATATTAGTCCATCTGATGTAAAGATAATTAAGCAAACTATATGGTTACTATCCGAACAAAAATTAGATTTAGAACAACAAATAGTTGGTTTGATTAATCAAATCGACGAGAAACTATCAAAGTATGAAGAATTTATGACACGATATACTCGTCTGAATGAATGGTTAGATGATATTGAAAAACGGGTTACTCAGAAATTCTTGCTAAATTCACAAGATCCTGAAGATATTTTGTATTACCTGGATAGTGTTATTCAGTCCGAAATTAGTTTGAAAGAAAATGAAAAGGGTTGGATTTTAACAACAGGCGATGAATTAATATCAAATATATTATACGATGAAAATATGCAAAATAATATTCAAATGAAAATCGAATTGATCGTTGAACGATGGAAACGAATAATCTATTTCATTTTATCCCGTTCAAGTAAGATAAGAAAAATGCTACTGACAATAACTCAGTTAGAAACTAGAATCACAAAACTTCGTGCTTGGTTGTATAAAATAGAATATGATCTTACAAAACCACTTGTTTTCGAAGATGCCTCACCTGAAAATATTGAAAAACAGTTGGGTAATCATGAAGTGTTACAAAAATCTATTGAATCTGAAAGCGGTAATGTAGGCGAAGTACTAAACTTATGTGAAATGTTAATATCTGATATTGATAATTGTAAAATAAATCTAAATATAACATCAATTACTTCCGCTATTGATTCATTAGAAAGCCGTTGGAAGGCGGTTTGTGAGATCTCTTCACAAAGAAAACAAAAAATATTATTCATTTGGAACACGATTCAAGATTTAACAAATTCCTTAGTACAAAATCGAAACTGGTTAATTGAACGGGATAACAATTTAATAAAATTAGAAAAAAGTGTTATTTCCACTAAAAAATCTGATATCAAAGAACAAATCAATAATGTTGAAACCGAAATCAATGAAATACAATCACATTCCTTACTTTTAATTATTTTTGAACATAACTATGCAACTTTTGTAAAAACAAACGGGCTCAATATAGATAAATTTAAAGAGTTACAAAATCTTAAAGAATCACTTTCAAAATGGCATAATTTGATGCCAAGATCACTCAGGTTACTAGATGATTATAATAAAATTTTATTCGCATACAAAGAATTTTTAGCATCTCATGAAAATGTTATTCTAAAACTAACGCAATTTGATATTCAGTTAACGAATATTGAACATGTACCAAGTGATAGCAGTAATATTAGGATCGAAGCTGAAATTAAAAATTTCGATAAAGAAATGAAATTATTTGGTGATTTTTTGGAACATACTGATGAACTAGGAAATACTGTTTTAAGAACATCAATTGAAGATGACGTAACTTTAGTAACGATACTGATGAATGAATATCAAACCTTATGGAAAGACATACAAACAAGATTATCGAATATCAAACAAAAATACACATTAGAAACTGATCTTGATCAAGTCGATGAAAGTGTTCAGGTTGAAACATTACGTTTTGAACAAGATGAAGCTGTTCAAGTAAATACATTAAATAAATTAACATATATAACACAAAAAGACGCTTATTTATATGAATTAAATTCTGCATTAGCGGAATGTCAAACAAATATTAATGAATTCGAAGAAAAGATTAAAAATCCAGCAACCAAAGTTAAATCACAAAATATTGTGAAAATGATGTCAGCATGTCATTCTTCGGTAGAACTAATACAGCATTTAAGTAATTTATTAGTAACCGAATGTCAATGCACAAATGAAGAAGCACAAGTAGATGAGGTTGAGGAGCAATATAATCGTTTTGAGAGTTTAAGGAGTTTATATAAAGAAAAGGAACAACAATTACGAGAAATAAGGTTAGTTAGATTTTATTTTTATGTTAAATATTTTTTTGGGTTCTTTGGAAAGAATATCACGTCGAAAACATCGCAGCAAAAAAATAACACTATACGATAATATCACATCCAGAATCACACGCGACAAAAACTCACATGGTAAAAGTCCTCACGAAAAAACATCGCATCATAAAATCACATCTTAAAATCACCCTCGAAAAAATATCACATTCTTAAATCACACGCGAAAGAATATCATATCCTAAAATCACACGCGAAAAAAATATCACATCCTAAAATCGCACGCGAAAAATATCACATCCTTAAATAAAACGAAAAAAAATATCACATCTTAAAATCACTCTCGAAAAAATATCACATTCTTAAATCACACGTGAAAAATATCACATCTTAAAATCGCACGCGAAAAAATATCACATCCTAAAATCACACGCGAAAAATATCACATCCTAAAATCACACATGATAAAAGCCTACGCGAAAAAAAAATCGCATCCTCAAATCACACGCGAAAAAATATCACATTTTCCATAATAGTTTCATTTTCGTCTCAGGAAGCAGATCAAATTCAAAGTTTAACCAAAAAATGCATTAGCTTAAATTCCTTCCTAATGAAGATAGTCGCAAACTACTATAAAATACTTCGAACGAATATATCTGTCTTTTTATCATCTATTATCATTCTCAAACTCCAAGAAGTAAATATGTACCATTCACTTCAAACTCTGGAAAGCTGTCTAATTATTGAGAGCAATAGCAAAAATGGTTTTGTATGGGTCAAGAATAATACCCTAAAGAAAAATTCAATGGATGATGGATAACGTCCAAAATTTTAAAATTGGGATATGGTTCCAGAACAGGGCAAATTCATTTTTGACTATCCAACTCTTTCTTTGTGCACTAAACAAACCAATTAACTAACCATTTGCCGAGCAAACCAATTCATGTTCAACATCTAACGAATTGTGCCTTAGCCCATAACCTACAAATATCTAGTTGATTTCGAAATTTCCCAAGGCTGCTATTTTATTTAGAGTAATATCCATAATACAGTTTGTGAAAGTATCACGGTATATGAGTAGTCGGTTGAATGTGTATCATAAGTAGCGACCAACACTCTGCAAAACTTCTAAAAGCCCTCGTTCTTCTCATTTTAACTATTTTAACTTCGATTTTAGGTTAGTGATTGTATTGTATTGTACGTTGTATTTTGCAACAACTTTTTTCGTGTGGTGTATTTCTTCATTTCATCTGACTGTCACTTCTTCTGACTGTCGTTTGCTTTAGACCAACGACTTACTTTACGAGCCAAATGGCTGTAATTTTGAAATTTTTAATTTTCGTTCGATGTTGGTTTCGGTATTTTTGCCAACCGATTTAGGATGATTTCGATGTAGAATTTATATTCAAAGGTAATACCGTGATCATCTAGACTAAGAATGATTGGCAGTATAATCGTTTTTATGTATTTATTGGCAATTATTTTTTTGTAAAGTTCCTTGTTTTTGGCAACTATCCTCAAATATCGCAAGTTTTGGTTTAAAATAAAAATTTGAAAACATCTAGTTTATATAGATTTAAATTTAGATAATTCATCGTTTTGTTTTTCAATAAATATTAACAGGTCTGGACTTCCAGATTTTTATAAATGTCTACAGTAAGTTTTATTTTAAGACTAACCCAGACCTACATTTAATTGAATGACATCTCTACTCATATTATTTAATCGTATTATTTATTTTTAGTGACGACGCACGCCTAACATGTCCGTTATGCACTCAAAGAAATTGGCATCAAATTGACAACGATCTGTGGCGTTTAGAGCAATGGTTAAAAATAGCAGAGAGTACACAAAAGACACAAAATGTATCACCGGATAATATCGAACTTTTAGAAGATATTGTACAAGATCATCGAGAATTTTTACTTGATTTAGAAAGCCATAAAAATATTGTTTCATCGTTAAATGTCGTCGGTGATCATCTGGCAACTCACACTTTGGACACGGAAAAAGCAAAACAATTGACTGATCGCTTAGAAGAAGACAATATACGTTGGAGTAGAGTTTGTTCGAATGCTAATCAATGGCAAATACAATTACAAACCGCTTTAATGGAAAATAAAGAATTTCATCAAATTATTCAAGAGTTATGTGAATGGCTAGAAAAGACAGAGGTGCAAATTCGTGCAACTGAGCCAGTTGATTTAACATCCGAAATCACTGTAATTGAAAACAAATATCATAAATTCAAGAAACTTCATAGTGATTTAGAACGATGCGAACCAAGAGTTGTTAGTTTACAAGAAGCAGCAACATATTTATTAAAATCAGTAGAAAATAGTTCGAGTAATCCCAATCAAATTCATTTAAGGTAAATTTTATTATTTTTATTTATTAATTGTTTCTAATTTATTATGATTTTTTTTTTTGAAAAAAATAATAACGTATCATTATCAGTATCTTTTCCAACATTATTTCTAGACTCACGGATCTACGATTACGACTTCAATCATTACGACGACTTACTGGAGTTTATGTGATAAAGTTAGGCTCAGTCTTAGGATTTGATACCGCTAAAATAGGCCTACACCAAAGTGCTTCTAGTTCGAAAAAGGTTAGATATATCGATGTTAACACACGTAGTTTTCTAGAGAAATATTTTCGCTTTAATGCAATAAAAAATTCAATTTAGGCAATATTCTATGGTTGTGGTTTTTTCTTAATTCTCAAGTTTTTCTAGATCGTTTTTATTTTTTTATTAGAAGTAATTTGAAATTATTTTTTTTATTTATTTTATTAAACAGCTTTTGGAACAACCTGGAAATACAATCCAGTTATCATCACAGTCACAATCCGTAAAGTAAATATTTTTAATTTTTTTATTTGATTTGTAGAAATTTATAGAAATTTCTTGTAATTTTGAAAGTTAAGCGACATTTAATGAAATATTATATTCGTTCTTTTAATTTAAGTAAAGTTTAGGTATACACCGTAGTTTAATTCAAATAATATAGTAATTTTTGGTTTTTAGTTTCGAAATTAAAAGAACTGAAATAACATTAAATGTTAAATCTTTCAAAATTATGGTTATTATAGTTTTGAATATTAACGAATCTGTTTTGTCTTTTTTACTCAAGTCCCGAAAGCATTGCATCAATTCCCGAATCAGAGGAGGACATCAATACAACAATACTTGCACGAGGCTACCGTTTTCTCGGGCGTGTACTTCGAGCATCCCTACCTATACAAGCAGTCATGTTGCTCCTTTTAGGAGTTGCCACTTTGGTGCCCCACGCTGAAGATTATTCATGCATATTCACAAATAATTTTGCTCGTAGTTTAGAACCAATGCTTCGCTATCCAAATGGCCCTCCACCAACTTAACTTTTATAAATAACTAATATCTATTATAGTCATTATTAAATTCATAAATATAATAACAACTTGTAATTTGAAATATGAAAATAAATAAAAAATAAAAAAAACCGTTTGTTTATTTAGTTCAAATTATTCGAATAGTTTCTGGTGTGCCATATGTAAAATCGAGCTGGTTTTAATTTTTGATCAGTATGCCGTTGAAATGCGCTTAGAACAGGGAAGTTATAAAACGTTTAGGTTAAGCAAGGATTATTCTTCTTTACTTGTGGTTTTCTACTAGAATTTTATCCCAGTTAAGACTTACAACATAATATGAGTGCGGTGCGGCGCCATATAACATAGATTGTTTAAATTATATTTTTAATTGTAGTAAAGTGTGGTTGTCTGTGTTTCGTGTTTGTCTGTGTTTTTGTCTGTCTCCAGAGAAATTTACAACACGACGGGATCTGACATTGTCAGTAGAGGATCATTGACGGAATTTTAAAATTTCAGTTAGATTTTTTGATTAATATTTTAAATTCCTCAAGGGTTAACCTAATGTTGATAGTTATTTTAATTATTTTTTATTCAATTATCATTTTATACAATTATGTGCTTTGATCTATTTATTTTGCTAAACATAATTTTCATTAAATTGAAAAATGAAAAAATAATGTGACAAACAATAACATTTATATCAAGGTTATGCACGTTGAAATTCAACTGATTATCATGATGCAAGAAATACTGTCTATTACACTTAATCGCGACACATTGGGACTTGTGCAATTTGTCCCGATTAAGCGGCTGGCCCAATTATCCGAAGTTCCACAAAAATTATTTTAAAAAGTAAAAGAATTAGTAATTTTTAATGTATTTTATTTCATAAATTGCACAAAAATGGAAAAAAAATCTCAAAACTATACGTATCCATACATATGTATCAAAAAATTATATAAAATGGATGTATGTACCATGTACATTAATATTATTAATAATATTATTATATGTACACATATACATAACAAATATGTAATATTTATGTACATATATGTAATAACTCTACCGGCAGACGCCCACTCACATAGGGGCACAGGTTATTTTCAACTGCACCACACAGCTTGAAACCCCAAGGCTTCCACCAAATTGCTTACTTTCCGATCTCACAAATAAGTAAGCCAGCGTTGGTATCGCTGCCGGCAATCTAGCGTATGCCAGTACCAGATCCCATCGGGTAGGGAGCTCTTTAAGCAGGCTCACCTGCTCGGGTTCCCTTACGGGGGGGTAACCCATTCTACCTTAAAGACAACTGATAATGGTTCCACATAGCGGCCCTAGAGCCTCCCATATATCAGAATTTCTCCAACCACTACGAGTCCAACCTCAATGTAAAGCTGTGGCTAACATTGATGCTTTACCCCGTAGTACCCGAGAAAGCCGATCTGGTCACACTTTTGGCTTACGCCTCTCCTATTCACCAGTGAGCTGGTTCGACTGGATCGACCGGTTAGCTCAGGTACCCCGGGGGGCGCAAGTCCCCGTGTCAAGTGACCCCTGGGGTCTGGAACTGCTTACAAATGGAATAGTTGTTATGGGACCTAGGTCTAGACCTAGGTCTTAAAAGGTATTTATGTGTTGTTGTGACACAAATTGTAAACCCTATAACACAACACGTTTTATTCAAAAAAAAAAAATATATGTAATACATTCTGTTAGACAAATAAGGTTTAAACTTTAATTAAATTTTTTGAAGAAATTCGTCCAAAGAGGTTTTTCCTTTGGTTTTTGCTGGATTGTAGCTGAACAAAATCAGAGCAAATTTAATGCTGACATGGGACTCCCATCATTTCCATATTGCATTAAATAACGCTGTAATATGTCAACACATTAGCTCTTGGACTATGTTCAAAAGCGGGCTATACGAATTGTGGGTGATCGAGCTTTGACACCAAAACTTGATTCCATACAACATCGACGCACTGTTGCTGACCTCGTTGTTATTTACAAATATCGTCATCGGCAGTGCTCAGATGAAATCAGCGGCATCATGCCTCAAACTTATTCTTACCCCCGTTCCACTCGGCAATCGGCTACCGCAACCAAAGAAACGGTTGAGATCCCGCGCTCTTATACTGGCAGATCGCAGAAAAACTTCTTTGTCCGAACTGCATACAAATAGAATAGTTTGCCGGAACCCTTAGTCTCAGTGGCTTCAACCCGCAGAGGTTTAGAAAAGCGTTCATCAACACCTTAGAACGCCAGTTGTTGTGGGACCTAGGACTGGGCCTAGGTCTTAAAAGGTATTTATGTGTTGTTGTGACAAATATTTTAAACCCTATTACATAACACTTTTTATTTAAAAAAAAAAGTGAGTTTTGCCTCACGGTTAGTTACGACCACAGGTTCTTCATCATCACTGTCATCGGATTCCACCAATGTTTGATATTTTGATTTGATTGTTGCTACAGTTTCGTCCTCAAAATCCTCATTCTCATCATAACACAGTAAATTGTCGTCAATTGACGAAAATTCAATATCAATATCTGGTGAAATTTCATTTAATTCGTCGCTGAGCACACATTGCAGAGCACTCTCCATAGATTTTAAGCCGCAATAACCAAAACAATTTTGTATTGTGCTGGTTTTTATTGCTCGCCAACTGTCAGCTACAAACTGTATTACCTGTAAAATAGTTATTTTTCTACTGATTTCCCTCGCTGTTGACGTACATGTTAGTACATTTTCATCGATGGATTCCAATCTGTCATCGAACCGACGAAAAAATCATTCTTTTTCTTTTCTTTTTTTTTAATTATTTTTGTTTTATTTTTTAATTTTTTTCTATGTTTACTATGATTAGTATTTTTTTTTTTGTATGATCTGACCCGATTAAACGAAATATTGTCCCGAAAAAGCGAAGCAAATTTGTGTTATTTGCTTGGTTTTGTTTCCGTTCTTCAGGATTTGTCCCAATTAAACGGCTGTCCCGATTAACCGGTGTCCCAATTAAGCGGAATCAACTGTATTCTGATTTACGCCAAATATGATCATGGATTACAATTTTTTATAATACTACGGGAGATAGCATTGCATATGAAAATCATTTGATGACGACTGACTGTTATTTTAATTATAACAAATCACCTGCAGCTGATCATAAATCTGACGGCCAGGGTGATTACATACGTGATCTACTCGCATAAATGTATCAAAATACAATATGGTCAAGCAAGTCATTTGATGTCAGATAAAATTCATACAAATGACTAAAATTCATAAAAATACCAGTAAAAGTAAAAAAGCAACAAACAGCAATGTATGACCGCTAGTTGATCTAATAAACATACATATTTATGTATAAAGGTTGAGTATATAGCTGAATTTCTATGATTTATTGCTGCGTCGTGAATTATTCATTGATGATAATCAGATGTCTATGTATCATTACTTCCAGCACTATATTTTTCGGGATTTAATTCCAATCGTATCAGGATCGAGAAGATTCTTTAATATCAATATAATTTTTGTTGATTCTCAACGGTTTGTTAAATAAAAAACAATTTTTGTTAAATAAGCGGATAGTTTTGACATCTACTGTATTTGAGGTTCAAATTTTATTTCACATTTAATATTTATGTACTTTGCAATGTATTATAAGTTATCTTTAATTTTTGAAATAATTGAATGAATAATAATAAAACAAAACACATTTAGGAAACATTTTTATGTACTACTAGAATGAAAAAAATAATGTGTTAACATTTTTTAGTACTGTCAGAATTGTTCCTAGGCGTTAACAACATGTATTCAAAAATGTATTAAGGCTGGTCGCCACCAATACTTTATTATAATTTTAAGGGTAGTTCGCCACAAACACTCCCCCCCCCCAGTATCATCGAAGATGAGACGAAATAGAAAATTAGTGTGCTACAGCAGGAAGGAAGCCATTAGGGGTACGAGTGGTTCTGCCTGCTCGCGTAGTTGTAGATGCAGGATGGAATATATGTTGTTGAGGAATGGGGTCAAATCTAACCCTTTTGGTAGATACAGCTGCTTTAGCGTCGCGTTTTTTTGTTTCTGTGGAGGTAGAAGGAGAAGACTGGAATGTGTCCGAAGGAGTAGAATGGACGTTATCTGTAGAAGACGAAGTTTCATCTGCGCGACTGAGATCAGTTCTCAAAGTAGGTGAGTTTTGAGTTAAATCATCTTCAGATTGTTCCCTAAAGCAAGGTTTTAATCTGTCGATTGAAACTCGAATGTGTTGACCTTTACGGTCAATAACGAAATTTTTATCATCGCGACTGATGACTTTGAAAGGACCTTCGTATGGCGGTTGTAATGCTTTACGTACTAAATCCGTACGTAAGAAGACATGCGAACAAGACTGGAGATTTTTGGAGATGAAAACTTTAGGAGAAGTGTGTCTTGATGCAATGGCGGGACGAAGGTGATCAAAATGTTGTTTCAATTGTGAAACAAAATCAGATTGAGGAGTGGAGTTAGAATTTTGGCTAAAAAATTCTCCAGGAAGACGTATGTTAGTACCGTATACGAGCTCAGCCGATGAAGATTGGAAATCTTCACGGAAAGTGGTTCGTAAACCAAGTAATATTGACGGTAATATTCGTGTCCAGTTGGTTCTGTCGTAGGCCATTATCGCAGATTTTAGAGTTCGGTGCCAACGTTCGATTAGACCGTTACATTTCGGATTGTAACTTGTAGTGCGTTTACGTTCGAAACCGACAAGTTTTGACAACTCGTTGAAGAGATTGGATTCAAATTGGGAGCCCTGATCAGTGACAATTACTGAAGGTACTCCGAAGCGAGAAATCCAATTTGAGTAGAGAGCTGATGCTACTGTTTCAGCTGTGATATCCGAGATAGGAATGGCTTCAGGCCAGCGAGTATATCTGTCAATAATTGTGACACAATAGCGTTTGTCCTCAGAGGTAGGGAGTGGACCAATAATGTCCATATGAATCTCGGAAAATCTCTGAGAAGTTTGAGGATAATTACCTAATGGAGATTGAGTGTGGCGAGAAACTTTTGCCTTTTGGCAAGCCAGGCAGTTCTGTGCCATTTGTCGTGCATCTTTTTTAATTGATGGCCAAATGACTTTTTCTGCAAGTAGTTTGGCAGAACTGTGGACTCCTGGGTGAGATAAATTGTGGAGACTATCGAAAACAGATTGACGAAATTGCTTTGGAATAAAGGGGCGTGGATTACCAGTAGAGGTATCACATAAAATGGTTTTGGCACTAGAATCGCCAAACGATACTGGAAAGGATCGGAATTGAAGTGTAGGACTAGTGTCCACTAATTCCTTTAGTTCGTTATCGTTGAACTGAGCGTCAGCAATTTCGTCGTAGTTAATGTTTTCTGGAATTGATATTTGCTCGACACGAGAAAGTGTGTCAGCGACTACATTATCAATTCCAGAAATGTGGCGAATATCAGTCGTGAATTGACTGATAAAATCTAAATGGCGGAATTGGCGAAGACTAGCTTTGGCAGGGTTCTGCGACAAAGCGTACACGAGTGGCTTATGATCGGTAAAGAGAGTGAAGATTCTACCTTCAAGGAGATACCGAAAATGTTTAATTGCAGAGTAAGCTGCAAGGAGCTCACGATCATAAGCGCTGTATTTCTGTTGCGTTTCATTGAGTCGCACAGAGAAGAAACTGAGAGGTGTCCAACAATCGTCAATTTTTTGTTGAACAACGGCGCCAAGTGCCTTGTCGGAAGCGTCGACCATTACGGCAAGTTGAGCAGAGTGTGAGGGGTGAGAAAGAGTTGTTGCCTCACTGAGTTGTTGCTTGCATAAGTCGAAGGCTTGAATGGCGTCTTCGGACCATTGAATGACACGTTTGTCATTCTTTTTGGAACCTTTAAGGAAATCGTTAAGAATGGCTTGATTGCCACCAGCGTGAGGAATGAATCGGCGGTAGAAATTTATCATTCCAAGAAAACGGCGGAGTTGCATAACAGTTTCAGGTCGTTCGTAACGCGTAATAGCATCGACACGTTCAGCAGTTGGTTTGATTCCTGTTGAATCAATGGAATGTCCAAGAAAGTCAACGTTGGTTTTAGCAAAGTTGCATTTATCAACGTTGATAATGAGACCAGCGTCGGAAAGACGCTCGAAAACTGTTCTTAAATGTTTGAGGTGTTCCTCAAAAGTTTCAGAAGCAATAAGGAGGTCATCTATGTAGATGAAAACAAATTTAAGGTCTCGGAGAAGGGAGTGCATAAACCGTTGGAAAGATTGCGCGGCGTTTCGCAATCCAAAAGTCATTCGAACGAATTCGAAGAGTCCGAACGGAGTAGAAATTGCAGTTTTTGCAATATCGCGCTCATCAATAGGAATTTGATGATATGCGCGGACGAGGTCGATAGTGGAGAAAATTTTGCATCCATGAAGTTGATGCGAAAAATCCTGAATATGTGGAATCGGATATTTATCAGGAGTAGAAACATTATTCAGAGCACGGTAGTCACCGCAAGGTCTCCACTCGCCGTTCTTCTTTTTAACGAGATGGAGAGGAGAAGCCCAAGAACTGTTAGAAGGTCGGCAAATTCCTTGGGATAGCATAATGTCAAATTCCGTCTTTGCGATGGCCAGTTTGTCAGGAGCAAGTCGACGATATCTACATGAAATGGGAGGACCATGTGTTTCAATAACGTGAGTTACGTTATGTTTCACTGGTTTGGTAAGATCATTTTTGGACGTTAAGTCCTTGAAATTTTTGAGAATATCGATAATTTCGATATTAACAGAATCGTTGATAAGCGTAAGAGAAGGTGCATGAGAAGTGGAGATTTTAGCCAATGTGAATAAGGAGGTTAGTGGATCGACAAGACGTCGGTTTTTAATGTCCACTAAAAGGCCATATTTATTAAGAAAATCAGCTTCGAGAATAGGTATGGTAACATCGGCGATAACAAAGGTCTGACAGAACTCTCGTCTGAGACCAATGTTTAAATTGAGAGTTCGTGTACCATACGTGCTAACCTTAGTTGCGTTAGCGGCGTAAAGGAAGAAGTCTGATTTTCTGTGAAGTTTTTCCTCCACAGTGGCGGGAATAACCGATACTTCGGCACCTGTATCAACAAGGAAATGCTTTCGAGAAGAAATATCGTGGACCAGAAGACGGAGTTGAGAGTGACTGTCATCACACGCCGTCACATGTGAAGAGTCTATGCGTTTTTCTGAAGGAGAAATAGAGGCAGAGGAATCGGAGTGCTTGGAGAACTGTTTGCACTCTGGATCGCATTTGTTTGCATCTCCCTGGAAAGTATGATGGTAGTAGCAGATACCATCATACATTTGAACTCGCGACCTGGACCGTGGTGGCGATGGAGAGCTATTCAAATTTCTGTTGTGATTATCGTTTCGATCCTTAGATCTACTCCGATAATTATGAGAAGATTGGGAGAAATTTTGCTGTTCGATGGCATGGAGGAGTTGCACGTTTCGTGCCTCCAGTTCTTTGAATTTTTCCTCAAGTGACATGATTTCACTTGAGGAAGAAGGAGGAAGAGAAGAAGCAGCAGGGTTGAGGACATTGTCTGCTATCTCGGCAGTTTCTAGCAAACTGGTTTTAAGAACCGAGATAGTAGCGCGAACTGTGGGTGGAAGTTTTTCCTCCCAAAGGACTTTTAGAGCTTCGTCTGAGAAAGTGTTTCGGGATTCAGCAGTCATATCCCGTAAGAGCTGTGAGGGCTTAAGATCCCCAAGGTCCATACCGCATAAAACCTTTTTTATGCGGTTTGAAGTGCTGCTGGATAGGCGGGCTAGAAGAGCCTCTTTGAGCCTATCATAAGGAAAATCTTGGTCAGGCCTTACCAAGATATCACTGACTAATTTTGCCAGTGTGGGCGTGATCATACTAAGTAGATGACCATACTTAGTGTGTTGGTACTTGATGTTTCCCAACAAGAACTGACCTTCTAGTATAATGAACCAAAGGTCTGGTGTTTCAGACCAGAAAGGAGAAATTTCGATAGCTACTGGTTCGGTTTGTGGCATAGTTGCCGAAGATGTAGCTGGAGATGGTGGAGGAGACAGAGCGAGAGTTGGAGGTGGTGGAGGATTTGAATAAGGACCTCCAAAATTCATTTGAGCTAAAGCGGCGTCGATCCGCTTGGCGACCAGTGCCTCGAGCTGGTCTTCAGTAACCGTAAAGGTTTCGGATCCGGAAGTTGCAGCAGTTTTCTCAGGTTCTGGTGGACCTGCTGAAACTACTGGGAACATGAAAGAGTGGCGGAAAAAACTAGTTATGACGGCAACTAGGGAAAAGAATGTTGCAGCGAACAAAACCAAAGCGTGTTGTGTTACGATTGACAAAATGGATGCTGCAACCAACAACACCCCCAAACAAATCGAAAGTTTCCTAAATGTGCTAGTAAATGTGTACATAATTTTAATAATCAAAACAAAATCAAATAAACAACTGCTTTAAATGTAATAAAATTAAATTGAATAAATGGCAAAAATATTATATGATACTTATAATTAAGTTGACTCTGTTGAAAGTTTGTTCCTGGTCGGATGGTCACCAATTTATAGCTGAATTTCTATGATTTATTGCTGCGTCGTGAATTATTCATTGATGATAATCAGATGTCTATGTATCATTACTTCCAGCACTATATTTTTCGGGATTTAATTCCAATCGTATCAGGATCGAGAAGATTCTTTAATATCAATATAATTTTTGTTGATTCTCAACGGTTTGTTAAATAAAAAACAATTTTTGTTAAATAAGCGGATAGTTTTGACATCTACTGTATTTGAGGTTCAAATTTTATTTCACATTTAATATTTATGTACTTTGCAATGTATTATAAGTTATCTTTAATTTTTGAAATAATTGAATGAATAATAATAAAACAAAACACATTTAGGAAACATTTTTATGTACTACTAGAATGAAAAAAATAATGTGTTAACATTTTTAGTACTGTCAGAATTGTTCCTAGGCGTTAACAACATGTATTCAAAAATGTATTAAGGCTGGTCGCCACCAATACTTTATTATAATTTTAAGGGTAGTTCGCCACAAGTATATATAAATGTGTTATTTCCCGATCAATCAATTTGCTTATTTTTTTTTATTTATATTTATACAAAAAATAAAAACTCAAATGATTTGTTGTTTGTTAAAATGAGTTTATAGTCCAGTGCAATTAGGTTTATACCTCGAAACCCAGCTATAATGAATGGATTTAGATGTTTCCGGATTTTTTGAATTTCTTATACTAAAAAGTAAAAAGTTTACCTATTGAAACCTTGCGCTAATTGTTTTTTTTATGAGCTGTCCATGAAAATAATTCTACTTCTAGTATAGTATACATTCCTTTTACAGCTTTATTTATTTTTTCTCTCGAGAATAACTAGTTTCTATATAAAATATACATAAATTTTCATAAATTTTGTATTTAAACAACCTCAAAAACTAAAACAGTTATTATTTTCTTAAATAGATATTTAAAAAATTCCCAAAATTGTATTTTTTTGGTAGAAATGTTGATTTTTTGCCGGATGATTTATTGACGGATTTTAAAAATTGCGGTAATTTTTAATGGGTAAAGTTTTTAGTTTATGGGATTGGAAAACCAAAAAAAATATTGCGACGCTGATGCATAGGCTGACTTGACCACAGTTCTGGAAACATAGTATTCTGGATGAATAGTGAGCTAACATCCATCAAATACTTTGATTTCAGGCTGACCAATGTTATAGATTTCGCGTAGTTCTAATTATAAAAATTTTAAAAAATCAGTGGTATCCCTTGTAAAAAAAAATGATAAAACGATAGAACCCGATAGAGCCGTTTTCTATCGTTTCCTATGCGGTTTTTGAATGAGAATTATGAGAATTAATGGGTTGGAATCGTTTTTTCCCCTAAAAACGGATGCGGACTTTTACGTTTTACCTTTTGCGGCGGATGCAATTTCTATCGTTTTTGGCTGTTTTTTGTCGTTATTTTCTGATAGACATGAAAATTTAGTAAAAAGATAGACCCGTTTTCTATCGTTTCCTATGCGGTTTTTGACTGAAAATGGATGGGGAATACGGGAAGTGATACAAACTTTCCGATAGAATGTTTGTATCGCTTTAATCGTTTCCTATTGTTTTTTTGGTAGACTATCCTATCGTTCTGAATCGTTTTCAATGGGACATTTCACATTATTTTATTTTCTGTTGATTTCTATCCGTTTTAATCGTTTCTTATAGTAAAAGTCGAATTTTGGTGCATTTACCTATCGTTTTGAATCGTTTTCAACAGAGGCGTAGCTAAGGGGGGGCGGGGGGGGCGGTCCGCCCCGGGTGTCACCCGTTTTGGGGTGACACCCGAACGTAAAAAACTTAAAAAAACCATCACAATGTTTTCAACGATAAATCACTTCGAAACCGTTTTGGGGTGACACCCGAACGTAAACAACTTAAGCAAACCATCACAATGTTTTCAATGATAAATCACTTCGAAACCGTTTTGGGGTGACACCCGAACGTAAAAAACATAAACAAACCATCACAATGTTTTCAACGATAAATCACTTCGAAACCGTTTTGGGGTGACACCCGAACGTAAACAACTTAAACAAACCATCACAATGTTTTCAACGATAAATCACTTCGAAACCGTTTTGGGGTGACACCCGAACGTAAACAACTTAAACAAACCATCACAATGTTTTCAACGATAAATCACTTCGAAACCGTTTTGGGGTGACACCCGAACGTAAACAACTTAAACAAACCATCACAATGTTTTCAATGATAAATCACTTCGAAACCGTTTTGGGGTGACACCCGAACGTAAAAAACATAAACAAACCATCACAATGTTTTCAACGATAAATCACTTCGAAATCGTTTTGGGGTGACACCCGAACGTAAACAACCTAAACAAACCATCACAATGTTTTCAATGATAAATCACTTCGAAACCGTTTTGGGGTGACACCCGAACGTAAAAAACTTAAACAAACCATCACAATGTTTTCAACGATAAATCACTTCGAAACCGTTTTGGGGTGACACCCGAACGTAAACAACTTAAACAAACCATCACAATGTTTTTAACTATAAATCACTTCGAAACCGTTTTGGGGTGACACCCGAACGTAAAAAACTTAAACAAACCATTACATGTTTTCAACGATAAATCACTTCGAAACCGTTTTGGGGTGACACCCGAACGTAAAAAACTTAAACAAACCATCACATGTTTTCAACGATAAATCACTAAGAAACCATTTTAACCAGGTTATCCATATAATTTTAATTTATAAATTGTGATAACTTATAAATGTGTCCTATAAATGTGTTATTGGTTCAAAAAGAATCTATTCTACTTTTCAAAATTTTTTAGTTATTACGTGAAATAAAATTTTAACAATATTAATCGAATCAACATGTTGAGCATTGAATCCCATCACCACAATTACTCAATAGCTTTGAATATTCCTATAGATACCATATTGACCGTTTCTTACGATATATTATTTAGTATGCAAGCATGATTATTTAATGACCAGGTCTGAAAACACATATGCTGAATAATGTATAGGAAAAGTGGTTTACGTCGATAATGTGGCACCCTTTGTCGATAGGGTGGCACCCTTGAGTTACAATGTCTCTATTCCAAAATTATTTCTAAAATATCCGCTTAACCTTACTACCTAATATATGTTTTACATTTCAAACAAATTAATTGCAAACACCTAAGGAAACTAACAAACAATCAAATTACCGTGTTTGTAAATGATCTCAAAATAATTTTTTTTCCTTTATCTTGAAACTCAAAGAATAAATTGAAATAGGTCGTTTTTCAATGGACACAAAAATAATTACTGTAGAATAAAATGACAGTTATGCAGTTTTGCAAATTTTTGTAGGTTGATACATACTCATACTGTTTGTTTTCAGTTTTATATATTTATATATTTGAATTAAATGAAAGTTTATCATTTAAAATTACATTTTGTTGGGTTTTAAATCCCTTGGAAATTTCAAACTCATCAAGTGACTCTTTTAAAGATCCTTGGCTACATAAATGTAAAGCCTTCAATTTTTTTTTAAAAGTGGTGTAGCTATTGTTATTAACTATGTAAATGGTTTGCAAAAATAAACTTTAAATTTTGTTTATTTTTCTTCTTAGGTAGGTATTCCTTAAATCAATCTTTAAAACATTTTCCGGTTTTCCCGATGTAAAATTTTTCACAAAAATCACATTCAATTTTGTAAATTATTGAGCATGATTCTAATTGGATCTTTAATTTTGGTTTCAATTCTTTATATAAAATATCTTTTAGGATTTCATACTTATATTTTTTTAAATAGTTCCTTATAATATTAGGCTATGATTTGTATATTCCATTTTATCAAATATTATTTAATATAAGTTGTTACAAGGAAATTTAAATAAATTAATTTTCTTTGCGGTGTATTTAGTCGTTAACACAGTGTACTTATTATGAACTATGTACCTATTATGTATCCTACAAATATATTTAGAATTAATGCTTTGCTGATACCTATACTATAATAAAAAATATTTTTTTAGATTTCGTTTAGCAAATATCCTAAAAAATAAATATGCCACGAGGAGTTCATACTTTTTAAAGAAAAAGTTGGTTCCAGCAGAGAAAGACCAAATCTATAAATATGTTACAAAACCCGATGATATCCAAGGTTCATCAAAAGAAACTGATTATCACGTTGATGCAACGAATGTTTCAGAGAATATTGGCTCATCTTGGGAAAGTAACAGCAACAATACAGAATTAATAATGATAACCTATGATGACGAATTAGAAAGGAATAATGAAAATGACAGTGATAATGCCGCTAATGCTTCTACTATCGAAGACAGTATTTGCATGGGTGAATCACTTCAGGACTTAAGAGATGTATCACATTGGAATATACTCGTCTCTGGTAAAGTTCGCATTGAAATCATAAAAAAAGAAAGTGAACATTTTCAAAATAGAGAAGGGTCGTTTGTTACTGTATCTAGACACGGGTTAGACATAAAAGGTGATATTCGCCATCTTCCTAAAGATTGGTTTTATAAAATGATGAATAATGGTGAAAAAATTCTACGGCCATGGATTGTTTATTCTCCTGTAAATAATAACTTGCGTCCTGTATTGCTTCTGTTGTCGTGTATTTGCTGTCACCAATAATAATAATACAAAATCAACATTTACTACTGGATATCAGAAGCGGTGGAAACTAAATCCCAAAGTGGCCGAGCATGAAACTTCAAATGAACATCTGGAGAATTTTGAAAAGTGGAAAACTTTGGAAATGAGGTTAAAAATTCATAAAACGATACGAGACGCAGCCTTGCAATTAATATATAATAAAAAACAGAAGTGGAAACATCTTTTATCAAGATTATTGGATATAACTTTGTTTTTATCTAAACAAAACCCAGCATTTCATGGACATGATGAAGGACAAAGTTCTTCAAATAAAGGCAATTTCTTAGAACTAACCAAACTATTGTCAAAGTATGATGTAGTGTTAAAAGAACACATTTTGAATTTGGAGCATGGTAAATCACCAAAAGTATCATATTTGTCACCAGATATACAAAATGAGTTCATAAATGTTTTAGCGATCCACGTAAAGTTTAAGCTTGTCAACGAAATTAAATCGGTTAAATATTTTGGAATTATGTTTGATAGCACACCTGACATTTCATATTGATCAAATGTCAGAAGTGATTCGTTATGTGAAAATTGATGGTAGTAAAGTGGAAATCAAGGAAGCATTCCTTGGATTTTTTCCTTTACGTGGAAAAAAGCCGCTGATTTAAGCGATGAAATTCTTACACTGGAAAAAAAATTGAAGTAATGATAACCTCATCTCGAAGATGGCAGTTTATTATTCATGCAAAGAAAAGATATTTACAAACAATTTCACCGTGATTGGGACAACTACTCAGTACTCAGTAACATTTTCCTGATAACAGAATGAGGTGTAATTAAAATATAAAGTGCTATCCAATATAACAGTAGTTGAACAAAGTTAATAACTATTTCCATGAAAACATATTTCTTTGGCCTTATATCATGAATTTTTCATTTTAAAATTTAAGTATTTGAGATTAATTGAACTATATTTTATTTTCACATAAATATTTCATGTGATTGTCTCAACTGCATCGGCTTATCATTGTACGGTTGTTGAATCAATCTCGTATTTCGATTCGCCATATCTGCCCGCACGGTGAGTTTGAGACAACTGCATTTCGATTGGAAATAGGACATGTTTTTTTCAGTGTAAAAATCTTGAAAATGATGGTATAGATGTTATGAATTGTCGCTCCCAAAGGTTATGATAATGCAGCTGTTATGAGTAGTATACATGGAGAAATGCAAGCTATTATTAAAGCAAAAAATAACAAAGCAATTTTTGTGGGCTGCAAAGATCATTCAATTAATTTATACGGCCAACACTCGTCTGTGGAAGCCATTTTTACATGTTTTTCTGCTTCGACTAGCCGCTGGGAAGTACTTGCTAAACACAACAAAGCAACTGTTAAAATACTCTTAACAGCGCATTGGAGTGTTCATTATGCTGCAGTAAAAGTATTGGCCGAAAACTTTGATGGGATTGTGGCTGAAATTGAGAAGTTAAGTGATCAACAAGAAAATGTAGACACTAGAGGCGCTGCACAGAACCTTATCAATTCAGCATGTGATTTTTCGTTTCTTTGCTATCTTTTGTTTTGGAATGATATTCTAAGAGAAATAATATCTGTGTTTAGATTGGATTGCAAAGCACGGGCTTGAATATTGATCAATTAGCTACAAAAATAGAGTCAATTCATAACGAAGTCTCATTGTAGAAGAGGCAATAGATCTTGCTGCGAAAAAATCGGAGGACTATGACATTCCAATGGAAAGCCGAATTCGTCATAAAAACGCAAAAAACGAACGGGTGGTGAGTTTGCACCTGATGTTGGACTGACACTGAGAGCTCAACTTAAAAAGGACATGTTGGAATGTCTTGACCGATTCAGTGTTGAACTCCGAACTAGACTGAAGTCAGTTCAAGATTTAGCTTCATTGTTCGAGGTTGTGCAGACAAACACTTAGCTTTTGGCGAACAGTGAAGAGTTAAAATTATCGGTATCAAAATTTACTGGTTTTTATGATGCGGTATTGGCAACAGAACTCTTCATAGAGATACAAAGGGTGAGGAGGCATTTAAAAGCGGCCAATGTTACAGTTTCTAACTGGGTGTACCTAGACTTTTTGAAATTCATCGTAGAATGGGATTTTTTAGAATTTCTTCCGAATCTTACGGTCGCACTAAAGTTATTTATGACTATTTGCGTATTAGTGGCTTCGTGTGAGAGGAGTTTCAGCAAATTAAAATTAGTTAAAAATTACTTGCGCGCTTATAATAATAATGCTGATTTGTATTAATTAATTAAAATTATAAATTACGTTTATCGGCTTTTTATTATTATTGACAGTTTTTGTTTTTGGGGTGACACCACAATATCCGCCCCGGGTGCCACCCATGCTAGCTACGCCACTGGTTTTCAATAGGAAATTTTACTTTCTATTCATCCCTATCCGTTTTAAAAGTTTCTTATCGTAAACGCCGAGTTTTAGTGCAATATCCTATCGTTTTAAATCGTTTTCAATGGGTTATGTCACATTATTTTATTTTCTGTTAATTTCTATCCGTTTTAATCGTTTTTTATCAACAAAGTCGAATTTTTGTGCATTTACAATAGGAAAATTTTTTTTCTAATAATCCCTATCCGTTTTAATCGTTTCTTATCGTAAAATCCGAGTTTTGGTGCAATATCCTATCGTTTTGAATTGTTTTCAATGGGATATTTCAAATTATTTTATTTATATTAATTCCTATCCGTTTTAATCGTTTCTTATCGTAAAAGTCGAATTTTGGGATATTTACCTATCGTTTTGAATCGTTTTCAACGTCAACGTGAATCGTTTTCGTACTCGTGATATTTATAAAGCCTAGATTTCTGGACTAATAGAAATAGTTGCTCTAGAAAATATAGCGTCGTCATGATAATTTCTTACAAAACTATTCCTATTAGTTCAGAAAACTTCCACATTTAACGTAAATGCTTCTTTTCAAAATATAATCATTTGTTTTCAAAACAAATTTAGTCTGCAATAATTTGACATTCCCAACCATACCTATTATTCATCAAAGACCAAAATTGAATTTAATCAATAATCTACTCACTAAATTTTTTCGTTTGACGTTAATACATATTTTAACTATTACAACTTTTGTATAAAAAGAAGATTTGATCTGCAAGAACCTGATATTTTCAAACTGTGCCTATTTATTGGAAGTGGAGCAACCCGGATTCACACAACAAAATTTCTTAAGAACATCTCTCTAATAATCCCTAATAATTTCCCTAACTGCTATGAAAAGAACGACATTTGTTCTGCAACAACATTATATTTCCCAGCTGTTCTTATTAGATGGGAGGAGCTGAAGCTGGATTGAACCATATTTCATATATTCAATAACATTTCATGATACCAAATAATCAATTTCATGGGCCAAGTGTTTCTAATCCAAAATGTTTCTCATTAAGTAAATGTTGGAATCAAAATGAAAGAAAATCATATTGTTACGTTTTTCCAACCTTACTTCGAATTGGCCTTACTCTCAATTCGATAAACGTAATTCCCAATCTCTTCCGAGTTCGATCACTGATTAGTTAGCAAACACACCAGGTTTTATTAAATATTCAACAACTTAATTCTTTCACAACAACAGGAAAACAATACAGCAAACAATATTCTTGACTAGAATATTCTTCCAACAGCTTCCGAAACTCCAACGGTTGATGGTAGAAATTTCTAGTAATCTCTCTCTCTCTGGCGTTTACATCCCATGGAGGGATTTTGCCGTCTGTGCAATCAGCTTCCAATCGTCTCGTTCCATGACCAGTTGACCCCAGTTTCGACATCCTATATCACGAAGGTCTTGGATGATGTCATCACGCCAGCGTTGGCTAGGTCTTCCTCTTCGACGAACACCAGCTGGTTGTTGTTGGGACGCTTTTTTAATCATTCTATCTAATGGTGCCCTTTCTACATGACCAAACCATCTAATCCGGTTAGATTTAATGAATCCGATTGCATCGCAGCCTCCAAGAAGCTGTCTGATTTCATGATTCATTCGGATTCTATACTGATTTTCAGCAACTTTACATGGACCATAAATTGTTCGTATGACTTTCCTCTCGAATGTTGATAAAATTCTACAATCGGAGGAAGTCAGTGTCCAGCTTTCGCTTCCAAAGGTAAGCACAGGTCGAATTAATGCTTTGTAAAGTGTGAGTTTGCACGACTGCGAAAGATGTTTAGATCGCAAAAGTTTTGAGTATGCGTAGAAAACTCTGTATGCGGCTGAGACACGAGCTTTAATATCTGCCTGCATGTCATTTGACGATGTTATTACAGACCCGAGGTATTTGAAGTTTTCTACACGTTCCACTTCATAGTCGCCAGTATTCAGATTGCCGGGAGGTATATTCCTGGATGTTGTTAATAGTTTAGTCTTGCCGGTGTTAATGCATAATCCAAGTCGTTTAGCATTTCTTTCAAGCCGAGAGAGACTATCCTTGATATCGCTTGTTCTACGTCCGAGAAGCACAATATCATCTGCATAGCCAAGAATTTGACTAGATTTGTTAAATATACAGTTTTGTGTCTCAATGCGGCTTTTTCTTATCGCGTACTCAAGCGCCAAATTAAATAGTACGGGTGCGAGTGCATCACCTTGTCGAACACCTGATGTTATATCAAAAGAGTCAGAAACTGACCCTTCGATTACTATTCTACAGTTTGATCCCGATGTTGTGAGTTTGCACAGAGAAACAAGTTTCTCTGGAATACCAAGGCATATGAGTGCAGACCAGAGGTTGTCGCGGATGATGCTATCATATGCTTGCTTGAAATCAACGTAGAGCTGGTGAATGCTGATGTTGTACTCCCAACATTTTTCCAGAATCATCCTTAAGGTAAAACATTGATCTGTGGTTGAACGGTTGGGACGAAAACCACACTGATAGTCGCCGATGATAGATTCGGCAAACGGGATGAGCCGAGCGAGTACGACATTAGCTAGTATTTTATATGCAGTGTTCAACAGTGCGATTCCACGATAATTTGCACACTTTAGGCGGTCACCTTTTTTATGTAGCGGAACAATGAGAGCTGTTTTCCATTCAGCAGGTAGTTCTTCTTGGTCCCAGATTGCAAGAATCAGATCATATATACGTGAGACCAGAGGTGCTCCTCCATTCTTAAGTAGTTCTGCAGGGATTCCATCGATACCTGGTGATTTGCCATTTTTTAATTTTCTGATGGCAGCTTCCACTTCTTCTATTGTTGGGTAAGGGACAAAAATCTCCTCACTTGACGGAGCAATTGCTCGAATAGGATGAACTTCGTTCGTCCTATTCAGTAGTTCTTGAAAGTGGGATCGCCATACTTCCAGCACATCACGTTCACTTGTTGTAAGCTCGTTGTTTCCATTTTTGATGGCTGTAGATCTTGGGTGGAAATCTTTGGTCAGATTCCGCGCATTGGCAAAACACTCTTTCGAATTTCCTTTAGCCGCATGTTGGTTGATGTTTTCGATACAGCTCTTCATGTGTTCGCGTTTCTTTTTCCGTAGGAGTTTTGCTGAGGCTTTTCTGGCACGTAGATAATCAGTTTGGGAGCTTCGGGTGTTCCTTGTTAACCATTTTTCTCGCAGTTTTTGTTTGTGCTCAATGCTTTCGCGGCACTCGTCATCAAACCATTCGTTACGTGATTTCGGTGGTCGTTTTCCGATTGTAGTTTGTGCTGCGGATATGATGGTTGATTGAAGCGTTTGCCATTCTTCTTGTATGTTCAATGGCATCTCAGATGGGATGTCATGCTCTTCTATGTTTTGCGTTACAATTTCCTGATATCTATTCAGTGTTTCCAGGTGTTTAAATGCTTCGACATTCCAGCGCACGGTCTTTTTTGCTTGCCTATTAAATGTAGATGATAATTTGCACTTATACTTAAAGATGACAAGCATATGATCGGTGTCCATATCAGCACCTCTGTATGATCGAACGTCAGTTACACTTGTAGAGTGTCTCTTAGAAATCATGACGTGATCGATTTGATTTTCAGTTCTTCCATCATTTGATTTCCACGTTGCTTTGTGGATTCTCTTATGAGGAAAGAAAGTGCTGGATATTACTAGATCATACATCATAGCCAGTTCAGCTGTGCGAAAGCCGTTATTGTTACTAGCATGATGCAAGCTGTTAGGGCCGACATGTGTTTTAAGTTCTGCACTTCTACCAATTTGCGCATTGAAGTCACCTACCACGATTTTTATATCGTGCCGCGGGATGTTATTGATGACTTCTTCGAGTTCTAGGAAGAACAGGTCTTTAATGTCATCTGCTTTGTCTTCAGTAGGTGCATGAACATTGATGATCGTTACATTAAATTTTTGCGTGCGGATTCTCATTGTGCATATCCGCATATTAATTGGGCGAAAGTCGATAACATGTTGATTCACGCGACGATGTGTGAGAAAGCCAACTCCAAATTCTCCTCCGTTTTCATGACCGCAATAGTAGAGAGTGTATCCTTTGGCTGTTTCGTGGATTCCACTCCCTGGCCATCTTAGTTCTTGTAACGCCACTATATCCAGTGTATAGCTATTGATTTGGTTTGTAAGTTTCAGTAGATCTCCTGGTCTTCTAAGGCTTAGCACGTTCCAGGTTCCCATTTTTAAATCGTAGTCCGGGTACAGTTTCCGAGGTCGTTCTAATAGTGAATCCGAGATAATCCGAGGCCTGTGTACAGAATTCATGACAAGTAGTTTTTTACGGAAATGGGGTGTTAGCCCTTCGCCCAACCCAAATTTTCGTGAATGGGTTCGTTCTGCATCTTTAGGTCACCAGAAACAACCTTTTTACATGTTTATATAGCGAGCCGCTTGATCCAAGACAGACGCCCGCTACAAACCGCCCCTAACATGGAGAACAGACGCTTGCTACACGTTTATATAGCGAGCCGCTTGATCCAAGACAGACGCCCGCTCCAAGCCGCCCCTAACATGGAGAACAGACGCTTGAGTTGCATTGGTTTTGTGGCGCCAATGACTCGCCATGGTGCAGAATCATTGAGTATAAGCAGTATTTACTCTGCCCCTCTCAACTACACCAACCTAATTCTGTTAGCATTACCCAGGTAGCACGGCGTGGACGTAGAATTTCGGATTTCACTACCCTAGTAATAGAACGTTTAAATTTCTAGTAATAGAACGTTTAAAATAATACACAAAGTATTTCTACTCAATAAAACTTAAAACTTTATTCACTAATTTAAATTTATCACTTTTATAATTTTTACTTCACAATCGCAGGTTTAAAATAAACTAATTCAAAACTACAAGAGGTAATTTTCTTATATACCTTCTGCAATACTTCTAGACAATTCGACATCACTTTCCAGAAACCTTGAGAAAATATTAGAATATTCGATTATTTCACGTTATGTTGATTTGATTCATAAAATCGTTTATGTTGACCCTATTTCTAAGAAGAGACAACAACAACAATATTTATTTCATTCACTTTCTGTTTTGTTTTGTTGATTTTATTTTCCTGGAAGTGACCGTAATCGTCTAGATCTTTCTGTAATCGTTTAGATTTTTCTGTATTCGTAACAATATAGTATACGAGTTGAAAAATTCAAAAATAACTTAATTGCTTGAGTTTAAGTGCTCAAAAAAATCTCTAATATATAATTCAAAATTTTCAATATTCAAATCTAGTGAATTAAAAATTATTAACCAGTTTAATGTACGGTAGCATAGTCTTTCGTATAAAGTAAATATATGTACATTCAAATAACATCTAGAATTTAATCAGTGTTAGTCACAACAACTAGTTGGAAATTGTCTTGCAAACTCGTAGATCACAAGTAATTCATTCAATGCTAACTTAGTTAGAGTATGATAAACATATGTTTATAGAGTTAATTAGACTGAATACACCAGAATTGGCTAATTGAAGTACAAAAAACAGAAATACCTAATGAGAAAAAAATTCAACTTAAAGTACTTAAATACCATCGCCTCGGTGGGTTAGTTGGATAGCGTGTCTGCCAAAACGGATTCGAATCATGGTTCGAACCACTAATGAGGATAGTTTAAATCGCAATCCGAAACACGTATAAGAGAAAAATAAAGTTTTTCTCTGAAAAAAATCCAAAATATGCTTTCGAATTGAAAAATTCAAAAAATAACTTAATTGCCTGAGTTTAAGTGCTCAAACAAATCTCTAATATATAATTCAAAATTTTCAATATTCAAATCTAGCGAATTAAAAATTATTAACCAGTTTATTGTACAGTAAAATAGTCTTTCGTATAAAGTAAATATACATCCAAATAACATCTAGAATTTAAATAGTTTTTGTTATAAATTATAAAATATATAAATAATTTATAACTACCTAATTATATTTTTACTAAGTATAAAAATTAAAAATATAATTAATATCTGAAGTAAGAAGTATTTTTAATTTTTTATGAATGAATTTCAAAAACAAAATCATATTATACGTTTTATACGTTATATACGTTTTATACGTTTTATACGTTATGTTTTATACGTGTTACGTATAAAACGTTTTATACGTGTATATTAGCAACCCTGGAAAATATTACTTTCTATTAATCCCTATCCGTTTTAATCGTTCCTTATCGTAAAAGCCGAGTTTTAGTGCAATATCCTATCCTTTCAATGGGTTATGTCACATTATTTTATTTTCTGTTAATTCCTTTCTGTTTTAATTGTTTCTTATTGTAAATGTCGAATTTTGGTGCACACTCCATTCACATTTTGGTGCACATTCCAAAGAATTAAGAGAATAGAGGAAGTTAAATTGATGTTAAAATTTGAAGTAATTTTTGCACACCAATAAATTGTTACTAACACACTTACGTTTTAGTAGAGGCGCCGTAAATATTTCTATTATTGCATTGAATTCCAAATTTAAGTGTATTTTTGCCCCCAAAATTAATATAAAAAAAGAGACGCCATTACATAAAAAAGAAAAACGACAAATAGAAAAACAACATAAAAAAAATTTGAACAACTTAGCACCGAAGCTAACAACTTAGCACCGAAAAAAAGAGAGGAGAAGAGAGAAAAACGACTTCAAATATTTTTGTGTACATATACAGTAGTTTCATTTCCTTAGTCTCTTAATTATTTGGTTGATTCCTATCCGTTTTAACTTTTAATCGTTTCTAATCGTAAAAGTAGAATTTTGGTGTATTTACCTTACCTATCGTTTTGAATCGTTTTCAATAGGAAATTTTACTTTTTATTAATCCCTATCCGTTTTGATGGTTTCTTATCGTAAAAGCCGAATTTTAGTGCAATATCCTATCGTTTTGAATCGTTTGAATAGGAATTTCACATTATTTTATTTTGTTTCAATGTAATGCATTTCCATTTTGATCGTTTCCTATCGTAAAAACCAAATTTTGGTAGACCTATCGTTCTGATTCGTATATTGTGTACAGAGAACTGAGAAGTAAATGGAAAGCAGCTGAATGGTTATCATAGACTTTGTACTATAGTTTTCCGTGTTTGAAAGGTTAGTGTTATATAAAGATCGTTTAAATCCATTTGTACTGTTGATACGCAGACTTTGCGTACTGTTACAAGATAATATTTCTCAGACCGCTTTGAATCAATGCGAATTGGATATTTATCAATTTGTGGCAGAAACTCAATTAAAGAACGATAATACTGTAGCAACATTTAACTTGCATGGTACTATTCATTTATGTGAATCTGTACGTCGATTTGGCCTCTTTTGGACAACATCCGCATTTCCTTATGAAAGTAATATTTTTAAGTTAAAGAAATCAATCAAAAGTCAAAAACCCAGATGTCCAAATTAATTTGAAAAACTTTGAATTCTAAAAATAGGAACACTCAATGGTAAGAGCCGAAAGGACGATGTGTTCGATAACTGTACCGGAAGTGTGTCAAAAAAATCGTCCAGTTTGTCAAAACAAGGAAACTTATAGTAAGTTGTAAACATTTATTTACAACTTTAATGTTTTGAATACTTTAATCATTGAATATTTTATGAAACACTTCGTGAATCTGAAGTGTAAATATATTTTACTAATATTTATTTAATGCTATATTAATTTAAAAAAAATAATGTTTTATAAACTTGTGGCCCTATCAATAAAATCTGAAGTATTGGCTATTTTTTAAAGTTTGTGAGAGCTGTACTTCGAAATTATGACTCTGGGGAAATGACTAATGAAATTACTACTGAAAGTGAAGATAAATAAAGTCTAAGTAGTGAAGTTTGTATAAGAAATCGTGACTGCAGAAAGTACTTGAGATTGCTATTGCTTTAATTACTCATGTTGATAAGCAGAATGAAGAAAGTTCCATATTGCTGAAAAAAGATTTAATTTATTTAAATAATTATAAAAGACGGACGGGCAATTTAAATATTCTATATTGCATTATTACCAATAAAACCTACATCGACTGCAACGGAGCGGGTATTTTCAATTGCTGGTCTTACCAGGACAAAAATTAGAACTCGACTCAATTTCGAGACATTGTAATAATAATTTAATTAATACAATAATTTTTCTAAAATACGCATTTTTATAAATGCATCAACAACTTCATTAATTTAATTAAATTTAGCAATAATTTTATTGTTTTATTATTATTATTTATGATTTGTTACTATTTTTGGTATTTTGTGACTATGTATAAAAATTAGTTAATATAGATACACGAAAAATATATATAAATGATTTAAATGCCGCAAAGTAAAAAACATGTTTTATTTATTGTTTAATTATCCGGATATCCGGATTATCCGGATAATTTATTGTTTATGTATTCGATATCCGGATAATCAAATAGGTCGGATATTTAGAAACCCTAGTCGGGATTGGTATGTGAGATCAAAAACTAGATTATTGCATTATAAGTTTGTCAAAAAAATATTGTCAAGTGTGTCAAAAGAAAGATTTTTATTTATTTTTTACCCAATTTTTTGGAAAATAATAAAATTAATTATTTGTTTGAAATGACATTTTATTATTATTATTGAGAATTATGGCATTATAAGTTTGTCAAAAAAATGTTGTCAAGTGTGTCTAAAGAAAGATTTTTATTTACTTTTTTACCCAATTTTTTGGAAAAAAATAAAATTAATAGTTTGTGTGACATTAAAATTTATTATTATTATAGAGAATTATGGCATTATAAGTTTGTCAAAAAAATAATGTCAAATGTGTCAAAAAATGATTTCATTTATTTTTTTAGAAAATTTTTCGGAAAAAAAATGTAGCTGTTTTTATGACGTAAATGTAATTGAAAATGAAATTGGACATGGAAATTTTTGAATTTGTTATAGTTTTTGAAATATTTTGGGAATTTTGGAAAAAGTTTTAATTTTTGATTTTGCAAGAATTTTTAGATTATTTTTAGAATTTTGAAAAATTTATAATGTTTGATTTTATTATAATTTTTGGAATTTTGAAAAGTTACAATTTTTGAAATATTTTTTGCAATATTTTTAGAATTTTGGAAAAAGTTTTAATTTTTGATGTTTTTATAATTTTTGCAATATTTATATATATTCTTTGAATTTTGAAAAAAGTTTCAATTTTTGATTTTGTAAGAATTTTTGGAATATTTGTAGAATTTTAAAAAATTTTAAATTTTTAATTTTATTATAATTTTTATAATTTTGGAAAAAGTTTCAATTTTTGATTTTGTTATAATTTTGCAATATTTTTAGAATTTTTGAAAAAAGTGTTAATTTTTGATTTTGTTATAATTTTTACAATATTTTTGAAAGAAACATGAATTTGTGATTTTGTAGTATTTTCTCGAAACGCTAAATGAGAGATTTTCGAGTACTTTGCTGAGTGTTTCATCGTTTCACTAAATTATGTTAATTTATGATCTGTTATAATTTTCCGGCAACGTATTGATGTTTTAATAATTTTCTAAACAAGAGATAAAAAATACTTGTACTTTAACAAAAAGTTATGTTTGATGTACATCGCTGCCCAAAACTAAAAACGTTCGTTTATGTCCTCATAAAAGTTTTTTGCCGAAAACTATATCAAAATCCTTAACCCAGAACGAAGTCTTGATATCTCAGAGCTTGAGACGAGCATATTTTACTTTTATAATAATTTTATTTTATTTTAACAGTAAATTAACTCAATTTTCCTTTAATTTAATTATCTTTTTATCTTGCTTTTAGGTAAGAAATTTTACATAAAAAAATTGTTTATTTAAAATTGAAGGTCTTGAAGAGTATACTGGAATAAAGTGTTTATAGCTGGTAAGAAATGCAATTTCTGAGATTTCTGGATTAGAAAATCAACCAGAATTGAAGTGCTTATATTTACAAAATAAGGAAGCTAAAATTCACCAGAGGAAAATTTCAAGTAGCAAATTTCAAAATAAGGAATTTTTTTTAAGGAACATTTTAAAAAGTTGTTTAACATAAGTTATATTTTATTTAAATTTAAATTTAACTTTTAGGTTTCAATCATTTTGATGTGTATATCAGTTTTTGCGTTTTATTGATTGTTTACCTTTCATTGTTGTTGATTGTTTACTTTTCATTGTTGAATTGTTGTTTACGATTGATAGTCTTGACTGGAAACTTAGTCATAGTTACAAGTTTTTCATTAGTCTTGACTTTTAGTTGAGTTTTTGTGAAGTTGTAATTGTTAGTCCTTTTTATTTTTAATTGATTTAACACAGGTTAATTTTCCCAGCAACTAGTTTATTTCTCATATAATATTATTTCGCTCGCTGTTTAATTTACGTCCCTCGAGTTACATCAAGTTTAGATGTATCTTGAATGGCAAATAACTTAAGGATGATATAAATTGTCAATTTTAACAGTAAGCTTAGACTCAGATTCAGGTTGTCCAGTTGTTAAGGTAGTCAAAATAACTTACTGTTTGAATAATTATTCCTTAAAGTAATATAATATTCATACTATTTTTGTTTCTTCTGATATTACGGTTGTTAACTAGTGAATTGCTCAATATTGCTTCTACTTTTTTCATTTTTTGTTTAATTATTCATCTCATTAAATGACGAAATCAATAATCAATTTTACTAACATAAGAGGTTTAAGCATCAACCTTCATTCAGTCCATCAT
Organism: Diogma glabrata; assembly: GCA_963693315.1. Classification (NCBI taxonomy): domain Eukaryota; kingdom Metazoa; phylum Arthropoda; class Insecta; order Diptera; family Cylindrotomidae; genus Diogma; species Diogma glabrata. Next base: position 96,303,377 of record OY856186.1, read on the forward strand.
CATCTTCAAAGTTTCAAACCTGATATTCTTTTCTTAACTGAAACGATTATCAGTCACCGAGCTGTCTCGGTCTTGATCGTAGTAAATACCTTTGTCCACATTATGAACTTGAGTCCTCATTTTATTTCAAGCATGGTATTTGTGTATATATTAGAAACACCATTCCTTATATAACAATTAAAAATTTTGAATTAAATTCAAAATACGACAATATGGTTTCACTTAAGATTTGTTGTTTAATCAAACGTTGTTTGTCTTTGGGCTTTATCGTTCGCCTAACACGCCTATGAACATCAACTTATTTCAGGACCTATCTGAAAAAATAGATAGGTTATTTAAGTATCCTAATCCCAAGTTTATAGTTCTTGGTGACTTTAATGCCCACAATAAAGATTGGCTCATACACAGTTTCACTACTGATGAGATAGGCAAACAGGCTGAGCTATTTGCTCTTTACCATAATTATTACACACAGATTATAGATCAGCCTACCAGAGTGCTTGACATTCCTGGACAAAATAGAAATTTACTTCATTTGTTTTTAACAAATGACCCTTACCTGGTACAATTTAAAATATCAGAAACTTTAGGTGGTTCAGATCATAATTTGATCTCTACTCAGTTAAATTTACAAATTCCAAAACAATTTAAAGCCAATCCTCGTCTTGTTTGGGACTATAAAGCTGCGAATTGGGGGGGGGTCTTAGAGATTTTTTTAAGCGGTTTGCCTGGAAACGTAATTGTCTTACTAGTAAAGACCCCAACATAGCTGCGTTAAATTTTTCGGAGGCAATTATTGAGGGTACGCGGAGTTTTATTCCCAATAGATTAACCGTTCCTAAGACTGATCTATGGTTTTCCAAAAAATGCAAAAAGGCATTTCAAAAATTTAATAAACAATACTGATGAAAACCTTAGACAGTACCGAATTGAGAGAAATATAGTAGAAAACTAATAGATGTAGAAAAGAATGTCTTTAATCGGAAAAAAGCATCTAAATTTTCTGAACACCATACTGGTTCACGGAATTTCTATAAAGCGGTTAAGGCTGTTCAAGGCGATTTTTGTAAGCCTTCTCTACCTCCCCTAATTGATAGAGATATGCTGGTCATTGACCGAAAAGAAAAAGATTGCCTTCTGGGAAATTATTTCTAAAAAAATTCTACACTAAAACAACCCAATTTCTTACCTAAGCCAATCCTTGAGTTTCGCACAACATGATGCGCATAATTTTTTGTAAAACCATCATTCAAAAAATGTTTTTACAAATCAATACTAACAAAGCTTCTGGACCAGATCGTATTCCTCCAATTTTTTTTGAAAACCTTTGCTAGTAGTCCCTGGGCCTTCACCTACATAATTTTGTGATAACCACATATTTTATACTTCGGCCCGAAAACATTTGTTCTGCGATTTTTTTCAAATCGGCCGCTTTTGCTTTCGGCAAGCTCCGAAAAATGCTGATTGCCCGGGATCTTGTAAATTTTTGTTTTTTTTAACTATGGGGGCTGGAAATTTGATTTAGAACACAAGGGTAACCTTGTCCGACAAAAATTTGTCTGCTATTGTCTAGTCCGACAACCCAAACATCCAAAATGTCAGTTGTCGGACTCGACAATAGCAAACACATTTTGGTCGGACAAGCTTACCCTCGTATTCTAAAACAAATTTCCAACCTCCACAGTTAAAAAAAATAAGTGTGGTAGCAAATTTACAAGATCGCGGGCAATCGGCATTTTTCGGAGCTTGCCGAACGCAAAAGCGGCCGATTTGAGAAAAATCATAGAACAAATGATTTCAGGCTCGTCAATGACAGGCGCATCACGAAGTATAAAATAAATGGTAATCACAAAATTATGTAGGTGAAGGCCCAGGGACTATAGGGAGTTAGCACGAATCCTCGCTAAAATTTTTTATTTGTCATATAAGAAAGGAGTTTTTCCCGAAATTTGGAAAATAGCAAGCATAAATCCCGTTCACAAGAGGGTAGTAAGACTGATCCAACAAATTACAGACCCATTTCAATTTTATCGGTTGTTTCTAAAATTTTTGAGAAATACATTAATTTTAATATACTGGGCTTCTTAGAGTCTTCCAAACTATTAAATGAAAGACAATACGGGTTTCGAAAAGGAAGAGCGACGAGAGATTTAATTTCCTTTGTCACTCATGTGTGGCTTGAAAATCATGGTGAGACTTTCGGTGTTGCTCTTGATATTTCCAAAGCGTTTGATAAAGTTTGGCACAACAATCTTATATGCAAATTAAGATGTTATGGTTTGAATGAGCAACTTATGTCTTGGATACAAAGCTTTATTTCGGAGCTGAAATTTCGGGTCAATGTTGATGGTGTTTCATCGGATGTCTTTTCAACTAATGCAGGAGTTCCTCAGGGTTCTGCTTTATCACCAACTCTCTTTCTTATTTATATTAACGATTTGTTGGATTCAACAATTAGTCCTATCCATAGTTTTGCTGATGATAGAACGTTTCATGCGTCTCATGAAAACCCTAAATTATATTCACCTTTAGCGCTTAATAACTGTAGATCAAATTTGATAGATTCATTAAACCATGACTTTAAAACTATTTTAGATTGGGGCTCGCTAATAGTGTTGAATTCAATACGAGCAAAACACATGCTTGTCATTTTTCTAGATTATCCACCCTTAATCCGTTTCCATTAAAGTTCGACTCTAAAGATCTTGTAGAGGAAGAATCTGTTGAACTTCTAGGAGTAGAAGTTGAAAATAATTTGAAATGGAATTCTCATATTTTTAACCTAGCTAAGAACGCTTTTCAACAATTGGGCTTTTTGGGACGATGTCGTAAGCTTTTTAGTAGCGAACAGCTTCTATTAATTTACAAATTATTTATACGTCCCTGCATGGAGTACTGTTCTCACATATGAGGTGGAGCTTATTATAGTAATTTGAAGTGCCTTGATTCTGTTCAGCGCAGAGTAGTGAGCTAGTGAACTGATTGGCAACTCAACTCTTACTGATGAGCTTGATTCTTTACAGCACAGACGAAGTGTTGCTGATCTGACAATTTTTTACAAATACATTATGGATGAACGAACTTCTGCAGATATTAAATAAATTTTACCTGAACTAGCAAACCTATCGCGTAGCACCAGAGCAAATGTTGTAGCCCATCCTTTTACGGTTCATATAAAAAGGTGCAGAACTGTTGCTTTTCAACGTTATTTTTAGAGTCTCTCATCTCTGAAACGCCTTATCTTCATGGGTTTTTCCTGATAGCTTTAATCCTCAAAATTTTAAAGTTAATGTCCATAAATTTCTTAGAGAAACTTAATTTATTCAAACTTAACCCTAATCCCTAGTTGGCATGGTATCTTCGGATATTCAGAGACGTTGATTAATAATTTATTATAATTAACACTAAACATTTTGAGAATTTCTGAATTTATTGTGAACTTTTACGTTTTGGGTACAAAGCTTAAAACAGAAACAGTTGTTTTTCAGAATTTGACAATACATTATATTTTAGAAATTAAAAAGTTAGGCGAATTACAATTCGTACAAATCAAAGAAATATATAAAAAGCACATAGAAATAATCAGTGATGATAAGATATATTTAAATAAAATGTCGGTTAATAATGATCATGCTGAAATTTAAAACGATATAAAAAAACTTGTATAATAAATCTATGTATCTATACTATGTATGATTGTACAATAAAACTAAAAACAATAATAACAATTTAATAAAATTTTTCAAACCAAAATTAAAAATGCCTTGTTATTTTATTATTAAATTCACCCGGATGAGGACCCGTAAGGTCAAAGTATTGAGCAGATATTTAGTTTAGATGTATCTTGAATGGCAAATAACTTAAGGATGATATAAATTGTCAATTTTAACAGTAAGCTTAGACTCAGATTCAGGTTGTGCAGTTGTTAAGGTAGTCAAAATAACTTACTGTTTGAATAATTATTCCTCAAAGTAATATAATATTCATACTATTTTTGTTTCTTCTGATATTACGGTTGTTAACTAGTGAATTGCTCAATATTGCTTCTACTTTTTTCATTTTTTGTTTAATTATTCATCTCATTAAATGACGAAATCAATAATCAATTTTACTAACATAAGAGGTTTAAGCATCAACCTTCATTCAGTCCATCATCATCTTCAAAGTTTCAAACCTGATATTCTTTTCTTAACTGAAACGATTATCAGTCACCGAGCTGTCTCGGTCTTGATCGTAGTAAATACCTTTGTCCACATTATGAACTTGAGTCCTCATTTTATTTCAAGCATGGTATTTGTGTATATATTAGAAACACCATTCCTTATATAACAATTAAAAATTTTGAATTAAATTCAAAATACGACAATATGGTTTCACTTAAGATTTGTTGTTTAATCAAACGTTGTTTGTCTTTGGGCTTTATCGTTCGCCTAACACGCCTATGAACATCAACTTATTTCAAGACCTATCTGAAAACATAGATAGGTTATTTAAGTATCCTAATGCCAAGTTTATAGTTCTTGGTGACTTTAATGCCCACAATAAAGATTGGCTCATACACAGTTTCACTACTGATGAGATAGGCAAACAGGCTGAGCTATTTGCTCTTTACCATAATTATTACACACAGATTATAGATCAGCCTACCAGAGTGCTTGACATTCCTGGACAAAATAGAAATTTACTTCATTTGTTTTTAACAAATGACCCTTACCTGGTACAATTTAAAATATCAGAAACTTTAGGTGGTTCAGATCATAATTTGATCTCTACTCAGTTAAATTTACAAATTCCAAAACAATTTAAAGCCAATCCTCGTCTTGTTTGGGACTATAAAGCTGCGAATTGGGGGGGGGTCTTAGAGATTTTTTTAAGCGGTTTGCCTGGAAACGTAATTGTCTTACTAGTAAAGACCCCAACATAGCTGCGTTAAATTTTTCGGAGGCAATTATTGAGGGTACGCGGAGTTTTATTCCCAATAGATTAACCGTTCCTAAGACTGATCTATGGTTTTCCAAAAAATGCAAAAAGGCATTTCAAAAATTTAATAAACAATACTGATGAAAACCTTAGACAGTACCGAATTGAGAGAAATATAGTAGAAAACTAATAGATGTAGAAAAGAATGTCTTTAATCGGAAAAAAGCATCTAAATTTTCTGAACACCATACTGGTTCACGGAATTTCTATAAAGCGGTTAAGGCTGTTCAAGGCGATTTTTGTAAGCCTTCTCTACCTCCCCTAATTGATAGAGATATGCTGGTCATTGACCGAAAAGAAAAAGCTTGCCTTCTGGGAAATTATTTCTAAAAAAATTCTACACTAAAACAACCCAATTTCTTACCTAAGCCAATCCTTGAGTTTCGCACAACATGATGCGCATAATTTTTTGTAAAACCATCATTCAAAAAATGTTTTTACAAATCAATACTAACAAAGCTTCTGGACCAGATCGTATTCCTCCAATTTTTTTTGAAAACCTTTGCTAGTAGTCCCTGGGCCTTCACCTACATAATTTTGTGATAACCACATATTTTATACTTCGTGATGCGCCTGTCCTTGACGGGCCCGAAAACATTTGTTCTGCGATTTTTTTCAAATCGGCCGCTTTTGCTTTCGGCAAGCTCCGAAAAATGCTGATTGCCCGGGATCTTGTAAATTTTTGTTTTTTTTAACTATGGGGGTTGGAAATTTGATTTAGAACACAAGGGTAACCTTGTCCGACAAAAATTTGTCTGCTATTGTCTAGTCCGACAACCCAAACATCCAAAATGTCAGTTGTCGGACTCGACAATAGCAAACACATTTTGGTCGGACAAGCTTACCCTCGTATTCTAAAACAAATTTCCAACCTCCACAGTTAAAAAAAATAAGTGTGGTAGCAAATTTACAAGATCGCGGGCAATCGGCATTTTTCGGAGCTTGCCGAACGCAAAAGCGGCCGATTTGAGAAAAATCATAGAACAAATGATTTCAGGCTCGTCAAGGACAGGCGCATCACGAAGTATAAAATAAATGGTAATCACAAAATTATGTAGGTGAAGGCCCAGGGACTATAGGGAGTTAGCACGAATCCTCGCTAAAATTTTTTATTTGTCATATAAGAAAGGAGTTTTTCCCGAAATTTGGAAAATAGCAAGCATAAATCCCGTTCACAAGAGGGTAGTAAGACTGATCCAACAAATTACAGACCCATTTCAATTTTATCGGTTGTTTCTAAAATTTTTGAGAAATACATTAATTTTAATATACTGGGCTTCTTAGAGTCTTCCAAACTATTAAATGAAAGACAATACGGGTTTCGAAAAGGAAGAGCGACGAGAGATTTAATTTCCTTTGTCACTCATGTGTGGCTTGAAAATCATGGTGAGACTTTCGGTGTTGCTCTTGATATTTCCAAAGCGTTTGATAAAGTTTGGCACAACAATCTTATATGCAAATTAAGATGTTATGGTTTGAATGAGCAACTTATGTCTTGGATACAAAGCTTTATTTCTGAGCTGAAATTTCGGGTCAATGTTGATGGTGTTTCATCGGATGTCTTTTCAACTAATGCAGGAGTTCCTCAGGGTTCTGCTTTATCACCAACTCTCTTTCTTATTTATATTAACGATTTGTTGGATTCAACAATTAGTCCTATCCATAGTTTTGCTGATGATAGAACGTTTCATGCGTCTCATGAAAACCCTAAATTATATTCACCTTTAGCGCTTAATAACTGTAGATCAAATTTGATAGATTCATTAAACCATGACTTTAAAACTATTTTAGATTGGGGCTCGCTAATAGTGTTGAATTCAATACGAGCAAAACACATGCTTGTCATTTTTCTAGATTATCCACCCTTAATCCGTTTCCATTAAAGTTCGACTCTAAAGATCTTGTAGAGGAAGAATCTGTTGAACTTCTAGGAGTAGAAGTTGAAAATAATTTGAAATGGAATTCTCATATTTTTAACCTAGCTAAGAACGCTTTTCAACAATTGGGCTTTTTGGGACGATGTCGTAAGCTTTTTAGTAGCGAACAGCTTCTATTAATTTACAAATTATTTATACGTCCCTGCATGGAGTACTGTTCTCACATATGAGGTGGAGCTTATTATAGTAATTTGAAGTGCCTTGATTCTGTTCAGCGCAGAGTAGTGAGCTAGTGAACTGATTGGCAACTCAACTCTTACTGATGAGCTTGATTCTTTACAGCACAGACGAAGTGTTGCTGATCTGACAATTTTTTACAAATACATTATGGATGAACGAACTTCTGCAGATATTAAATAAATTTTACCTGAACTAGCAAACCTATCGCGTAGCACCAGAGCAAATGTTGTAGCCCATCCTTTTACGGTTCATATAAAAAGGTGCAGAACTGTTGCTTTTCAACGTTATTTTTAGAGTCTCTCATCTCTGAAACGCCTTATCTTCATGGGTTTTTCCTGATAGCTTTAATCCTCAAAATTTTAAAGTTAATGTCCATAAATTTCTTAGAGAAACTTAATTTATTCAAACTTAACCCTAATCCCTAGTTGGCATGGTATCTTCGGATATTCAGAGACGTTGATTAATAATTTATTATAATTAACACTAAACATTTTGAGAATTTCTGAATTTATTGTGAACTTTTACGTTTTGGGTACAAAGCTTAAAACAGAAACAGTTGTTTTTCAGAATTTGACAATACATTATATTTTAGAAATTAAAAAGTTAGGCGAATTACAATTCGTACAAATCAAAGAAATATATAAAAAGCACATAGAAATAATCAGTGATGATAAGATATATTTAAATAAAATGTCGGTTAATAATGATCATGCTGAAATTTAAAACGATATAAAAAAACTTGTATAATAAATCTATGTATCTATACTATGTATGATTGTACAATAAAACTAAAAACAATAATAACAATTTAATAAAATTTTTCAAACCAAAATTAAAAATGCCTTGTTATTTTATTATTAAATTCACCCGGATGAGGACCCGTAAGGTCAAAGTATTGAGCAGATATTTTGAAAATATCAATAGTCCATAAATAATTTTCAATTATTAATCTAATAAATAATATTTTTCAATAGGATTATAAATGAGTAATAATTGTAATTAAACTCTATGAACCAGTGCTGATAGAAAAAGGTTACTACAAAAATCTAAAAAAAACTCGGCCTGAAAATTGAGATGATGGGAAACGGTTCAAAGCTTATTAGATTTTTATGAAAAAAAAATATCAATCGTGAATTTCCGATTCAACCCGATAGGAATCTGATGGCGGAAAATTACGATAGGTATACGATAGAAAACGCTCAAAAACTTTTTCAGTTTTAATAAAAAAATTTCAATTCAGATTCAGAACGATTAACAACGATAGAAATTCTATCGTAAAAAACCCATTGAAACCAAATCTGAAATATCCCATATGTTACGGTAGACTACGATTGGTTTGTTTTTCTTGAAAAAATTTCAATCGCAAATTTCAGATTAAAGCCGATAGGAATCTGTTGGCGAAAAAATACGATAGGTTACGATTGGTGCACATATTGAATGTACGATAGAAAACTATTCAAAACTTGTTCAGTTTTACCAAAAAATTTCAATCGTGATCTTCAGATTCACAACAATTAACTACGATAGAAATTCTATTGTAGAAAAACCATTGAAACCGAACACTGAAAAATCCTATAGGTTACGATGGATTACGGTACGTTTTCTATCTGGCAGATAAAGTCTATGCGTTTAAAATCCGATAGCAAACGATAGAAAAAACATAAATTCTGATGTTGTTCTATTCTGTTTTTCACCACTTTGTTCACTATCGCTCAAAAACTAATCAGTTCCACATTGCCCAAAAACTAATCAGTTCCATATTGTCCATCTCATTTACTTTTGAATTTTCCATTAAATTTCCAATAATTTTTTATCTATTTCTCTTCCATCGAATTTGGGTTTTGTTTAAGGCACGCGAATGTTTTATTTTCTATTTTAAATTTCTTGTAAAGGGGTTAGTCAGGAGGACCTTCGTTCAAGGGAGTTAGCGGCAGAATGTATTTTTTTTAATCGTACGGTTTATTCAACATCAAAATACATTAAATTTTATTTTTCAGTCCATGTAACCAATCAATAAATTGATCAGATAAACAAAAAGCCTCTTCAAAACATCCATTGAATTGAGTTAAGTTACATTCTTGAGATATGTGATTGACTGTCTGAAATTCTTTACCACATTCACATGATGGACAATCAACCAGACCCCATTTATGTAATGTATAGTTTGATCTACCATAGCCGGTTCTTATACGATTTAATTTCACCCAATCATTTCTTTTTAGTTCAAAACCATTTAATTTCACATTAGGGTTTTGAACAAATGTACCATTTAATGGAAGGTTGTTGTTCCAAGACATCAGCCAGAAATCTTCAGAGTTAAAATTTTGTGAAATAAGTTGTTTAGCAGTGATATACGGTGGTGTTCTACATAAACTTTGATCAGGAGCTTCCAAAAATAAATCAAACAATAAAGAATTGTTAACTTCTGAACTTCTTTGAATGGTATTGAATAACATTTCTTTACGACGAATGTCTGGTGGTGGTATATTTGACAAAACAGGTAACCAATTCAAAGGTGTTGATTTTATAGCACCAGAAATTAATCTCATTGCACGATTCAGTTGAATATTGATTTTTGGTGTATGAGCACTGTTCATCCAGATTGAAGAACAATATTCAGCTGTAGAATATACTAGCGTGCTACAAACTGCAAACAGTTGCATACCTCAATACAATTAACTCTCCAACCAATAAATTCTTCAGTTGTTATAGAAACAATGAAACAGGCTAAAAAACTAGCATTTTATTTTAATGAACCAAACATATTTTGACTAATTTCGATTACATGGATATCTATAGCAATATCTTAATCAAATATTAGTTCCGTTTGATTAAGATATTGCTATAGATATCCATGTAATCGAAATTAGTCAAAATACTACGTTTGCTACGTTAAACTAGCCATAAATCGAAAACAACATATTTTACATACAAAACGAAAATTGGTGCCATTCCTAAACCCGTCGCTCGATTAATCTCAAAATTTCAGTACAGTAAATGTTTCAGGCCCACCTTTTAGTTTATTCGTCACTCATCAATGTTTGCGTGGTTGTATTAAAGCATTATAGGCCCGAAAAAAAAGTTAAGATGAAGTTAAGAATTCTAAGATATAGATCCTTCCTTACACAGCAGATTGAATGATATAATTATTTTGAAAGATATTCCTTATCCCAGTGAAAATAACATATTATGAATCTTACACTTCTTCTTCCTGTAGATAACAGACTATAATTTCTTATAAGCTCTTCCTCGTATATGTGTCAAGAAAGAAAATTAATATTAAAATGTTAAAGGTTAAAGTTCAAGCAAAAAAAAAAACGTTCATCCCATCGTATAAAAACAGATAGACATGTTTTTGGAAGTTGAGAAATGAAATGTTAATACAATTATTTATTGATGAGCAAATAGGTTTTGTTACTTAAAAATGAATATATACGTATACGTATATATACGTATACATACTTAAACTTTAGCTCATGAAAATTTGCTGATTATATTACAATGACATTTATGTAAAGCGAGTGTAAATCAATGTTTGTTAAAGAGATGAAAATATGTGGAATAATTTACTGCATTAGTATGCTTCTAGCTAGATTCCTAGGAAAAAATGTTAATAACGGATTTATGAGAGCTTGTAACTTCAAACAGGTAAACAAAACTAAATTTTTTTCAAATAAAATTAGGGATTACAATCTGTATCACAACAATACATAAAAACCTTTTAAGACATAGGTGCGAATTATAAATTTCCAACATACATTTTTCGATAGAAAAACTATTTCTTTTACACTCATTTGAAAAAATTTATATCAATCCAATAAAAATTGTGCGAAGTATGTATTAGAAAAACACCGTGCGAAAAAGCTAATTATTCTCCCAGATTTTTTCATCTTTTCGCAAATACCAAAATTATTTAAAAAGAAGTCTTAGCTAGCCGGTCAAAAAAATATTTTCCGCATCCCAAACCCCCTCCCCTTCTCCCTCCACGTTGAACTACATGCGTTCTAAAGTGTTTATGGATGCACATTTTTGTTTTATTTATTGTTTTTTATAAGAAATGGATAACTAAACAATAAATCCTATCACATATTAAAATTTAACACAGGTCAATATTTCATGATGGGATTGGCCGAAGGAAATAAAACTAAAACAAGAAGCAACAAGTATAGATTTTTAAAAAAATTGTAGAAGCAAAACTAAAACTGGGTTGCCAATAATCCACCTCGATCAGGAAAATGTCACTAACTGGATTGACCTCGATATTCATGTACTCGAATATATTGATATAAACAGAATAAATTATTAGCGTTTTGAAATTTTCTTAGCCCTATCTCAAGATGCAGGGTGACGAAACATTTGCTCGACCTAGCAGGTTCCCTCACGGCGATCTCAATGCTTTATAAATAAGTTCTAAGAAACAGTTTTTTGTTAGAGTAGCTTTCTACGTACCTTAAACTATTTCAATAATCTAAATAATCTTTTAATTTTAGTACCTTTTTATGGTCATTTAGCTTGATATAAATTTTATTACTTTTATTCAAAATGTTATAGAAAAATTGTAATATTAGTACCATTTGGCAGCAGTTAGGGAAAGTTATCAAAAGGTTTATTAATTTATATATAATAGACGGCCATTATTGATAATAGAAATATTTTTTTATTTTAAAGATCTAATTTAATTTAAATCAAATTATGTAATGTATCAAGATATGTATATCAATTAATATGTGTGGTAAACAATTAGTGAATGTTAAAATGAGTTTCACATTTGGGCGTCACAATTTCTAATAACTTATTCTGGAGCCATCATAGTCGGCATACAAAATGCCATGCTCCCTGGCTCATTACTACTGGTTTAGCATCCTATTTTGTCTTATTTTTTATACAAAGCCAGATTTGTTTGCTATTTTGAAAACGGTCTAATTACGTCATTTGCTGATATTTTTGCAAATTAAATTTAACGATGTTTAGCAATGCTCTACAATCTACATTGATCCATATGTGCTTTATGTAATTGAATATAATTCCTATTTATTTCAAATTTTTGATTCTGATTCATTTTGCTTGTACATTTACTAACAAATAGTATTAAGTGACAATTTGTATACATAATTTTAAAACAATGGTCTTTAGCACTCAATTTTATAATTTCTTATGTCTTGTGTATTTTTAGTAGTATAATGGCTAGTAAGATACAATCCAACGATTTTTCACAAGCTTTGGCGAATTACATTTAAACTGAAAGGGGATATGCTTTTTGAGATACAAAACATGAAATGTCACAAATCTTGACGAATGACATTAAAATATAAACTCAAAGGGATTCCAAAACGTGCATCGTACTTTTGCCCGATTTCTTCAGTTCTAGATAAGTTGTCGATAGCTTTATCTAGAAGATATCTAACAGAATTGATTTTCTTCACCTTCATGTAGAATTTATCTGCCAGATAAAGTTATTCGTTACTTGAGGTACCAAATATCTAGCAGATAAGAATGAAAGTTGACATCATGTATTATAAAATATATATTTAGAGCCAACTAAAAATGCTGGAATAAAAACAAAATTTGATAGCAGATTGACAAGGATATATCCATATATCAAATCTTTATCTGACTTGTTCCTTTTGAAATAAATTTCTCAGTGGTATTGTGGTTTCAGCATCAGTTGTAGTAATTACATCGCATTTTAAGATCTTCTAAAAATATTGTTAGAAGCTTCTAAGGACTTATAAGCCCTTTAAAAATAATCGTATTGTACCCTTTAGAGAGCTCACGTAGTCTTAAAAATATTAAACCATTTTTTCTGGGTTTTCTAAATTAAAAGGGGGGGAAGCCATAAAACTACGGGTCAAGATCTCAGCAGAAAAAAAAGAAGCGTTAAATGTTTTTAACGCAACATTGTTGGAAGTCGCATTAGAAGTTTCACTTCTAAAAAACATTTGACTAGTATTGAAAATAGTTTACATTTGACAAGTATTTATTTATTGAATATAAACTCACTTCACACCTATATTTAGTATCGAAAAAAAGGGGCCCAGTGCGATTGCACTTGTTGCACTGGCGATAGTACGGTGCTGAGAAGTATAGAAAAATTCACTTTTTGTACAGTACAAACAATTATTATTTTTGGGACTATTACCATGACAATCCAATGCAATACAGAAATAATATATTTTTTATTCGCCTACATATTAAAGTGTTGCTTTATCACTGTGATTTGCGGCTTTAAAGTATCACTTTTCAACTATTTATTTTGTTGTCATAGCTACGTCCAAAAAAGTAAAAAGCATTTGTTTTTGTTTAAATTCTATGAAAAATAAAATTTTTTATCAAAGCAACCCTCAAATTCAAAATTTCATTATCCAATTAAAATAGTTGTTATCATTTGATGTCATAGCTACACAATAATTTGGAAAAAATAATAAATATTTTGTCAAAGGTTACTTGTTCCACATATTTTTATTTTAAATTTTATGAAAATTTATAATTTTAATTTAGAATAAACATCTTTTCTTAAAATATTTTGCTTGCGGCGAATAAAAAATAGTATATGATGCACGGAATTAAGCTATTTTGGACTTAATGTGTCTGCAAATCTCGGCTAGCGCCTCGATTTGCAAACTCCACATCCGTCCAAAATCTTTAGCTTTACGTCGCAGCATCATAATGTACTATTTTCTCCAACCGGACTAAAAATTGCACTTTTTGTTTGAGTATATTTTACAAAAAATAACACTAAGTTTACACCATGGTAGTATAATAGAATAATAGCAAATAGCTATTAAACTATTACGGTGTAAACGGATAGAATAATACTTTTTTACTTTGACAGATAGTTATTTGATATTTTGCTTTTGATCGATAGTATAATAGTATATTCAAAAAAATTGTAACGGTCAAAACGTTAAATGTAATTGACAATTTCAGGCGATTGTAAAAAATGTGCAACACCAAAATCACATAAAATTTAGTTTTTTTTTAAATTAATATTAGTATTATAATTTTTTGTTGAAATACTTTTAGATTGATGAGATTTTATATTCAAATTTGAAATACGGTAGCCGTATTCTATCTGTCAATATTATTCTGAGCGTTTATACCACATGATAGAATAATACTATTTCGTGGTATAAACGTATATAAAGTTTAATAGCAAAAACCTATTATTCTATTAAACTATCGGTGGTATAAACTTAGTTTAAGTCACTTGTGTATTGCATTGCATCTAGTTGTCATGGTAGCAGTCCCAAAAACTATCATTTGTTGTCCTTGGATAAAAAATAAACAAATCTATATTTCTAAGCAAAACAAAAATCAAAGTTTGAATAGAATATTTATTGTTCTTTGACAAACAATTGAAATGGTTGCTTGGATTTAGTTTGAGATGTAAATAATAGTACATTATGATGCAAGGACGTAAAACTAAAGATTTTGGACCAATGTGGAGTTTGCAATTCGAGGCGTCAGCCGAGATTTACACCCACATTGAGTCCAAAATAGCTTACGTCCGTGCATCATATACTATTTTTTATTCGCGCATCATATACTATATTTTATTATTCGTGCATCATATACTATATTTTATCATTAGGGGGAAGTGGGGATGGTATAAACAGTTTTTACTTAAAGCTCAATAACTTTAAAACCATAAAACATTTTTACTTAAAAGCTGTTTCATTGTAAAATTTCATATCTTTACTACAAAAAACTATTTTTTTTAATTACGTAACTAAACATTAAGTATAAAATTTTGAATTTCAACAAATTTATGTTTCTCGTTTACAGTATCCCCACTGGTGGGGCACTTATAAACAATGAGCATTTTTGTATGGGGCACATATAAACACCCAAAAAACACCACAATAAAATTCCTAAAGTACCTTTTTTAAAAATTTTTATTATTTATTGTGCTTCAAACAATATATATAAGCATATAACATATATATTTCTTTAAAAAAAAAACAATATTTTTCGATTGTTGTAAAACCTCAATAAATTCAGGTAGAAAATTATAAAGAAAAAAGCAAAAATTCAATCTCATCGTATGTTTAGGTTTTGCAAATCAATATCAAAAGTGAAACGGGAAACCACACGTATACCATATAACCATACCATGCTTCACATATAAACGCGTTTATACTATCAAAATTTTTTTTGTTTATATGTGCCCCACGTGGCGATTTTAGGGTTATGTTTTGAAAAAATATTCCAAGATCTAAAATTTGGCTTAAACAAAGAAATATTATGTTTCTTGAATATTTCAGCTATCAAAACATGTTGGAATATTTTTAAACATATGATGGTAAAAAAAGTTATTCGAGTTTTACAAAAAAAAAAAAAATTACTTTTGGGTTGCCGAAACACCTATTCACCAATAACTTTTGAACAAGACTGACTTCAGCTGTCAAATTCTCCTGGTGTGTGTAGTCGATCGAAGCGACATCTGTGATATTTTTGTCGAATTTTTGATTGATGTTTTGTGAGGGAAATTAAAACTTTTTACAGTTGCCCCATGTTTATACTATCCCCACTTCCCCCTACTATTTTTTTTTAATATGTTGAAAAAGTAGCTAAATATTTGACTAAATATTTGTTATTTTTTTCAAAATAATTGTATAACTATGACAACAAACAATAACAAATATTTTAAAAGGATAATGAAATTTTGATTTAAATGGGTGCTTTGATAAAAATTTCGTTTTTTTATACAATTTAAACAAACACAAATGTTTTTTACTTTTTTGGACGTAACTATGACAACAAAATATATGGTTAAAAAGTGACACTTTAAGGCCGCAAGTCACAGTATTAAAGTAACACTTTAATATTTGTAGGCGAATAAAAAATATAATTTGAATGTTGAATATTTTCAAATTTTATTAAATAATAGATTCATTAAAGGTTGGAGTAAAAATTTAATGTTGTACTAAAGATGGATTTTGGAACTCGCAAAATTGCGGTACAATGCTATTGCGTCGCACCGTAACCTTTTTACTCGTCTCAAAAACCATCATTTTTGTCCTAGTGAAACAAATAACTATTTTACATTACACAATAACAAAAATTGTAATTTATGGTCCGGTTGGAGAAAAAAGAAATTAATTCAAATTTTAAAATTCGGGTGCCAAGGTGTTTTAGTATCCGTCAATAACCTTCTACTGACAAAACTTCAGAATTTTAAAATTTTGTTTACTTTTCTCCATGTCGTTTTTGGAATGCTGTCAACTTGGAAATGCATATATAAGAATTTCAATTTTATTAGGTAAAAGTCATCACATATATGTACACATCTTTAAGTAACAAAACCTATTTGTTCATCAACCAATAATTGTAATAACAATTTACTTCTAAACTTTTAAAAATATCTGTTTGTTTTTATATTGTTATACGAGTAAGATAAAAAATTATTTTGGATGAACTTTAACCTTTAACATTATGTTTTTTATTTTATTTCGAAACGCACATATACGATACATGGTTGATAATAATATTACTTTGAACATGTGGCAGCGTTTCTTAAATTGCTCAACAGCAAACAGCTGTTGTGCAGGTTATTTATGTATTTCTGTATGAATTACTTTTTCTCCTGCACATTTGCGGTGGAGCATGCATTGGTTCTTTGAATTTTTTGATTTGTCACAGCGGAAAAGTTTTTGATTGATTGGCAATTCTTATCTCACTAGTTATCTTGATTTCATGCAGCATAGAGGAAATGTCCCAGATTTCCTTTAAAATCCTTTTTTCAGTCTGCAAATCTTTTACAGAGCTCTTGTACGTCCAAACGAGTCTCTTATTTCAATCCATGATCATGGATTATTCAAAGAAACTTACTTTATATCCGCATGGAGGTATCAGCATTTAACTTTTGATCTACGGGTGTGACAAGCCTGTGTACCCAAGTCCCTGTTATTGACATATGAACTAACGTGAGATATTACATACCACTGGCAGTAGCAGAGAGATATCACTAGTCCAGTTGATATCTTATGGATATTGGAGGAACACCTCTATTCAGTCAACAAGCAATGCATGCACATTTTAAGTGAGTTTTTTATACCTTGCCCATCTATCGATTTTGGTCATGTTTATTATATTATTTTTAATAAAATGTCCTAGGTAGGAAACAAACAATCAGGTTAAACATGGCATATGATTGGCATACCAGATATAAAACTTGGTCCAAGTGTATTTACCAACGTCGGGTAAATCACGAAATGATAACATCGTGTCAAAGTACCTTTAACAAGTTTGGGCCAAGCACGCCTAACAATATTAGGTCAAACATTTTGGCCCAAGGATAACCTTCAATTTCGAGCCAATTATGATTTTCAATATCTTACCAATTATAATTATCAATGGGCTAACACTAGAAATAATAAATTATGAAGCGTTGGTTTGATTATTACAATTGTTTATAATAAATGTAAGCACACACCTAACAATCAAGCATAGTAACATTTCAAAAACACGTTTGCAACCAAAGAGCCAGTCAAAATTTAATGTTAATTTATTGACAGAGAAACAACAATGGCGGATAAATGGGTTAACATTTACATTAACTTTAAAAAATAGAATATTTTCCTACAAGAGATGAAAACATTGTTTTTTTCGTGAGTAAACATTTGTTCACGAGACGCGCTAGCGTCGAGTGAGACATGTTTACGAACGAAAAACGTTTTTATCTCGCGTAGGAAATGCAACTTTTTCTATGATACTAATATATAATCGATATTTACTATAAATTATAAAGTTATAAATCGACAACAAAACATTCAAAATTCATATTCTATTTTTTCATGGTTACGTTGTTTAAAATACTTTGTAAAATTATATGAAAAACCATAGCAACTATAATTTGTTATTTTTTTACACTAGTGAGTTTACTTTTCGCATAGAAAAAAGTACTAAATGATGCAAAACATATTTTTATATTAGTCTCTAATGCATATTTTATACACTATTCTTTTGTTTGTCGTTTTTTATCTAGTGAAAGTAAGACAAAATCTATAATAATTATATTAATCAAAAACAAGGTTGAATATAAAAAAAAATATTAAAAAAAAAACAAAAATTATATAAACTCAATCAAAAAGCCTACATTAATGTGTTTCCACAACCACTCCTGTGGAACAAATGTTGAATGTATAGGCTGACACAAATTGCTTTGCTAAAATCAGTTTACGAATTAAGCTCAACATATTTTTTTTTAAATAACTTCTCATTTACTTGAATACCTTTTGTAGAATAATCATCTTTTCGAACACAATTTCTTACATCCAATTTAATGATCCTGATGTACATCTTTTTTTCAGCCACCCTCAAGTTAGTTACTTCAAAAATCTTATCCCCACTTTTTGGCATTTATCGACGTTTTAGGTCAACACGATTCTGAAATAGGTAGATTTTTATTTGAAATCTACCTAAAAGGCAAAAAAAAATAATCGTCTATCTGGCCGGCCGTCACAACCAACAAAACAATGTAACAAGTCGCTCCAATTAAATTTTTTTTCTAAAAATAGATTATATTAATGGTAAGAGCCGAAAGGACGATGGTTGATACCTGTACCGGAAGTGTGTCACGTTTTAAACGCACTTCCGCATGGAGGGATCAGTTTTTGTTTTTTTATTTTTTTTTATTTTTGATCTAGTACGGGTGGGACAAGCCCGCGTACTCCAGTCCCTGCTAGTGACATACGAGTTAACGTAAGATATCACATACCACTGGCAATAGCAGTGAGATATCACTAGCCAAGGACATCTTAGGGGTGGTGGCGGATGAACTGTATTCAGTCAACGGTAGCACCCTCAATCTAGCTGTGAAATAATCTTTGATGATGAGACGCTATTGCTTCTTTGAAGAAAAGAGCCTTCTTATAACTATGTGTGGGCTTTAATCTTTAAGAAAGACAGTGTGTCACAGGATCAAGTAATATGCAACCGGCTGGATTATTGGCAACTACATTTTTGTTTTGTTTCAGCAAATTTTTGTAAAAATTTACTTTTAAATTTACTTTTATTTTCTCTATTCTATCATAAAATATTGGCCTATGTCATATTTTGTCAGTGATCCGATTTTTTGTTTAGTTATCCATTCTTTAACAAAAAATATAAAAATACAAAAAAAGAAAGATTCACGTCCATCAACACCTTTGAACGTATGTTGTTGTGGGACCTTGGTCTTAAAAGGTTTTTATGTGTTATTGTGACACACATTGTAATTAAAACACATTTTATTAAAAAAAAAAAAATATATTAATATTTTTGGATTATAACACGTTTATTTTCAGTGATAATGAGTAGTATCGGCATCTGTATATGTGAGCAGGGCCGTAGAGAGAAAAACCGGGCCCGGGAAGGGGGGGGGGGGAAATGAATTACGGGTCCTCTTTACAATTATGTTATTTTATTAACCTATTAAATTATAATATCACAAAAATTAAAATGTTGTATTTGTTTACAAACAATTTTACAAGAATGTTAAATATAGGCAAGTTCATTTTTTAGGGTTCCGTTTTTTATACGGAACACTATTGGCGAGAGTAAAACGAGTTTTCCATATTATATCGATTATCTCGTGAACTATAAATGCTATGGACTTGAAATTTGAGGTGCATATGAAACTAATCTGTCCACATGAAATGATGGATACAAATAAAACTAAAGTGGTTTTCGTTTGGTTTACAGGGGTACCATGAGAGACCTTTGAGAAAATATATTTTTTTATAGATTCAAGTAGGGTATCATATGAAAGAGCTTTATTTCAATATTCCTCAAAAATTTATTTTGGAATTTTACACCTCACCATTTTTTGTATAATTTTGAAAAATGACGTTTTTTTCGTGCTTTCTTACCTCGATTAGCTCCGAACCTAACTGATCGAAAATTTTAAAATGTACTTGGAATGATAGAAAAATTAGTACGTTTTTAATAAAAAATATACAAAAGTGTCATATTCGCATAATTCGATTTATTAAGGGGGTGGAAATGAGGAGGGGTAAAAACACTATTTAAAATGTGGTCAAGTGGGGTCATTTGAAAGAGCACTTTATTTAGAAAACATATCAATTTTTTTTAGAATTTTGCGATGCACAGTTTTTGAGTTATGGACAAAAAAGTGCAACTTTCAGACCATTCCCTCCCCCCCCCCTTACGTTTCGACACTGATTGACAGAAAAATTTGTAAAAAATCACAGAGCTAGAAAATTTGGTAAATTTTGTATGAAAATTATAGCGAGGTCTCAAATAATTAGATTTCTGTGTGCTTAGGGGACCGGTGTAAAGAGGGTAAAAAAAAATCTTTTTTGACCCAAGCGAGTGGGGTGTCATTTGAAAGAGCGCCTAATTTGAAATTCGTTGCAATTTTTTTAGAATTTTGCGGTGCACAGTTTTTGAATTATGGACAAAAAAGTGCGAAATTCAGATCGTTCCCCCCCTACGTTGCGACACTGATTGACAGAAAAAATTGTAAAAATTCACAGAGCTAGGAAATTTAGTAGATTTTGTATGAAAATTATACCGAAGTCTCAAATAATTATATTTCTGTGTGTTTAGGGGACCGGGGTAAAGAGGGTAAAAAAATTTTTTTTGACCCAAGCGAGTGGGGTGTAATTTGAAAGAACGCCTAATTTAAAATTCGTTGCAACTTTTTTTAGAACTTTGCGGTGCACAGTTTTTGAGTTATGGACAAAAAAGTGCAAAATTTAGACCGTCCCCCCCCCCTACGTTTCGACACTGATTGACAGAAAAAATTGTAAAAATTCACAGAGCTAGGAAATTCAGTAGATTTTGTATGAAAATTATACGGAAGTCTCAAATAATTATATTTCTGTGTGTTTAGGGGACCGGGGTAAAGAGGGTAAAAAAAAACCCTTTTTGACCCAAGCGAGTGGGGTGTTATTTGCAAGAACACCTAATTTAGAAATCATTTCAACTTTTTTTAGAACTTTGCGATGCACAGTTTTTGAGTTATTGTCAAAAAAGTGCAAAATTCAAATCGTTTCGCTCCCTACATTTCGACGATGAATGACAGAAAAATTTGAAAAGATTCACAGAGATAGGAAAATTTGTAAATTTTGAATGAAAATCATAGCGAAGTCTCAAATAACTATGTTTCTGTGTGTTTAGGGTGTGGAGAGAGTAAAAAAACCATTTCTGACCCAAGCGGGTGTCATATGAAGGAGCACTTAATTTAAGAAACATTACAATTAGTTTTAGAACTTTGCAGTGCACAGTTTTTGTGTTATTGAAGAAAAATATTTTTAATATGGACCCCCCTAAATTTCAACACTTGATTGACCGACTTGATTAATCAAATTTAAACCATTTTCAAGTTGGTGTAATTGAATCTTTCTTGAGTTACCATAAACATCTATGAATGAGATTTAACCCAAAGTAACATTTTTTGAGTTATTTTTGATCAATGTAGATTTGATTGTAATTTACTACTGACATTTACGATTAAACTTTCACGGCGCTATGGACCGTAGAGTCTGCGTGCCAGGACAAGTTTGCCTCATGCAACCTGTCCAACCCTTTATAATCTAATCTAATCTACGATTAAGCTTTTATTTTGTTATGCGTCTATGGTCTGGAAATATAAAGACATTACAACACAACTTTTTGTCAATAATTTTTGATTTTGATATAGTGTTCTTTTACATTCACGGAACCCTTGACGAGCGAATTTTATTCGCACTTGTCTGACTTTTTTCAATATAAAATGTGTTGTGTAGTAGGAATTACAATATGTATCACAAGTCACAACAGCACATAAAAACCTTTTAAGACCAAGGTCACACAACAACATACGTTCTAAGGTGTTGATGAACGCAAACCTTTGGTATTCTGTATTTTTATGCTATTTTTGAAGAATGAATAACTAAACCCATATAAAATATGACATAGGCCAATATTTCGTGATAGGATAGCGAAAATAAAAATAAAATAAGAGATAAATAGCAAATTTAATTTAAAATTTTGCAGTTACAAAACAAAAATGGTGTTGCCAATAATCCACTACACTGTTTTGTTGCTGTGGCTGAGAAGCTGAAACTAAAGTTTCAATTTAGAAAACATTTACTAAGTCGGGTAATATATTTTCCATTTTAGAAATTCAAACCGCGAATGGTTTGTGTTAATTGTTTTGTTTTGTGAGAGAAAAGTCTTGTCTTTTTGTCTTTTCAGGTCCACCATAAAACAGTTATTTTAAATTTCATCTCAATACTTTGATTTTTTGGTTACTGTTAATTTTTTCAAAATCTTACTTTGCAAAATTGACCGCCTTTTATTCTTTCCTTATATTTGTAATAACATGTATGGAATCTTTTATATGAACCATATTTAAAAAGAAAAACTTCCTATTTAAACCTTGAAGCCTTTAAACCTAAATTAAATAATCGTGTATTTTATTAATAGTAAGAATTTAGTGGAAGATCAAATCCACATATACTTTAGTTCTGGTATAGAATAAAAATAGTAAAAATAGTTTTCTGCGCTCGAGTACCACAATACGACATATATCGAAACTCGTTTGAGTGCGGAAAAGTGAGTTATTTCCGCATTTGCGATGAATTTCTTGGTTGTGCTTCTGTATCCACCACTTTACGATAGAAAATTGGATATCAATTAACAATTATTTCGAGAAGATTAACCATTTCGAATGGTTTAGGCTTATTATTTACCATCACATCCCAGTCATTGTTAAAAATATATATTTTGTTAAATGTTTATGAAATTATTACTTAACATTTTATAGCTTGAGGAAAACTTTTTTTGCACCCACACACACTTACGTTTTGCACATCAAACGAAGTAAATATCTGTATTAATTACAGCAAGCAAAATAAGAAAAACAAAAGAAAAGAAAATTATTTATACACCTTTTCATTTCTATGTTTTTATCTAAATTCGTGGGTTAAATACAAAAGAAGCTTTAAAAGTTTCACACCTATCTAGATTTCATCTGATCTAGGTAGCGTTAGAAATTTTACAATTTTGTTTTTGTAACACATGCGTAAAATATATTCAATTTTGTACTAGAATAGAATAAAAGAAAAAACTCTTTTTCCGCACATATGACCACAATAGTATATTAAGAAACTAGTTTCATAATCGACGATTTTATCGCACGCAATCTGTTTAGAAAACGACCCGCGCAGCGGAGAGTTTTCTAAAGGATAAGTGCGATAAAACGTCTTATGAAACGAGTTTTTTATACTATTTTTTCTATTTTGCATTTTTTGTCTTGAAATTTTAAAAAATGCGTATTTTATTAAAAAATAGTCACTTTGAAATTTTGTTTTTATTACTAATTATTGTAATTAATTAAAATATTTAACACTAATTTAGATATTCTTATTAATTTTATTTACATAATTATTCGTTTTGATGTTCACTGAAGTTTGTATGACCAATGTGACCAACCTTGAAAGACAAAACTTTGCGTATCGTAATGAAGGCCATTTCGATACGCATTTGGGTATCGAAATGACTTTATTTTAGACGCAAAATAGAAAAAATATTTTGTAAGCCTGGACCGTAACGCCGCCTGCATGTGAGATTTGTAGTTAAATCTATCCATATATCTATATATAATATTTTTATAGCACTAAAATATCAAAATAATAATTTAAATAACTTACCATATAGTAAAAACAACTTAAACACATTGCATCATTTGAATTGCAAGAAAAAACAATTTATTTAGATTTTCAAAGTTTACAATTTTGACAGCTCTTATTGGATTCCTATGTGTTGTTTTAGTTGAATTCTTATGTTTATATTTTCGAGCTAGTATAATATACAACTATTACAACGAAGATGGCGCACTTTAATTATTTAAAAAGCTTAAATTTGTTTATAACTTTGTTAAATAAATGATTAAATGAACAATTAATAAATATTTATAAATTACACGCACTTGTTACAAAAAATAGTGTGTATTACTAGTGCGAATGCGTTTTCCAAACGCGAGTTATTTGACTAACTAACTCTTGTTTGGAAAACGCATTCGCACTAGTAATACAATCTATTATTACAATGTAGTAAGAACAAATATACTTGTATATTCTTGGTAAAATGTTTTGTTTCAGTAAATTAATGAAAATGATTTAATGTTTAAGATAAACATTTGTTATTGTTTTTATTAATTTCACTAAAAGTTTAATGGTCAAAATACAAGTGGCGAAGTTCTGCATGCAGTGCTGTGTGCATCGCTGCATGTCGTTTTCGTTTTGTCCAGATCAAAATAATTTTTGGTAAAAAGAATAAGATAAAAATTGATTTAATTTTGAAGTTGTATTTGTGGAACTGTGATTAATAAGATATATGTGTTATATTATATGTGGTTTCAATTAAAAGAACCATTTGGCAAATTATAATTGGAATCTTTTCAGAATATTTATTTAATCCGAATATTTCTACAGTCCACATGTATTTGATTGAAATATGTTTTATCGGTAACAATTTTCATTACAGTACCTATAAAAAGGTTTATAGGCTTTGTATTCAACAATTACTTTTAGCTGCCTCTCGAACTACGATTTTAAATAAATTTTTGTTGATTTGGAATACCTTTATATTTTAAATACCGGTTGTCGCTTGTTAATAGTATTTAAAAAAACCCCCGTTGTTGTAAGCCCGCTTGTTTTTTTAGCACAGAAAAAATCGTGAACTTATAGCGCAATTTTGAAATTAAAACTCAATCCATATAAAAAAATTAAAAAAAATTTAAAAAGGGTTATCCTTTTTTTTGCATATGGTAATATTTGTTGTTTTTGCTTATATTGCTTATATCCAATAAATAAAAATATCAATCATTGTAATATTCTTATAGATCATTATTATGACACCAATTGTTTATATTTTCTACGCAAATATTTTAACGACAGTGTGATTAGGGCTTGCAAAACCGTCTTCATTTTTTGAAATACGGTTTTTCGGTTTTTACAAATATTAAAACCGTTTTTTACGGTTTTCAGAACTATCGTTTTACGCCTATAAAAATTAAATTTGAGCGTTAATATTCTTAACAAAACACATGTTATTAGAAAACAACTGAATATGTTCGTTATAACAAAATGAAAATATTGATTTTAACCATAAATTTACAGCAATTTACTCATATTAACATCCATATTAATTAAAGGTACCACAATTCATTAAAAAACATTTAAAAAAATGTTTCATATTTCATAAAAAATTCGTTATGGCTTATTTTTATTACTATTGTAGGTAGAATGCTCGAATTAAGACTGGGTTCCAATTAGCTGCTAAATTGTACTAAACTGCCAAATTTTAATTTAATTTTACAAAATTGCCGAATTTTAATTTAAATTAATGTAATCAAGTTCTCAGAAATTGTTTCACGTATGAATTTTTTCACAATTATTAGGAAACAAAATGTTCATTTAGTCAAATAAAATAGTTGACTAAATTGATTTAGCACGTTTAGTACAATTTAGCATAAACTGAAACGCAGTCTATATACATTGATCTGATAATGCTGAAAAAAATGACTTTTCTGACTCTCACTGCAGTTTCTTAGTAACCATAAACGATATTTTAATAATTTTGTTTTAGTTTTTCTGCCTTAAGGTTCAAATACAATAGATCCGTTCCGTTCCGTTCGTTTTTTATCCGTCTCAATCCGTTCGTTTTAAAAAACACAATACAACCGCTCCGTCTTTAATTATCCAAAAATTTATATTTTATTTATATTTATATTTTTATAGATAGATTTGCTAAATTATATTCATATTTCATGAAATTTGTTTAAATCTGCTTATTTATATTGACGATTGGAGGAAACTTCTGGTGGTAAGAATCAGAACTAGTACTCCCATATAAATTTTGACATTTAGTTCATTTTTGTATACATTCTAAAATTTGTGTTTACATTAGTAAGTTTAAAAGTTTTGTAATGGCCCTGATTCGAAGCCAACGTATTGTGTTTTGGACCTTTATAAATTATGTCTAATACATATATATATTCCTAAAAAAAAATTGCGGGATAACCGGAATCATACCCACACAAACCTAAAAAAATTTTTGGGAATCTCTTAGCTTTATACAATTAGCCTGTCATCAAAAAGCTTATTTGGATCACATAAAAGATATAAATTCAATACTAAAAAGAAAATTTAGAAAAATACCTTATTTTAAATTGTTGATTGATGAAATCCGACTCTGGTTCACTAAATTCTTTTCTTCTAGTCCACATATATTCCTTTAGTTTTGTTCTTCCACTCCTACATACCAAAGATGCATTTCATTTTCCAATTATTGATGATGTCACTTCATTTATTTATTCCGGTTCGAAATGATGACTGCAAAATCATTTCTTTTTCTTCATTCAACAATCTTAATTTCTCTTTGTTTTAACGAATCCAAAATTTCACCGTTATTTTTCATAAGTGATTATTATTAAAACATACAATCACTTTTATATTGAAATTTATATTACTTGTAATATTTTCACAAAATGATTATTATAAAAAAAGATATAATGATAAAACATACAATCACTTTTCTAGTGAAATCTATATTATTTATAATTTTGTAATATTTTCTATTTTTTTCATTCTAGATGTGATCTTTTTTTTTTAATGACCAAAAATCGGAATCAAAAAGAATCATCCTTTTGTTTTAAAAATTAAAAACTGAATAATGAAAAAAATGTGATTTTCCTTTTGACATCTTCTAATGAAAATATCAAATCGTGTAACACCAAAGATTCAACAAAAATTAGTAACGACATCTGTTCGTTAGAATTGGAAATAAAATTGAGTACGTTCGTTTGTTTTTTATAGTATATTCGAAATTTAACTAGCCGTTAAGTATTAGAAAATTTTAAAATGATTATTAATGAAAAAAAATGAACTGAAACTAATGAAATAAATTTTTATTGAATTAGAAAAAGAAGATGAATTGGTTTTATTGTTGTGCAGGCGAATATAGCGGACGTTACACCATGAATTCAAGGTAAAAACCAAGGTATTTACCCTTGAAATCACAAAAACGTCGTCACCCCCTCCACGTCAGAAACCACCGAACTACTTCCCACAACTAATCTGTATCTGGGATCGAGATACCCACAGTCACTGGCGTCAAGACCGATGACCGGTTCCAACACTTATGAAGTCCCTAGGAACTTCACTGAGTACTGAGACCGACCATCCATCCGAACGTCAGCACTATGGACACCCCGATACAACCAGTAAGTATGACACTGAAGATGTGAACCCAAGAGACAACAACCAGACAGAGGAACTACCCTACCTAACGAAAAGACATCATTCCCTGATGTCTTTCGCGTGATGGACTCCAAGATTCTTACCGCTCATATCTGTGCACTCATAGAGTACATTTCCAATCTTAGTCTTAATCATTGCAGGTAAGAACTTTGGAGCCAATTTTGCCGAGAATTTTTTTGTAGCGTCACTCAAATGATGTTGCCGTACAAACACACGTTGTTGTGGTTGAAAAGTCCGTAGTTTAGATCGCAGGTTATACTGATGTTGCGATTTCTTGAAGGCTGCTTTTAAATTTTCCTGAACCCGGTTCCTGAGCAGAGTCAAATGATCAGAGCGTTCTATTTCCTCACCAGCATCTTCACCAAGCTGGTGTAGTGATCTCAACAAATGGTAAGTATTTCCATCCGAGATTGGATGTTGACCAAATAATAGATAGTACGGTGAGTACTTGGTAGCTGAATGTACTGCAGCCCGCAGTGCATAAGCGATTTCACCAATCTGTGAATCCCACTTGGTATGTTGACCTTTAATGAACGCTCGAATTGCTGCTAGAACTGACCTATTGACCCGCTCTGACGCGTTGCTTTGAGGACTATAGACACCGGTCCTAATGTGTTTAATGCCGAAATCTGACAAAAGACTTTGAAAGTTCCTACTAGTGAACTGCTTGCCATTGTCACTGTGTAGAAACTCTGGTACCCCATATGTAAGAAACACTTCGTTCCTTAGAAAAGCATTCACCTTCGGTGAAGTTGCGTTTCTAAGTGGTTTCAGTAGTACAAACTTCGTAGAATGATCCAGAACTATCAATAACACCGTATTCCCAAGTGTAGAACGAGGGTACGGTCCCAAAAAATCTATATAGACTCTCTGCCATGGACGTGCTGTTTCGAATTGATATTGCAGCGGAGGACGCAATATCTGATTCGTGGCTTTTGTTTGTTTACATGTGTCGCAGGACACAACATAGTTGTGTACCTGTGACGCCATGCCCGGCCAGTAATAAAGACGTCGAAGTAATTCTAAAGTCTTTTTAACACCTCCATGAGCAGCAGTACTATCATCATGATGTTTCTGAATCATGTTGGAAGTCAGCGGTTTTGGTACCCAGAGTTTCCACACAGGAACATCGTTAGGTATTGCATCAGGTCTTGGCTCAATACGTATGTATAGCTTATCATCCACGACTTTAACTGAAGGAAAGTCCTTGGGGGATGATTGAACTTTAGCTATCATATCCGTATATTCGTTGTGCCGATAACCTTCATTGTCGATTTTAATTTCATTAATGTGATGTACTAATGCTTCCGTCAATTCCTCGTGTGTATCGTCATAAAGACGAGATAGAGCATCAGGGACTATATTTTGGGTACCTTTTTGGTGGACAATGGTAAAATCCATATGTTGGAGTTTTAGGCTCCACCTAGCCAGACGACCACTCAAGTCTTTCTGTGACATAAGCCACTTCAGACTTGAGTGATCTGTCACAATTGTGAATCGGTGACCTTCAACATAGCCCCTGAATTTCTTCACACTCAGAATTGCCGCAAGACATTCAAGCTCAGAAACAGAATAGTTTCGATGAGCTTTATTAAGTTTTTTCGACATGAAGGCTATCGGACACTCTTGTCCGTCCTCGTCGATCTGATACAGTACACTACCTATCCCTGTCAGACTCGCATCGCATCTAATAAAGAACTCTTTATTATAATCAGGGTTAATTAATACCGGTGCTGTAGTCAGAAATCTTTTTAAATTTTCAAAAGCTGCTTGAGCTTCTAATGTCCATTTCAATTTTCCCGAACTCTTTTTTAATAAATCTGTAATCGGTGAAACCACGCTTGCATAGTTTGGTATAAAACGTTGGTACCAACCAGCCATTCCTAAAAGACGTCGTATTTGTTTTACTGTAGATGGAGCTGGGTACTCTGCCACAGCTCTTACCTTGTCAGGGTCTGTTCGAAGACCATCTTCACCAACCAAAAATCCTAAGTATTTCACCTATCTCAGAACAAATTTACTTTTCTTGAGGTTTATTGTTAACCCAGCCGCTCTTAACAATGAAGAGACCTTGGACAGCAATTCCATATGTTCCTGGAACGTGGAAGAGACTACCAATAGATCATCTAAATAAACAAAGACATTTTCGTGATATTGATGTGGTATCACTTTGTGCATTAGCCGACACATTGTCTGGGGAGCATTGCACAATCCAAAGGGCATAACCCGGAATTGATACAATGGACGACCAGGCACTGTGAAGGCTGTCTTGTCTCTAGATGCTTCTGCCAGAGGAATCTGCCAGAAAGCATCTTTGAGATCAATACTTGAAATGTACTTTGTGCTATTTAGACGACCTAATAAGCCATCAATCAAGGGAAGACGGTAAGCGTCCTTTTTAGTTAGTGAATTGACACGACGGCTATCAATACATAATCTGCTTTTACCAGATTCTTTTTGTACCAGGACCACTGGCGAGCACCACGAACTGTTAGACTCTTCGATCACGCCCATTTGAAGCATCCGGTCAAGTTCGGCATAAACCTTTAGTTGAACAGCCGGCGATGTGGGATAATGCCTCTGTTTAACAGGTGCACTATCACCAACATCGATGACATGTTCAACCAAAGAAGTCTTTCCGAGTCCAGACACTTCAAATGACGGGAAAGAATCCTTGATCATATCCAGTTCTCGTTGCTGGTCAGTGGTGAGGTTGAGTGTATTTAAATTTTGTAGCTCTGTGCGAGTCAGTTCACTAACAAATGAAGGAACAATACCAAATTTCTCCCAGAAATCTATGCCCAGGTAGAGCTCTTCTCGTAATCCAGGGACTATATGGAACCGCATTGGTTTAGTGGAGCCATTCACAGTTATTGGAATTTCGATGTAACCCAAATTTTTTGTTGCAGTACCATCCGCCGTACGAATACACGAAGTGTACTTACGGTAGGTTGTACCTGCTGATTCCAATAATTCCAAGGAATTCCTTCCAAGTATAGTGATTGACGCTCCACTATCCAATAATTCTGCGATATTTTTGTCCAAAATCCTTATTGTCAATCGCGGCCGAGGATCCTTTGTTTCTGAAAGGATAGATGAAATACAAGCTTTACGAAATAATTTCCTCATCCTCCAATATCTGATGTTACGTTCCAGACGTTTAAAATACGTTCGATGTAATGATGGGAAATTAAATGTAATTGGTGATTTTATTCGGGTTTCATTGGTGGTTGCCGATCGTCCTGCGTTCCTACATCTCTCGTCGATTTCTTCGGGCTCATTGGATGTTGAACCGAGGGTACCATCCCCGAAGCATGTACTCTCGGACGGTAGTTTAACGACGGGTGACAATATGAACAATTTGCATAAACCACATCCGGCTTGTTACATTTCCAACAATACAACTTAATTCTATTCTTAGAGCACTCAGGAGCTCGATGACCGTTTACTCCACATCTGAAACATACTATTGGTTGTCTAGATATTGATGGACCAGGTTGAATGTTATCCGATGTTATGCCAGGTCGCTGCAATATCCGTCTCTGTGTTGAATCCACCGCTTCAATATATCCATGTTGTTCTGGTTCAGCATCCACCTCATAATCATCCATAACTGTAACTCGCTAATTTATTGCGAGTAGCTATATAATAGCTTGGACTTTTCACTAAAATTATTCAAAAGAAAAAAATTGTAAACGGAATCGTGAATCATCCCCACACTAATCTAGAGTTAGGAATCTCTTAAAATAGGTCGATTTACCTTAACATAGAATAATAATAAAAAAAAATCTAATATCTAGTATTAATAATGTACAATAGAAATTACTCACAAATAAAGAGAAATTGTTAATTGGTTGTCTTCCAGATCCTTGATACTGCTAGTATTCTTTTACCATACACCATTCAATCTTTCCAGGTTTCACTTTAATCAGGTTAACAACGGTGAATGACGATATGCTTCACCAGGACGCTTCTTCAATAGCCAGAATACGACAATCTTCTCCACGGCATTAACGTAAACAAACTATATTGGAACAATTTATTCCTTCCAAACGACAGCATTAATGATATCGCCAGTGATTAATGTTAGTAATGATCATGCACGATGATTTCCATAACAGCATCAATACTTGGATATCCAACATAAGAATATTAATTTGTAAATAGATAACATCAACAATGACTACAATGCCGATTGATAGGAACAATCATCAATTACCACTTTCGTAACAGTTATCTAATTTACCTCGAATCATCCAAATTGTAACAGGTAACGGTGAATAATAATGGCAATAGTGATGAGTAACAGTAACAATCATCAATGAAAATTTCTTCAGTAACTTAGAAGTAAAACTTATGTTGTATTAAGTTGTTATATATAATATTACCTCTTGTAATTGACCAAAGATTTCATGTGGTCATGCTTGGCATGACTACCTTGATGACAGCTTTTACTATAGTTTTCCTGCATCCATGGATTGTTTCCAACCCCAAAATTGAATAATAACACTGGATGTATTAGTTTAATTTAAAAATTTTCTTTTTTTTTTCAATAACTTTAATTATTAAAACAGTAAAAACAATTATCATGAATTACTTATGGAAGCTATTTCTTTTTTTATCATTTTTCTTACACAGAAGAATTAAAAAAACAAGTAAAACTTTTCTACTATCCAAAATTGAATTGTTTGATAAGCAAACATGGAATGACATATCCAAAAAATTGGAAAAATGTGATTTAATTGTTTTACATCTTCTAATCAAAATCGTGTAACACCAAAGATTCAGCAAAAATTAGT
Source organism: Diogma glabrata (assembly GCA_963693315.1). Classification (NCBI taxonomy): domain Eukaryota; kingdom Metazoa; phylum Arthropoda; class Insecta; order Diptera; family Cylindrotomidae; genus Diogma; species Diogma glabrata. Next base: position 96,335,525 of record OY856186.1, read on the forward strand.
AACGACATCTGTTCGTTAGAATTGGAAATAAAATTGAGTACGTTCGTTTGTTTTTTATAGTATATTCGAAATTTAACTAGCCGTTAAGTATTAGAAAATTTTAAAATGATTATTAATGTAAAAAAAAATGAACTGAAACTAATGAAATAAATTTTTATTGAATTGGAAAAAGAAGATGAATTGGTTTTATTGTTGTTTAGGCGAACATAGCGGACGTTACAAATTCTTAAATTTGGTGTTCTGGTCGGAACTGGTGTGGACCACAAACGTTCGAACTTCTGACATAAAGTCCGAAGTTCATCAATAGAATTTATGGTTGCTGCTAGTGTAGCATTTTTGAGCTCCACACTCAGTCCCTCCCGAGCAATCTCTAGCATTTCACGATCAGCAAATGGACGTACTAAGCGACGGTTCAACGAACCAATCTCCACTAGGTACTCATACACGCTCTCCTTTGACTTTTGTTTGCGGTTCAGAAGAACTCGCAAGATCGCCTTATCATCAGTGAGCGTACCGAAGGTTTGGAGGAGTCCCTCCCTTAGCACTGGATAGGTCACCACCTCATATTCATGAGTTAAGTTCAAATAGTATCGGTCGGCAGCCCCCTTGAGGTACGTGGAACGATAGACCTAAGGTCGTCCCAATTCACACGGTCCCTCCTGGCAGCCGCCTCAACTCTGTGAACAAACTCATGAACATCAGGAGAGTGACCATCTCCTGTGAAGGTTGGAACCCAATTTGAGTCATAACGACTCAAATTGTTCCCACGAACACCCTCGGTACTCCACTGGTGCTAACGCTGGAGCCGCGTCACGCCATACCTGAGGAGGTTAGTTGTACGGTGGTGGTGCTGTTAGTGGAGCAGGTGGATATACTGGTGGTAGTTGTACCTGTGGTACTGATGGATAATTTAATTGTGGTTTTGGTTGTACCAATGCTGGATTGTTATGTGTATGTTCAGATTGGAGTGATGGACCCAATTGTGGTATTGCAAAGTCCTCAGCTCTCAAACCCGATTGCTGGAAATAAGCCGGTGGTGCCTGACCTGACCGTCTCTGTTGTTGCTGGTTTGGACGATTCAGACTATGTATTGTTTCCGATATTGGCCGTACTGGGATCGGTGTGGATCTCTCATCTGGCTGAAAAGCAGGTGAAGCAGATGGAGCAGATGATACTCCTGGTTTACTCTGCATAATTGGACGTGTTGATAATGATCCTATTATACTCCAAGCGCGTGACAATTGTGAGATAGCGTAGGTGCGGGCTTCTTGCAAGTCATTGCGAGGACCCAACCTATTCATCCTACCCGTGTAATGTAACACTCGATTCGCCAAACCATCTAAGAAGGTCTGATCAATCGGTGACTGAAGTCGTCGTACTTGATTTAAAATAAGTTGTGCTGCCTGCACCACCATTTGAGATTCCTCTATCAAATCTCTCGCATGAGACACTGTTATTGGAACTGACCCATGATCTACATGGTTTCGCAGTTCCTCTGCCCAATCGGCCCCCCCAAAGTTCACACCCCGAACCAAACATTCGACCTGTAGTTCGGTGGGTTCCAGACCATAGAACGGATGGTCAACGTCTATTTGGTTTGACATTTTGATGGTAAAACCCGTAAAATTATGAACTCGCTAACAACAACACCAAAACCAATTCCCAACAACAAAAAAAAGTTAGTACGCTGTAAATGTAAAAATAATGAAAAACGCAGAAACGAAAAAAAAACCAACGAACGCCCAATTCGAAAACACAAAAATTTGTAAAAACCAAATTCCGTAAAAGAACAAAAAGACCACCGTCGTACCCAATCTTTGCTTTACCTTTCACAAAAATTCCTAAAATATTGTGTATAAAAATATAATTTATTTATTTAATTTCAGATATGCTGAAATTTCAGAATTAATTATATACCTAAAATTATTTATTGACGATAGCACCCCTAAAAATATTTATTTATTTTTAAAAAAAATTGAAAAAATAAAAAATATTCAAAAGAATGTTTATTTATCGTAAGCACCGTCTTAACTTTGAAATATTGATTTATTTTTAAGAAAAATAAAAAATATTTAGTTATATCTTGATGTAGTGTGTATTTAAAAAAATTTATTTATTTAGTTACCTAAAATTATTTAATTCTAAAGAAAATTATTTTATTTAATAAAAATTTTATTTAATTAATTTTCAAAAAAATTGTTTTATTTATTTTATTTTTTTATTTAATAATTAGATAAGAGATTCCCAAAATCAAGATTCGTCTGGAGACAATTTAAAAAGTAAGTATGGTACAATATCTATTTTGTTTAAATCTAAAATATCGCGTTCGCGAGCCCACTCCAACAATGCCAACAATGCCTCCAAAGTATAATTGGTTCTTCTCTTCATTACACCGAAGAAGCCTCTGAGCAAAGAATGGTACTACTGGTTTGCACCTAAGTACAAACACAGCAACACCACTCCTCGTCCCTGAGAACTCCCTCGCTGAATGAAGAGAAGAAACCAATGTTCTTCGATCGCATAACCCCGATGGCCATAGGCGACCTAAGAACGTCATTAATGTTAAAGAGTGAAGCTCTATGGATGGCTTTTTAGGCCTACCGCTGAAGAGAGAATTATTTACACCCTAATAAACATAAACCAATTCAAGAAAAAAACCATTTACTCAAAATAAAGTACTAGCACAAATAGTACTTATTAAAAAAATTATTTGCAGGTAGTGCAAAAATATGTACAATGCATACCAAAAGAAAATTATATACAAATTAACTATATACAAAAATAATTACAAAAATATTTACAAAATGTACCATATATACATTATATACATTGGCGGTATAAAAAAACAATCTCTGAAAAAAATTACCACCCCAAAACGGTTTTTTGGGGTGGTAATTTTACCTCTTGTAAATATTACCTCTTGTAATTGACCAAAGATTTCATGTGGTCATGCTTGGCATGACTACCTTGATGACAGCTTTTACTATAGTTTTCCTGCATCCATGGATTGTTTCCAACCCCAAAATTGAATAATAACACTGGATGTATTAGTTTAATTTAAAAATTTTCTTTTTTTTTCAATAACTTTAATTATTAAAACAGTAAAAACAATTATCATGAATTACTTATGGAAGCTATTTCTTTTTTTATCATTTTTCTTACACAGAAGAATTAAAAAAACAAGTAAAACTTTTCTACTATCCAAAATTGAATTGTTTGATAAGCAAACATGGAATGACATATCCAAAAAATTGGAAAAATGTGATTTAATTGTTTTACATCTTCTAATCAAAATCGTGTAACACCAAAGATTCAGCAAAAATTAGTAACGACATCTGTTCGTTAGAATTGGAAATAAAATTGAGTACGTTCGTTTGTTTTTTATAGTATATTCGAAATTTAACTAGCCGTTAAGTATTAGAAAATTTTAAAATGATTATTAATGTAAAAAAAAATGAACTGAAACTAATGAAATAAATTTTTATTGAATTGGAAAAAGAAGATGAATTGGTTTTATTGTTGTTTAGGCGAACATAGCGGACGTTACAAATTCTTAAATTTGGTGTTCTGGTCGGAACTGGTGTGGACCACAAACGTTCGAACTTCTGACATAAAGTCCGAAGTTCATCAATAGAATTTATGGTTGCTGCTAGTGTAGCATTTTTGAGCTCCACACTCAGTCCCTCCCGAGCAATCTCTAGCATTTCACGATCAGCAAATGGACGTACTAAGCGACGGTTCAACGAACCAATCTCCACTAGGTACTCATACACGCTCTCCTTTGACTTTTGTTTGCGGTTCAGAAGAACTCGCAAGATCGCCTTATCATCAGTGAGCGTACCGAAGGTTTGGAGGAGTCCCTCCCTTAGCACTGGATAGGTCACCACCTCATATTCATGAGTTAAGTTCAAATAGTATCGGTCGGCAGCCCCCTTGAGGTACGTGGAACGATAGACCTAAGGTCGTCCCAATTCACACGGTCCCTCCTGGCAGCCGCCTCAACTCTGTGAACAAACTCATGAACATCAGGAGAGTGACCATCTCCTGTGAAGGTTGGAACCCAATTTGAGTCATAACGACTCAAATTGTTCCCACGAACACCCTCGGTACTCCACTGGTGCTAACGCTGGAGCCGCGTCACGCCATACCTGAGGAGGTTAGTTGTACGGTGGTGGTGCTGTTAGTGGAGCAGGTGGATATACTGGTGGTAGTTGTACCTGTGGTACTGATGGATAATTTAATTGTGGTTTTGGTTGTACCAATGCTGGATTGTTATGTGTATGTTCAGATTGGAGTGATGGACCCAATTGTGGTATTGCAAAGTCCTCAGCTCTCAAACCCGATTGCTGGAAATAAGCCGGTGGTGCCTGACCTGACCGTCTCTGTTGTTGCTGGTTTGGACGATTCAGACTATGTATTGTTTCCGATATTGGCCGTACTGGGATCGGTGTGGATCTCTCATCTGGCTGAAAAGCAGGTGAAGCAGATGGAGCAGATGATACTCCTGGTTTACTCTGCATAATTGGACGTGTTGATAATGATCCTATTATACTCCAAGCGCGTGACAATTGTGAGATAGCGTAGGTGCGGGCTTCTTGCAAGTCATTGCGAGGACCCAACCTATTCATCCTACCCGTGTAATGTAACACTCGATTCGCCAAACCATCTAAGAAGGTCTGATCAATCGGTGACTGAAGTCGTCGTACTTGATTTAAAATAAGTTGTGCTGCCTGCACCACCATTTGAGATTCCTCTATCAAATCTCTCGCATGAGACACTGTTATTGGAACTGACCCATGATCTACATGGTTTCGCAGTTCCTCTGCCCAATCGGCCCCCCCAAAGTTCACACCCCGAACCAAACATTCGACCTGTAGTTCGGTGGGTTCCAGACCATAGAACGGATGGTCAACGTCTATTTGGTTTGACATTTTGATGGTAAAACCCGTAAAATTATGAACTCGCTAACAACAACACCAAAACCAATTCCCAACAACAAAAAAAAGTTAGTACGCTGTAAATGTAAAAATAATGAAAAACGCAGAAACGAAAAAAAAACCAACGAACGCCCAATTCGAAAACACAAAAATTTGTAAAAACCAAATTCCGTAAAAGAACAAAAAGACCACCGTCGTACCCAATCTTTGCTTTACCTTTCACAAAAATTCCTAAAATATTGTGTATAAAAATATAATTTATTTATTTAATTTCAGATATGCTGAAATTTCAGAATTAATTATATACCTAAAATTATTTATTGACGATAGCACCCCTAAAAATATTTATTTATTTTTAAAAAAAATTGAAAAAATAAAAAATATTCAAAAGAATGTTTATTTATCGTAAGCACCGTCTTAACTTTGAAATATTGATTTATTTTTAAGAAAAATAAAAAATATTTAGTTATATCTTGATGTAGTGTGTATTTAAAAAAATTTATTTATTTAGTTACCTAAAATTATTTAATTCTAAAGAAAATTATTTTATTTAATAAAAATTTTATTTAATTAATTTTCAAAAAAATTGTTTTATTTATTTTATTTTTTTATTTAATAATTAGATAAGAGATTCCCAAAATCAAGATTCGTCTGGAGACAATTTAAAAAGTAAGTATGGTACAATATCTATTTTGTTTAAATCTAAAATATCGCGTTCGCGAGCCCACTCCAACAATGCCAACAATGCCTCCAAAGTATAATTGGTTCTTCTCTTCATTACACCGAAGAAGCCTCTGAGCAAAGAATGGTACTACTGGTTTGCACCTAAGTACAAACACAGCAACACCACTCCTCGTCCCTGAGAACTCCCTCGCTGAATGAAGAGAAGAAACCAATGTTCTTCGATCGCATAACCCCGATGGCCATAGGCGACCTAAGAACGTCATTAATGTTAAAGAGTGAAGCTCTATGGATGGCTTTTTAGGCCTACCGCTGAAGAGAGAATTATTTACACCCTAATAAACATAAACCAATTCAAGAAAAAAACCATTTACTCAAAATAAAGTACTAGCACAAATAGTACTTATTAAAAAAATTATTTGCAGGTAGTGCAAAAATATGTACAATGCATACCAAAAGAAAATTATATACAAATTAACTATATACAAAAATAATTACAAAAATATTTACAAAATGTACCATATATACATTATATACATTGGCGGTATAAAAAAACAATCTCTGAAAAAAATTACCACCCCAAAACGGTTTTTTTCCAAACTAAAAATAATTAAATTTAATTAATTATACAATGGGGAACAGGGGCCTCCTGTGGACCAGACCACTCCTCTTCCTGTCGCGTGATCGGTGAGATGGGAACCTCCTCAACCAGCTCCTCTGTTTGAGTACTCTTGGTCGAGGAAGCTCTCAGCTCCGCGACCATGCGACTCTCCTTCTCCTTCTTCCTCCTCTCCTTCCTCTTCAAGTGAGAGCTCCTATTTTTGGCGATCCTCCTTCTCTCTCTCCAGCCCACATTTACTTCCTCATTCACCACAACCATCTCATCCGCTTCCTCATTCACCACATTCATCCCATTCGCTTCCTCATTCACGCACTCATTCACTATATCAACCACCATCCCATCCAATATGTCATCATACTGCTCTTCACAAATGTCATCCATTATCTCCAAAAATATTTTATCTTTCACCTCAACCATAATCACATTTATCACCCATTCCACCACATCCATTGCCTCATCCATTCTCTCCTTTCTCTCCACATGCTCTCTCTTCCACCTCATTCATCCACGGCTCAAACCCCCCTGATCGACTCCTACCTCTCATCCCCTGGAACCTCCTGATTGTATACATATTTTGAAAATTCGATACTATTCCAATTTAAAAACCAATAGGTTATCAACAAAAATATATTACCTATATTTAATATATTTATATGTACAAGATAAACCAAACCGATTTATCCAAAATTTAAATATTTACATATAAATACCTACATACACATATATATACACATGTATATATATATATCAAAAAAAAAGAAATATATAACAAAACCAAACTGGTTTTACTATGTACCAGCAAAAATATTTTATATAAAAAAAACCCCCAAAACTGGTTTACCAAAAATTTGCGCCCAAAATTCTATAAATGGGCCAGAATGACCAAACCTTAAATTTTGGCCCAAAAATTTTAGAAAAACTAACAGGTTTTGTTTTTTTTTCGCGCCACGTATTGTAATGGCCCTGATTCGAAGCCAACGTATTGTGTTTTGGACCTTTATAAATTATGTCTAATACATATATATATTCCTAAAAAAAAAATTGCGGGATAACCGGAATCATACCCACACAAACCTAAAAAAATTTTTGGGAATCTCTTAGCTTTATACAATTAGCCTGTCATCAAAAAGCTTATTTGGATCACATAAAAGATATAAATTCAATACTAAAAAGAAAATTTAGAAAAATACCTTATTTTAAATTGTTGATTGATGAAATCCGACTCTGGTTCACTAAATTCTTTTCTTCTAGTCCACATATATTCCTTTAGTTTTGTTCTTCCACTCCTACATACCATAGATGCATTTCATTTTCCAATTATTGACGATGTCACTTCATTTATTTATTCCGGTTCGAAATGATGACTGCAAAATCATTTCTTTTTCTTCATTCAACAATCTTAATTTCTCTTTGTTTTAACGAATCCAAAATTTCACCGTTATTTTTCATAAGTGATTATTATTAAAACATACAATCACTTTTATATTGAAATTTATATTACTTGTAATATTTTCACAAAATGATTATTATAAAAAAAGATATAATGATAAAACATACAATCACTTTTCTAGTGAAATCTATATTAATTATAATTTTGTAATATTTTCTATTTTTTTCATTCTAGATGTGATCTTTTTTTTTAATGACCAAAAATCGGAATCAAAAAGAATCATCCTTTTGTTTTAAAAATTAAAAACTGAATAATGAAAAAAATGTGATTTTCCTTTTGACATCTTCTAATGAAAATATCAAATCGTGTAACACCAAAGATTCAACAAAAATTAGTAACGACATCTGTTCGTTAGAATTGGAAATAAAATTGAGTACGTTCGTTTGTTTTTTATAGTATATTCAAAATTTAACTAGCCGTTAAGTATTAGAAAATTTTAAAATGATTATTAATGAAAAAAAATGAACTGAAACTAATGAAATAAATTTTTATTGAATTAGAAAAAGAAGATGAATTGGTTTTATTGTTGTGCAGGCGAATATAGCGGACGTTACAGTTTTCAAGCCTAATAATGATAATTTAATCTAAATCCAAATGAAATATGCATGTACAAAACTTGTTTTTTCCAGGTGTTTTGTTCAAATTAGTGGAAAATATCCAGAACTGTAAATAAAAATCATAAAAAAACAGCCATCACAGCAAAGAGAAATCCAGTTCACAAAAGAACTTGGATATTATTATATTGTGGGGTAAAGTAATAATTAAAACTAAATCTAAATGAAATACACATATATAAAACTTATCTTTTCCAGGTGTTTTATTCAGATTAGTGGAAAATATCCAGAACTGTAAATAAAAATAAAAAACAGCCATCACAGCAAAGAGAAATCCAGTTCACAAAAGAACTTGGATATTATATTGTGGGGTAAAGTAAGAAATATGTAATGAAATATACATATATAAAACTTGTCTTTTCCTTGTGTTTTATTCAAATTATTGGAAAATATCCAGAACTGTAAATTTGTAAATAAATTACTTGTAAATAAAACTTGGATATTATATTGTGGGGTAAAGTAATAATAATAATCAACTATTTTAAATCGAGTTTAAAGTTTTGTCCCAATTCTGGGAATTATTTTTGGAATACGTATATAACTTGTACGATATACTCCCGGTGATTCAAAGTTTTCTTTCGAGTAGCCAAAAGGCACTTGTTTGGCTAATAGTTTGTTGGCAAATTGTAACTGCCTCTTCTACAGTCTTTACAATATTACCAAACTTTAGCGAGTTTTGTTTATTTAACAACGATTCCATAATCGGGACAAACTTTTTCATATAATTATGCCTTAGCATTTGTTTAAAAAGAGCTGTATCTTCGTTTTCACCAGCATCTTTATTCAATATATTTTCAATTGACCGATCTGATTTTACTAACTTCTTTAGTTCTGAATTGGGAGTAGCATTACGAAATATTTGATGTTACTAAAAATTATTTATTTATTTTTAACATGTAAAAATATAAAACTAATATAAAATAAAAAACTAATATAAAATATAAAACTAATATATAATATAAAACTAATATAAAATATAAAACTAATATACTTAATGTACGCACCAAAAACATATCTTTATAGTATATAATTTTTCAAAAAAATATTATCCTATTATTTTAGTTTCTCATATATTTTATTTTATTATTTTTAAAAGAATATTTTTCTGTTACACAAAAAATTTATATTGAAAATAAATGTCAAGTATCAAAAATAAAATTGAATTATAGTTATCGTTGAATTGAAGATAAAACCAAACCAGAACCAAAAAACGTCCCAATTTGTTAATATATCAAATTCCAGTATCTTATAATTCTAAACTACATAATGGTTAGATCCATTGCTATCGTATAGATAAAAATCTTAATTAAATCTTGGAATCAAATATTTTTTTACTTGACCCTAAAGTTTTATACATGCTCGTAAAATAAAATAATATAATAAATAATGACTCGTAACAACACCATAGATGGCTCATGTCAGATGTTTACCTTTTAGAAATCGATCAAAGGCTTTGTCTTGCTGTTCTTCGGTAATGGTGTCATCATGCATAAACAATTGCTCCCGGCGGACGTGACACATTTCAGTGGTATCTACAGACTTGTACGTTTTAGAAAGTGTTTGTCCTATTTTGCCCCATTTTTGCTTCATATCTGTACTACTAAGCGAGTTCAGATTTGGATACCTTAAAAATAATACCATATGGATTACTTTATTAACACAAATATTTATAAATGCTTACCGAATAATATGTAGCAAGCAAGCGGCAATATTTTTGCACTTCTCTCCGATCCCTGCTTTACCTGAACAGATGCAGCGCCATAAATTCGAGGTTTTCCTTAAATTTTCTAATCTAACCTCATGAGGGTTAGATTTTATTCCAGAGGTTTGCACAACCAGTCCCATGACCCTATCACAAGATGCTGGTGGAACTATTCCAATAGTATGCACCCGTCCTGCATTTAAAAGCTCCGTCCCCTCTCGTATTTGTCATTTGCCATTACTGAAATAATTAATAAGGTCAATGGGAGAAATAATTATACTTACCTCAAAATCGCTATTTGCTGTAGAATTCGTTAGTTCCATTTTCTCCTGTGGATGAATCTTCGTTGTCCCTATATGTATGTTCCCTGTGAAAATATTGATCTAAATTAAATTCACTTTATAATTTAAAAATTAAGTAAAATTTATGTTTTAGTTAAAAAAAAATGGTATGACTGTATACTAAACATCTATCTAAAATATTGTATTTTTTTTGCATTTTAACTATAAGTTTCACTAATCCACTTTAACATTTCGAAAGTTTAATGTTTTTTTGTTTATTTTTAGTAAGTCATTGTATTTTTAAATTGTTATAAAATTAAAAATATTGTACTTACTTTAATTGAAATTTAATTTTGCCCTCAAATACACAGAAAAATATACTTCTATTAAAATCTTATATGGGAGTACTAGTTACAAAACCTGCCACCAGCAGCGTGATTTTTTAGATTCCAATCGTCAATAAATATGTAGAAAAAGTGAACAATATTTGAGGTTATGTCTTCCGTAAAAGTTTGAATTTGTGTTTAGTGTCCGTTCCTCTTTTTTCCCCTCCGTTCATTGTGTTTTAATTTCCGTTTTGCATATAAACTGACAGTTCAAATATAACGGAGCGGACGGAACGGATCTATTGTTTTTGCACCTTTAGTATAAATCAATTATGGAGAGCTAATTCGAATCTTTTTTAGACTTCTTTACCGAAATAAATAGAAATCGTTGTGATCGAAACTTCATCATCATACATCAATTATATTATCAATTTTTCAAACTTTTGAAAACATCGTTTGCAAAGAAATATTAAATAAAACTGAACGTAAAAACGGAAATTTGGTGGTTGTCATAGTTAAAAATTTCAAGTATTTTTCAAATTTACTTTTGGATAAAATTACAAAGCATACTTGATAAAATAAGTATTTTTGTTATTCTGTTTGTACATATGTACTTAGCTCCAATACTTTCTTTTAACCAATATATGATTACCAATACAATATCCTTGTGGTGTAATATATCCGAATATAATACCACAAAATAAATCTCTTGGAGAGGATAAAAACGTCGTGTGAACAGGATTTTTATGTTTTAAACGCACATCTTACGCATTTCATGTACGAATTACTAAAAAAATATTTGTTTTAAAACCGGTTTAACAAAACCGTTTTTTTTCAAATTCACATTATTGGTCGGTTTTACCGAAAACCGGTTTTACTGAAACCGGTTTTGCAAGCCCAGCTGTAATCTATTCTCAATCGACTTTTCCATTCTGTCAGTATTCCAATTTGATCGCTTAATTGGTTGCTCCGACGAATAATCTCAAGAATGCCGTCAGGATCTGAATGTTCCCACTTGGACTTTGGTTCAAGATCTTAGTCCACTGCGGATTTGATCTCGTTCAGCCTCTGCCAAAGATGAACCCAGCTATGATCAAGAAGTTTATTGGTATTTTGAAGAGATGGAGTGACCGATGGGCTTGACATGCTTTTAAATTGTAGAGCCACTGATAACATCCTCCGTCACTACAGTTGGGTTACGACCAAGGTTTAACTTAAGGAGTGAGTCGAATTTTGTTTGCGATTGAAATCCGAGTTCACGTAAGATATCACGTAACGCTGGATATAGAAGTGAGATATCACTAACCAAGGTGATATATCTATAATAGTATAGCCGTAAGTCTATCCCTCTATACGGTCGTAACGCTCATGACGTAGTACATTTTTTATTGTTTTTTTTTCATTTTTTTTAAATAACATTAAAATTATTGTTAAATTGACCGAATGTAGTTTTTTAAAGTTATTGCTACTGTCTTTTCCTCTTTCGTGCAAATTATTATCACTTCGATATTAAGAAAATTAATTATTATTTGACAGGATACTATATTTATTTTTTATTGTTTTTGTTTATTTTTTTTATAGAACATAAAAATTATTTCTTTGGGATTTTTTGTACTAAATTTCTAGATATTACGATGAGAGAATATTTCGTCAACACTTAAGTCAATATTCTAATCAACATCCTAAGTTACGAGTGTAAGGTCATTATTGATTGTTGCCAATCAATGCGAAACTTAATATCTGACGCATTCATTGCTATGTTTTTGGTTAGGAAATGAAGACAACTTCAGTGGAATTTTTAATTTGGAAGGGTTTTTTGTGAACAATTAAGCTTAAGTACTTAAGTACATATTGGAAATCACTTGAATTTTGCAATTCGAAATAACTTTTCATTTTCTCTAAAATTCCTTTAGAAAAATTTATTGTGTTTCGTGTCATAATGACTTTACAGTTTACACTCGTAACTTAGGATGTTGATTAGAATGTTGACTTTAGTGTTGACGAAATATTCTCTCATCCTATAAATTCATACATCGTAATATGTAGAAATTTAATACAAATATCCCAAAGAAATGCAATTTCCAATATGTAATCATAGATGAAAGATTCAACTTAAGTAAATATGAAAAATGATGAAGTTTCAATTTAGAAATTACCTGAACATGAAAATTAAACTATGGTACGTCATCGCCGCTGTGGCTAAGTTGTGTAAGACACACGGGATTTGAACATACGTCTCTGATGAATGTGAGTTCGAATCCTGGCACGAAACACAAAACATTTTTTTAAAGGAATTTTAGAGAAAATGAAAAGTAATTTCGAATTGCAAAATTCAAGTGATTTCCAATATGTACATAAGCTTAATTATTCACAAAAAACCCTTCCAAATAAAAATTATTCCTTTTTATTCATAAAAATTCCATTTACGGCATTTAAATGTTTCGATAATGTAGTCTTTTAGCCATTTCGTTCAAATTTATAATTTATATCTTTTCGATATTAATAAGAAAATTAATTATTTATATGACAGATAGTTTGTTTTCCATAATTATTTTTGCATAGTTTCATTTCCTGTAAATAAAATAAAGAAAAACAAAAGCTGCTATTTCATTATTTTCTTAATACATATCATTATTTCCAGCCATTTGTGATTGATCGTATAAAAATTTATAGTATGCACACTTCACGATGGTTTTTTTGTAGAATTATAGTTAAGCAGCAGGTGCACACAGAATAGATTAGAAGAGGTTGGATTATGATGGATAGTACTTAGTAATTGTATCAAAGCCGGATGAAAAGGCAAAGAGTGTATTGGCGTGTGGGGAAAGGGGGGGGGGGGGGCGCAGCCCGCGGGATACCCCCTAGTTAAAGATGCTGGCGGATGAAATGTATTCAGTCAACGGTACCGCCCTCAATCTAACCTGCGAAATATTTCTTGATGATATGGTACGCTATTACTTGCCCGAAGAAACAATCGTTCATATTTTTTTTTTTTTTTTTTTTTTTAATAAAATGTGTTGTGTAATAGGGTTTAGAATATGTGTCACAACAACACATAAATACCTTTTAAGACCTAGGTCTAGACCTGGGTCCCACAACAACTGGCGTTCTGAGGTGTAGATTAACGCTTTTTTTAAACATCTGTGGGTTGAAGCCACCTGAGACTAAGTGTTCCGGCAAACTATTCCATTTGTACGCAGTTCGGACAAAGAAGTCTCTCTGCGATCTGCCAGTATGACAGCGCGGGATCTTTACCGTTTCACTGGTTGCGGCAGCCGATTGCCGAGTGGAACGGGGGTAAGAATAAGTTTGAGGCATGATGCCGCTGATTTCATCTGAGCACTGCTGATGACGATATTTGTAAAAAACAACGAGGTCAGCAACAGTGCGACGAGGTTGTAGGGAATCAAGTTGTGATGTCAAAGTTCGATCACCTACAATTCGTATAGCTCGCTTTTGAACAGAGTCCAAGAGGGCCAAGATGGAAACAGAGGCAGCACCCCAAACTTGACAGCAGTACTCCATACAGGGACGAATATAGGACTTATAAACATGGAGCAATTGGTATGGAGTGAAAAATTTTTTGCATCTATTTAGGAGGCCGAGTTTTTTAGACGCGCTTTTTGCCATCGCCATTACATGATCGTTCCAGAGTAGGTCATTTGAAACTGTGACACCCAATAAACGAATGTTTTTACATTCACCCATTGGTTCATCACACATACTAAATAAAATATCTTTGGGGAACTCGGTCTTTAATCTGGAAACAATCAACAGCTGTGTTTTGGTGGAGTTGAAATTGACAAGGTTTTGGTCACCCCAGTCGGCGACTTTATTCAGGTCTTTGTTCACGTTTATGGCAGCGTCTCTCCGGGCAGGATTAATTCGTTCGTGCATTTTACCTTTTGAAGGAAGGGGCTCGAACGACTTGTGCAGAGTACTATCATCTGCAAAACTATTTATTGGGTTGCTGGTGATTTTCAACAATTCGTTGATATAAATCAAAAATAGGGTTGGGGACAATACTGAGCCTTGGGGTACACCAGCGTTAATTAGTTTAGACTCAGAAGAATATCCGTCTAAGGTTACCGAAATGTATCGGTCGGATAGAAAATTTTGAATCAGCTTCACAACATTGGGATGAAAATCGTACGCAACGAGCTTGTTGATTAAGTTGGCATGCCAGACTCGATCGAATGCCTTGGAGATGTCTAAAGCGATAACGTATGTTTCACCACCTTTATCAAGTATGCTGTTCCAACAATGCGCTACATAGTTTAATAGATCGGTAGTTGATCTTTTGTTTCGAAAACCGTATTGGCTGTCGGATATTAAATGATTTTCTTCCAGAAATTTTGAAATATGTGTATTAATATAATGCTCATAGACTTTGGATAGGACCGATAGTAAAGCTATTGGCCTATAATTTGAGATATCGGATCTTGGTCCCTTTTTGGGGACGGGCTGGACATTTGCCAACTTCCAGCACGAGGGAAATATACCAGATTTGTAGGATTGGTAGAATATTTTAGTTAAAGTTGGTGCAAGTTCTTTGGAAAAGGTTTTTAAAATAATGGGTGGAATATTGTCCATTCCTGATGCTTTGTTGATGTTTAACCCCTTTAAAAGTTTAGCGACTATTTTGGGTTTGAAGTGAAGTTCATTCATATTACCTCCTGAAGACTGGATTTGGGGTATTTCTTTAGGAGTTTCCAAAACAGTGGAGTTCAGAGCAAAGCGTTCAGCGAACAAGTTAGCTTTTCTTGCGGGATCATTGACGATTAAATCACCATCAATAATAGGGGGAATAGAAAATTTTGTACCAGAATTTAAAGAATTAATGGCACTGTAGAAACTCTTGTCAGAAACAGACATAGACGTAAGTTTTGAGGCTTTCGCTCTGTCAATTTCGGACTTTTCGTTTGAGATAATCTGATTAGATATTTTGTTGGCCTTTAGATATTGGGATCGATTAGTGGGAGTTTTGTTATGAATCCAAATATTAAATGATCTACGTTTGTTTCTAAGTGCCGTTTTGGCAGCTTTCGAATACAAGTATTTTTGTTTGGGTTTTACTATGGAGAAAGGGACAAATTTATTTATAGCAAATTGGATGGTTTCTGTAAAGTTTTGAGCAGAAACATTTACATTGTCAGTGTAAAAACAATGACGGTCGAAAGGGAAACCATGGAAAAAATTTTGAAGACCACTCTTATCCATTTTTGAGTAGTGAAATATTTTACGGGGTTTGGGAGCTGTAGTTTTAAGTAAATCAGTTTTGATAACTGATGAGATTAAATAATGATCAGAATTTCCAATACTACCTTTCGCAACATCGACACTCGTAATATCTGGCATTGTGGTAAGATAGAGATCTAGTAGAAAACTATTATCACCGCCATTACGGGGAGTGAAAGTCGGGCTTTTTACAATTTGGAATAGGCCCTGAGACGCGGCAAAAATTTCTGCCAGTTTTCCACTATTGTCAACATCGTCGGTCGATTTGGAGAATTCCAACCATGATTTGTTGTGGACGTTGAAGTCACCGGTAACGATAACTTCACAATTAGGGGACTTTGCTCTAATCTCGTCCATAATTTTTGTCAGTATATTAAAAAAGTTTGGGTTACGTAATAATATAACTCTATAACTGGGTTTTAATAATTGAGAGAGACACTACGTTACATAATCAAGGACGTAAATATAAATTTTTTTTAAAAAATTAAAGATTTAGTTTTATTTTTATGATTACTCAATATATTTCGTCTTTTAAGGACATCCTCAGGAGTAAGCCTTACTCCTGAGGATGTCCTTAAAAGACGAAATATATTGAGTAATCATAAAAATAAAACTAAATCTTTTATTTTTAAAAAAAAATTTATATTAACTTGCGTAAAAAACAAGTGCTAAACAAATATGTTATTCAACGAATTACGGCAAGAGCCTACGGCAAAAAGTGTAAACTATACTAAGGTAGTTCTTTATTGAATTGAATTTTGAGCGTATATATCATCAATAAAATAAAATTATGAGCTGGGAAAGGGTGAAAAATCTTTTATGGCCAATACAAATGCGGTACGTCATATGGAAAAGCACTAAGTTTAAGAAACATTGCAATTTCTTTTAAAATTTTGCAGTGCGCAGTTTTTGAATTATTGTCAACTTTATGTTGGTTATTTTCACGACACTACTAGCATCCTTTACCACATTTTCGTCGCTAACAACATTAATCCACTGGAATTTAGTTTTAAAATAATTTAGTTGTTTATCATTTCAACTATGTAATAACGCATCATCATTTAAAGCATTAATTAATTTAAAAGCATCATGCTTGCACGGTTCAATCATACAATTAAATACAGATTTAGAGTAATATAGGTAAATTCACTATCAAAATATTTCTAATATTAAAGATGTATTTACAGTCATATATAAAAATAAAAATGTATTTAAAAAGAGAAATTCCAACACAATAATATACAACAATCGGTACGGAAAATTTTGAAAATTTTAACAATCGGTATGGCCGTACCGTTCCGTACCGGCTGAATATCACCACTGGTTATTCCGGAGGTCGCTTGGTATTCAGCTCAACGATGGAAGAGAATTTCAACCACTTGCGACTAATAGAAGTAGTTATAAAATACGAGGTTCGTAATAATCATTTTTAAGGATGCTGATTTAATACAAAAAAAACGATATTGATGAGACTGTAATGTCTGTCCGTCTGTCGATCAGTCTGAGAGATCATTGATCACATACTAGTTGACCCATCATATTATAGAAATAAATTCTATCGACCTGAAATTTTATATGAGTGTAAAACAGTGTACACACAATATATAGTGAGAAAAAAAATAATATTCGATTCATTTACCATTCATTTAGCTATAGACAGCTTCGATATGGAGATCTGTTATGAACGCCAAATTACGTGATGTTATGCATGTATCGTATGAACAAAAACCTACCATCTAATAAAAACCCTTGAGTTCTGAATAAAGGTTTTTGCTAAGGGAGATTAGATTTTTGTAGTCAACCCTGACAGTAAAAACTAATCCCTGAATGCAACACAGCTTTTCCATCTTTCATTTATGATACGACTTCATTGCATTTTTCATTAATAGTTTTATTAACAATCATTCGGTATACCTCCTCTTTGGACTCCCTGTAAAAAATCAAGGTTATAATGGTTTTTGTTATATATACTTGCACTCTATTTGCAATGTTTCGTATTTTGTTTATTTTCCTTGTTTATATAAAAACGAAGCAAAAGAATTGATGGCGTTAGAATAATGAAACAGAGAAAGAAATGAACTGTTACAATACATGAACATTTCCAGCTTTTTACTTGTATTCTTAATTAATAAACGGGTGGTTCTTACTTTTGGTTATGTTTTATAAATTGATAGAAAAACAGGAAAAATGTTATGGAAAAAATGAGACAATCTGTTATTAACAGGTTACGTTCTAAATTGTAAATGTATTGATTACAAACAATATGAATAACGAGCATCTGTTTCATTTAATCAATTCTTTCTTGTTTAGAGTAATTAAAAATTATATAAGGAAAAACATTTTTAAATTTAAGCAGAGTTGTGATTAGAACTTAAAAATAGATTGATCATGTAAATTTAAATAAACAAGTGAACGTTGTTATTGAAAAAAAAATATATCTTGTACCCTTTAAAAATATATCTTGTACCGGGTCAGAACTCACAATTTTCAAACAAAAATATTTTAATGTTTTCTTTGTCACAGTTTCCGTCTAGGCTCGAAAATTTGCGATAGTTTTATGATTTCTTCCCTCATTGCCAAACTAAATTGACCGAGAAATTTGAACAAAAATTTAATGATAGGAAATTTAGTAAATTATAAAGGAAAAGTAAGGCGATGTGTCTAATCCATAATTATATTTTTTGAAAATTATGAAAAATTGTAGTTCTATGTTGCTCTTGTTGTTGGCTTATGACTTATTAAAAGTTAAACTGAAATAGCTTTTTCTATATATATTTATTTATAAAAAGTTTTTTTCTATGTATTTTTATAAAGGAATTTGAATTTTTCAGTGGTGTCACAGGCATTTTTCTTTTATTAATTTTTTACAAATATTTTGTCTCTCAAAACTGTCAGCCTTAAACGGTCTTAAAATTGTCCGATTTGTTACTTCTTTCTTGTAAAAAAATAAATAATCCTATTTGCAACATAAATCTTTATTTTCCATTCTATCAAATGATGATTGATTAGAATTCACTGTATAACAATTATAAATCTTATCAAATTAAATTTACAATAATTTGCTTTACTGTAGTAAATATACATCAAGTTTTTCTTTCATTCCTCTCCAATTTTTCATTCTTGCGTAGGCGGCTCTTATTTTATTTTTTGAGGGAAAATATATATATTTTTCAATGTTATTATTTTCTCGTAGGTGGAGCTTCTTCTGGGTTAAGTTAATGTTTTTCATATATTTTCATCACAAATAACCTGGGTTCGAGTTTAACCTTGCATAGAAAAAATAAAAATGACACAAAATTTTATAAACAAAGTTAACCTAATATTACGATTTTATTCTTTCTACTTCTGTAATTTTGAAATTATGCAAAATTACATTTTGAATAAGCAAATTTTCAAAGTGAAGAATCTATTAAAAATATTTATCTTTGAAATTGCAGAAATATTTGCAGCTAAATTTAATGTCAGTGTTTGATACTTATATACTTTAGTGTGATAAAAATAAGGACTCTTTTGAAGCATTAGAAGATGATAAAAATACAAAGTGAATAGATAGATAGATATTGCGTTTGCATTGTATTGGTGCGAGTTTTATTTCATATTTATTCCATATATATTCCGCATGAAGGGATCAGTTTTTGTTTATTTGTAATTTTTTTTATTTTTGATCTACGAGTGTGACAACCACGCGTACTCCACTCCCTGCTATTGACATACGAGCTAACGTGAGATATCACATACCACTGGCAATGTATATAGTCAACGGCAGCATCCTCAATATTAGCTATGGAGTATTTCTTGATGATGGAACAATATTGCTTGCTCGAAGAATCGAGGCTTGATATAACTCTTTGTATGGGCTTTAGTCATTGAGAAACAAAGTGCGTCACATGATCAAGGAATATTCCATTTGCTGGATTATTGGCAACCCCGTTTTAATTTTGTTCCTGCATATTTTTAAAACAAATTTGCTTTTTACCTCATATTTTATTTTTATTTTCTCTATCCTATCATGAAATATTGGCCTATGTCATATTGCATATGTGTTAAGATTTAATTTTTTATCTATCCCTTTTTTAAAAAAAATATAACAACAAAAAAACATAGATTTGCGTCCATCGACACCTTAAAATGCATGTTGTTGTGGGACCTTGGTAGTAAAAGGCTTTTATGTGTGACTGTGACACATCGTAATTCCTATTTCACAACACATTTTATTAAAAAAATATTGCGACGCTGATGCATAGGCTGACTTCACCACAGCTCTGGAAACATAGTGTTCTGGATATACAGTGAGCTAATATTCATCAAATACTTTAATTAGAGGCTAACCAATGTTAAAGATTTCGCGTAGTCCTAATTATAAAAATATTAAACGAAAGCAGTAGTATCCCAACAAACATAAATTCTGTTGTACGAGGAAAATTAAAAATAAAATTTAACCGGAAGTGACAAACCGGAAGTTGGGATGCAGAACTATTGTGAACCGTACTTAATGCTTATGTACAAAGTTTCATTCAATTCGATTATCAGGTACAGATGTTATTAAGCTTTCAAAAAAACCGGTGTATGGGATACCCCCACCACTTTGTTCACTATCGCTCAAAAACTAATCAGTTCCTTGTCATACATATTTGCATCTTTTTCCAAAGTGTCATCAAAATTCATTCACGAACGAATGTTTTATGCTCCCAACAAACATAAAAACATGGTGGAAAAAACCACCTGTTGTATGGTGGTCCCCCAACCCTTTATTCAATGTACTCCAAAAGTTGATAAAA
Source organism: Diogma glabrata (assembly GCA_963693315.1). Taxonomy (NCBI): domain Eukaryota; kingdom Metazoa; phylum Arthropoda; class Insecta; order Diptera; family Cylindrotomidae; genus Diogma; species Diogma glabrata. Next base: position 96,356,154 of record OY856186.1, read on the forward strand.
TCTTTCTCATGTTACTTGAAAGTTTTTGCTAACGTTTAATGAAAATCGATCGGTAATTGTAGGCTACAGTAGGGATAAATACATGAAAAAAAAACTTTTAACCGGAAGACTCAAACCAAAATTTGGAATGCAGAAATATTGGAAACAGTACTAAAACCTTATATACTAAGTTTCCATAAAATCGTAAGCCGGAATTAGGAGATATTGAAGATTTAAACTTAGAGATGTTCGGGAGACCCCCCACCGTTTTGTCCAAATTTAAAATGAATCCAGATCATCCATATTCAAACGAACTTGGACCATTTGCCAAAGTTTCATTAAGATCCTATGCAGGAAGGTCAATCCACTAACCCACCCATTTACAACATTTCATTTACTATTGTACTAAATTCTGTTTTAATGTTAACCATATCGAATGATGGTAAAGCTACATAACAAACATACCCAAACATCTCAAAATTATCGTAAATAAGCATGACATATGAAGGGCACAGGTGAAAAACAACGTAAGTCCATAAAATCAAATTTCGAGAAAATTGAAGTTTTGTGTTTGAAGTCTTTAAAATGCAAGATAATTTGCGAATTCGCATTAAACGATGAACAGACATGGTTCATAAAAGTGTTTTGAACCGGGGCCACCAGAGGCGTTTCTTTGTAAAAAATGGTGAATTAAGTTGTTTTTCCCCTGTAAATTGGGTATAAGAAAATCTTGCGAATTCTTTTCAATTGATTTATATGGGCTGGGTTTGATATTCATCAAAATTTAATATACCAACTGAAAGCTTTTGTATTTCTGCAATAGATAGCAACACTAACTCGATTTCGTAAAAAATGGACTTACGTTGTTTTTCCCCATTCATATACTTGTGTTATTTATACTAAAAATTAAGTTTAGTAGTATTCTAAATACTAAGAATTAAGTCATACCTAGCACCATAACAAAACCTTGGAAACATTTAATTATTTTACAGACACTATCGACGACATTTTTAACAACGCGCCTAATGCAGAAATTACATTAGCAGGTGATTTCAACGTCCACCATAAAGATTGGCTAAGTTTCATCTATAGAAGGGCAATATGCTAAATTTCTTGCTTATTCCAATCAGCTTACACAATCAGTAGATAGGCTCACCCATATTCCTAATATTGCCAGCCATTCTTCTAATCTACTTGATCTTTTCATGACAACTCATTCTGCCAAATATACCTGCTCGTTCGATGCTCCTCTTGGCAGATCAGATCATTGTGTAGTTTCGGCGTATTTCGAAATAAGTCCTCAAGCGCCAAGTCCAAAATTATATCTCCTCCTCGAAAGGTTTGGCACTACAATAGATGAAATTGGCAGAAACTTAACAAATTCTACGACAAAATCGATTGGCGTCTATTTCTGCAGGATAAAAATGTTAACCAAGCAACTGCACTGATCATGTTCATTATTCTACTGGGAATGAACATTTTTATTCCAACCAGTATTAAGAAAAGTAGAAATGGGTCCAAATCCTGGTTTTCTGACGCATGCAATACAGCAAAAATTAACAAAATGTTTGCGTTTGACATATACCAGAACAATAAATCACCCAGCAGTAGATTTTCTTTTATATCAGAGCTAGAAGCAACTGTCATAATATATTTAAAAAGCTAGATTTCTTTTTAACTCCAATGCTAAGCGTAAATTTTTGCGCGCAACTAAAGGCCGCCGGTCATACTGGAAGTTTATCCGAGAGGTTGGCAATAACTTTATTAAATCTTCTATTCTACCACTTATGGATAACCAGAGCAAAAATATTTTGTTTTTTCTTTGGTTTATAGCCTTGTAACCAAAGAAAAAACAAAATATTTTTTAATCAAATATTTTTTAATCAAATTAAAAAACGCC
>OY856186.1:96358232-96485863 GCA_963693315.1 Diogma glabrata
ATATATATATATATATATATATATATATATATATATATATATATATATATATATATATATATATATATATATATATATATATATATATATATATATATATATATATATATATATATATATATATATATATATATATATATATATATATATATATATATATATAAATATATATGTATATATATATATATATATATATATATATATATATATATATATATATATATATATATATATATTATATATATATATATATATAATATATATATATATATATATATATATATATATATATATATATATATATATATATATATATATCATTATATATAGAATAAAAAAATCATTTAAATTTAATTTTTTTTATTTCAAAAACATTTAAAATTAAATTTTGCAATTTAAAAAGTTTTACACACAAATCTAGCGATTTTTCACTCAGTCTAGTGTTTTATCATTCAGTCATACTCTCCTCTTCGTTTACTGCAAAAATTTCCAGATAAAGAAACATTTCTATCGGTTTTAATTGGATGTCGGTTTTATCAAAATTAGAGCGTTTCTTAGAAGTTGTAGTGATTGACCATAAGGGTTACACTATACTTTAGTAACATTATCAGCATTAAAATATATTCATAAAAATAAATAAAAAAAATTTTAAAAACACACTTTTTGAAAAACGAACTAAAAAGTAGAAAATAAATTTTGCATTAACACCAGCGTTATGTCTTTTATAATTATATTTCCTTTGAAACTGTTAGACAAACAGTTTTCCGTTCCCATTTGTTACATAAAATAAAAGTGGGTGACGCATACATTAATATAGAAAAGGAACAAATGTATTCTATGTTAATCTCTAACAAGAGAGACTACCAACGTTTATTCCCTTTCCTTTCTGAATGCGCTCCCACTTTTATTTTATGTAACAAATGGGAACGGAAAACTGTTTGTCAATCGAAAATTAGCATTTTAAATTAGTCAAAAATTTAATATTTGCATCTATGCTAAGATGTGTTAAATACCATTTAAATATTTTTTCTTCTAACAATTTCAAAGGAAATATAATTATAAAAGACATAACGCTGGTGTTAATGCAAAATTTATTTTCTACTTTTTAGTTCGTTTTTCAAAAAGTGGGTTTTTAAAATTTTTTTTATTTATTTTTTTATTTTAGAGTTTTTAGTTATATAATTTTACCTACAAATAAGTTAACCACATTATTTCACAGAAAATACACCATAAGTAAAACTAGCAATTAAATCACTTACCGAAAATTTAATATTCTTTGAAATTTAAAGTAATTTTAATAAGGTTAATTGCACTATAACAATTGTAGTTTTGTTATTTAAACATTCAGTGTAAAATTTTAGTACGTTTCTTTGCTCATTGTATTAATTTTAAGAATTGTACATAAATTATTAAATATGAGTTTCGCCCAAATGTCAAGTTTTTTTCGGAAAAAAAGGTCTGTATTCAGAGGCGTAGCTAGGGGGGGGGGGGCGGGGAGTCGGTCCGCCCCGGGTGTCACCCGTTTTGGGGTGACACCCGAACGTAAAAAACTTAAACAAACCATCACAATGTTTTCAACGATAAATCACTTCTAAACCGTTTTGGGGTGACACCCGAACGTAAACAACTTAAACAAACCATCACATCGTTTTCAATGATAAAGCACTTCGAAACCATTTTGGGGTGACACCCGAACGTAAAAAACTTAAACAAACCATCACAATGTTTTCAATGATAAATCACCTCGAAACCGTTTTGGAGTGACACCCGAACGTAAACAACTTAAACAAACCATCACAATGTTTTCAACGATAAATCACTTCGAAACCGTTTTGGGGTGACACCCGAACGTAAAAAACTTAAACAAACCATCACATGTTTTCAACGATAAATCACTTCGAAACCGTTTTGGGGTGACACCCGAACGTAAACAACTTAAACAAACCATCACAATGTTTTCAATGATAAATCACTTCGAAACCGTTTTGGGGTGACACCCGAACGTAAACAACTTAAACAAACCATCACAATGTTTTCAACGATAAATCACTTCGAAACCGTTTTGGGGTGACACCCGAACGTAAAAAACTTAAACAAACCATCACATGTTTTCAACGATAAATCACTTCGAAACCATTTTGGGGTGACACCCGAACGTAAAAAACTTAAACAAACCATCACATGTTTTCAACGATAAATCACTTAGAAACCATTTTAACCAGGTTATCCATATAATTTTAATTTATAAATTGTGATAACTTATAAATGTGTCCTATAAATGTGTTATTGGTTCAAAAAGAATCTATTCTACTTTTTAAAATTTTTGAGTTATTACGTGAAATAAAATTTTAACAATATTAATCGAATCAACATGTTGAGCATTGAATCCCATCACCACAATTACTCAATAGCTTTGAATATTGCTATAGATACCATATTGACCGTTTTTTACTATATATTGTTTAGTATGCAAGCATGATTATTTAATGACCAGCAGCCAAATTCTGTAACTGTGAAGCGGTGAAGTGATAAAAATTTCTTCGTTTCTTTTCATTAAAAAACTTATCACTTCACCGCTTCACAATTACAGAATTTGGCTGCAGGTCTGAAAACATATATGCTGAATAATGTATAGGAAAAGTGGTTTACGTCGATAATGTGGCACCCTTTGTCGATAGGGTGGCACCCTTGAGTTACAATGTCTCTATTCCAAAATTATTTCTAAAATATCCGCTTAACCTTACTACCTAATATTTGTTTTACATTTCAAACAAATTAATTGCAAACACATAAGGAAACTAATAAACAATCAAATCACCGTTTTAACAACCAAATTACTGCAGTTTTGCAAATTTTTGTAGGTTGATACATACTCATACTGTTTGTTTTCAGTTTTATATATTTATATATTTGTATTAAATGAAAGTTTATCATTTAAAATTACATTTTGTTGGGTTTTAAATCCCTTGGAAATTTCAAACTCATCAAGTGATTCTTTTAGAGATCCTTGGCTACATAAATGTAAAGCCTTCAATTTTTTTTTAAAAGTGGCTATTGTAGCTATTGTTATTAACTATGTAAATGGTTTGCAAAAATAAACTTTAAATTTTGTTTATTTTTCTTCTTAGGAAGGTATTCCTTAAATCAGTCTTTAAAACATTTTCCGGCTTTCCCGATGTAAAATTTTTCACAAAAATATCATTTGATTTTGTAAATTATTGAGCATGATTCTAATTGGATATTACTTCGGTCTGAAAGACCTAAGTATTACATTCATGAGCTCAAAGTGAAATTCTTACCCCCACTTTTTTTGACATTTCTAGACGTTTTAGGACCTCCTGATTCTAAAAAAGCAAAAAAAAAAAATGTATGTCTGTCTGCCGGCCGGCCGTCCGCCGTCATTACCTACGCTGCAGGGAAAACCGCTGGAGGGATTTCAAAAATTTTTTTTTCTAAAAATAGGTATTCACAAGGGACAGGTCCGAAAGGACGCTGTGTTCGATAACTGTACCGGAAGTGTGTCAAAAAAATCATTATGTGTGTCAAAAATAGCAAATTTTCATATTTTTAGCTTAAAAAACGTTCATTTTAAGTGATTACGAGTAGGAACATTCAATTTCGAGAAATCTTGATGGTCGGGATTGGTATGTGAGATCAAAAACTAGATTATTGCATTATAAGTTTGTCAAAAAAATGTTGTCAAGTGTGTCAAAAGAAAGATTTTTATTTATTTTTTTACCTAATTTTTTGGAAAAAAAAAAACTTAATTGTTTGTTTGAAATGAAGTTTTATTATTATTATTGAGAATTATGGCATTATAAGTTTGTCAAAAAAATGTTGCCAAGTGTGTCAAAAGAAAGATTTTTATTTATTTTTTTACCCAATTTTTTGGAAAAAACAAAATGGTTTGTTTGAAATGAAATTTTATTATTATTATTGAGAATTATGGCATTATAAGTTTGTCAAAAAAATGTTGTCAAGTGTGTCAAAAGATTTTTATTTAGTTTTTTACCCAATTTTTTGGAAAAAAATAAAATTGTTTCTTTGAAATGAAATTTTATTATTATTATTGAGAATTATGGCATTATAAGTTTGTCAAAATATGTTGTCAAATGTGTCAAAAGAAAGGTTTTTATTTATTTTTTACCCAATTTTTTTAGAAAAAAATAAAATTAATAGTGTGTATGACATGATATTTAATTATTATTATAGAGAATTATGGCATTATAAGTTTGTCAAAAAATAATGTCAAGTGTGTCAAAAAAAGATTTTATTTAATTTTTTAGCCAATTTTTTGGAAAAAAAAATGTAGCTGTTTTTATGACGCAAATGTAATTTAAAATGAAATTGGACATGGAAATTTTTGAATTTGTTATAGTTTTTGAAATATTTTTGGAATTTTGAAAAAGTTTGTATTTTTGATTTTGTAATAATTTTTGCAATATTTTTTGAATTTCGGAAAAAGTTTTAATTTTTGAATTTGTAAGAATTTTTGGAATATTTTTAGAATGTTGAAAAATTTTTAATTTTTGATATTATTATAATTTTTGTAATTTTGAAAAAATTTTCAATTTTTGATTTTGTAATAATTTTTGGAATATTTTTAGAATTTTGGAAAAAGTTTGAATTTTTAAGAATTTTTGAAATATTATTGGAATTTAGAAAAAATTTAAATATTTGATTTTATTCTAATTTTTGGAATATTTTGGAATTTTGAAAAAGTTTGATTTTATTTAATTTAACAATATTTTTGGAATTTTGATTATAATTTTCCGGCAACGTATTGATGTTTCGTGTTAATTTTGTAATAAATTTTTAAACAGAGATAAAAAATACTTGTACTTTAACAAAGAGTTATGTTTGATATACATCGCTGCCCAAAACTAAAAACCATGTCCTCATAAAAGTTTTTTGCCGAAAACTATATCAAAATCCTTAACCCAGACCGAAGTCTTGATATCTCAGAGCTGTGAGATTTCAGCCCCTCCATATTTTAATTTTGGTTTCAATTCTTTATATAAAATATCTTTTAGGATTTCATACTTATATTTTTAGGTAGATTTCATATAAAAATCTACCTATTTTAAATAGTTCCTTATAATATTAGGCTATGATTTGTATATTCCATTTTATCAAATATTATTTAATATAAGTTGTTACAAGGAAATTTAAATAAATTAATTTTCTTGGCGGTGTATTTAGTCGTTAACACAGTGTACTTATTATGAACTATGTACCTATTATGTATCCTACAAATATATCTAGAATTAATGCTTTGCTGATACCTATACTATAATTAAAAATATTTTTTTAGATTTCGTTTAGCAAATATCCCTAAAAATAAATATGCCACGAGGAGTTCATCTCCTTTAAGGAGAAAGGAAGAATTTAAAAGAAAAGCTTGGTTCCAGCCGAGAAAGACCAAATCTATAAATATGTTACAAAACCCGATGATATCCAAGGTTCATCAAAAGAAACTGATTATCACGTTGATGCAACGAATGTTTCAGAGAATATTGGCTCATCTTCGGAAAGTAACAGCAACAATACAGAATTAATAATGATAACCTATGATGACGAATTAGAAAGGAATAATGAAAATGACAGTGATAATGCCGCTAATGCTTCTACTATCGAAGACAGTATTTGCATGGGTGAATCACTTCAGGACTTAAGAGATGTATCACATTGGAATATACTCGTCTCTGGTAATGTTCGCATTGAAATCATAAAAAAAGAAAGTGAACATTTTCAAAATAGAGAAGGGTCGTTTGTTACTGTATCTAGACACGGGTTAGACATAAAAGGTGATGTTTGCCATCTTTCTAAAGAATGGTTTTATAAAATGATGAATAATGGTGAAAAAATTCTACGGCCATGGATTGTTTATTCTCCTGTAAATAATAACTTGCGTCCTGTATTGCTTCTGTTGTCGTGTATTCGCTGTCACCAATAATAATAATATAAAATCAACATTTACTACTGGATATTGTAATGGATAGTCTGGGATAACATAGTATATTATGGTCGCAGTTTCCTTAGTTGTTGTTCCTTATATTAATCGGTACCACTTGTAATAGATTCTCATCCCTTCGTCATCAATAGTCATATTTCATGTAGTTTCCTTAACCCATAGTTTCCTTATATTTCTCAAAATCTACTAAATCTGCAATAGCCGGACAAACGTATGGGAGAAGGAAAATTACACTAATTGCCTTGAATTATTTATTCATTGATATAACACAATATTGGTTAATTTGAATTAATTAATAATTTTCCTTAATCATCATCCGTATAATCACTAAAAATTAATCAGAATTTAATCTTACAACGCACTAAAATTGACGCGCGTTGTGCTTCCATTCGATTGTCCTCGCCTTACTACTTGAGTTTGAACTTTTTTTGTTTCAAAACACAAACCGTAATGAAATAACGAAATTCTCAAAACCTCACAACAGCTACGTGTATTTTGTTCCCAATCGTCAACATACAACGAATTACTATTTCTGCTTGGTTAAACATTTGATTTGTCTTTGTATGAGTGTTTTGCTTTAAACAATCCTTCCGTGATTGATCTGAACTTCACGGTATTGATATTGCAGAATGTAGTTATTAAATGTCTAAACATCACTACATTGATCGAATCTGTATTTGATTCATTTTGAATTCAATTATACGTGTTATGAATGTGTCGGAAATATTGGGGATCCCAACCTTATTTGTAGTACAATATTATCAAGTAGCAAACGGTTTTGTGAACTATAATAAGTTCCCAATAATTTGAAAATCTGATGTAAATTAATTATCTCTCATCTAAATACTTTATTCGAGTTATTGCGAGATTAAAAATTTGACTATATAATGAGCACGGTAACTTATTCTCTCGCTTAGTTCAATTAGCGATTCACATAGTACTCGCGCAATCTATTACATTCGCATTATGTTGTTGCATTTTTGACGTTCAAGTTAAAAAACTTCTAATTATCCGTGCGGGACATGGATATCGTTTTTCTGATTCATGTGCTATTAATTTCAATTTGTTCAGTGTTAGTTGTTATAGCTTAAATAAAATTTTATTGTGTGATTTAGTGTAATTAGAGAGACTTGCTACCTCTAATATTAAATAATACAACCATTGTGCAAGTGGATCTGCTGAGGTTGAGATAGCGGTAGAATTAGCGGAAAGCGGTTTGTTTAGAATGCCGTGATTAAAAAGGTAAAGAATCATGTATAATTGCTTGTCTCATAGTAAATTAGAACAAACAAATTGAAAATTGCTCAGTGAACGAAACTGAACATACCTAGATGTTTCGTAATAAATTTGACACAAATAATATTAGTGAAAACCTGTAAATTCTTGTATGCTTGTTAGTAAATGTAAATACTAATTTATTTAGTGAAAAGAACTGTAAATTTTGTTATGATTCATAGTAAATGTAAATACTAATTTATTTAGTGAAAAGAACTGTAAATTTTGTTATGATTCATAGTAAATGCATGTAGTAATTTATTTAGTGAAAAGAACTGTAAATTCTGTTATAATTCATAGTAAATGTAAATAGTGATTGATTTAGTGAAAAGAACTGTAAGTTCTGTTATGATTCATAGTAAATGTATATATGAAAGTTGTCTGGTGAGCAACCGTAAATTCATGCTTGGTTAATAGTATAAGTAAAATATTACTAGTTCCATAAAATCAACTAATAAACCTGTAATTTAGTGTTTGTTCAGAAATAATTTAAAAAAACAAGGGGAATCAGTCGAAAACGGCTCTGGTTCAGTACAAGATTGTAAAATGTTACTTGTTTAGAATATCGTTAAATTAATGCTTGATTTAATAATAAAAAGAAGAGAATAATAACTGTTTTGATTATCACCTTGGTCGATAGGGAATACGAAAAGTTGAAAGTATTGAGGGCGGGAGCGAAAGAATCAACCTAAAGGAAATTTGAATTTATCTATGGGTATCTTCAACACGACATTTGAATCAATTTTTTGCTACTAATGCCATATCTTATACCTATTTCAACGCAACTTTCCTGGAAGTGTCTTTGTTATTACTGCCATATTGATATAGAGTTTTTTTTGGTTATTGCCACCGTATAGCAACGCATTATTTATATACCGTTCTTGCTGATAATATCGTATTTTCTACACAACATTTTTACCAAATTTTGGCTATTACAACTGATTATTTATATACCAGTTTTTTTTTTGCTGATACTATCGTATTTTCAACGCGACATTTTTACAAAATTTTGGGATATTGCCACTGATTATTTATATAAAATTTTTGCTGATATCATCGTATTTTCAACGCAACCTTTTTACAATCTTTTGGGATATTGCAACAGATTATTTATGTAAAATCTTTGCTGATATTATCGTATTTTCAACGCAGCATTTTTACAAAATTTCGGAATATTGCAACTGATTAATTATATAAAGTTTTTGCTGATATTATCGTAATTTTCAACGCAACATTTTTGCAATATTTTGGGATATTTCAACTGATTATTTATACACAATTTTTGCTGATATTATCGTATTTTCCACGCAACAATTTTTACAATATTTTGGGATATTTCAACTGATTATTTATATACATTTTGTGCTGATATTATCGTGTTTTCAACGCAACATTTTTACAATATTTTGGGATATTGCAACGGATTATTTATATACAATTTTTGCTGATATTATCGTATTGTCAACGCAACATTTTTACAATATTTTGGGATATTGCAACTGATTATTTATATACAAGTTTTTTTGCTGATAATATCTTTTTTTTTTGCTGACACTATCGTATTTTCAACGCAACATTTTTTACAAAATTTTGGGATATTGCAACTGGTTATTCGTATACAATTTTTGCTGATATCATCGTATTTTCAACGCAACCTTTTTACAATCTTTTGGGATATTGCAACAGATTATTTATGTAAAATCTTTGCTGATATTATCGTATTTTCAACGCAGCATTTTTACAAAATTTCGGAATATTGCAACTGATTAATTATATAAAGTTTTTGCTGATATTATCGTAATTTTCAACGCAACATTTTTGCAATATTTTGGGATATTTCAACTGATTATTTATATACAATTTTTGCTGATATTATCGTATTTTCAACGCAACAATTTTTACCATATTTTGGGATATTTCAACTGATTATTTATATAAAATTTTTGCTGATATTATCGCATTTTCAACGCAGCATTTTTACCAAATTTCGGAATATTGCAACTGATTATTTATATACATTTTTGCTGATATTATCGTATGGTCAACGCAACATTTTTACAATATTTTGGGATATTGCAACTGATTATTTATATACAAGTTTTTTTGCTGATAATATCTTTTTTTTGCTGACACTATCGTATTTTCAACGCAACATTTTTTACAAAATTTTGGGATATTGCAACTGGTTATTCGTATACAATTTTTGCTGATATCATCGTATTTTCAACGCAACCTTTTTACAATCTTTTGGGATATTGCAACAGATTATTTATGTAAAATCTTTGCTGATATTATCGTATTTTCAACGCAGCATTTTTACAAAATTTCGGAATATTGCAACTGATTAATTATATAAAGTTTTTGCTGATATTATCGTAATTTTCAACGCAACATTTTTGCAATATTTTGGGATATTTCAACTGATTATTTATATACAATTTTTGCTGATATTATCGTATTTTCAACGCAACAATTTTTACCATATTTTGGGATATTTCAACTGATTATTTATATAAAATTTTTGCTGATATTATCGCATTTTCAACGCAGCATTTTTACAAAATTTCGGAATATTGCAACTGATTATTTATATACAATTTTTGCTGATACTGTCATATTTTCAACTCCATATTTACACCAACTGGTTTGCTATTGCTGCCGAACTGACCACGCACCAGTGGATTATCCGTACATTTATTTTTGTAATACCATACCTGTTGGATGAATCATCACTGATGGAGGGCTAAGGCCGAAGGACTTGGACGACTGGAGGATTAATCATGGGGTGAGTGGACTTGTTTTATTACCTTTATTTTTTTTTGCTGTCTAATGTAGAAGTGGGAATGTGTGTGAGAGGGCGAGTCAGTGATTGAATGTCCGGGTGAATGTTGGTATGTGTGAAGTGTGAATGTGTGGGCGAACGATAGTATGCGTGAAGTGTGAGTGTGTGAGCGTCTGAGAGTGATTGTGGAGGGGTTGGACGTGTTGATCGTGGGTCTTTCGCCAATGGGGTCGCCAGAGTCTTCGTTTTTCCACTTGTATTTCTTTCCATTTCTGCAAATTTTCGTGAATAGCGTACATGTCTGTATTTGTGCTGAAGTAGCAGGGTTACTTTATCGTTCCCATGGACTGAAGCTAGTTTGGGGCTTGAAAATCAATCTCGCTAGGTACGCTTCCTGCTATGTCCTTCTCATTGGTTCGCCAATGAGAAAGCGCTTCATTACAAATTGGCACCCAACGTGGGGCTGCTCTTAGGGTCCCTACAGCGGTGTAGGACTCTGGAGGAGTCCCTTCAAATTACAAAAAACTTTGGAAAAAAATTTTTGTTAAATTTTTTTTCTTCTTTTAAATTTTCACTATCCACCATATAATAGTTAGAGGCTCTGGCGGCGTAGAAGCAATTCCCTGCTTCAAACGCGCAGGAGCGAAGGAAGTCTGAGATTCCTCAGACTTTCCTTCGATGGGGTTTTGCGTCCCCACGCCTCCAGCTACAACTCTCCTTTTTTTTTTCATTTTTCTGAAACGCAAGGGTGAGAATGATTCTTCGGGATCATTCTCAATGGGCTTTACAAACCCACGGACCCTAGTAACGGCTGGGTTTCTTGCTGGCACAGGGAATGCCAGGGGTGGCCAGGTTCCAGGATTAGATATTTGTGAAATGGCGTATACGCCTATCACATCCATCCTGGTCATCTGGTCATGCTCTGGGTTCGCTGTGACAGTGAGATTCTCAGCTGGGCTAACAGCTCCATAACGTTAGAGTCCCCTCCCAGGAGCGTTAGCACCCTATGATCCGAGTTGTCCAGTTCTCACGAATGATACTGGGGAACATCTTCCAAGGCAGTCTGATATCAACTGCTGAGGGAAGAGTTCGCCTAGCCTTCATGTCGTGAGCTAATTGGATTAACTCGGATCATAGCACCTCCCCGTATGTGTCGTCGGTTTGGATCGCGGATGAGGGGTGTCGTTTGATTGAATGATGGTGCAGAGGGTATACCCTCTGACCATCCCAGCGACACTTGTCATCCGGGTGACATGCCGACAACACATACCCCACCTTATTCCTTTCCCACCATACCTTATCCCATCCTTATCCATCCCATCTAGTTCCCTTTCCCTTACCTTGTTCCCATCCCTTAACGTAGTTTATTTAAATTTTTCTTTGGTCCCAAATTAAAAACCTTAAAACAACAAAAAATATTAAGAAAGACTGGCGATCACCACTTCCAACCCAGGTGTGGTGAACTCCCCCCTTGATTGGTCCGTCCGTCCATCGTTTGTAAATAAATAAATATAAATAAATAAATAAATAAATATTTATTAAAAAAATAAATAAATAAATATTCATACATAAAAATTATAATAACTAAATAAACATTCATACAAAAAAAAAGGCTATACTAAATAAATAAATGTTTATATAAAAATAAATGAATAAATATTTATATAAAAGAAAAAAAAATATAAATAAATAAATAACTCAATTTGCTGATAATATTAGGTATTAATTGTTGCTTTCTCTCAAAATTGTAGGATCCACCTAAATATATAAAAAAAGGGAAATATTGAAATCAAGATATCCAATCATATAGGAAATACTATTTACCTAGAAGACATCAAATTATAAAGAAAAAAAAAAATTTATACTATTTACCTAGAAGACATCAAATTATAAAGAAAAAAGAAAAAATTTATACTATTTACCGAGAATACATCAAATTATCAATATTACAACCTACCACCAGGACAACAACACAGCTATAGTATTTTTGTTTGTTTTAAATTTAAGTCGTATTAGTACCTTTTTATTCTTGTGTTCCTTAATGCATGGTAGATTTTAAGTTTGATATAAATCAATTTTTTTTTGTTATTATCGGTTGAAATTATTAATTTCTCCGCCCCCACCGGAGGGATATATCTGCACTCATTTAGCATTTCCTAGTAGTTCGAGTGACCTGTTGACCTATTGGGTCTGGAACAGTTTATATTATTGCCATCTTCTGCCATATTCTTAGTATACTTATTTTCTCTCACAGTACAATTTTTACCTTGTTTGGTCAAATCAAATACAAGCATCAGCCAGGATAGTTTTTTTTTTGTGTGTTACACGCTCGGCTGTTGTCAGATTAACATTTTTTTTTTAAAGCAAAAATTATAATTGTCGAATTGGAGGAAAATATTGCGCAGCTGTTTGAGGTTTGAAACGCTAAACTTCCATATAATTTTTTTTGAATTCTGCCTTAAAATATTCAAAGTAATCAAATATTGGAATAAAGTAATCTTTTCTGTTGATAATTAAAATTGTTTATTTGGATTCAAAGTTCACATCGATAGTGTGGTAATTTTCGTTTCGCTCTCCATATACGTGCATTTATTGATCTGGTCCTGTGCGGCGGTTGGAGATTCATAATGTCTGCCGCTGATAGGATTGACGTTCTGGATAGGTCCAGCTCTTGTGCTGTTTGTCAACACGAAATAGTGCCGGCCGACGTAAAACTTCTCACTCGGTGTAACCACCTCTTTCATGACATCTGCCTCAACGACTGGTTGTTGCAGAATCGCACCTGCCCAATTTGTCGAGCCGCTTGTGAGCGTGCAGAATTACAAAGGTTACCCCGAGGGATGGATAAATCTAATGATACTGTGGTACCACCTCCACCGAGACCTGTGACTCGCTCTATTACCGCAGGTTGGCAACGTCGTCCTAGTATTGGAAAGCAACACTCTTCCACTCCCTTGGCAAACCAACTCCCACGACCTAGACTCGCCGATGAAGTGCGAGTGAATATAGCTCAACGATCTCCCATATATGGTGCCGCTGCAGCGGAAGATCACGGTTTTCAGGAAGCGGTAAATGCACACATCGATCAGGAAATTTCGAGAATTAATCACTCAATGATGCAATCACGTGCTCCAGCACCTGAAGTGTTGTTACCTCTAGCACCAATTGCAGTATCACCCACCACCCCGCGTCATCCATCGGTTCATTCAAATTATACGCCAGTAAATGCGTTTGTGCAAAATAATGTACCAGTACCACCAATGTTTGCTGAACCTCATCCTGCTCTTGCTCCAGCTAGAATACGAACACATCTCGATCAGCACTCTACCACTGTTAGAAATTGGAACGTAACGTTCTCAGGCAGACCCGATGGTCTGGATGTTGAAGCATTCATCTTCAGGATAGAGCGGCTGACTGAGATGTGTTTAAATAGCGATTTTTCTATTGTTACCCGTTGTCTGTACCTGTTGTTCACCGATCGAGCAGCTGATTGGTTCTGGAGATATTTTCGCCAGAACCGACAGCTTATTTGGACTGACTTATGTCATGCTCTGCGAATAGAATTTCGGGACCGGCAGACGGACGAAGAGATAAAGGAGCGGATGAGGGCCAGGAAACAGCGGCCCACTGAATTGTTTGACGAATTCTTACAATCAATTTATCGACTGGCGGATAAACTTCGAGTACCGATGTCGGACGCAGAGTTATTATCCTTGATACGCAACAATTTACGATTGGAAATTAGGAGGGAACTACTTTATGTCACCGTTTATGGTCTGGAACATCTGCGCCAGCTCTGCCGTGATCGCGAAAAATTATGGGCCGAGTCAATAATCAGACCGCGAGATTATATCAGTAGACCATCTAGACCGGTGTCAGAAGTAGACTTGGTTAGTGAATTCTCACAAATTCAAATTAGCGAAATGCCAACTGAATCGCTACCAATTGCATCCAACGAACTCGCGGCAATACAGCCCGCCCCTAATATGAGACGAATAACCAGTTCAACTATTTGTTGGAACTGTAAACGACCTGGTCACCGGTGGCACGATTGTCGTGAATCACAGCGTTTGTTTTGTTGGGGATGTGGGAAGGATGATGTATTGTGTCCTAATTGTGAAAATTGTCGGGGAAACCGAAGGGGGGGCCAGAATCCCAACACCTTTTCTCGCTCCCAGGACACCTCTTAGACTCATCTGAGCCTAAAAATAGTTTGTCTCCTGATCCTTCAAATATTTCATCAACTAGTCCCAATAACCTATTAGTGCACAATACAATGTTGAACCGAGCTTCAACATCCAATTTGATAGAACACTCTTGGAATACTCTACCTGTAAGTATTTCAAACAGAGACGAAACAGATAATAATTCCATTATCGTCACCCCTGAAACACCGATTGCAAATGCGACTTTTAATGATTTGGTACCCACTCATGATACTGATATGAAATTATTGAAACGAACACCCGTTCATACTGAACCACCTCCATTATGGACCAAAAACAAATCGTTCCAACAACGATTGAACGAATACCTGAAGGTGCGCTCAAACATATTTGTCGATTCATTATCATCTTTGAAACTTCCATCGCGCTCTGCGCTCCGTTCTCGTATTTATTGGCAACAACGGCATTTGTTTAAAACTAAAACCATTTCCTCTATTGTGAAATTGGCCAACGATGTGAGATCTTATGCCACAGTGTCAATATTGGGTAAACAACATACTGGACTGTTGGATAGTGGAGCGTCCTTGACTGTAATTGGTGGTGATTTTGCTAAAGAAATCGTACAGACTCCAGACCTTCTGACTTATTCGTCTGCCGTAGTTCGTACTGCCGATGGCCAAAGACAGAAGATCTTGGGGTTTGTAAAAACAAAGATTTCATTTATGAACCAAGTCAGAACCCTGGACGTCTTCATTATCCCGTCTTTGACTCAAAATCTATATCTAGGTATAGATTTCTTTAACGCTTTTGGTTTGTTTAACCCGATATTTAACTTACCTACATTTTCGACTACGGAGTCAGGAATTTCAGAATTGTCTATGGACAATCAAGCACGTCTACAAAACACTATTCAGCTTCTACCATCATTTTCAAAAATGGGTCTGGGTCGAACACATTTGTTGGAACACGTTATTGATGTGGGGACTGCAGCTCCCATCAAGCAACGACACTATCCAATTTCGCCCGCCATTGAGAAACTGATGGGAGAAGAACTGGATAGGATGTTATCTCTGGGTATTATAGAGGTTTCTAACAGTCCTTGGTCGAGTCCCGTGGTCTTAATTCGCAAACCTGGGAAGAATCGTCTTTGTTTGGATAGTAGAAAGGTCAATACAGTTACTAAGAAGGATGCTTACCCCCTCCCACAGATAGATGGAATCTTGAGTCGGCTGCCACAAAGTAATTTCATCTCCAGTTTGGATCTGAAAGACGCTTTCTGGCAGATACCGTTAGAAAAACACTCCCGAGAGAAAACTGCTTTTACGGTCCCAGGGCGGCCATTGTATCAGTTCGTAAGAATGCCTTTCGGACTGTGCAATGCGCCGCAAACAATGACCAAATTGATGGACCAAGTAATTCCTCCACATCTCAAGTCGTGCGTCTTCGTATACTTGGATGATCTTCTAATAGTTACAGATACCTTTGAGGCCCATCTGAAACTGTTAGAAGATATCTCCAGTGTCTTAGACGTGCGAACTTGACGATAAACGTGGAAAAAAGTAAGTTTCTCTTGCCGGATGTAAAATATTTGGGATATGTAGTGGGAGGTGGTAAGCTAAAAATTGATCCTGATAAAACGCAAGCTATTTCTGAATTTCCTACACCGCGTACGTCCAAACAGATTCGACGATTCCTGGGTATGGCGGGTTATTATCGCCGTTTTATATCCGATTTCTCTGCTATGTCCTCTCCTATATCAGATTTGTTGAAGAAAAATTCTAATAAATTCGTATGGACACCAGAAGCTGAGATAGCATTTATAAATCTCAAAAATGCTCTCATATCAGCACCAGTCCTCATAAACCCCGACTATACTAAACCTTTTACTCTCCAGTGCGACGCTAGTAATGACGGTATAGGCTGTGTATTACTTCAGCGTGACATGGACGGTATGGAACATCCCATAGCGTACATGTCCAAAGAAACTAAATTCTGCGCAACGCAATTACTCAACTAGTGAGAAAGAGTGTCTAGCCGCCGTACTGGGAGTAAAGAAATTTAGAGCGTATGTCGAGGGTCAGGCCTTTAAGATCATAACTGATCATGCTTCATTAAGATGGTTAATGCAACAAAAAGACCTTTCTGGTCGATTGGCTCGTTGGAGCTTGAAATTGCAGGGTTACGTCTTTGATATTGAGTACCGAAAAGGAAAATTAAATACTGTTCCTGACACTCTATCAAGACGTGACTCTGTCGACATCATTTCTGAACTATGTCCAGTGCCTGAATTAGATCTTAATTCCCCTTTCTTCAACACTTCTCGATATTTGGAGTTGGTAAATCTGGTTACCGAAGCAGACGGTACATTGCCTGATCTGAAAGTAATTTCTGGTCGGGTTTATAAACGATTGGCTTGTCTAGATCTTGATATTCCTTCAGAGGGTGAGGTCTGGAAATTGTGGTTACCTGAGGAATACACTGACGAGTGTATTGCAAGGGCCCACAATCCTCCTACCTCATCTCATGGAGGTCTAGCAAAAACCTTGTATAACATTCGTAAATTTTACTATTGGCCTCGTATGTATACCCAGGTTAAATCTTACATAGGAAATTGTAAGACCTGTAAAGAAATCAAAGCGACTACTGTTCCACTTCGTGCTCCCATGGTGTCCCAAATGAAAACAGAACGAGTTGGACAGCGATTATATATCGATATTCTTGGCCCTTATCCTCGTTCAAAGGCCGGGAATATCGCTATCCTTGTAGTATTAGATCATGTTACTAAATATCCATTTTTATTTCCTTTACGGAAGCTAACCGCTGAACCAATTTGTCATCTATTGGCTACCAATGTCTTTCACGTATTTGGTTGTCCCGAAGTTATTGTGTCCGATAATGGGACGCAGTTTAAGTCTAAACTATTTGGAGATTTCTTGGCGAAGCACGGAGTGAAACATACATTACTAGCGCTATATTCACTTCAAGCTAACGCTTCGGAACGGGTAAATAGAAGTGTTTTATCTGGTATTAGAGCCTATTTAAAGGAGGAACATTCTAAATGGGATATGCACTTGAGCGAGATCGCTTGTGCACTACGTTGTTCCCTGCATCAAACACTGAAATGTTCCCCATATTACGCAATGTTTGGAATACCTATGGTAACTCATGGTTCGTCATATGAACTGCTGAGACGATTGAATAGTCTTCATGATCCAGGTGAAACGATTCTGCGACCTGATTATCTTAATAAGATTCGAATTCGAATTCTTGATTTAACTGCCGAGGCATTTGTCAAAAGTGCTGAAAGATACAATTTACGAGCTCGAGTAACTTTGTTTAAACCAGGTGATACGGTGTTCCGAAGGAACTTTATCTTGAGTGACGCCGATAAGAAGTTATCTGCTAAACTTGCACAGAAGTTTATTGAGACCAGAGTAATAAGGTTGGTAGGTGGTTCCGCCTACGAACTGGAGGACCTGGTTTCTAAACGTAGAGGTGTTTATCACTCCAAGGACATTCGTGCCTAACATCGGCAATAATTTTTTTCTGTCAGTATGATAGTAACTTACGTGCGTGTTTCACCGCCATGGTAAGTCAAGACTATCGACGACCATAAAGTATGAGGGTAGTTTCATCTTGAATTCACAGTTCAGCGAGTGTGTATCAACTTTGGTGTTCGGGTCTTGGTTCAAAATTTTTTTTTGTGTAGACTATTTGCCAGCGAAAATACCGTGATCGAATGTATTGAATGTGGCTCAATTAGTTGCTTTGAACCTATGTGAACGGTTTTTTTTCTCAGCCTTCAGAGTCACTGGGACGGAAGCGTACAACAGTGTGGCCCGGCTAGCTCAGTCGGAGAAGTATGAGACTCGTGTTAGTTCAGGTGTGGGTTGCGAGCCTGCATAACGCAAAGACGAAATTGTGTCGGACGTTTCATTAAAGGAGTCGGTCCAATGGTGTTTTTTTTCTTTTCGAACTATAGCAGATTGAATAAATTTTTTTTTGTGACTTTAGAGTCTCGGGAACCCCCAGATCTGCCCGAAATTGGGTCTGGAAGAAGTTAGTTATCCACCGCTTGCAATAGAGTAGAATACTGATTTTATCGATACCCCTCCCAAAAGTTTTTTATATTTTTAGATACTTTGTTACTTTGTTTCTGCTAAGACTGAGTTTGTAATACTGATCGCATTGATTGCTAATCTGTGGTACGTCGAGGTGCTTCACCAAGCTAATATGTATATACAAGGTCTATTGGCGACCAGCCTATGCCTTTTTCAACTGCCTTTTTGTCGTAGGTGTTCGTCCAAAAAGCACTTGTTCTGTAATGGATAGTCTGGGATAACATAGTATATTATGGTCGCAGTTTCCTTAGTTGTTGTTCCTTATATTAATCGGTACCACTTGTAATAGATTCTCATCCCTTCGTCATCAATAGTCATATTTCATGTAGTTTCCTTAACCCATAGTTTCCTTATATTTCTCAAAATCTACTAAATCTGCAATAGCCGGACAAACGTATGGGAGAAGGAAAATTACACTAATTGCCTTGAATTATTTATTCATTGATATAACACAATATTGGTTAATTTGAATTAATTAATAATTTTCCTTAATCATCATCCGTATAATCACTAAAAATTAATCAGAATTTAATCTTACAACGCACTAAAATTGACGCGCGTTGTGCTTCCATTCGATTGTCCTCGCCTTACTACTTGAGTTTGAACTTTTTTTGTTTCAAAACACAAACCGTAATGAAATAACGAAATTCTCAAAACCTCACAACAGCTACGTGTATTTTGTTCCCAATCGTCAACATACAACGAATTACTATTTCTGCTTGGTTAAACATTTGATTTGTCTTTGTATGAGTGTTTTGCTTTAAACAATCCTTCCGTGATTGATCTGAACTTCACGGTATTGATATTGCAGAATGTAGTTATTAAATGTCTAAACATCACTACATTGATCGAATCTGTATTTGATTCATTTTGAATTCAATTATACGTGTTATGAATGTGTCGGAAATATTGGGGATCCCAACCATATTTGTAGTACAATATTATCAAGTAGCAAACGGTTTTGTGAACTATAATAAGTTCCCAATAATTTGAAAATCTGATGTAAATTAATTATCTCTCATCTAAATACTTTATTCGAGTTATTGCGAGATTAAAAATTTGACTATATAATGAGCACGGTAACTTATTCTCTCGCTTAGTTCAATTAGCGATTCACATAGTACTCGCGCAATCTATTACATTCGCATTATGTTGTTGCATTTTTGACGTTCAAGTTAAAAAACTTCTAATTATCCGTGCGGGACATGGATATCGTTTTTCTGATTCATGTGCTATTAATTTCAATTTGTTCAGTGTTAGTTGTTATAGCTTAAATAAAATTTTATTGTGTGATTTAGTGTAATTAGGGAGACTTGCTACCTCTAATATTAAATAATACAACCATTGTGCAAGTGGATCTGCTGAGGTTGAGATAGCGGTAGAATTAGCGGAAAGCGGTTTGTTTAGAATGCCGTGATTAAAAAGGTAAAGAATCATGTATAATTGCTTGTCTCATAGTAAATTAGAACAAACAAATTGAAAATTGCTCAGTGAACGAAACTGAACATACCTAGATGTTTCGTAATAAATTTGACACAAATAATATTAGTGAAAACCTGTAAATTCTTGTATGCTTGTTAGTAAATGTAAATACTAATTTATTTAGTGAAAAGAACTGTAAATTTTGTTATGATTCATAGTAAATGTAAATACTAATTTATTTAGTGAAAAGAACTGTAAATTTTGTTATGATTCATAGTAAATGCATGTAGTAATTTATTTAGTGAAAAGAACTGTAAATTCTGTTATAATTCATAGTAAATGTAAATAGTGATTGATTTAGTGAAAAGAACTGTAAGTTCTGTTATGATTCATAGTAAATGTATATATGAAAGTTGTCTGGTGAGCAACCGTAAATTCATGCTTGGTTAATAGTATAAGTAAAATATTACTAGTTCCATAAAATCAACTAATAAACCTGTAATTTAGTGTTTGTTCAGAAATAATTTAAAAAAACAAGGGGAATCAGTCGAAAACGGCTCTGGTTCAGTACAAGATTGTAAAATGTTACTTGTTTAGAATATCGTTAAATTAATGCTTGATTTAATAATAAAAAGAAGAGAATAATAACTGTTTTGATTATCACCTTGGTCGATAGGGAATACGAAAAGTTGAAAGTATTGAGGGCGGGAGCGAAAGAATCAACCTAAAGGAAATTTGAATTTATCTATGGGTATCTTCAACACGACATTTGAATCAATTTTTTGCTACTAATGCCATATCTTATACCTATTTCAACGCAACTTTCCTGGAAGTGTCTTTGTTATTACTGCCATATTGATATAGAGTTTTTTTTGGTTATTGCCACCGTATAGCAACGCATTATTTATATACCGTTCTTGCTGATAATATCGTATTTTCTACACAACATTTTTACCAAATTTTGGCTATTACAACTGATTATTTATATACCAGTTTTTTTTTTGCTGATACTATCGTATTTTCAACGCGACATTTTTACAAAATTTTGGGATATTGCCACTGATTATTTATATAAAATTTTTGCTGATATCATCGTATTTTCAACGCAACCTTTTTACAATCTTTTGGGATATTGCAACAGATTATTTATGTAAAATCTTTGCTGATATTATCGTATTTTCAACGCAGCATTTTTACAAAATTTCGGAATATTGCAACTGATTAATTATATAAAGTTTTTGCTGATATTATCGTAATTTTCAACGCAACATTTTTGCAATATTTTGGGATATTTCAACTGATTATTTATACACAATTTTTGCTGATATTATCGTATTTTCCACGCAACAACTTTTACAATATTTTGGGATATTTCAACTGATTATTTATATACATTTTGTGCTGATATTATCGTGTTTTCAACGCAACATTTTTACAATATTTTGGGATATTGCAACGGATTATTTATATACAATTTTTGCTGATATTATCGTATTGTCAACGCAACATTTTTACAATATTTTGGGATATTGCAACTGATTATTTATATACAAGTTTTTTTGCTGATAATATCTTTTTTTTTTGCTGACACTATCGTATTTTCAACGCAACATTTTTTACAAAATTTTGGGATATTGCAACTGGTTATTCGTATACAATTTTTGCTGATATCATCGTATTTTCAACGCAACCTTTTTACAATCTTTTGGGATATTGCAACAGATTATTTATGTAAAATCTTTGCTGATATTATCGTATTTTCAACGCAGCATTTTTACAAAATTTCGGAATATTGCAACTGATTAATTATATAAAGTTTTTGCTGATATTATCGTAATTTTCAACGCAACATTTTTGCAATATTTTGGGATATTTCAACTGATTATTTATATACAATTTTTGCTGATATTATCGTATTTTCAACGCAACAATTTTTACCATATTTTGGGATATTTCAACTGATTATTTATATAAAATTTTTGCTGATATTATCGCATTTTCAACGCAGCATTTTTACCAAATTTCGGAATATTGCAACTGATTATTTATATACAATTTTTGCTGATATTATCGTATGGTCAACGCAACATTTTTACAATATTTTGGGATATTGCAACTGATTATTTATATACAAGTTTTTTTGCTGATAATATCTTTTTTTTGCTGACACTATCGTATTTTCAACGCAACATTTTTTACAAAATTTTGGGATATTGCAACTGGTTATTCGTATACAATTTTTGCTGATATCATCGTATTTTCAACGCAACCTTTTTACAATCTTTTGGGATATTGCAACAGATTATTTATGTAAAATCTTTGCTGATATTATCGTATTTTCAACGCAGCATTTTTACAAAATTTCGGAATATTGCAACTGATTAATTATATAAAGTTTTTGCTGATATTATCGTAATTTTCAACGCAACATTTTTGCAATATTTTGGGATATTTCAACTGATTATTTATATACAATTTTTGCTGATATTATCGTATTTTCAACGCAACAATTTTTACCATATTTTGGGATATTTCAACTGATTATTTATATAAAATTTTTGCTGATATTATCGCATTTTCAACGCAGCATTTTTACCAAATTTCGGAATATTGCAACTGATTATTTATATACAATTTTTGCTGATATTATCGTATGGTCAACGCAACATTTTTACAATATTTTGGGATATTGCAACTGATTATTTATATACAAGTTTTTTTGCTGATAATATCTTTTTTTTGCTGACACTATCGTATTTTCAACGCAACATTTTTTACAAAATTTTGGGATATTGCAACTGGTTATTCGTATACAATTTTTGCTGATATCATCGTATTTTCAACGCAACCTTTTTACAATCTTTTGGGATATTGCAACAGATTATTTATGTAAAATCTTTGCTGATATTATCGTATTTTCAACGCAGCATTTTTACAAAATTTCGGAATATTGCAACTGATTAATTATATAAAGTTTTTGCTGATATTATCGTAATTTTCAACGCAACATTTTTGCAATATTTTGGGATATTTCAACTGATTATTTATATACAATTTTTGCTGATATTATCGTATTTTCAACGCAACAATTTTTACCATATTTTGGGATATTTCAACTGATTATTTATATAAAATTTTTGCTGATATTATCGCATTTTCAACGCAGCATTTTTACAAAATTTCGGAATATTGCAACTGATTATTTATATACAATTTTTGCTGATACTGTCATATTTTCAACTCCATATTTACACCAACTGGTTTGCTATTGCATTTATTTTTGTAATACCATACCTGTTGGATGAATCATCACTGATGGAGGGCTAAGGCCGAAGGACTTGGACGACTGGAGGATTAATCATGGGGTGAGTGGACTTGTTTTATTACCTTTATTTTTTTTTGCTGTCTAATGTAGAAGTGGGAATGTGTGTGAGAGGGCGAGTCAGTGATTGAATGTCCGGGTGAATGTTGGTATGTGTGAAGTGTGAATGTGTGGGCGAACGATAGTATGCGTGAAGTGTGAGTGTGTGAGCGTCTGAGAGTGATTGTGGAGGGGTTGGACGTGTTGATCGTGGGTCTTTCGCCAATGGGGTCGCCAGAGTCTTCGTTTTTCCACTTGTATTTCTTTCCATTTCTGCAAATTTTCGTGAATAGCGTACATGTCTGTATTTGTGCTGAAGTAGCAGGGTTACTTTATCGTTCCCATGGACTGAAGCTAGTTTGGGGCTTGAAAATCAATCTCGCTAGGTACGCTTCCTGCTATGTCCTTCTCATTGGTTCGCCAATGAGAAAGCGCTTCATTACAATATCAGAAGCGGTGGAAACTAAATCCCAAAGTGGCCGACCATGAAACTTCAAATGAACATCTGGAGAATTTTGAAAAGTGGAAAACTTTGGAAATGAGGTTAAAAATTCATAAAACGCTAGGAGACGCAGCCTTGCAATTAATATATAATAAAAAACAGAAGTGGAAACATCTTTTAT
This sequence comes from Diogma glabrata, assembly GCA_963693315.1. NCBI lineage: Eukaryota > Metazoa > Arthropoda > Insecta > Diptera > Cylindrotomidae > Diogma > Diogma glabrata. The sequence goes on from OY856186.1 coordinate 96,381,957, forward strand.
CAAGATTATTGGATATAACTTTGTTTTTATCTAAACAAAACCCAACATTTCATGGACATGATGAAGGACAAAGTTCTTCAAATAAAGGCAATTTCTTAGAACTAACCAAACTATTGTCAAAGTATGATGTAGTGTTAAAAGAACACATTTTGAATTTGGAGCATGGTAAATCACCAAAAGTATCATATTTGTCACCAGATATACAAAATAAGTTCATAAATGTTTTAGCGATCCACGTAAAGTTTAAGCTTGTCAACGAAATTAAATCGGTTAAATATTTTGGAATTATGTTTGATAGCACACCTGACATTTCACATAATGATCAAATGTCAGAAGTGATTCGTTATGTGAAAATTGATGGTAGTAAAGTGGAAATCAAGGAAGTATTCCTTGGATTTTTTCTTTTACATGGAAAAAAGCCGCTGATTTAAGCGATGAAATTCTTACACTGAAAAAAAATTGAAGTAATGATAACCTCATCTCGAAGATGGCAGTTTATTATTTATGCAAAGAAAAGATATTTACAAACAATTTCACCGTGATTGGGACAACTACTCAGTACTCAGTAACATTTTCTTGATAACAGAATGAGGTGTAATTAAAATATAAAGTGCTATCCAATATAACAGTAGTTGAATAAAGTTAATAACTATTTCCATGAAAACATATTTCTTTGGAATTTTTCATTTTAAAATTTAAGTATTTGAGATTAATTGAACTATATTTTATTTTCACATAAATATTTCATGTGATTGTCTCAAATGCATCGGCTTATCATTGTACGGTTGTTTAATCAATCTCGTATTTCGATTCGCCATATCTGCCCGCACGGTGAGATTGAGACAACTGCATTTCGATTGGAAATAGGACATGTTTTTTTCAGCGTAAAAACCTTGAAAATGATGGTATAGATCAGTGGTTCTCAAAGCGTGTTCCGCGGAACACTGGTGTTCCGCGATGCACTTTCCACTGTTCCGCGAAAAAATCAAGTGTACAATCAATTCAATTAAAAATTGTTTGAAAATAAAAATCAATTCAATGTAAAATTTACACGTACGTAAAATTTACACGTTTCTCGGCTTTGTATGAATAAAAATATCTTTCGGGTTAAAAATACTTCTTGAAAACATATGTTAAAATATTATTGCAGTTATTAAAATTCTCCTTTTACACATAAATAAATAAAAAATGTATGAAGTTTTTGTTTCACACGATATGAACAACTGCTTGGATAAGAAACCCGTTTACTTCTTCCGAATTTTCTAGTTATACTTTAAATGAAGAAGAAGAATTGACGTCGCTTTCTTCAGATCGTGGATTAAAATTACAGTTCCATGAAAACACTCCTAAAAATTTTTGGATCTCTGTTAAAGATGAATACCCGAGCATAAGCAAAAAATCCTTGAACATGTTATTTTCCACGACATAACTTTGCGAAGCAGGATTTTCAACTATGATCAATATAAAGACAAACAAACGTGAGAGACTAGGGAATTTAGAAGAAGAAATGCGTGTGGCGTTATCAGTTATTCGCCCCGATATCGCTGAGATCTGTAAAGATCGTCAAGCTCATGGATCGCATTAAGTTTGAGATTTTTTTAAAAGTATTGTAATTTTAATTGTGCTTTCAATAAATATATTTGAATCAATCAATATCGGTACATATTTTATTTATATACATACTATTTTCTAAAAGTAGCACTTGGAAGCAGGGGGTTGCCAATCACACGCTGCGACACGATTCCGTTTCCTTTTTGCTTTATAGTTACTACGTTTTCATGCAGATCGAAAAGAATTGAATCCTCATCCCGTTTTCAAACTGTAAAGTGTTTTCATGATTGGATTGAAAACGGGTTGAAAAAGTTTTTAAAACTGTGTTGAAAAACTGTCAAAAAGCGTTTAATTGTGTTTCATTAATTGTGTTCAATATTTTATTTTTTTATGCTTGATATTGTATTTAAATAAAGTTAATGAAATAAACATTTTATAAATCAATGTGAAATTAGTTGTTTTGTAATTAAAAACAAACATAAACGTTTTACTGCGCATGACACGATCCAGTTTTCCGTTTTCCTGTATTTTCGAATATTTGGATACCGATACGATCCCAAAAAAAATCGAGATCATATTTAAAAATAAATAGTATTCAAAACTGTAATTGTTGATGTTTTCATGGTGAATTCAATTCGAATTTGGTTTTCAAATCGTTTTGAACTAAGCAAGAAAACGTAGCAAATAATGGAGTGTTTTGGCAAACATTATTCTGTTTTTTATTGCACTTTTGGTTTCAAAAATGTTAGCCACCCTCGCCCCCTGTTGTAAAGTGTATGCTGTATTGTAGAAGTTCCGCCTAAAAATATATCAGAGTTTAGTGTTCCCCGACTTCAAAAAGTTTGAGAACCAAGGGTATAGATGTTATGAATTGTCACTCCCAAAGGTTATGATAATGCAGCTGTTATGAGTAGTATACATGGAGAAGTGCAAGCTATTATTAAAGCAAAAAATAACAAAGCAATTTTTGTGGGCTGCAAGTCGTTCAATTAATTTATACGGCCAACACTCGTCAGTGGAAGCCATTTTTACATGTTTTTCTGCTTCGACTAGCCGCTGGGAAGTACTTGCTAAACACAACAAAGCAACTGTTAAAATACTCTTAACAGCGCATTGGAATGCTCATTATGCTGCAGTAAAAGTATTGGCCGAAAATTTTGATGGGATTGTGGCTGAAATTGAGAAGTTAAGTGTACAACAAGAAAATGTAGACACTAGAGGCGCTGCACAGAACCTTATCAATGCAGCATGTGATTTTTCGTTTCTTTGCTATCTTTTGTTTTGGAATGATATTCTAAGAGAAATAATATCTGTGCTCAGATTGGATTGCAAAGCACGGGCTTGAATATTGATCAATTAGCTACAAAAATAGAGTCAATTCATAACAAAGTCTCATTGTAGAATGTAGAAGAGGCAATAGATCTTGCTGCGAAAAAATCGGAGGACTATGACATTCCAATGGAAAGCCGAATTCGTCATAAAAACGCAAAAAACGAACGGGTGGTGAGTTTGCACCTGATGTTGGACTGACACTGAGAGCTCAACTTAAAAAGGACATGTTGGAATGTCTTGACCGATTCAGTGTTGAACTCCGAACTAGACTGAAGTCAGTTCAAGATTTAGCTTCATTGTTCGAGGTTGTGCAGACAAACACTTAGCTTTTGGCGAACAGTGAAGAGTTAAAATTATCGGTATCAAAATTTACTGGTTTTTATGATGCGGTATTGGCAACAGAACTCCTCATAGAGATACAAAGGGTGAGGAGGCATTTAAAAGCGGCCAATGTTACAGTTTCTAGCTGGGTGTACCTAGACTTTTTGAAATTCATCGTAGAATGGGATTTTTTAGAATTTCTTCCGAATCTTACGGTCGCACTAAAGTTATTTATGACTATTTGCGTATTAGTGGCTTCGTGTGAGAGGAGTTTCAGCAAATTAAAATTAGTTAAAAATTACTTGCGGGCTTATAATAATAATGCTCATTTGTATTAATTAAAAAAAATTATAAATTACGTTTATCGGCTTTTTATTATTATTGACAGTTTTTATTCTTAGGGTGACACCACAATATCCGCCCCGGGTGCCACCCATGCTACCTACGCCACTGTCTGTATTATAAAGCTTTTTCCTTAAAATTCGAATCGTTATATTACTGTATGTAATTGACAGATTACACACAGCAATGATAATTAGAAATCATTAATTATGTATTAAAATGTATTGAAAAAAGAATAATTATGAAACTATAGTAAAAAAAACTTAACGAGAACACAAAACAATCTGGATTTAGAAGAAATAACAATTATTTAAAATTTTCGAATTACAAATCACTTATTTACAATTTAAGGCCATTTTTTCATATAAAAATGACAAAAATGTGTAATATGTCCTCTATTATAATGAGATACTCAGTATGAGCAAAATTTCAGCGCGGTAAATGGGCATTCAGATCTTATGGATTTTCATATTTTCATACATAATAACGGATTTTTAATTATCATTGCTGTATGTAATCTGTCAAATACAGCAAAATAACGATTTGAACTTTAAGAAAAAAGGTCTATAAGCTTTGAACGAAATGTCATACTTTTATTTTTTTTGTGTTCATTATTTATAATGTAAGGCCTTTTATCCATATGAGATGACACAAACATGTATGATGTCTATGATTATAATGATATACACAGTATTACCAAAATTCCTTCGCTCAAAATGAGTCAGCCAGAGGATGAGGATTTCAGTGCAATTTTTTTAGGTCTTTCAGAATGAAGAAAAATTTAAATTTTTTTTCTTCAGATTTATAATGTTTTTTGCTTTAAAAGTTTTAGAAATACGTACTGACTGCTTCAACAAACTTGTCTTTTCAATTTGGGATCAATCACATAATGGGAAGACACTGAAAAATGAATCACAAAATTCCACCCATCAAAGCTCTCAAGAGTCAAGTTAAATAAAAGTGTGTAAAAACATATCATATTCCAAGCGCCTGACGCTGCAGTTTCTTACGAAAGCAATTGAAAGAATAAAACTAATATATATTCAGTGTCCGTGATGTTGTTAATAAAGAAAGTTACACTCAAATAGTAGCCTGAGTTATATAGTGTTATATATATTGTTATGTGTTACCATGTAATTACATTAAGTAAATGTAATAAATAACCAAATAAATAATGTATTAAAAAATATATAATACGATGTTTAACGTGTTGTAAGCGGAACCTCAACATACTTTAAATAATAAACTAATACAACCCATTATATTAATATATGGCGACCTAAATCAGGCTACACGGCTAAATAAAAACCACCAAAACCAGGATACACCGCTAAATAAATACCATCTAAACCAGGCTACACAGCAAAAATAACATCTAAAATGAACAACAACATCTAAAATGAACATCCACCAATCCAACCAAGGGTAAAACATCTAAAAAACCAACATAACATCTATAACATCTAACTTGACACATCTAACCATCAAAAACATCCAAACTAGCAGGAGGAAATCAAGAAAAAAAAAATCTAGGTACCACTTTTTATATTTCTTTAGTTAATTAATAGAATAAATTTGGAGGGGCTGAAATCTCACAGCTCTGAGATATCAAGACTTCGGTCTGGGTTAAGGATTTTTATATAGTTTTCGGCAAAAAACTTTTATGAGGACATGGTTTTAGTTTTGGGCAGCGATGTATATCAAACACAACTCTTTGTTAAAGTACTAGTATTTTTTATCTCTGTTTAAAAATTTATTACAAAATTAACACGAAACATCAATACGTTGCCGGAAAATCATAATCAAAATTCCAAAAATATATAAAAAAATTAAAATTAAATAAAACCAAACTTTTTCAAAATTCCAAAAATATTCCAAAAATTAAAATAATATCAAATATTTAAATTTTTTCTAAATTCCAATAATATTTCAAAAATTCTTAAAAATTCAAAGTTTTTCCAACATTCTAAATATATTGCAAAAATTATTACAAAATCAAAAATTGAAAATTTTTTCAAAATTCCAAAAATTATAATAATATCAAAAATTAAAAATTTTCCAAAATTCTAAAACTATTCCAAAAATTTCTTACAAAATCAAAAATTAAAACTTTTGCCGAAATTCCAAAAATATTGCAAAAATTATTACAAAATCAAAAATACAAACTTTTTCAAAATTCCAAAAATATTTCAAAAACTATAACAAATTCAAAAATTTCCATGTCCAATTTCATTTTAAATTACATTTACGTCATAAGAACAGCTACATTTTTTCCAAAAAATTGGCTAAAAAAATAAATGAAATCATTTTTTGACACACTTGACATTATTTTTTGACAAACTTATAATGCCATAATTCTCTATAATAATAATAAAATATCATATCACACGAACTATTAATTTTATTTTTTTCCAAAAAAAATTGGGTAAAAAATAAATAAAAACCTTTCTTTTGACACACTTGACAACATTTTTTGACAAACTTATAATGCCATAATTCTCAATAATAAAAATAAAATTTCATTTCAAAGAAACAATTTTATTTTTTTCCAAAAAATTGGGTAAAAAACTAATTAAAAATCTTTTGACCAACTTGACAACATTTTTTTGACAAACTTATAATGCCATAATTCTCAATAATAATAATAAAACTTCATTTCAAACAAACAATTAATTTCATTTTTTTTCCAAAAAATTAGGTAAAAAAATAAATAAAAATCTTTCTTTTGACACACTTGACAACATTTTTTTGACAAACTTATAATGCAATAATCTAGATTTTGGTCTCACATACCAATCCCGACCATCAAGATTTCTCCAAATTCAATGTTCCTACGCGTAATCACTTAAAATGAACGTTTTTTAAGCAAAAAATATGCAAATTTCCTTGTTTTGACACACATAACGATTTTTTTGACACACTTCCGGTAAAGCTATTGAACACATCGTCCTTTCGGCTCTTCCTATTAAGTAAACCTATTTTTAGAAAAAAAATTTTTCGAATCCGTCCAGCGGTTTTCTAGATTTCGTCGGTTGTGACGGCCGGCCGGCCGGCCGGCCGACAGACAGACATACATTTTTTTTTTTGCTGTTTTAGAATCAGGAGGTCCTAAAACGTCGAGAAATGCCAAAAAAAGTGGGGGTAAGAATTTCACTTTTGGCTCATGAATGTAATACTTAGGTCTTTCAGACCGAAGTAAAATCTTTCATCAAATCGATTTCGTAATAAGTGTTAAATTAAAGTTTATAATAAAATAAAAGTGCTGATCAAATATTATAAAAATAAATATATCAGTCATATTCATAAGAATAATTTTTCTTTTCCGTTAAAACGAAATCAATAGTATATTGTGTAACGTGTAGGAAAAAACGATATATTCCCGGACGAGTATGGAAGTTGCTGGGACGAGGCGTCAGCCGAGTTCCAGCAACCATAAGAGTCCGGGAATTATAGCTTTTCCACGAGTTACACATACTATTTTTTCTCCAATCGGCAGTATATCGTAGATTATCAATTTTATTCATTATATTCTTTAAAATACGCAACATTTGTCAATTTATATTTTCAATAGATTTTACTATCAAAGTTACCTTAGAATTATAACAATCGCGTGCGTTTTCAATTTATTTAAATGTCTGTCAAAGCAAACGATACGCGTTGCTAATTTGTAGTGTACTTGAATTTAAAAATAATGGACAACGATTCTTATAATTCAATCCCAGGTACTCCGCCTGGCATCTTGGAGACGGCAAGATTGACTACAATAAATTTGTTGCCGCAGAAGTCGAGAGAGAAGTACGAAAATGCATACAAGCGTTTTATGGATTATCGCACAAATAACGAGACCAATTCATTTTCCGAAAATGTTTTAATTGCATATTTTGCGGATTTATGTCAAAAGATGAAATCGTCAACCTTATGGTCCAACTATTCGATGCTGAGGTCGACGCTTAGCATTAACAATAATGTTGATATATCCAAATATCAAAAACTACGCGCATTACTGAAACGTCAGTCAGATGGATATAAGCCTAAAAAGTTCAAAATATTAACGAAACAACAAATAGAAACATTTATGGAACATGCTCCAGATGAGACATATTTAATGGCAAAAGTATGTTAATATGTACGCGCTCATTATATATTTACAAAAACTGTGTTTTCTAGGTTGCCTTAATTTTTGGGATTTCTGGCGCATGTCGTCAATGCCGAATGAATTTGAATGACATTCAAGAAGTTGGAAATAATATATTGATTACCATTCCTGTCAGCAAGACAAACAAACCAAGATCATTTATTGTAAATGAAGTGTATATCGAAATATATCGTAGATACAAAGCATTACGTCCCACTGATTTCAATAACCCTCGATTCTTTTTCAAATTAAAAAACGGTAGAGGTAACAGACAAGTAGTGGGCATACATCAGTTTGGTAAATTGCCCCAAACTGTAGCCACTTATTTGAAGCTGCCAAATGCGAAAGAATACACAGGGCACTGTTTTCGCAGATCATCTGCTACAATATTGGTAGATACAGGTGCAGATTTGACTTGCCTTAAGAGACATGGTGGTTGGAAATCGTCAACTGTTGCCGAAGGGTACATTGATGATGCTCTAAATTACAAAATTGAAGTTGCAAACAGAATTTTCAATAGTACCGAACAAAATCCAGGTGTGGACCCTAACATGATCGAAATAAACGATAATAGTGAATCAGTGGCTATTACTAACCTTAATTGTAATCCATTTGTGCCAATTTTCAACACCTGTACAAATTGTACAATTAATGTAAATATAACCAATAATAAATAGTTCTTAAATATGTACTTTTACAGTTATAATAATAAAAACTAAATAAATTAATATTATATCATGTATTTCTTAAAAACAGATGAAAAACCGTACTGGAAAGTATTCTCTGCCTAGGCAGAGAATATTTTCTAGTACTGTTTTTAGTAAGTTGCCTAGCAACGCTGTAGTGTCGGGGAATACTTCATTTTGCTGACAGATAACAAACTAGAAAACTGGCGTATTTTATCCGATTTGAGAAAAAATAATTTCTTTTTATAATTCAAAAACAAATTCAACAAATAAATAAAAAAGTCATATTTATAAGAATATAGTTATTTGTTTAACTAGGCAGCAAAGTAGTAGATTGACTGCCGCGGCTGATAGTTCATAGCCGAGCGAGCGAGGCTAGGAATTCAGCCAAGGCAGTCAATCTACCTTGCTGCCGAGTTGAACATATAAATTTTTCTCCGATTAATTACAATGATATGTAATTTAATAATTATTGCTTTAAAAATAAAGCAAAATTTTAAAAATGAAAAAAAAATCGCAATTGTTGGAAGGATTAGTTGTTATGGAAATGTCATAATAATTATAGTTTGACAGAAAAAAAAATTTCTGCCAGATTCGTGGAAAAATATCTATTATTTATATGAAGTCTAATTATTTTGCTGCCTAGGCTAGGGTGACCAGACGTCCTCTTTTAAGAGGACATGTCCTCTTTTGAAGCCAAAAAAATGCGTCCGGTATCTTTTTTTAAAATAATGCGTTTTGTCCTCTTTTTTGGCCATTCGTCAAACATAAACCGTCAAACATTTTAGGTATTTAATTTGGCTTTTGAATAAAGTTTTTTTAATTACATTTTAATGTGCTGGTAATACTATCATCGAACGTGCATGAAAAAGCTTGAGATTTAACCAACTTTTTGTTATTAATTTTTAGTATTACCACAATGCAAATCTAGTTATATATCTATATATAAATACGTAAGCACTATTTTTGTGTTACAATTTCAAAATATGCGCCCCAACAAAAGTGGGACAATATGTGGAAGGGGGAAAAATATGAAGGTGTGTTTTTATGATTTTTTTTCCATTATTTTTCCCTTGTTTTTTTCAAGCTATTTGTTTCACAATTATTATATCAATTAATCACACTCTGAAATAATGTGTTGTAGCTATTTTATTGGGAGGTCTATTTACAATTTCCATTTACAATGGCAGAATTTTGGCTACTGGGCGATTCCTAGTATTCTCTATTACCCATAAGGCTAAAGTTAGGTTTTTTATCGTTTTCTTTGAGTAAGACATATTTTTAAAAAAAATTTGCTCTCAAAATATTTTTCAAACAAACTTGAATCTCATTAATATAGTTTGCGATAAATGCCACACAAATGCTGAAGAGAAAAAAATTCGTGCTAAATGGTGCAAAGTAAAAATTGAATGACTTAATTTAAATAAGGAAGATCAAATATGATATATAACATCCCAACTGGAGAAACAGATAAAAACCAGAGTTATTCATATGCACGTGAAATAACAATCTACAGCTTGGATGTTCAAAAATGAATTGAAATAAGCCAAAGTTGTTCGTTCACACAGTACTGTCATATATAACTTGTAGACTGCGATGGTTTAACAAATGCCCCAAATGATAGAGCATCCCACTAGAATACCATATAATACTGATCATAACACGAATTATTTATGACATATAATCCCAGCACTGCTCAGATGAAACTCGACCAGCTCCTTGGATCACCGGATCGTGCATTAATACCAGCATTAGTAATATGTACATCGCCCACACCAATTAAAGTCCAGTTTGGCATTATAAGAGTTTCTGAATTCATAAATGAAAAAGAAATAAAGAGAAATCAAAAAGAAATAGGAACGAAAAGGAAATGAAAAAGAAATTAAAAAGAAATTAAATAGAAATCAAGTAGAAATGAAAAAGAAACGAAAAAGAAATGAAAAAGAAATAAAATAGAAATGAAAAGGAAAGAAAAAGAAATACCAGCAACAGTAATTTGTACATCGCCTAAAGATGTACAAATAAAAGAAATGAAAGAAATGGAAATAAAAAAATCACTTTTTTATTACTTTATCATTACCTCATTACTTTTTCATTACTTTACCATTACTTTATCATTACTACTCACTTTATCATTACTTTTTCATTACTTTTGCATTACTTTTCATTAGTTTTTCATTACTTTTTCATTACTTTATCATTACTTTTTCATTACATTTCCATTATTTTTTCGTTACCTTTTGTTTAGTTTTTCAATGATAAAGTGAGCAAGAAGTAACGCAAAAATAGCGGAAAAATAACGAAAAAGTAATGAAAAAAAAAAACAAAAAAATAACAGAAAACTGACGAAAAAGTAATGCTGCAAGACATGAAAACACTGTTTCTCTTGAGTGAAGTTTTATTCGGGTCGAGTTCACGAACGTAAAACGTTTTCATTTGGGGTAGGAAATGCAATTTTTTCTACAATAGTAAATAAACAAAGGGTGTTTATTATAAATTATTGAATTAGAAATTGGCAACATAACATTCAAAATTCATATTCTATTTTTTCACGGTACCATACCATAGCAACAACAATTTGTTATTTAGGGGGAAAAAACATTTTCACAGGGATTAAGTTTGCATGAAAATAGACTTTTTAGGAAAAAAGTTTTTTCATTGTGCATGCATGCTCAGATAGTAAATGTAATTCTTTTTATAACACCTTTTTTTTGGTTACCTCGGAAATAATGTGAACCTTTTCTGATGAGTTTTAAAAATATTGACCACCCCCTCTCACAATAAAAGTTTGTCCTCTTTTTTGTAATGCTCCATCTGGTCACCCTAGCCTAGGCAGAAAAAGTGCCACTTTGCTGACTGAAATAAGTCTGCAAAATTTATATTTGCTGTCAATCGGAGAAAAAATTCTTTTTTGTTATCAAAACGAGATCCGAATAATTCTTTTTTTTTTAATTTGAAAACAAATAAAGAATAAAGAAATTCAGCAAAGAGAGTGTAAAAGCTAATATGAATTAAAACAAATAATAGTGTAGTCCAAATACTAAATACTTATTAATTTGTGTTGTGAAAATTTTTTACATCGGTAACGATACATCTCAAAACTAATAATAGTGCTACTCAAAATTTAATTTTAAATATTGAACAACTTTTGAAAAATTTTCTTTTGCTTTTCACTGATAAAAATTATTTTAAAAATAAAACAAATAAATCGTGGTCCCAAAATTCTAAATATTAATTAACTCTCGTTGTTTTTGTTAAAATTTTGCTTTCATAATGATCGATCGATTAATTAATTTTTTTTTGGAAACTATTTTCTTTTCAAAGGAAAGAAAAATCTTTTAAAATAAAACAAGTAACAGTAAAAATTTAGTTTTTGATACTAATTATCATTGAATTTTGTTTCTTTGCAAACTGCACTCCTAAAAAATGGATTAAAAATAAAACAAATAAATTGTGGTCCGAAATTCTCGATATTATTTTACTCGCGTTGTATCTGCAAACATTCCGTTTTTGTAGTGATTAACTTTCTGGAACTATTTACTTTTCAAAAACAAATTACTCTATAACATAACAAGTAACAGTGCTATCCAAAATTTAATTTTCGAAACTGATTAACTTTTGAAATTTTTCTTTGCAAATTGCACTACCAAAATTCCTCTAAAATAAAACGAATAAAAGTGTGGTCCAGAATTCTGTTCCTATATCGATCCATTCTCGAGACTATTTTCTTTTCGAAAAATTCTCTATAATAAAATAAATAATAGTGTTGACCAAAATTCAATTTGTGTTATTGTTTCACTTAGAAACTATTTTCTTTCTAAACATTATATTATAATTTATAACTATAATTATAAGAGAATAATTTCTGTTTTAATTTTTTGTCTCGTCTCGGCGAAAATATTTTAAATAACTTTCGAAATAAAGTTAACAATCTAAAATTGGAAATACATAATGTGCAATTCAAAAGTGGATGCACCTATAGAAACTAAAAACGAGAACAGTGCTATACATCTAGAAAATCTAGAAAAACTGAATATAATCCACGAAACAGTAACTGACCAAAACACATTTTTGTATTATTGCGTCGCTATTGCCGGAACAATTTTATTTTTTTTATGCGTATACAAGTACATAATATACAAGTACATAAAAAGCAGAATAACTGCACAGATTACTCGTGCCGTAACACGAGAGAATCTGAACCAAATCGGTGCTTAATAAATTAAAATTAAAGTTATAAACTGTATAACAATTTACTTTTTCTAACCTAAACGAAAATGAAATCTAATTTTCAACATTAGAACGAATAATCTTATATATTAATACGCTAACGCAAAATTTTGTGGAGCCTATGGCTTTTTTATTCGAATTTTGATTGATTTCAAATTTTCAGTGCTAACTGATATTACTGTAACCTAGGTCTGGGATTGGGATTGGGATTTTTCGGATCATAAATAAAAAAGTTATTATATACGAAAAACTTTTTATATACATATGCATTATAAGTTTACATACATACAAAAACGAAATTAAATTTAAAACTTAAAAATTTATTTTATTTTTTTATATTTTCTTTTTTATATATTCTTTGGTAGATGCAATTTCATTTTAGTCTTCTTATGTCTTCGTACATGGAAGGTTAGATCGAGTCGTCGGAATAAAAGAGATTTTATGCGTAATAATGTTGATTTTATGAACGATGAAATTTATTTTTTTATATGTTCTTTTTTATATATTCTTTGGTAGTGGGTAGTAATAAACGTGTCGTATGCGTAGTATATTAGTAAAATAGATATTCTAATCAAATTTCAGTGTATTTACAAGTTGTGTTTTATTTTTTAGTTTTCTTATGTACACTGACGTGAATGCATGTGAATAATTTTGTCCTGTTCTTCATTTTAATTTTTAGAAATGCCAATGTATGTGAAGTTTTTCTTATGCGTGAGATTTGTTCGTTCTTTTAAATCAATGCATGAATTTTGTGAAAGACCTGAGAATGTTACTGCTGATGTGTTTGTTAAATTTGTCAGATGATGCAATGCTGGTTGTATTTTATTTTTTAGTTTTCTTATGTACACTGACGTGAATGCATGTGAATAATTTGGATCTGTTCTTCATTTTAATTTTTAGAAATGCCAATGTATGTGAAGTTTTTCTTATGCGTGAGATTTGTTCGTTCTTTTAAATCAATGCATGAATTTTGTGAAAGACCTGAGAATGTTACTGCTGATGTGCTTGTTAAATTTGTCAGATGATGCAATGCTGGTTGTATTTTATTTTTTAGTTTTCTTATGTACACTGACGTGAATGCATGTGAATAATTTGGATCTGTTCTTCATTTTAATTTTTAGAAATGCCAATGTATGTGAAGTTTTTCTTATGCGTGAGATTTGTTCGTTCTTTTAAATCAATGCATGAATTTTGTGAAAGACCTGAGAATGTTACTGCTGATGTGTTTGTTAAATTTGTCAGATGATGCAATGCTGGTTGTATTTTATTTTTTAGTTTTCTTATGTACACTGACGTGAATGCATGTGAATAATTTGGATCTGTTCTTCATTTTAATTTTTAGAAATGCCAATGTATGTGAAGTTTTTCTTATGCGTGAGATTTGTTCGTTCTTTTAAATCAATGCATGAATTTTATGAAAGACCTGAGAATGTTACTGCTGATGTGTTTGTTAAATTTGTCAGATGAAGATAGAATTGATGCAAATGAAATGATTCATAAATTTGCATGTACTGAAATCTGTGATCCCATTCTTTTTCCTAAATTACATGAATATGTGAAACGTCATATGATGCTTGGACCATGTGGTGCTCTAAATCCTGTTAGTATGAGAGATGGTAAATGTAGTAAGAATTTTCCAAAACCTTTTTCTGAAAATACTAAAGAATCTGTGAATGGTTATCCTTTGTATCGTCGACGTGATAATGGTATGAGTATTGATGTACGTGGTGCATCTCTTGATAATAGATACTAGGAGGGCCCGGCGTGCTTCGCTACGCTTATAAATAAAGTTTTTGCGTAGACATTTTGTTGACGTAGAAGCAATGATTTCAAAAAGGGGTAATGAGAAATGCTAGCATATAATTTTTAATTTTTCTTTTTAAATATATGAATGAAAAATAATCAGAACTCTAGCTGATCAGTTCGGATATATGAAAAATTAGCGATCAAATAAGTTTGATCTCTAACTTACTTTGATCTCTAAGCTTACTTGAAAACTTATTTGATCGCTAATTTTTCATATATCCGAACTGATCAGCTAGAGTTCTGATTATTTTTCATTCATATATTTAAAAAGAAAAATTAAAAATTATATGCTAGCATTTCTCATTACCCCTTTTTGAAATCATAGCTTCTACGTCAACAAAATGTCTACGCAAAAACTTTATTTATAAGCGTAGCGAAGCACGCCGTGCCCTCCTAGTAAATAAATAAATAAAATAAATAAATATTCAAAATAAATTAATTTTGATATACATATATACCGACTCTTCTCTTTCTAAAAAAATTTTTTTTATTTTTTTTTTCAAAATATTCGAGTATGAATGAGTATTACGTAACAAATTTTAACATATACCATACCTGATTGAATTAATATATTTTAAATAATCTATTTGTATCAAATTAATAACTTTATGAATAAAAAGGGAATGATTAATACTCTACTAAGTACTACTAATATGTACATTTATTTCTTTATAACTTTGATATAAACGCGTCGTTGTTTCCTGCAATAAATATAACGTATATATGGGATATTAATGAGCGATTTGGATAATCTCCGGAAATGTATTAAAAACATTAACATATTGTATGAACAATTTAATGAGAAAACCCCGGTATGTAAAAATTCAATTCACACGTACGAAAATGCATGTATAGTAAACTTCAACAAATTTCTGATACTCTCGAGAACTTCTCAAAATCTACACGAACTAGACAGAGATATTCTAAATAAAAATTTTAAAGCCTTATTAGACAAAATTAAAATAACTTTTAGCTACCTTAACTTGAACTACAGTTTTCCAGACAAACTATTCGACAGTGACACACAAATAGTGAGACAAGAAAATTTAAATTTGAATAACAGCGTTAAAGAAACAAAAATAACTGTAACAAAAATGGCACTCACAACAGAGCAAGTTGTCAACATGGTCGTGAGAATACTAAAGGAAGACTACAACGGTGAACCTTTAATCTTAGATTCAATAATAGATAAATTAGAAATTCTTAAGCTATCGGTACCAGACAAACAAAATGAAAAATTGCTTGTGACACTTATAAGATCCAAACTTATACGAAAAGCACGAGAGGCTACGGAAAATGCAACTTCGGTTGACCAGATTATAACAGCTTTAAAACAAAAATGCAAGGGTATGTCCACAATACACATAAAGACACAACTAGAGGGGCTTAACCTAAACAAAGGCAAAAAAAATTTTATAAAAATATTAGAGGAATCAGCTGAAACTTTAAAAAATGCGTTCATAAACGAAGGTGTGTCATCACAGATAGTGACTAGCTATACTATTCAAGAGATTACTAAATCAATAAAGAGAAATTTTCCTTTTAACAATATACTAATTAGTGCTACGATGAATAATTTCAACGAAGTTTCAGAAGTAATACAAAAACTTAGAGAGATAAATAACGATAATGCGGTATCTATCATGACCGCACGAGCACGCGATAACCATTCCTATGCGAGAAATACACATTTCGTAAACAGAAACAACGTATACACTCGAAATTGGAACACAGAACGGGCACGTTAAAACAATAATTATAACAATTTTAGAACACGGTAACAAAAGCAAGCTTAACATAAAAAACATGTACGAAACGGAAAGCTCAGCCAGTATAATACAAATACCAGAAAGATCAGAAACCATACCTTAACTGAACCAACCTTAACCAATCGTATTCTTCTAATATCGAGTCCTTTCAATATCAAATATGATTTCAATATCGAATATATAAATGGAAAAGAAAACTGCGTAGTGGACGCGCTATCCAGAATATCAATCGAATCTTTGAAAAATATTCACGATAGAAACGAAATCACAATAAATGCAATGACCACTAGATCAAAAACTAATAAAGACGTAGATTCTAATAGCACTAGTGGGAATGAAAACAAAAACCTAAATAATCCAACTATGGAAAAACAAACTAAACTATTATCCTCAGAAGTCGACTACAAAAATAATAAATTAATAATTAAAATGAAAAAAGCGCATAAAAATAAAAAGTTATATAACGAAAATCTAATAAACGGGAACATAAAAATTCAATTTATCATCAATGATAAAATTGTGGATTCAATTTTTTCAACACTACGTAAAGTAGCAAATGCGATGATAATTGACTTCAAAATTTTTAAAAATGACGACATTTTTAAAATAATTAAGCCCGAAATATTTAAAGCAGAAGCTAATAAATACAATATAATAATTAAAATTGAGGATCCAACGAAAACAGTTGATGATATTAACGAAAGGTTAGAAATATTAAATAGGTACCACAATGACCCAATTACAGGAGGTCACACAGGACAGAATAGGACTAAGAAGAAAATAATAAAAAATTACAACTGGCACAATATGTCTAAAGACATCAACAAATTTATACAAAATTGTGAATTATGTCAGAAAAACAAGTATAATCCTAGAACAAAAGAAAACATGGTGATTACGGAAACACCAGAGGAAGCATTCGAAACAATCCAAATAGATTTAGCAGGACCTTTACCAATAACGACTAATAATAATAAGTTTATTCTTACAGCGCAATGTGAACTAACTAATTTCGTAATACTGATACCACTGCAGAACAAAGAAAGTATAATCGTCGCAAAAGAAATTTTTGAAAAAATCATTTGTATTTTCGGAATACCTAAAACACTTAAATCGGATAGGGGTACGGAATTTTTAAACGAAACCCTAGCAGAAATTTCTAAGTTACTAAAAGTAAAACAAATTTTCAGCACCGCTTATCATCCACAAACAATCGGAAAAATTGAAAGAAATCATAAGGAACTAAATGCATACCTTAGACATTACTCCAACGAAAACCATACAGACTGGGACGAGTGGATACCAATATACGCCTTATGTTATAACACAACACCAAGCGCGTATCACGCATATACACCATTCGAACTAATTTTCGGTAGAACTACAAGTTTAGATGATGTACAAAAAGCTAAAAAATCATATAATGTAGAACAATATGCAAAGATAATTAGACAGAGGCTATTAGTTACGAAATCCAGAGTAAGGGAAGTAATAGAAAAAGAAAAACAAAAACGAAAAATGAACTTTGACAAAAAGAATAACAACCCAATCGCAATTAAAATAGGAGACAAAGTTTATATAGAGTCAGAAGGTAAACATAAACTAGATAGCATTTACGAAGGACCTTACGACGTTATACAAATATTAAACAATAATAACATAGAGGTAAAACAAAAAAACAGAAAGATAGTAGTCGTTCACAAAAATAGAGTTAAACTACTAAATTAAAAATATAATACATCAAAAACAAAAGAAATTCATGAATTAATATTACAAAACTTTATTAATAATTTTAATACAATAAACTCAAGTAAAATTGCATTTACACAAATAAATATAAAAGAAATTAAATTTTTTTTTCAAACCAAAAATAAAATCATTTCTTTTAATAAAAAAATAACTTTTATAAAATTAATTAGCATTAATTAGCACTTAACAGACTATGGTTCTGTTTTTCAATTTTTATTTTAAGAAATAAAATGTAAACAAATATTTTAACGTAATAGGATAAAATCATAATGTTATAATTTTTTTTTATTTTTATTAATGATTTGATTTCAAATAATTTTTTTTAGAGGGGATGGTATACCATAGTAATCCTAAGTAATAAAATAAAAATAAATAAATACGTTTAAATAAAAATTATAATCTTAAGTAATAAAGTAAAATTAAATAAATGCGTTAAGTTAACAAGGTTAAAAACTTTAAATAGCACACACGTACACATAATCTAATTATGCAAGAGCTAATTTCATATCATATTCCAAGCGCCTGACGCTGCAGTTTCTTACGAAAGAAATTGAAAGAATAAAACTAATATATATTCAGTGTACGTGATGTTGTTAATAAAGAAAGTAACACTCAAATAGTGGCCTGAGTTATATAGTGTTATATATATTGTTATGTGTTACCATGTAATTACATTAAGCAAATGTAATAAATAACCAAATAAATAATGTATTAAAAAATATATAATACGATGTTTAACGTGTAGTAAGCGGAACCTCAACATACTTAAAATAATAATCTAATACAACCCATTATATTAATATAAAGTTTCAAATTGATAGTGATCTTACCACCAGTTGCTTCAAATATATTCATTTTCTGGGATGTGAGAGATTGTATTTCAAATAACAATTTGGAGGTTACATATTTCTGAATTATTTTTCCGAAGAGGTTTAAATAGAAATTTTAGGATTCCCTCTGCAGATAATAATGAGACATCCTGACGGTTGAGAGCTTCTATTGATTTTGTGGCTATTTGAATGCCACTCAAAATATTTAAATCAACCACATCAATTTTATTATTCCATAAATGATTTTAATTGAGATAATTTAAAGGTTTTACAACTGCTACTTTGACTCGCAAAAACCTGTCAATGAAAACCTGTCGACCTTTCAAAAGAATTCCATCTAGTCTTGCAGTCCAGGAGTAATTGCAACTCGTTTTTCGTTCCTCTATCAATTGTTTTATTTTATTTTGCAAAATATTATTGCGAACTGGCGAGTTTATAATTTAACAATTACTCTAATTTTGGAAATCGTTACTTGTATTTTCATATTTTGATTCAATAGGAAATTGTCATGTGAGATCCTCCGTTTTTCAATTTCCATTTCCCAATCATTAATTCTATCCAACAACCTTATTTCCAAATATATACAAACTCGTTAAAATTTAGCAGAAGCTAAATTATAATTTTTAATTATATAATTAACACTGTTTGCCGTTGGAACTTAATAAATAATTTGATTATCACGCTCAATCCTTTTATTGCCCCAAATAATAAATTGATATATTTATATACTAGCACTAAGAATAGAATAAATTACTTCAACTTTAAGAATACTTTTAGTAAAACTAAGGGACTTCAATTTAGACCGTTAACGGATTAAGTGAAAAAGAACTTCCTTTTGTTAAAATTAATATGAAATAAAATAAAGTTGATTCCTAATTAAAGCGTTTAAGTTTTTTACTCGAAAAATTTCTAAGCAGTATGCATACCAGGACGGTTAGACGTCCGGAACACTCATCTAAAAGATCATTTGGTTGTAGAATTGAATCGAATTTATGGTGGTTTGTTAAATTTCGAGATTCTCGACAGTATGTCTCGAGAAATAAAAATCCCCAAAAATGTGGAAAAAATTCTTCGAGATTTAAGAGTTCAAGATAACGAATCTTTCTCGAGCATCTCAATACGTGATTTTTTAAGCAGAAACTCTACTTGAGACTTCGAAAGCCATTTTATGTGTGCAATATAATTTAACAAGTTCTATGACCTATTAAACAACAATAGTATTTCCGCCTGAAAAAATATATTACAATATAATTTTTCGTTCTACAAAAATTTGTGTTGCTTCATATAGACATACCCCGCCCCCCTCCCCCCTTCGGCCAATGGTGTCCCGCTTTCCCAATGTTGAAATCTGGTCACCTTACCTAAAAATTGTTCTTTTTTTGCCAAAGAACACTTTTTAGCAAATTTTTTTGTTCTGAGAGCTAATCTTTTTGATCTAAGATCAATTTTTTTTGCCAAAGAACGCGACATTGATATCGTTTAACATAGCATACGTATGGAGATTTCTGTACACAGCTGAAAAAGTTGTTGTCAGTTTTAATGCAAGCTTTACTTTATTTCGTATTTTTCGTTAAGTGCACAAATATTAGCCGACTCAATAAATGTTATTCTTTGTAAAGCAGGCTACAGACCTTCAATCAATTTATCAATCAATTCGAAAACGAAAATAAACGAAATAAAATTTAGTGTTTAAATCCCCTAAATTTTATTTCGTTTATTTTCGTTTTCAATTGATTGACAAATTGATTGAAGGTCTGTAGCCTGCTTAATTGTCAAAATGTATTATGCCTTTTTAGTGGTGAATTTTTTTTAACAAACGTCAAGAGATGAAATGAAATTAGATCAAGTATCGAAAGTGAAAAAAACAAAAGATTGATTTAAGTATTGAGGTTATAATTAAGTTAAAATAATAATTCTCTATGTCTTTCAACGTTTCCTTCCGTTTTCATAATTTTTTTTCTAAAACATCAAAAACAAACCATTCCAATAATTTATCTTTAATAATAAAAAAACTTTAATTTATTGATGTAGGTTTATAGAATAAAATAATATCGCTTCATAAACAAATTATTCTTCTGATTTCAACATTCCTCGATATAATTTTTTATCGCGTTAAAATTTTGTATAAATCAACGAAAAAAAAATTAAGATTTCCCGATAGTAAATTTTCATCAGAATATAAAATGACGGAAAATAATTTGAAAATTTGTGATTGATTGTTTATTTAAATTAATAAATAAATCGAAATAAATTTGTACGAAAATATGTGAACTGGTTGTTTATTTTATATACATATTGACATATTGTGTTCATTTCATATATGAAATTATTTTTATGAATTGAACGGTGATTTATATCTGTTATTTTCGTGTATGTTTGTTAGATATATGGAATAATTGATGTATGCATAAATGTAAATAAATCTTTAGTTTTAGGTTAGGTATGGATTGAATTGAATTAGATTAATTTTGTAGATGCATTATAAATTGAAATACTTTGATCCAATCCAACATTATTCCTTTGTTACGAAGATAAATTAAATCAGTTATAATTTTTTTTTTACAGTATTTATAAACTTGGTGAACGTGAAACCTCAGACATCGATATATACCGACTAGCCATTTGTTCATGCATACCGTATTATGATACGGATGGATCAGGGTGTAATAAGGTAAGTCCTATTAGGATATTTGCCTATCAGAAATCATACCTGATTTCACTACTAGGGCGAGCCATATTTGTCCTGATCCGGTCCGAAGTCCGAAAACCTATATCATTTCTAGAAGTAAATGCAGGACCAGGGCCGGCTCAGAATCATATATAATTTAATTTTCCAATTAAGGTATGTCCTATTTGTCCTGATCTGAGTTCTATTTCATTTGAAAAAATTTCATTTTGTTAAAATTCACTAGAGTATTATCCATTTTAGATAAACATAGTTTGCCAAATTTCACTTATATATTCACTTATATTGTAGTTATCGCTCTTTGCGTTATGACTACAAAAAGGTGGTAAGCATAGAGTAAGAATAATTTTATAAAAATTTTTTAAATTTTCAAATTTTTTTAATGCTGTAGTGAATTCCCAATTTTAAATGACCGGATCATTGGTCCGGTTCTAGTAGGGGCTGCCTGATCCAGTTTGGATAGTTTTACGCGTTACATTACTGATCAGGGCCTGTTCAGAGTGCCTAATGCGGTCCCTGTCAGTGGTAGGGAAAGCCGTATCCGGTTAAGTTCTGAGTCCATTCATAATGCTAGTAGGGATCATATGAGTTTAGCCTGTGTTTTGTGTTTAATATTTAGTTTTTGGACGAAAATTGATATGGTGCAGTTGCTTTTAGTTTTGCGCAGTGACGGATAGCTAATCAAATGTTCCTAGCAAAGCAACGAAAACAATACAAGTTTTTTTACGCATTTTTTACATAAAATATAAGTGGGTTGTGCAGTCAGTATTGTCAAAATTATTTCAGAAACCTCTTTTCATTATTTTCAGAACTCTCAATCCAAGAGGAATATCTTTTATCAGAGCCCGAAGATTATATTCAAACTAACGATAACATAAATTTGAATGCGTGCAAACATGTTTCCAATCGAAAAACAGTTGTGTCAACATCACCGTGCCACGGATTGGTGAATCGAATGCCGATATTGATTCAACAGTTCTACAGGTATAGAACGGTGTGGTTGAGACAACCGCACGTAATGTTTATGTGAATATTAAATAAAGTTCAATTATTTTCAAATATTTCTATTTTAAAATTAAAAACTCATGATATAAGAAAAAAGTCAATTTCTTTCATAGAAATACTTAATAACTTTATTTAAATACTTTATTATCAACATTGTCTTAATTCGCAGAAATTCTTAAAGAATTAGTGAAAACCCGCCCAGAATTATAGAATATTAAAAATTCGAATAACAAAAATCAAACATTACGACCGCTGTAGCAGGAAATATGTTCCATACAGGAACGTAGACTGTCAACAAGTGTCCCTCTCCTGTACATATTAATTCATCAATTCACTCAATTTTATGGTGAGTTTTACTTGGTCTTAATTTTAATCGATTAGTTTTATATGAGTGATCAGCCCATAGTTTTTATCCAATTTATCAACTATATTAGTTGACTATCGGTTAATTGGAGAGTCGGTGTGTTAATGGTTGTTTATGTTTTGCTTAAAAACACTTTGACCTAGATGGTAGTCGAACCCGGTCCTCCAAGTTCGAAGTCTAGCGTGCTACCACTATAGGCCACTCAATACACTTAGCCGAATTAAGTAAGTATAATTGGAATAAATTTTATTTATGTTGATACATACTGTATAATTTTTATGTATAACTACAACTGGTTCAATCTTATAGACAATGGAAATTACTAAAAAAATTGCTAAGCCGTCCGGAAAATATGGAATTACAAGAGAAGTGTCAGTGTTAAAAGTTAATATAGTCAGCCTCGTAGATCAGCCGCTTCTTTAGGCCTTAAATGCCATTACGGTTTACAAATTTAATGGCCTTTGTAGATGACTTGTCGAAACGGCAAACGTAATGGTACAATTTATATAATATTTAATTTGTAATTCCTATATTTATTTGTTAGGACAAATAAATTATTTAACATTGAAGATGACTACAGCCCGTAGTCGAAATTCATTACAATATAAAAGAATACGAACAGACTATGATAATAATATTGATTAAATTGAGTTTGATATACTGCACACTTACTTTCTTTAATACTAACACTAATAAATTCATTATATTTTATTCTTTATTTTTATCAGAAAATTATAATTTGAATCTGAAAAAAAGACTGGTAAATGTCACGGAAAGCCGAACCAATATGGAAATTTATAACCCAAGTCTTCAACTGAATTGTTCGAAGGCTGGGCGGAAACAAGGGTTGGGGGGGAGATCCGAGATCCCGGGTCGATCCCCCCTAACCGATTATTTTTCACTATTTTTTTTTATTTAAAGGCATTGTTTAGTGTTAACCATAATAAATTATAGATTAACGTCTCTGAATATCCAAAGATACGATGCTAACTAGGGAACTGAGGTTTGTGAGTATTTATCAATTTTCTTTGAGGATTTTTTGAACGCTTATTTTAAAGTTTTGAGGAATAAAATTAAAAGGAAATACCCACGCCAGTAAGGCATTCCAAAGATGCAAGACTTTGTTAAAAAATCACTTTAAAAACCCACAGTTTTACATCTTGTCACTCAAACCCTAAAAAGTTTGACTGCTATGCCTGACTGCCTGAATATAGTCCGGGCGTGATCAGTGCCTGATCAGCAAAAAAAAGCCCTGCTAGGACAATCTGATGTGGGCCTGTTCCAGGCCTGATTTGGAATACCCTTTTTGGGTTAACCTTATTTGAATATATATGGCCCTGATTTGGTTTTTCGTATTTTATCCCTAGCTGCAATCTGATCATGGCCTTATACAAATGTCTTACTAGGGTTTTCCCTATTTAATTGTATCAGGTCCTTATCAGAAAAATAATATATGATTTCCCTATTAGGGTCTGCCTTATTTAACCTGATCTAAGCCCTATTACATTTGATAAAATTACATTTGTTTTCAAATTCACTAGAGTAATATCCATTTTAGAAATATATGAGCAATTTCACGAAGATTCAACAACGTTTTGACTTGACCCTTTTAATTTTGATTATTTTTTGTTTATAAATAGTCTTTGATAAATAAAAAATACAAGTTCTCTTAAAATTTTTTTTTTCGACCAGGGGTCTTCACAGGGTGCCCCTCAATTTTTGTTATTTTGTGATGTGAGTGCATTTTGACGAGCGATTGTAGAAAAACTACTGAATCGATTTTCATAAATGATATGTCGTTGAATAGGTATTAGAACAAAGTTTTTAAAAATGTACACTGTTAATTTTTTGAAATAATTTTTAACGGTGTAACATAAGAAAAAAATGGTGTAATTGAAAAAAAGATGGCATAGCCTTTTTTTTTTTTTAACTAAATTGAAGCTTATTTTATATCTAACAACTTGTGAAAGTTTGGGACTAGTGTCATTTTTTGTTTTAGAGGTAAAATTCGTTGTGCATATGACTGTCGGGAATCAATTTTTTTTGTTCTGAAGGAAAATTATAAAAATGGCGATTTTCAGATTCAGATTTTTTTTTTATGTTAAATATCAAATATTTTATTATTAAATGAACTTTTTAGAAAGCAATTTCAGTCAAGTTCAGCAAAATTTTGCGACATTTTGACTCGACCCTTTTTAATTTGGTTTATTTTGGTCTATATTTAAAAAAATTCTACTTAAAGCCGTATTTTTCATTTATCAAAGGCTATCTATAAACTAAAAATAAACCAAATTAAAAAGGGTCGAGTCAAAATGTCGCAAAATTTTGCTGAACTCGACTGAAATTGCTTTTTAAAAAGTTCATTTAATAATAAAATATTTGATATTTAACATAAAAAAAAAATCTGAATCTAAAAATCGCCATTTTTATAATTTTCCTTCAGAACAAAAAAAATTGATTCCCGACAGTCGTTGAATAGGTATTAGAACAAAGTAATATCCATTTTAGAAATATATGAGCAATTTCACGAAGATTCAACAACGTTTTGACTTGACCCTTTTAATTTTGATTATTTTTTGTTTATAAATAGTCTTTGATAAATAAAAAATACAAGTTCTCTTAAAATTTTTTTTTATGAAATTTTTTTTTTAAAATTTTTTTTTTATATGCACAACGAATTTTATCTCTAAAACAAAAAATGACGCTAGTCCCAAACTTTCACAAGTTGTTAGATATAAAATAAGCTTCAATTTAGTTACAAAAAAAAAAAAAAAAAAAAAGGCTATGCCATCTTTTTTTCAATTACACCATTTTTTTCTTATGTTACACCGTTAAAAATTATTTCAAAAAATTAACAGTGTACATTTTTAAAAACTTTGTTCTAATACCTATTCAACAGCATATCATTTATGAAAATCGATTCAGTAGTTTTTCTACAATCGCTCGTCAAAATGCACTCACATCACAAAATAACAAAAATTGAGGGGCACCTTGTGAAGACCCCTGGTCGAAAAAAAAATTCTAAGAGAACTTGTATTTTTTATTTATCAAAGACTATCTATAAACAAAAAATAATCAAAATTAAAAGGGTCAAGTCAAAACGTTGTTGAATCTTCGTGAAATTGCTCATATAATAAAACAGTTTCGTTTTTGGTTTATTTATCGTTTCTCGCCTGAAAGACTATAACAATAGTCATTTAGGTGGTATTTGTTTTTTTTTTTTCCATTATAACTTTTTTATTTTATTTTATTTATGTTTAATTTAATTAATATATTTGATATATAAATATTTATCGTACGGCTATCCTGATCGGGTCTGATTCCGTTATTCCAATCAAGGCCTGATTCGGCTAGTCCATTTAGGACTTAATCTGGTTAACTCAATCAGGACCTGATAGGGAAAAGCGTTACACTCTTGATCAGGAACCAATCAGGCTGCTCTACCAATGCCTGATCCGAACTTGGGCAAACCTGATCAGGACCCTATTTGAGCCCAGACAAATTTCTGCTCGTTTTGAATTTTCATTTATCTTTTTACTAGTTGTATATCATCCAATAATGTGGCAGTGCTGTTGTAATAAAAACTTGTGTTAAAATCATCAAGGCTGTTCATCCAAATGTTCCTTAACGTTTTCATTATTATTCAAGAAACGTATGTATATAGATATCCCTATCAGTGCAATCTGATGTGAACCTGTTTTCATACTGATTTAGAATGTCCTTTTAGGGTTAACCTTAAATTTTAATATATCCAGCCCTGATTTGGTTTTTTGTATTTTACACCTAGTAGGGTCATCTGATCAGGTCCTGATACAACACACCTTACTAGAATTTTCCCTATTTAATTGTAAATGGTGAACTTGATCAGCGCCTGATCCGACTATCGCAATCAGGGTTTGATTGGGCAAGCAAAGGCGTTACAGTCATGATCAGGGCCCAATCGACCTAAGACAAACCTGATCAGGGCAATATTTGAGCCCTAAAAAATTTCTGCTTGGACGATTTGGATTTGCTGTTGCCAGGTTCCACTATTCCATTTTGCAAACAATAAGGGTCAAATTTGTTTTACTTCCATTTCTTCTTTTAATAGTGAGTTTGCCCAGGCAATACCTCTTGAATAAACTCTATCTTATTTCTGAATTAAATTAATCATTAAGGCGTATCAAAATTTGTAAACTCCTTAGCAACAACTAAAGATTTACAACCGTTGTTTAAAAGACAAACATTTTATTTGCAAATAAACCAATCAGAAACTTTAAATTATTTCAACGAAAAACATAAATAAAATGCTATAACCACTTCTTGGAAAAAAGTTGAACATTTTCTTTAATCATTTTAATCCAAAAAAGAAACAACATTCTTACAATTTATCCTTCCTTGAAATATTTCAATTTATGGCAGCTTAATTCATAGAATTTTCTAATAATTAAATATGTATGATGATGAAACAAATTGACCTAAATTCTTTTACATAATTTCCACCATAATCTGTCACGATATTCCCAAATTATACATACATTTCTGCTGATAATCATTTTATAGTTAAATTAAAGCTGAAAAATAGCTATTCATTCATTCATTGTTAATGTATTCTCAGTAATTTTTATATCAAAAGAAAACAATTAATTTAATTACATGCATTTTTCTTATTAAAAGCAAAGAATACAAATAAGCTGTATGATTTCATATCTACCAACACGTTAACGGCCAAAATGAATTTAAAACGTATTTAGGAATTTAAGTATTGAAGAATTTAAATGTCCTTGAATCTCGTTTAAGGCAACGAATCCTTACATCAGCATTGGTTACTTATATGATGAATGACATCACTCAACAAAGAATAAAATAGTTTAATATAATTAACACTGTTTGCCGTTGGCACTTGGCGTAAGTTTTCAAATAACATAATGTCATTCTTTTGTTACTTTACGCAAATAACTTATTTAATAAGTTTAATAAAAAATTAAATAAAACAAAGTTTTTTATAATTTTATTGTTACTCTATATATATTTCAGCTTGTTAGGCCATCTTCTGGAGTAATCCAGAAGATGGCCTAACAAGCTGATTAAGATTACTCCAGAAGATGGCCTAACAAGCTGAAATATATATATAGAGTAACAGTAAAATTATAAAAAGCTTTGTTTTATTTAATTTTTTATTAAACTTATTAAATAAGATATTTGCGTAAAGTAACAAGAGATTGACATTATGTTAAAATAGTTTAAGTAATCAAAAACAGAAAAATTAATTTTCCATACATTTCTTTTTCTACAATTTTTTTCTTCACCACATTTGAACATTGTGGAATCTGTGAAAGAACTCCCACACATTCCCTTGATCGAAATTGAATAAAGTTTTAGATGATGATTGCTGTCAGAGCACCTTTTTATTTGAAACTTTAATAACATCAGCTTCATCAATACTATTTTAATAAAAAAAAGTGTTGAAATAAAAAGTGTTGTACAATCAGCATTACAATATCTGTCACAACACTTGAATATTTTTTAAAACCTAGATCCAACACCACACATGTGATTTGAGTTTGGGGATTTGTACGTTTTCTTAAACCTTGGTTAATTAGAGTCCACCAGAGCATCTTTTTAACAACAAATATAAGTTGAAGATACAAAATCCGTAATTGTGTTAATAATGTTGTACAGATTCATTGAACCAAACGATAATGAAATAAACTAAAAACAAAAGAAAATAAAAGTTTGAGATGTAGTTATAAATGTCGACATTAGAATCAAACAACTACAATAATAAAAGAAAATGTTACAATGTTTTTCTGGCATTTCTTCTCTTTGATTGTTTGGTTGGTATACATTATGTATTGTTTCGTTTAAAGATAAGGAAAATTAAATAAAAATATGTTAAAGGTCAAATGTCAATATCAATACAACTTGATGTGTTATTTGGTGGTTGAATAATTTATTTAGAAACCAGTAGGCACACATCAATTTTGTTTGTTAGAATAGAATTACATAGAAATGGAAAACAGGTGGGTTTTTGTAAAACGATTTCTAAGAAAAATATTTTGATCAGTTGAAGTAGTTTTAATAGGATTTTGGAAAATATTCTTAATATATATAAAGAATGGATAAATATGTATGATTAATCGAAAACTATGTCAACCCTTTGTTTTTGTAACACATGCACAAATTATATTCGATTTTGTTCTATAGAATAAAATAACTTAAAAATATATGTGTTACACAGAGACCTAATATTTATTTGTTTCACTAGGACAAAAAATGATAGATTTTGGGACCAGCAAAAATGTTGCGGTGCAAAGCGATAGCGGAGTAAAATACAAAAATCAAAGTAGAATATAAAAAATCCCAATTTTGGGAGTTCCAAAATCCATTTTTAGTCCGAGTAAAACATTAGATTTTTTTCTCCAACCGTTATTTAATCTTCTTCTTCTATATATATAAAATTGAAAGTATGTATGTTTGTACCTAATGCATTAATAAACCATTCATCCGATCATCATGAAACTTTGGGAAGTTGTTGTCTACCCTTGCGCATAGGTAACAGGCAAATTTTTTTTTTGAATGGAACCCCAGGGAGGGCCATTATAATTATCTTAAGGGGTTCTGCCTAAATGTTGATAATAATTTAATTTGATTTTTCTTTAAATATAGTTTTATACGGTTAGATTCCTTTGATCAATTTTTTTGTTGAACATAATTTAATGAAATTGAAAAATGAAAGTATAATCTGAAACAATTACATTTGTATATCAAAACTATATGTATTTGAATTAAACACATAATGATGTTACAAATTTTATCATCTATACAATGTGTTATTGTTATTGATAATAAACTAAATATGCTATTGGTTTGCAATTGTATATGTAATGCATGTTTCTTCAACTAAGAAAGATAGTTGATAACATCGATTAAAAGCTCAAAATTACGAAATGGAATTCCCACAAATACTATACAAAGAAGCATAGCTTATGTATAATCAAACATGGATAGCAAGTATGATATACAAACTAATTAAAAATGTGGCCTTTAGCCGGCAGTTAAAAAGTTTTTTTTTCAGGTTTTTATCCCTACTGTAGCCTACAATTACCGATCGATTTTCATGAAACGTTGGTAAAAGCTTTTAAATAACATGAAAAAGATTTTGTTAGCTTTTGAAGCACATTGGATAAAGGGTTTGGGAGTCCACCATACAACAGGTGGTTTTTCCACAAAGTTTTTATGTTTGTTGGGAGCATAAAACAATCATTCGTGAATGAATTTTGATGACACTTTGGAAAAAGATGCAAACATGTATGACAAGTAACTGATTAGTTTTTGAGCGATAGTGAACAAAATGGTGTGGGGTCCCTGGAGCACCTGTTTTTTTGAAAGCTCTATATCATCTGTACCTGATAAGCGAATTGGATGAAACTTGGTACATGAGTATTTAGTACGGTTCACAATAGTTCTGCATCCCAACTTCCGGTTTTTCACTTCCGGTAAAAAAATTTTTGTGTACTTTTTTGAAGTTTTTTCAGTGTATGCACACTACAGCCAACAATAATGAAGTGATTATGAAGAAACTTATGAAAAGGGTTCCAATTAGTGTGAGAAGATAATTATCATCTTTTGGGACACATTGATTAAAGTGGTGGGGGTCTATCATACAACTGACTTTTCACACTTTGTTTTTAAAGTTTGTTGGGAGCATACAGACTTCATTCATTAATTTATTTTAATGACACTTTGAAAAAAGATGAAAACTTAAGTAACAAAGAACTGATTAGTTTCTGAATAATATTGGAATAAGTGGTGGGGGTCCTCTCGAACACCTGTTTACTGTGTCACACTTTTTTAATGTTTGTAGGGAGCACACAGCATTCGTTCGTGAACCAATTTTGATGACACTTTGGAAAAAGATGCAAACATGTATGGCAAGGAACTGATTAGTTTTTGAGCGATAGTGAACAAAGTGGTGGTGGTGTCCCATACACCTGTTTTTTTTAAAGCTCAATAACATCTGTACCTGATAATCAAATTGGATGAAACTTGGTACATAAGCATTTAGTATGGTTTTAAACAGGTCTGCATCCCAACTTCCGGTTTTTTACTTCCGGTAAAAAATTTTTTTTTAATTGTTGGCAGTTTTTTCAGTATCTTTATGCACACTACAGCCTACAATAATGAAGTGATTATGATGAAACTTATGGGAAAGGTTCCAATCAGTGTAATCAAAGTGGCGGGGGGTCTACCATACAACTGCTGACTTTTCACACTTTGTTTTTAAAGTTTGTTGGGAGCATACAGATTTCATTCATTAATCAATTTTAATGGCACTTTGAAAAAAGATGAAGACTTTAATAACAAAGAATTGATTAGTTTTTGGACAATATTGGCATAAGTGGTGGGGTCCTCCCTAACACCTGTTTATTGTTTCAATGTTTGTTGGTTCATTGTTTGTATGTTACAACATTCGTTGTCACATACAAACAATCAGTTCATTGTTTGTATGTTACAACATTCGTTCGTTAAGTAATTTTGATTACACTTTGCAAAAAGATGCAAATATGTATTAACTGATTAGTTTTTTTTAGCGATAGTGAACAAAGTGGTAGGGGGTCCTCCAAGTACCTGTTATTTTGGAAGCTCAATAACTTCTGTACCTGATAATCGAATTGGATGAAATTTGGTGCATACACATTTAGTACAGTTTACAACAGTTCTGCATCCTAACTTCCGGTGTGTCACTTCCGATAAAATTTTTTTTTACTTTTTCTCGTACAACAGAATTTATGTTTGTTGGGATACTTCTGCTTGCTTTAATATTTTTATTATTAGACTACGAAGTCTATAATATTGGTTAGATTTTAATTAAAGTATTTGATGGATATTAGCTCATTATATATCCAGAACACTATGTTTCCAGAGCTGTGGTGAACTCAGCCTATGCATCAGCGTCGCAATATTTTTTAAAATAAAATGTGTTGGGCAGTAGGAATTACAATGTGTGTCACAACAACACTTAAGAACATGCTTTCTAAGGTGTTGATGGACGTAATTTTTTTATTTTTGCTTTTTGCTTGCTCGAATAAATGAGCTTCCATATAATTATTATATATGCTGGCTTGAGGTAAACAATGCGTTATATGATCTTGGTATATGCTTCTAGCAATAGGATAATTAGGAACCTAATTTTAGCTTTGTTCCTGCAAATTTGAAAAAAAAAAAAACAGTTTATTGTTTTTTTTTTTCCTCCATCCTATCATGAAATATTGCCCTATGTCGTACATTATTATGTGAAAGGATTTATTATTAAGTTTTCCATTCTTTAAGAAGAATATAAAAAAAAGAAATTTGCGTCCATCAACGTCTTAAAAAGCATTATGTTGTAGAGCCTCTGTCTTAAAAGGCTTATATGTGTTGTTGTGACGCATATTGTAATTTGTATGTCACATATTTTGAAATAGCACAAACTTTTTTGAATTTCCGTACAATGTCATTGAAGCTACAATTTTGAGTGGAAAATTCGAAGAGGAAGATGTAGTGTTGCCAAGACAGACTGGCCACATATTGCAATGATCCCAACAGATTCAAACGTTTAGTTTCCAGTGCAACTCGCTTTTGCAATTACCATCAACAAAGCACACGGACAGTTACTGCAAGTATGTGGACTAGATTTGGAGAATCCGTTCTTCTCACATGGACATGGACAACTTTATGTGGCTGGCGCGTTAGGAAAACCTTCTGATTTATTCGTGTACGCACCAGACGGAAAAACAAAAAATAAAGTGTGCCCACAAGTACTCGAATAAATAAATAGAATTAAAACGACATTTTGAAATTCGTTTCATATTAAAATAAATAAGTTGCAATAAAAATGACACAATGTTAATTTAATGTTATCTTTACGAGTTTTCTCGAGTTTTCTTTCTTATGAGAAGCGGCAATATGCGACCAATGTTAAATAAACAAAACTTTTACGCTATTTGGTGTAAAAAATAAAATTGTGAGAGATTTTGTGAGTGATTAAGATCAAAGTAATTATTGTAATTCACTTGAATTTTGCAATTTGACAGCATTTTTCATTTTCATTTCTCAGAAAAACTTCTTTAGAAAAGTTTTTGTGTGTTTCGTGTCGGGTACAAATACAATGCATGAGCACTGTGAACATTCGTGAATCTATTTTTGTTCTGTATAATGTTCTATATAGAGATGAGTGTTGACACACCTCTACTAATGCAACAAGTCATATAAATTTTTTTATAGCTTACTCGAAAACTTATTTGATCGCCAATTTTTCATATATCCGAACTGATGAGCTAAAGTACTTATTATTTTTCATTCATATTTTTAAAATCAAAAATTAAAAACTACGCTATTATTTCTCATTACTACTTTTTGAAATCATTGCTACTACGTCAACAAAATGTCTGTGCACAAACTTTATTTATAAGCGTAGCAAAGCACGCCGGGTCCTGCTAGTTATTTGATAAACTTTTAAAATATTCAACATTTAATTTACATCTCAAACTAAATCCAAGCAACCATTTCAATTTTTTGTCAAATCATAATAAATTTCCTATTTAAACTTTGATTTTTGTTTTGCATGGAAATATAGATTTTTGTTTTACTAATTAGTTAGACATGTTTAGCACACTATATGAAATAATGATTATTCAGACTCTTTGAAGATCCGAAAATCCATGTCAACTAGAAAGGAAGGAAATGGGCAAAACAAAAGAAAGGAGAATATAGGATGACTATTCTAATTGTTTTAAATGACGATTAGGGTTTCTCATTTCCCGTAGAAATTCAAATCCCGGGACAAAAAATATTAAATTCCCGGGATCCCGGGAAATCCCGGGAAACGCTGAAAAGCTAGATTTTTCTAATTGGGTGGTAGAAAAATGTGTAAAATTAAAACAGCACAAAAAATGCGCTATTGATTTTTAAATTTCCATTATTTTTAATTAGAAAAACTTCAAAAATTAAATAAAAAAGAATACATAAAAACAAAACAAAAATAAATTCATAATACTAATTTTTAAACAATTTTTCAAAAAACTAGTTTGTCAATGGCGCCATCACTCAATTTTGTCCGAATTTTCGTGACGAAACGTCCATTGAACCATCCGTCCAAGAGAACCATTTAACATAAATTAAGAGAAATGAAGCGCAAGTTTTAGGTAGATTTCTCAGAAAAATCTACCTATTTTAAGTTTGGTTTTAATTTGTTGTGTTTATATGTGTCAAAAAAACCATACAAAAAAAACCATGATGTGAAAAAAGCCAATGTGTCAAAAGAAACATTTTCCTGATTTTGAACGAAATTAATTACTACAGAGGGAAAAGAATTAAAAACTACTCGATTTTCGAGTGAGAAAAGTTTTAATATCTTTGAAAAAAGTACGAAAAATGTTAATAAAAATTAGCGGGATACCCGGGATCCCGGGATGAAATCCCGGGAAAACGGGATGAAATTTTACCCCCGGGATCCCGGAGAAAACGGGATCCCGGGATCCCGTTTGAGAAACCCTAATGACGATGGACATTTTCTTTAAATGCCTGAGGGGCAAATTCATCGGGAAAGACGGAGGTGGGCGTTGAGTTCCACAATTTGGCCGCTCTATTAAAATAACCGTTCTGGAAGGATATAGTTGCGATAGGTACGATAACTCTGAAGTTTTGTTCGTCGATTAAATTGCGCAAACGATAGAAGGATATTCTGAATTTCATTAGAGGAGAATTCGCTAAAGTTATATTTATAGTAGATTGACAATTCAGCCACATTTCTTCGGTGCTGGAGACTGGAGTGAATCAAGCTGAACAGTAAGTTTGGTATTACCAATCAACCGTATTGTTTTTCTCTGTACAGAGTCTAGACATTTTACTGTTGACTGACAAGCACATTCCCAAATATGACAGCAGTATTCCATACATGGACGAATAAAGGACTTATAGATTAGCAAAATTTGATCGGGATTGAAATACTTTTTACATCGACTCAAGAATCCTAATTTTTGCATCGCAAATTTAGCGAGGTTGAATACATATTTTTTCCATTTTAAGTTATTCAACCTCATGCAATTCCTCATGGTTTATCTTAATAGGGAATTCTATGGCTCTATTCGTTAAAGACGGCACAGTTTGGTTTCGGTTGGGTTAAATGCAAAAAGATTACGATCGCCCTATTCCATTATACGAGTCAGGTCTTCATTAATAGAATCAACTAACAGCTCTCTATCAGTGGTAAGTGCAGTGTGAGTTCTAAATTTAGGTGATGCATGCAATGTGCTATCATCCGCAAAACTATGAATTGGATGCACTGTGGAAATAAGTAAATCATCAATGTGTAGAAATAAGAGTAGAAATAAGGTTGGTGAGAGTGCAGAGCCACGAGAAACACCACCAGCTAGAGGAAAATAGTTCTAACATTTAATTGTGTAAAATAATACATATTTAAAATAATATCTACTTATAATTTAAAAAGAAATATTAAAACCGCAATCTTCTAATTGAAAACGGAGAGATCATCAGCTTAGACTAGGGATGGCAATCCCAGGATTAGCACTTCACGAATCCCTTGATCACGAAATTCATATATTTTAAATCCCGAGATCCATGCCATCCGGAATGTAAAGTTCATGAATCTCGGGATATCAGGTCTCGTAAAGCGCTTATTCCAGGATTGCATGCGATAGCTTAGACAATATTCTTATTAAATTTTTATAAAACTCATAAAATTATGTATAAAAGTGCAAATCCCCAACCATTCATTCTTTTGTATTTGTTCTAACACAAAAAAACAAAAGCAAACAGTTTGTTTAAATGAGTTTGCACTTTGCATAGTTTGCGGACGGTGGCTATTTTTTACAAAAACCAAAATTTGTGGTGAACTAACATATTAAAATACCTACTGTTACATTTCTCATTTTCCGAATCCCAAACAACTAATTTTTTCCAATTGTTATTTTGCCAAAATGCATCAAATAGATTTCGAATTGGATCACTGTTATAATTTATTTTTTTTAGATTACAAGCTGAATTTTTCATCATATCAAATGAGTTTAAATTAAACTTTAATTTATTATTAAAATCAAATTTGCTAATATTTAGATATAAAATTCATTCTGCGTCAAAACACTATCAATCAGTTGATATTTTACAACACGCCCCACATCTATTGATACAGCTTTTCTAGATTTTATATTCTTCTATTACCTATTAATTGTTCTATTTTTATTATCAAACAACTCCCATGGAGTTTTAATTGCTTTAAAGAACATAAACAATAACGGATTGGTTTTTGACAAAAAATACCAAATAAACAATAACATTCTTTTCACCTTTTATGTCCTTATTCATTTGTTCAGAGTTCACGTCAAAACCTCAATTGCCATTCAATAGATCAATTCATTCAACGATCACGAGTGTTTCATTTTTAACCGACCTTAAAAAAGAAGGAGGTTCTGTGTTTCACTGTAGGTTTTTTTTATGTATGTACACCGATTTCTCAAAAACGGCTCGTTCGATTTGAATGATTTAAATTTTATTCTATTTGGCTTCATTCCCAGAGGGTCCCATAATTTTTTCAATGATGTGAAAAATACCGTTATTCAGAAAATTAGAAAAAACCATATTTTTTATGCATTTTCGCTGATTTCGTCAAAACATATTAATCTGTTTGGATGTTTTGGGCAGTAATATATTGCTATACTTGTCAAGGTCATCGTAAATAATTTTCTATCACGGGAAATATGTATACAGTTGTGCAAAAAATCGCAAAACCATAATTAATAGATTGTCACTGATGAAAGTTTTTCCGGCATTTGAAGTTATTACTTTTAGAAGGCTTTCTTGCCGACATTTGCTTTATGACTACACTAAAAATAAAAAAATTAAAAAACTTTTAAAAAAAGAAATAGAACCGACTTCA
Organism: Diogma glabrata; assembly: GCA_963693315.1. NCBI lineage: Eukaryota > Metazoa > Arthropoda > Insecta > Diptera > Cylindrotomidae > Diogma > Diogma glabrata. The sequence goes on from OY856186.1 coordinate 96,418,678, forward strand.
GAAAAAACAAAAGAGGCACAAAAAAGTGAAAAGTAACTCAATTGTTGCTTTTAGAAACAAAAATACGTCACATTTAATTATGCCTGACTATAGACAAAAAACATATAATAGCGTATAATAGCGTAATACAAAGTTACTATATTCAAATAGTAGTAACTTTTTATTATAATTATTATAGTTGTTATAATATTTATTATATTTTAAAAGTTATTTGTAGTACAAAACTGTTCGAAGTCGGTGCCACATTGACGAAAAACCGACTCATATGTCTCGGGCTTGGCACCGATTTCCAACAGTTTTCTGCTACAAATAAATTTTAAAATATAATAACTATTATAACAACTATAATAACTATAATAATTATAATAAAAAGTAACTATTTTAATATAGTAACTTTGTATAATAGCGTAATTTTTTGTCTATAGTAGGGTATAATTAAATTAAATTAATCAAAATGTAACGTATTTTTGCTTCTAAAAGCAACAATTGAGTTATTTTTCACTTTTTTGTGCCTCTTTTGTTTTTTCTGAAGTCTGCTTTTTATTTTCAAAATTAAAAATGGTCTGTTAAAACATAATTTTTTACTCCAACAAATAAACTCCATACATGATCATGATACTAGGCGAATTCAAAATTTTCCTGTCAAATTTTGCTTTATAGAACAAAGCTTGGTCAAGAAAATATTATCTATATTGGACTAAATGGTTCATAAATTAATTTTTTTTGGTAATAAGGTAAAAAAAACGAATTTTTCGTAATCATGAGCGCGTTATACACTCTGCTGGCAATAGCAGTGAGATATCATAAGCCAAGAAGAAATCAGTTTTCAGGAACAGGAATCGGAATGACTTGTAATTTTTTTTAAACTTTTATCCACGGATGTGAATTCCGTTTCCTCCAGTCCATGCTATTGACATACGAGCTAACGTGAGATCACATACTTACAATAGCAGTTAGAAATCTTTGGCCAAGGCCTGCTGAGTAGTCTAGAGATCAACACGTTGAACTCAAACCCGGAGGACTCGGATTTTACACGAACTATCAACACACTGGTTTCCTAATTAATTGATAGTCAACCAATATGGTTGATAACTTAGAAAAACACACTATGGGCTGATCACTCATATAAAAACTATTTGATTAAATTAAGTCATCAAGTGAAAGTCGACCAAAAATAGAGTGAATTAAGATTAATGCACGTGAGAGACTCTTTTTGACAGGCTACGTTCCTATAAGGAACAGATAGCAATTTATTATTAATATGATATCTTAGGGGTGCTCGCGGATGAACTCTATTTAGTCAACAGGAGCAATCATTCTTAAGGAAAACAGTGATTCTTAAGGAAACAGTAATTCAACTGATCAAGGAATATGCCACTAACTGGATTATTCCGCTTCGTGCGGGCTACAATGTGTTGAATTCAATGCGAACAAAACATAATTTTGCAATTTTACTTACTTCCTCACTTTTACTTAATCCATTCTCAATAAAGTTCGAAGTCAAAAATCTGGAGAAAAGAGTCTGTTAAACTTTTAGGAGTTAAAATTGAAAGTAAACTGAAGTAGAGTTTTTTTATATGTGTTCTTGCTAAGAACGCTATTCAAAGATTAGGTTTAGGCCTTTTGTCTACAAGTCATTCATATATATCTGCATAGTGTACAGTTCGCTCATATGGGGTGAACCGTGCATAACTAATGTCAAACTGCGCTAAATATAATGAAAAATTTGATCGTACGTTATAAAACGATAAAATTCAAAATGTATTAAGTGTAAACTTATTTATCAATTAGCATGCGAAAAGGTGAATTGTGTCTCAATAAATCAGTGGATAAGCCAAAGATGTATTCTAACTGAAGAGGTTAAAAGTGATATTGCATCAAAAAATTCAAATCAAACAGTTAACAACACTTTGATATCTGTAAAAAATGACATTGATACACTGAATTTAAAGCATAATGAATTTTTAAAATCATTCGATGCAATCAAACATCATCAAACTTTTTTTGGCGTTACGCTAAATACTATAACGGCAAAATTTGATGAGGTATTTCGACTTGAACAAAGAATTACCTCAAATGAAAAAAAGATTTTGGAACTTGAAAAAGAAAATAAATACATCAAGCAGTGTCTGGAAACTTTTTCATTTCGCTGTGCATTGCTAGAAAATCACTGTTACTCATCCAAACTACAGATCTATATGGTGTCCCTCAAACCAAAAATGAAAATTTAATGGAAGTACTCTTAAAAATTCTTGGATTCTACTGATATAATATAACGATAGCTGAAATTCGATATATTTACGGTGGAATTCAATAACGGTGGAATTCAATTCGAAATATATAAAACAACAGGTCTACAAGCAGCTAGTTTGAATAAGTCCTTCCAAAGTAATTTAATTGGTTTTAATGACGACACAAAAATATTTGTAACGGCGTTTCTACCTCCTCATAAAAAAAGTCCAAGCGACACGTATATCCGCTATAAATAGGTAGATTTCGGGACCAGACAGATTTGTGTACAAATAGAATTAGATGTGTAACTGTTACACCTCAAATAATACAAATATCTATCAATTAAGGAAAACTTTTGTAAATGTGTAATCACTGAATCAATATATGTATATTTATTCTAACTAACAGTTCCAAATTTTCCAAATTTCCAAATAAGAATAACGAATGACTCGACTTTGTTTTTTTTTATTTAAATTTTTGCAAAAAAAATAAAAACACAAAACAGAAACAAAAAAACATTTATTTAATATTTCTATGGGATATTTTTATATTTTTATGGGATTTGTTGTTGTAATTGTATGGCGTGAAAGTACCATGCATTAGGTTAGTATAACGCTAATTACATTGACACCTCGTGGGTTAGAAAGCTGAAAATCTCTGAGGTTATAGTTGAAAATTTAAAAACTTAGCTTAATTAAAACATAACCTAGCTTAAAATTAGCTGTGCAAGAAAATTATTTTGATTTAATACGTTTAACTGAAACATGACTTAATAAATCAATTAACTCCAACGAATAATTAGATGATTGATATGTGGTAATAAGGAAAGATAGAAACCTGCAGTTGAGTGGTAAAGAATATTTATCAAATTTAATAGTTATGTTCGTGCGACAACTGTCATGCTAGCTAGCTAATGTAATTATTTCTAATTTTTTAATTAATTAGTAATTTTTTAGTGTAATTAAAATTACTAGTAATTTTTTAATGTAATTTTGCTAATGTGGGCGCGTCTGATTTGACTAAGACAACTGAAAAAACAACAATTGCATACAATTTTTTAGTTGCTCCAGTCGGGTCGAACACGGCTCATACTTGCGGATAATTTCTTTTTTCTGTTTTTAAGTCTCCTGAGGATAGGCAATGAAATGAAAGAATAATTTTTTTTTCTTTAATTTTATACTTCTAGATTTAATGTTTCTGGTTATTATTATTTTTCTAACTATATGAATTTATCTAGGCACTTTATTAATGGTTATCTTGTTGTAAATGTTAACTTGAATTTATATAAAATCAACTTTATACTTAAAAATGTAAATATTTGATTTAACTTGTACAAATCAAAAAATCCACATGTAGCTTTATTTTGTAATATTGAGGCAGCATATAACTGGGTAACTGTTTGCTGCTCTTGCCAAATAAATAAATAAATAAATAACTAGGGTCAAATGCCTTGATGCTGTGCAATAACTCTTATCTTACTATAATGCACTTCATTATTTGCAACATAGAAAAAATGTTGCCGACTTGTCAATTTTATACAAGTACCCATAATGCAGGTCTTCTCAGGAGATCAAATTGTTTGTGCCCCAACATGCAAACTTCACGCGTTAAAAATGCCTTACACTCGTGGGGTTTTCCTGATTATGCTGATTCATAAAGTTTTAAAATCAATGCTCATAAGTTTCTCAGAGAAAGTAATTATGTGCGCACGCAAAAATGTTCCAAAAAAATATTATAAAAACAGACAATGTTTTTATAATATTTTTTTGAAAATTTTTGCGTGCGGACATAATTTTTTCCTGAAAAATTAAATCCTCTAAAGATATTTTTTGTGGTGCGAACAAAGTATTAAAATTTATCGATAATGTAGTTTTTTAAAATTATTGCTGTTGTCTATTAGACGTTTCGTCCAAATTAATATGCTGATATTAATAAAAAAATTAATTATTTATTTGACAGGCCATTCATATAGTATTGGTTTTCGCATCATAATTTTTGCATAGTTTTATGCCTGTAAATTTCTGTGAAATAAAATAACTAAAAACAAAAGCTGCTATTTCATTTTCTTATGATCATTATTTCCAACAATGTGTGTTTGAACTTGCCTTGCCATTCGACAATATATGTTGTATAAAAATTTCAAGTAGATCTCACAATGCATTTTTGTAAAATTAGTTAATCAGAAGGTGCATACAAAATAGATTAGAAGAGGTTGGATTGTGATGGATAGCAATTGTATCAAAGCCGGATGAAAAAAGGGCCTGCGGAATACCCCCTAGTTTTTATCATATAATATCGATCTACAGATCAAATATTCTAGCAATTATACGATTATTGAATTGTCGGGAGCATTATTGAATTACACGCCTCGTTAAACAACAAGTTAAAATCAATAAGTTGTGTGCATATTTATTATTCTTTATTTTCATATCTATCAGAGAAATCAGATAGTAAAACAAAATATGTATGTATATCAAGGATATCGTTTAATTTTTTATTCAAAAACAAACTGTCACAGACAAAATATTCTCGCCATAACACCAATAAATAGGAGCGTAGACTGTCAACCATTGTTCCTCGTCTGTATGAATTTTTCAATTCTCTCAATGCTATTGGCCAGCTTTCACTTGAAGACTTAATTCAATCGAATAGTTTTATATATATATGGTGATTATATATATATATGGTGATAATATATATGGTGATCAACCCATAAAGTTTTTCCAATATTCAAAACGTTTTGGTTAATTAGAAAAAAAATAGTTTGTTTCTATTTATTTATTTATAACACATTAATACATTAATAGTTTCATGAGTGCCTATGTGTATTAACGTAAGAAAATTTATTTTTTAATCTAAACAGCGTAACGCCTATACAACATTGGAAAATGTTGTGTTTTGAACAATTTAAAACGTTCATCATAAAGATTCTTCAACAAAAAAACAACACAATAAATTAAATTAACAATTATAAATCCAAAAATATCACCTTTGACCTTTTTACATTTATCTACTCATCTCTTTTAATTTTCCAAAATGTTTATGTCTAATTTGTAAATAACTGTTGACATTTAAAATAAAAAACTTGAGTACAGCAACTGTAGCAATGTAGATACTCCTAAGTCCTACGTAAAAATTGAAAACATTTTAAGAGAAAATACAAAGCAAATTTCCAGAAATTGTTTTAAATAAATTAAATAAAAAATATAAACTTAAGTTGATTAAAATGTTTTCAAATCATTCAAAAAATCTTAAAGTCTACTAGAAGTAGAAATTTGATATTTTCTTCAAGCTTTTTTGTCAGTTTTTAACAGGTATGCGACACAAACTATTAGCTGAGAACAAACCGACTAGCATTTTGTTCAGACATGCTCTATTATTCGAGCATGTCTGATCAAGGTATGACAGGACAATTCAGGGTGTAATAGGACAAGCCCTAAAAGGGCGTTCAGTTCGTTCATAGTCTGAGCATGCATAGAAAGCACGTTATGCATGAAAAATAAAAACTCGACCAATTCGATGTAACTTTGAAATTAAATTGCTCAAGAACGGCTAAACTGATCACATCAAACTTTTTGAAAGATGATTAGTTAATCGTTTGAAAAAAAACTAATTAATTGTTTTTGTAATTAAAACTTTTAATTACATTTAAAAATTAACATATTAAAAAAACTTTTTTCTACAATTGTTGTGAAAGTCAAATTTTCTACGATGAATTTGATAAAAAGTAGGCATTGAAAATTAATCTTCCCAAATGACGTGTAGAAAGTACTTTCTGCACGGATTTGCCGTGTAGAAAGTACTTTCTGCACAGTTGTGTTTACATTGGAAAAATAACTAGAAAATAAATCTACAAAAAACACATTCAATGCAATATTTAAAGCGAATCGAATTTTATTATAAATCAAATTATTCATAATTATAGATTAAACATTAACAATAAATTATAGTTTTAATTGAAATTTATTTATTAATATTTATTGTGATGTTGCATGAGGTACATGCACTAATATTTATCCCCTCAGTCGTATTTTTAGCAGCCTTAACAATTGTTCTATTGAATCCCATAACTGATTCCGCTGCACTTCCAACAATGGAGCTACTACCGCGACCTATATTTTCATTATCCATTGCGATATTGTCACTTGCAGGGGCTCCAGTTATTTTCTCACACACAGATATTTTATTTTGAATGGAGTTGTCGACATAGCTTTCCGCAACAGCAGAGGATTTCCATCCGCCATGCCTCTTGAGTGTTAAAATGTCTCCACCCGCATCTGCGAGTAACGTAGCAGATGTTCGTCTGAAACAGTGCCCTGTATATTCATGCAAATTTGGAAGTAGCTCGCAATTTTTAGTGGAATTTTTCCAAATGTATTTATTCCAATAGCTTGCGAAGTACATTTACCATTCCGATAGTTAACAAAAAACCTTTTATGAGTGGTGTTTGCAGTGCGAAGATTTCTGTATTTACGATAAACTGAGATCCAATCACCAACCCCATTAGAAACAGTAAACGTTCGAGTGATGTGAGTTTGGTGTCTGGCACCTGTACAATTAATATATTTTCCTTATCCTCAATATGATCCAACATCATTTTCAGTAGCTCCTCCTTTCGACAGGCTCCAGCGATACCCATTATAAGAGCAATCTTTAATTTGAATTTTTTGAATATTAATATTAATTTTATACATTTAAATATTAAATAATTACCTTCATCATCAGAAAATCTTTGTCTGGTGCTTCATTCACAAACTTATTTATATCTTCTCTAGAAAAGGTTCTAGATTTTTTAGCAACATAGCCCACTGATTTTCTTTTCAACAATGCAATCAACTTATGATATTTAGAGATATCGACGTTGTCTTCTAAAATAAGTGTACTCTTTAACATAGAGTACATTGACCATAAAGTGGATGACTTGAAAATGTTTGATTTTTCTGAAAAATAAGCCAAAAGAACGTTCTCCGTAATTTTCGTGGCTTTTTTCTCTCCACACCATGTCAAGAAAGCTTCTCGTTCTTTTCTATATCTAGTTTTAGATTTTTCAGGTAGAAGTTCCAAACAAACATTTTTAGCTGCCTCAGCAATGTCTGAAGGAGTTCCAATGATAACCTCTTCATCACTTTCACCGAAATCACTATTCATTTTCACCGATTTATTTTTAGAACGTTATTCAAACAAAATCAAAAACGATATGGGAAAATTTTTGACAACAATAAATCATGACATACTTGATATAGTATAAAAAATGAAAATTTTAAAATTTACATTAGTTTATGGTATTAAATATTTGTATAGTATATGACTATCGAATCTTGCAATTGTAGAAAAAATAGCGTGTACGACTCGTGTAGAAAGCACTATTGCAGTACTCATGTGAATGCAGCCCTCGATTAGCGTCTCGTGCTGCAAATTTCACACTCGTACTGCAATAGTGTTCTTTCTACACTCATTATACAATATACTATTTAAAGACGGCGCTAAGGTCGAAGATCAATTGAAATTTAGTTAATTTTTTTTTAAACAGTTCCTATCCTTGCTCTAAAATATATCATATTTACAAAGAGTAGTTAATTCGTGCTCTTGAGATATTTAATTTTAAAGATTTTAGTCCGAGTTTTTAGTCTAGTCATTCTACTTGTTCATAATTTTTTCAAACAACTTCCACAACTGAAGTTCGAAAAAATATGGAGGGCAGAAATCTCAAGACTCTGAGATATTCGGCAAAAAACTTTTATGGGGACATGGTTTTTAGTTTTGGGCAGCGATGTATATCAAACATAACTTTTTGTTAAAGTACATGTATTTTTTTTCTCTGTCTAGATATGTATTACAGAACTAACACGAAACATCAATACGTTGTCGGAAAATTATAACAGATCATAAATTAACATAATTGTGAATAGTGAAAAGATTATACAATCAGCAAACTACTGGTTCGCCCCTTCATTTAGCGTTTCGAGAAAATATTTCAAAATCACAAATTCATATTTCTTTCAAAATTCCAAAAATATTGTAAAACTAAATAAAATCAAAAATTCAATTTTTTTTCAAACAAAATTCTAAAAATATTTCAAAAATTATTACAAAATCAAAGATTAAAACTTTTTTCAAAAATTCTAAAAATATTGCAAAAATTATAACAATATCAAAAATTATAACTTTTTTCAAAATTATAAAAATTATAATAAAATCAAAAATTTAAAATTTTTCAAAATTCCAAAAATTCTTACAAAATCAAAAATTTGAATTTTTTTCAAAATTTTAAAAATATACATAAAATTAAAAAAATGTTTTTTCAAAATTCAAAAAATATTCCAAAAATTAGAATAAAATCAAATATTTAAACTTTTTCTAAATTCTAATAATATTCCAAAAATTCTTAAAAATTCAAACTTTTCCAAAATTCTAAAAATTTTGCAAAAATTATTACAAAATAAAAAATTCAAACTTTTTTCAAAACTCAAAAAATTATAATAAAATCAAAAATTTTAAATTTTTCAAAATTCCAAAAATATTCCAAAAATTCTTACAAAATCAAAAATTGAAACTTTTTCAAAATTCCAAAAATATATATAAAATTCAAAAACTCTATTTTTTTCAAAATTCTAAAAATATTGCAAAAATTATAACAAAAATTGAAACTTTTTTCGAAATTCCAAAAATATTTCAAAAACTAGAATAAAATCAAATATTTAAACTTTTTCTAAATTCCAATAATATTCCAAAAATTCTTAAAAATTCAAACTTTTTCCGAAATTCTAAATATATTGCAAAAATTATTACAAAATCAAAAATTGAAATTTTTTTTCAAAATTCCAAAAATTATAATAAAATAAAAATTAAAAATTTTTCAAAATTCTAAAATTATTCCAAAAATTCTTACAAAAACAAAAATTAAAACTTTTTCCAAAATTCTAAAAATATTTCAAAAATTATTACAAAATCAAAAATACAAACTTTTTTCAAAATTCCAAAAATATTTCAAAAACTATAACAAATTCAAAAATTTCCATGTCCAATTTCTTTTCAATTACATTTACGCAGTGATGCCAGATTTTCAAAAACGAATTTCCCGTTGACGTATTGAAAATTCCCGATTTTTCCCGTTTTTTTAAGGAAAAAATCCCTCAGAAATTCCCGTCAAGTTTTCAATAAAAATATACATATAAATTCAATTATTTATTGAAAAAACTTCAAAAACCACCACAATTATTACAATATTTATCCCTCCGACAACTATAAATATAGGTTTATCCCTGTTTTTTACGACTATATTTGTGTACGTTATTAGTCTTAATATATAGAATGAAACAAACAGCTGTTAATTTTATTCTACACCGCAAATGTGGCGGAACACAATAAAACAATTTATTTGATTGTATTGAATGCTGAAATAAATTTTATTTTATTTTATTTTATAAAAATTTGATTGCATGTTATAAAAAATCAAAAGCAAACATTTTCGACCTGTAGCCCTATTCCGGGACATCGTGAAAAAGGAATTGGGAAATAAATTGTAGCAATTTATCATAACTAGTATTCCGTGCCGCGGGAAATAACAAATTCGTATTAGAAAATATTTCGTTATTTCATTTATTGCACTTTTTTCTCAATTCACAATTCCCAAAGAAATGCCCAAGGAATAGACGTACTGATTATATAAAAAACAGTCAATTCAAACTGAAGCGCATGTCCCTCTCTCGAATATTAAAAAAGACAAAGACTACTATGATTAAATTGAATAAAATTTCCAAAAGATTGTTTTTTGGTTTCTCATTAGTATAAAATTTGATGTCTTTCATCAGGTAGGGCTTTCATTAGGCTTTTTAGAGACTTTTCATTTTCAAAATACCAAATAATTAAAAAGATATATCGAAATTGAATCAAATTTATTTAATTGTTTGGAATTAATTATTCAAAAAAATACAATAAAATTCATTTTTTTCTTTATTTGTTTTACTTGTTTTATCTTTAAAGTGATTCAATTTAAATTAATAAATGTTACTCTATCGGAGGATAAAACGTTGTATTGGGTTCGTTTTTAATGAATTTTATTCTCTCTTTTAATGAATTTGTAATGCTCGCTTGTGCCTCGCTCACATCGTAAACTTTTCCTTGAAAAATAAAATATTGCATTAAACACTTACACAATATATTACTATTGTTTCGATTCTACATACAACTTGTGGAATAAGAAAGAACTGCTATAAAATGGAGCATTAAATCTATTAAAATTGAGAAGGACATTTTTTAAAAGAAGTATATATGTCTTGATTTCATGATTTTCAAAAAATTTTAAAATTGTAATAGCTCTTTTTTGATACGTAAACAACTGATCAGAAATGAAATAGTAATGCCAAACATCGTAATTTTTTTAATATGTTTAAAAGGGATGGATGCATAGAGAGTCAACTTGTAGTTCCAGGCGATTCCATTTCTCGTTTAGCAGCATCAAAATATTTCTGAATTTCAGATAATATGGTGGTCCGTTGGGGTTTTCAAAACGTACCTATCTCCCTAAGAAATATTTAAACAGCAAAAGGCTTAAATTCCATCGCGGATTTGACAATACTAAAGCCGATAGATGGCATATGCTTTTAAGGCCTGAAGCCTGGTAAAAAACTGGTTGGTGCAACCATTTCAAGATAAGTTTTATTTTAAAACGATTCCTTTGAATTGAAAAAATTCCAATTACTTCATTACTTACTTGAGTTTAATTGATCTCAAAAATCCAAAATCAAAACGATTCTATTATTAAATGTAAAAAATCCCGCACTTTCCAAGTTTTTTTCCCGCTTTCCCGTTTTATATGAAATATCCCGCAAACGGGAAAAAAATCCCGCGATCTGGCAACACTGCCCCCTATGCTTGAACTATGCACTTTCAAAAAATTGTTAAATAAGTTTTATTTTTTATTTTTTCCATACTACTTATATGCCAAGTTTCAGAAAAATCAAAATGATCAAGATCAAATTTCGAATTTTTCACCTGTGCACGTTTTTCATCATATATTACAAAAATGGTCTCCAAGTTTTTTATTGTGGTGGGTGGGTGGTTGGTTGATAAAATCGCATAGGCACTTGATAAAACTGTGGTGTATTAGCCAGGTTAACTCGAAAATGGAAGATATGCGAAAATGGATTTCAAAATTAGAGAAAATGGTGGGGGTCTCCCGATTCCCGAACATGTGAAAGTATGAATCTTCAATAACTTCTAATCCTCGCTCTCAATGTTATTGGACTTGATATATAAGGTTTTAGTATTGTTATTTCAGTGTACCAACTTCTGGTTTGTTACCTTTTTCATCTCTTTATTCACACTACAGCCTACAATAATGAAGTGATTATGATGAAACTTATGACAAAGGTTTCAATAAGTCTCAGAAGATAATGATCAACTTTTGGGACACATTGATCAAAGTGGAGGGTGATCCACCAACTGCTAATTTTTCACACTTTTTTTTAAAAGTTTGTTGGAAGTATACAGACTCCGTTCATTAATCAACTTTGATGACACTTTGACAAAATATGGAGATTTAAATTACAAAGAACTAATTAGTTTTTGGACGATATTGGGATAAGTGTTGCGGAGCATCCCGAGCACCTGTTTATTTAAAACTTCAATAACATTAGTTCCTGATAATTGATTTTGATCAAACTTAGTATATATGCTTAGGGTATGATTTGTAACAGTTCTGCATTTCAACTTCCGGCAACATTTTTTTTACTTTTTCTATTCGTGCAACAGAATTTGTCCATTGGGATAATTAGAACTACTTTTTTTATAATTAGAACTACGCGAAATCTATAACATCGGTTAGCCATTAATTGAAGTATCTGATGGATGTTAGCTCACTTTATATCTGGAACTTTTTTTTCCAGAGCTGTGGTGCAGTTAGTCTGTGCATTATCCTCGCCAATATTTGTTCTTAAAAGCATAAATAAGTTTTTTTTTTCGTTTTTAACATATTTGTAAAATTGGGGTTTTATCTCTAAGTAAGATACCATTCTGTATATTTTGAATAGCGTCGAAATAGGCTTGATCAATTTTCTGTTTCGAATGTAACTTTATGGACATTCTAATCAAAATTTTAAGACCAGGCATGATCTTGGATAATAATACTTGAAAATTAAAGGCGATTAACATAGTAACGCTATATATGGAGTATGTTGATATAACTGTCCCGGAAGTGTGTCAAAAAAATGTGTCAAAACAAGGAAATTTGCATATTTTTTGCTTAAAAACGTTCATTTTAAGTGATTAGGAGTAGGAACATTAAATATGGAGAAATCATGATAGTCGGCATTGGTATGCCAAAAACTAGGTTATTGCATTATTATAAGTTTGTCAAAAAAGTATTGTCAAGTGTGTCAAAAGAAGGATTTTCATTTTTTTTAACCAATTTTTTGACAAAAAATGAAATTACTTATTTTTGCGACATAAAATTTAATCGATCATGAAATTGGACGTGGACATTTTTGATTTTGTTATAATTTTTGGACTTTTGAAAAAAGTTTGTATATTTGATTTTAATGATTTGATAAGATTTGATAATTTTTGCGATATTTGTAGAATTTTGGAAAAAAATTTTTAAATGGAAAAAATTTCAATTTTTGATTTTGTTATAATTTTTGCGATAGTCCACTACAGTAATTTCAGCGCTGAAAACAATTATTTTAAAAAGAGAACACAACATGAGACAGATAAATCAATACAAAAAATTATGGCAACCAAATTGACAACTTAAAGAAAAGAAAATTTTGTTTAATTTTAAAATCGTTTATCAAAACAAAAACTAAGAAAATGGCGAGCTGTGAAATAAAAAAAAGAAAAATCTGTGATATAAGTGATAAAAAGTAAGTAAGATGATATTTGAATATATCTATATTTTATATCTACATTGAGTACATATATTATATGAATAATATTTTAAAATTTAAGTAAATAAACTTATTTGTAGATGGCCAGTGGAAGTTGAGACAGCACTGATAAATTTTATTAAAGAGAATCAATTCATGTGGGACTCCGAACATGTGTCATATAAAAACAAAATCAGAAAAACGGAAACATTTCATAAAATAACAAAATGTTTGGCAGCAGAATATCCGCATTTAGGAATAAATTATGGTGATATACATCTTCAATATATGTATTTATAAAAAATCTTACGTTTATTAATTTTGTAGATAGTGTTACAAGAAAATGGCGAAATATAAAATCGTATTTTGTACAAATAAATTCAAAATACATTTCATCAAAAAACAAAAGTGGAAATGGAACTGATGATATAGTCACGCCAAATTGGAGCCATTGGGATGACTTGGATTTCTTGAGACCATCAACAATTCCAACTATAAGTTTCAATAATTTGCCGATAAGTTTTAATTTGCCTGTGGTGCGCACAACCTAAATAGCTTCGAGTTATAACACTTATTTATAAAAATATTATAATTTTTAGGAATGCACTGATACCAATACTGATGATACGATGTCCGATGTGTTTATCCAAGAGGAATCATTGTCAAGAACATTCAAAACACCAACAAATAGTCATACCCCTACTAGAAAAAAAAATCGTCTTCTTGTAACATAGACGACGCTATAATTAGTATAGCCGACAATATTTCCAAAATATCAAATACTAACAATAGTTCTGATACTTTGTTACCTGGTCCTGGAAAAACCCAAGTATTTGCGGATTATATTAAATCGCAATTAGATTTTATCACTGACGAGCGTCTTTATATTAAAACTGAAATGGAAATCAATAAAATATTGTTAAATGCAAAAGAAGAACAATTAAATATAAAATGGTAATAATATACATATGAAATATTTAAAACTCTAATTTTGTGTTTAAACAATTTTATTATTATTTATAAATGTTTTTAATTCGTCTCTTTGACGATGTACATTTTTATCGTCTCTACCCTGATTTTGAAATTGCGATAATGAAGGTGGAATAACAATCTTTTCACTGGTCACATTATTTGTTGATCGTGAAACAGCTTAAAAAATTATGTAATGCGATGCAACATAAAGTTATTTTAATAGCTTTCTCTGGACCAACATTTATAGGGTAAAGTAATATTCGGAATCTGTTGCTTAATATTCCGAAAGCATTTTCTACTACTCTTCTTGCACGTGACAACCTATAATTAAAATATTGTTCCTCATCGGTTAAATTTTTTTTACTGTATGGCTTCATTAGAAATTTTTTTAGAGGAAATGCATCGTCTCCAATAAAAAAATAGTCTGATGTGATGTTTGAATTAGGAAGAGTTGAAGGTTTTGGAAATGAAAGTTTATTATTTTCTAGGGCATAGCTCAAAATAGAACGATTGAATATTCCACCATCACTCATACGTCCATTTGATCCAACATCACAAAAAATAAATTTATAGTTGGCATCTACAACAGCCATCAGCACAATTGAATTTTGTGATTTATAGTTATAGTATCTTGATCCAGCTGATCTAGGGGCCATAATTGCAACGTGTTTTCCATCAATTGCTCCACAACAATTTGGAAAATTCCATTTGTCTTCAAATTCATCTGCAATTTTTTTCCATTCCTCTGATGTGGTAGAAAATTTTAGATACTCCTCTTTCAACGCATTATAAATTTCGTCACACATTTCTGGAATGATTCTGCTAATTGTAGTTTGAGCTATCCGAAATCCATATTGTAAGCTGGTTTGTGTTTCTCCTAAAAAATGTATTGATTGATATATAATAATAGGTGCCGACTACATTTCGTTAAAATTTTATTTGAGTTAATGGTTTACCTGATGCCAAAAATCTTAGAGTAACTGCTAATCTCTCTGCTGTGCTAATGGATTCTCGCATATTAGTATTTTGTCTCTCCAGATGTGTTGACAATTTAGAAAGTAAAAGGTTAAAATTGTCGGGAGACATCCTTAAAAAATTTGAAAATAGTTCTACATTAGAACACTTCAAATTCGGCATTAATTTATAAAAATGCCCCAGTTCTTTTCTCTTTGATAAAAAATCCCTTATCCATATAGCTCTCTTCTTTTTTGCTAACATTTTTTTCTTTTTTAATAATAGTAGCATTGCAGCCACAGAATAATTTAATTTTAAATTTTTATGCTTCATTTTGAAATAAACGTCTAATTTTTTAAAACAAAAGTGAAGTTAACTACATATTAAAATAAATTGTTTTTCTCAGGTTTACCAACAAAAATTTATAGCATTATAGCATTATTTTAAAATGAGTCTTTTTTTTTAACTATTTGTCCATGAATTTCAGTTGTAGTTGAATTTTTAAGTATTCATATGAAATAATAACAGTTTATTAAATATTAAAATTAATTTTTAGATATTAAAATATGGTTTCATAAATTCGCCAGCTTTAAGCAACCATAAATTGCAAAGAATTTCAGCGCTTAAAATGTGTTTATAGGAAAAATTGCAATTGATTTAGTAATTGAGAACGGGACAAAATATATGAGTGCGTCTTTTATTTTCTCACGTATTTTTCCATAAACGAATTTCAGCGTTAGTTTCAGCGCTGAAAATTACATAGTGGACTATGGGCTATTGATTTTGTTATAGTTTTTGCAATAGTTTTAGAATTTTGAAAAAAGTTACTTCGATCTGAATTTGAATTTTTGGAATATTTTTAGAATTTTGAAAAAGTTTAAATTTTTGATATAATAATAATTTTTGAAATTTTGAAAAAAGCTTGTTGTTTTTATTTTGTTATAATTTTTGCAATATTTTGAGAATTTTGGAAAAAGTTTTAATTTTTTAATTTTTTTATTATTTTTGCACTAATTTTTTTTTTGTTTTAACAAAAAGTGTTGTGTTATAGGGTTTACAATATGTGTCACAACAAAACATAAATACCTTTAAAGACGCAGGTTCCAAAACAACTTGCGCTTTAAGGTGTTGATGAACGTGTTTTTTAAACCTCTGCGGATTGAAACCACCTGAGACTATGGATTCCGGCAAACTATTCCATTTGTATGCAGTTTGGACAAAGAAGTCTTTCTGCGATCTGCCAGTATGACAGCGCGGGATCTCGACCGTTTGACTGGTTGCATTAGCCGATTGCCGAGTGGAACGGGGGTAAGAATAAGTTTGAGATATGATGCTGCTGATTTCATCTGAGCACTGTTGATGACGATATTTGTAAAAAACAATGAGGTCAGCAACAGTGCGACGATGTTGTAGGGAATCAAGTTTTGATGTCAAATCTCGATTACCCACAATTCGTAAAGCCCGCTTTTGAACAGAGTCCAAGATAGCCAAGATGGAGACAGAAGCAGCACCCCAAACTTGACAACAGTACTCCATACAGGGACGAACATAGGACTTACAAACATGGAGCAATTGGTATGGAGTGAAAAAATGTTGGCATCTATTTAGGAGGCCGAGTTTTCTAGACGCGCTTTTTGCCATCGCCATTACATGATCGTTCCAGAGTAGGTCATTTGAAACTGTGACACCCAATAAACGAATGTTTTTACATTGGTTCATCATACATACTAAAAAAAATAACTTTGGGGAACTCGGTATTTGGAAACAATCAACAACTGTGTTTTGGTAGAATTGAAATTGACCAGGTTTTGGTCACCCCAATCGGTGGCTTTTTTTAGGTCTTGACTTACGCTTATGGCAGCATCTCTCCGAGTGGGATAAATTCGTTCGTGCATTTTACCTTTTGAAGAGGGAGACTTGAACGACTTGTGCAGAGTACTATCATCTGCAAAACTATTTATTGGGTTCTGGGGATTTTCAGCAATTCGTTTATATAAATCAAAAATAGGGTTGGGGACAATACTGAGTCTGAGGTACACCAGCGTTAATTAGTTTAGACTCAGACGAAAATCCGTCTAAGGAGACTGAAATGTATCGGTTATATATAGAAAACTTTGAATCAGCTTCACAACATTGGGATGAAAACCATACGCAACGAGCTTGTTGATTAAGTTGGCATGCCAGGCTCAATCGAATTCCTTGGAGATGTTCAAAGCGATAACGTATGTTTCACCACATTTATCAAGTATACTGTTCCAACAATGCGCTACATAGTTAATAGATCGGTAGTTGATCTTTTGTTTCGAAAAGCGTTTTGGCTGTCGGCTATTCAACGATTTACTTCCAGAAATTTTGAAATGGGTCTATTAATATAATGCTCGTAGACTTTGGATAGTACCGGTAGTAAAGCTATTAGCATATAATTTGAGATATCGGATTTTGGTTCCCTTTTGGGGACGGGCTTGACATTTACCAACTTCCAGCACGAGGGAAATATACCAGATTTGTTGGATTTGTAGAATATCTAAATCAAAGTTGGTGCAAGTTCTTTAGAAAAGGTTTTTAAAATAATGGGTGGAATGTTGACCATTCCTGTTGATGTTTAACCACTTTAAAGTTTAGCGACTATTTTGGGTTTGAAGTGGAGTTCATTCATATTAACTCCTGAAGACTGGATTTGGGGTATTTCCTTAGAAGTTTCCAAAACAGTGGACTTCAAAGCAAAGTTCAGCGTTCAGCAAACAAGTTAGCTTTTCTTGCGGGATCATTGACGATTGAATCACCATCAATAATAAGGGGAATAGAAGATTTTGTACCAGAATTTAAAGAATTAATGACACTGTAGAAACTTTTGTCAGAAATAGACATATATGTAAGTTTTGAAGCTTTCGCTCTGTCAATTTCAGACTTTTCGTTTGAGATAATCCCTTATATGATCTACGTTTGTTTCTAAGTGCCGCTTTGGCATGCTTTCGAATACAAGTATTTTCGATTGGGTTTTACTATGGAAAAAGGAACGAATTTTTTCATAGCAAATTGGATGGTTTCTGTAAAGTTTTGAGCAGAAACATATACATTGTCAGTGTAAAAACATTGACGGTCGAAAGGGAAACCATGGAAGAAGTTTTGAAGACTACTCTTATCCATTTTTGAGTAGTGAAATATTTTACGGCGTTTGGGAGCTGTACTTTTAAGTAAAGCAGTTTTGATAACTGATGAAATTAAATAATGATCAGCATTTCCAATACTACCTTTCGCGACAAATTTTTTGAATAAATTAAAATTTTTGATTTTGTAATAATTTCTGGAATATTTTTAGAATTTTGAAAAAAGTTTAAATTTTAGATTTTATTATAATTTTTAGAATATTTTTGGATTTCTGAATGAAATATGAATTTGTGATTTTGTAATATTTCTCAAAACGCTAAATGGACAGATATTGAGTAGTTTGCTGAGTATCATTTTTGCACTAAATTATGTTAATATATGATCTGTTATAATTTTCCGGCAACGAATTGATGTTTCGTGTTCGTTTTGTAATAAATTTCTAAACTGAGATAAAATAATTGTACTTTTACAAAGAGTTTTATGTTTAATATACATCGCTGGCCGCTGCCGACAACTAAAAACAATGGCCTCATAAAAGTTTAATGCCGAAAACTATATCAAAATCCTTAATCAAAACCGAAGTCTTGATATCTCAAAGCTTCTAGATTTCAGCCACTTCATATTTTTCTACTTAGCAATCATAGTCTACTTGAACAGCTTATATTTTTTAATCCACCAAATGAGTAACATCATAACATAATATATCAATTTGAAGCCCACACAAAGCACTACCCGTTGTTCAATTAACTTTAATGAAATCATGGGATATAATTGTAATCAATTTAATATCAGCTTTTATGTTGTTGATTTATAAATTGAGATAAAACACGAAGCAATGACGTCAGAATTCAGATGATAAAAATTAAAAATTAGAAAAAAGAAAAATAGTTAATAGAAAAGTTCCATTTTCAACACAAGCTCTTATGTATTTTTATTTCATTTTGTTTGATTTGCATTTTTAGCTATTGTGCTTTTTTGTATTTGTTTTTTTATTTGATTGTCGCGTTCTATTCTAAGGACAACTGCTTTATTTGCTTACGTCTACAAAAGTATATTTATATAACTATACAAATTGAAAAGAGTGGAAATTATGATATAGGGTGTCCGTTTAAAAACGCTTTCGAAATTTAAAGCAATAAAAACCACAATAAGAAATTCGTTCATAAATGGAAATACCTATTATTTTGTTGAATTGAAAAATTACCTTGAACAGCAAGAATGATAGCGTCTATCTGTGTTTCTCCAATTTAATATGTTATTGCCACCTTGAAAAATAAAACAATTTGAGATTGAATAAAATCGAGTTTGTTGCGTGTTTAAAAGGACATCCTATCTATATAAGTCTATCTATCTAGGACACCCTATCTATAATGTAATTCGACAAAATTATGATTAGTTAGCTTATTGATTTTTGAAGCTGTCGATATATATATATATAGATATATGAAAATAATATTATATTTAATTGAAAACGAAAAGTTTGTGATTGTCTCTAGTGGTTTCTCGCTCGCGCTATATAGTTGAGCTCAAATGTTTCCTCCATATTACTTCAGTCTAAAAAATCTAAGTATTACAATATCGAGTCCAAAGTGAAAATCTTACCCATACTTTTTTTGGTATTACTCGACGCTAGGTCTTAACGATTTTGAGACAGCAAAAAAAACGTCCGTCTGTATGCCGGCCGCCACAGTTGACGAAAACTACTGGAGCGATTTCTAATAATAGGTAATGTTAATGGTAAGAGCCGAAATGTGGATGGGCTCGATAACTGTACCGGAAATGTGTAAAAAAAGCAAATTTTCAGATTTTTTTGCTAGAATTATTTCTAGAATTTTGAAAAGAAATTGATTTTATGATTTTATTAAAATTAAAATTTTTTAAATATTTTTAGGATTATGAAAAAGGTTTGAATTTTTGATTTTGTAATATTCTCTTGAATATTTTTTTAATTTTGAAGAAAGTTGGAATTTTTGATTTTATTATAATTTTTGGAGTCTTGGAATAAGTTTGAATTTATGATTTTGTTATAATTTTTTTATTTCAATACAATGCAGGCTTTTTTAAAAAAAAATTAAATTAATTATTTGTATAACATGAAATGTAATTGAACATAAAATTGGTAGATAATGGGTTGTATGGTTTTGAAAAGTTGAAATTGCTGAACGCTATATGGAGAGGTTTTTGTGTAGTTTGCTGAGTGTATCATCTTTTCGCTAAATTAAGTTAATTTATGGTCTGTTATAATTTTCCGGCAACTTGTTGATGTTTCGTGTTAGTTTTGTAATAAATTTTTAACTGAAATAAAAAAACACTTGTGCTATGCAAGAATTTTTTGTTTGATATGCATCGCTGCCCAAAACTAAAAACAATGTCCTCATAAAATGTCCTTTTGCTGAAAATTGTATAAGAAACCTTAGCCCAGACCGAATTCTGGATATCTCAGAGCCTTGAGATTTTAGCCTTTGCATATTTTTCTTTTCTTTTATAAAACTATACATCGACATTAAAATCAAATAGTGCCAGTCAATCAAACAGGATAATAATAAGGTATATTTTTGATCTAATCATCTTCACTTTTCATTTATTTCTTAGCAATACACAAATCATTTCCGAGTTTCAAAACTGGGCAAAGTATATACTTTGTTAAGCCAATCTAGTTCGATGTACTATAAACACATTTACACGTTGCAATACTAGTAATAGTATTGCAACGTACACAATGCTTGATATCCTGGATCAACGTACTCTAGCACGTCTTAGTAAACAGTGTCACAACTTCCTGATAAAAATTTACAAACACGAGCCGCAGCAAGGCGTATTACGATCCTTACCGAAGATTTGTAAATAAGATATAGATCCTAATTCGATATACATTTAAAATCGAACTTTTGTTGATCTTCCTTGTTTTATAAATTTCAAAATCATCCATTCAATCCATGGCTGTCAAAACTTGCATATGTCAAAACTTGCATACTTGCAAAACTCACTCTACCTTAAATATTTATCATCTTTAACAGCCAGCAACCCTTATTTGCGGCCGGATTTAATTAGGCAACCATATATGATAATAAATAGAAAAAAATTAGCATTAATTTGATATAGAATTAATCAATGTACGTTATGAACGTATAAACGTATCGAAATCATACCTGTTTACACCTGGCTGCGAAGAGGTGCGGCCAGGTGCGCAATGGCAACCATGAATTTTTAGAATCTTTATATAAATTGCCGTGATGTAGACGATATTTTATTTAAAAAACAAGTGAACGAAATTTTTCCCCAAAAATCAATTAAAAATAATTTAATTAAAAATACTGGCGGCCAAATTTTGATAGGCAACCTGGTAGATATATTCTCCTGATTATAAATATACATAAAAATTTGGTTTTAGCAAAAAATCGATGAGCGCACTAATCCTGCAGCCGGATCTTAGACTATTAAATTTGGATTTGTTGACATTTTTCTATATAATTTTGTCAATACCATAATTTTATTAGACAAAATTTTGTCAATAAAAATTATAGTATTTTGTAATTTTTATGTTAATATAAATAAATAATTTGGTAAAGATGTTTGGATTATTTCAGACCAACGTTTGTTGTTTAATTTTTGTATTGTATGAATCAAGTAAAGACAAATTTTATTTTTTCAAGTTTTTGTCGTAAAGTTGACAAAATATTGTCAAAACCGATCAGAATCTACTCTTCTTGAGGTCGCTTAAGCTTTTGATAAAGTATGGCATCGTGGATTAAAGTTTAAATTGCATATAGGAAGTTTTATGAAATTTTGAGGCCTTCCGAGTCGAAATTTAACTACTCTTTAAAACGTACAGATTCTACTATTTAGAATTTAGAATATTTAAGTATCACTTATTTTCAATACAAAAATAGCTTCTACATAATTCCTCCAAAAGCGAGTTACCGGAAAAATATTCCATTCGAGTTGTTAAATAGAGGTTAAAAATAAATTTTCTTTCGGTCTTTTCTGTAATAATAAAAAACGAAGTGTAACGAAATTTATTTAATGATAATAATAATAAATAAAAGAAAAGAAAGAATTTGAATAGAAAATAAAAAGTATTTATATATATATATATATATATATATATATATATATATATATATATATATATATATATATATATATATATATATATATATATATATATATATATATATATATATATATATATATATATATATATTCTAACATGCCTGCATGGCTGGTTTTAATTTACATTTTAGGAAATAATTTACATGCGTTTAATTTTAAATTAAATAATTTCAATTTATTATTTGCATATAAATTATAAAATATGTGCGCAAGAAATTTTTTAGTGAAGGTAATAACAACAATCTCGTTAAACAAACAGGCCCTTTCAATAATTAATTTTATTGATTTAAAAAAATTATTATATTTTTTATTTCTCTCTTTATTCGTGTTTCATTTAGATTTATCGATATTTAAATTTAATTTTTCATAATATTGAAAAAATTATGGGAAAAAGTTTCAATTTAACAGTGAAGCGAATCGTTTCAAATTAAATAATTGACATAAAATAATTTGTTTAAAATACGGTAATTAATATAAACGAGTGCTTATTAATTTTTTTCAACTTGTAAAATTTTTGATTTTGCAACTGGTATATGTGGGGAAATAATACTAAGAGGAGTCGCGACTTCTCTGAAGATGAAGCAAAATTAATTAATAAATTCCCCAAGGTTGAGGAATACGTGATAAAAATGAGTCATAACTCTCAACAAACTTTAAAACTAACTAGCACATCTACAAAAGGCTCTAAAGGGCTGAATAACATGTCACAAACCCAAAGTCCAAAACCGGATAGCTGTAATCAGTCAAAAACAATCAGTCAACTCAAATCAAAATTAACATTCCAGTTCATAATCGTTTTAATCTTATTGATAATAATATGATGGATGACGTCACAGATATTGACGACAAAATAAATCAACATAATACAGTTACTAATAAAAAAAAAATCATACCTACAATAATATTAAAAGAAATTTCAACTTTTGATGCGCATGCATTAATTAAAAATATTAATGGGCCCGATTCAGTAAAATCTTTTATCGAAAATTTCTGTTATTTTTTTATTTTTTGTATGAAATTTTATAACGGGAAAATAAAATTTCATACAAAAAATAAAAGAATAAAAGAAATTTTCGATAAAAGATTTTACTGAATCGGGCCCATCACAAAATACAAATTAAAGTTTATGTCTGTGGGAAATAAGGTACTTCTGGAAAACGACAAAGATTATAATGAACTAATTGCTGCACTGAAAAGGAACACTAAAACCCATTACTTGTTTGAAAAAAAAAAAAAAAAGAAAACAAACTTATTAAGCTTGTTCTCTGATCCGGACTGCCAAATTGGAGCATAACAGATATTGAAACAGCGTTGAAAGACGAAAGAGTAGATCAACCATCTGAAATTAAGAAATTTAATATTAAAAATCAACGATACATCGATCAAATGACGTATCTTTTATACTTTAAGCCTGGTACAACAAATATTGCAAAACTTCGTCAAACAAAACATATATATAATGTGATGGTACAGTGGAACAATTATATTAACAGGCGATCTAGTCCCACCCAGTGTAGAAATTGCCAGCTTTACGGTCATGGAGATAAACATTGTAATCTGCCATCGAAATGCATGTATTGCAGCAACCAGCAGCTCACAACAGAATGCCCACAACAATCTAGTCTAAGTGAACCTGTGATATTAAAATGCGCCAATTGCTCACAATCACATAAATCCAATATTGGAATGCGCAAAGCATTTCCAATAAAATTAATCAAATTTATTATTTTTTAAATATAAATAAAATAGACATTTTCTTGGTGAACGAAACATGGCTAAGGCCTAATTTGAAACTCTTAAAAAATATGTGGGGAAATATATCTGCTATAGAATGTATGGGGGAAATATATCTGCTATAGAAATATATCTGCTATAGAAAATATGTGGGGAAATATATCTGCTATAGATCTGCTATAGAAATTATAGACAACAACCAGGTGGCGGTGTAGAAATTTTCATAAAACGAAACATAAGACATTCACTACTACCTAGTTTTGACACATCAGTTATTGAATCATTAAAGGCTTAAAAGTTTTTACACAGCACGGTGAGATAAATATTGTTTCCTGCTATTTTCCAGGTACTAAGATTAATGATGGCAAAATTCAGCAATTTAAAAAGCATTTACGTAAAATAGCAAATAGTCAAAATAGCTTCGTTATATGTGGAGACTTTAACAGTCGTCATAAATTATGGAACTGTCGAAGATCAAGCCGAGCTGGAAATGCTATGTATGACGAAATGTCAAGAGGTAGATTAAACATAAGTTTTCCAAAACTTCTTATTTTCCGAATTCTAGTCGAGGCAACCCATCGACACTTGATATTACTTTGCACCATATTCCACACCTTATTTCTCAGCCGGTTGCCAAAACTGAGTTGTCTTCCGACCAGTTGTATTCCCTTGCTAAACACTTCTCCAAATATAAGTGCAACTTCATCGATGCGTTACAATTTTAATAAAGCTAAATGGGTTTCTCTTTATTTATTCTTTAAAGCCAAAACTAATATTTTTGAAATCGAAAATCGAATTAATTCTCCAGAAGGCATAGATGAGGAAGTAAAACGGTTAACAAATCTGGGTTTTGAAGCCCAAGAAAAATTTGTACCCAAACAAAAGCTTAAATTTCAAGAGTCTCCAATCCCTAATGAAATCATACAGCAAATTAAAATAAGAAATTGTTTTCATCGTCAATCGCAAAGAACAACTTTCTATCACTAACATCAGGAATAAACGCTGTGGGAAATTATTAGAAACAATAAAACCCGGATATCATAAATTATGGCATCTTAACAAAATTGTCGGTAAACCTTCCAAAAAAATTCCCCATTAAATTCTCAGAATAAAATCCTCTTAACAACTTCAGAAAAATGTAACGCAATCGGTGAAGTTTTTTACCAAGCACATGTCATTAACCAAAATATACATGACCCAGAGACGAAAAAGCAATTTTAAATACTAAAACTCTTATTAGTTCATTTACTTCATGGAAAATCGATGAAATCACAAACCACAGGGAGCTGTTAACAATAGTAAAAAGACTACGAAATATAAAAGCTTGCAGGAGCGATAGTATTCATAATCAAGTTTTAAAACGAAGTCCTAAAAATTTATTTGTAGTGTAGCTCTTGCTTTCATTTTCAACGCATGCATGATAATAGGATATTTTCCATCCGCTTGGAAAAACGCAAATGTTATAGCAATTTACAAACCTAAAAAGGATCTCACTGGTCCAACAAGCTACCGATCAATAAGTTTGTTAAGTGGCATTAGGAACATTTTCGAAAAAATAATCTATGCTCGACTTAATAAGTTTGTTTCAAGCAAAAACATAATACCACAAGAACAATTTGGTTTCAGCACAGGCCACTCAACAAATCATCAATTGTTAGGAGTGACTAAACTAATAAAACACAAAATCAATAACAGACAATCAGTGGGAATACTGTTGCTAGATATCAAAAAGGCATTCAACGGTATATGGCATGACGGTCTTCTTCGCAAATTATTCAACATCCAAACACCTATCTATCTTGTAAAAATCATGTCAATATTGAAGGAACAAAATCCAAAAATTTCGCAGTTCCTTCGGGAACTCCACAAGGAGCAGTGCTTAGTCCATTGCTCTATAATATCTACACTGCCGATCTGCAACGATCTAGCGATTGTGAATACTCACTCTTCGCTGATGACACAGCTATCTGGACATCTTCTGAAGATCTAGACTATATCGTCAATAAACTTGAAGTAGCAATTAATGAAGTCGATTATTTATTTAATCGATGGAAAATAAGGGTCAATGTTGACAAATATGAAACATGTTTCTTTACACGCAAGCGAAAAGTACTAAGCCTTCCCAGCAGGAATATAGTTATAAACGGTAAAACCATCCCATGGTCAAATAGTTTAAAGTAACACTTGATAAAAGACCAAAATTCTCGGATCATATTTCTGAAAGAATTAATAACATGGGAAATTTAATAAAAATGCTTTATCCCTTTATAAACAGAAACTCGAAATTAAATGTGAAAAATAAATTGATCATTTTCAAATCCGTGATAATACCAAGACTAATATACGGTATGCCGGTATGGGAATGCTGTGCAAAAACTCATAGACTTAAACTTAAAAGGACACAAAATAAAATATTTAAAATTATTTATAACAAACCATGGCACTATTCTACCTACAAGTTACACAAGTTACAGAACCTCGGTCTTGTAGAAACATATATTAGCAAACGCAAAAATAAATTTTATCAAAACTTAAATAATCTTGATAACTCATTGGTGAATGAGATTCTACAACCCTAGTCAACTTCGTTCACCAAGAAAATCCTTAATTAATTTTAGTTATTAGGTTAAATAGTTGTAGTTATTAGGTTAAGTAGTTGTAGTTATTATAATTATAGAAAGGTTTTTTCATACAAATTTTCCTACATTGTATCATACTATAAAAAACAAAATTAATTCATAAACATTCCAATATTTATACTATAAAGCTGAAAAGAAATAATAAAATTTTGTTTCTACTTTAAGCTACGAAAATGCCATTTAAATATAGAGTAAAATCTATGTGAAAGTGAAACTTTTTGTAACTAGTGACTGAAAATTTTTTATCACTAGTAAGTGAAAATAAATAAGTTTCGGTAGCCGCCTACTGATGGTGGTTAAAACCAAATATTTAAAAATAATAATTTTAAAAGTTATCTATAAAATTAAAAATAGGCAATTTTCATTTATTTATGAAGTATTAACGCGTATGTTAAACATAATATATAATATGTTACTGTAATTTACCCCATAGAAAACATCAAAATCATAAATTGTAATACAAAGATATATAACTATTTCCAACAATTTGCATGTATTTTTACATGGTAAATAAGAATATGTTATACATTAAGCAAAATATACTCATCAATACTTCATCAAATTGTCTAATTGTAACAAAATGTGTAATGTTATAAATATTTGTTAAAATATTATTTTAAATATTTGGTTTTAACCTCCACCTGTAGGCGAACACCGGAACACAATTTAAAACTTGTTGCATAAAAATTGACAACATTATTTCTATTAGCTGGCAATATTTTATAAAATTCCTATTTAAACATTTAAAATTTGTTCGTTTCCTTGTCAAGTGACGTTATTTATATGATTGATTGTATAAATAACGTCACTTGACAAGGAAACGAACAAATTTTAAATAGGAATTTTATAAAATATTGCCAGCTAATAGAAATTATATAGTCAATTTTTATTAGTGCGCAATAAGTTTTAAATTGTGTTCCGGTGTTCGCCTACAGGTGGTGGTTGAAACCAAATATTTGAAATAATATTTTAAAAAATATTTATAACATTACACATTTTATTACAATTAGACAATTTGATGTGAAGTTATTTATATATATATATATATATATATATATATATATATATATATATATATATATATATATATATATATATATATATATATATATATATATATATATATGTATATATATATATATATATATATATATATATATATATATATATATATATAAATATATATATATATATATATATATATATATATATATATATATATATATATATATATATATATATATATATATATATATATATATATATATATATATATATATATATATATATTTATAGATTTCAAAAAGTAAGTTTTATTTAAATAACCAATAAAATTAAATCAAATTAATTTTATTATATACGGTGCATTTAAAACAAAACTGAAAAGATAGTTTTTAAAGTTATGTCTTTGCAAAATTAGATTTATATTTTCGAACTATTTGCTATTGTCTTCCATCTGTAGGCGAACGCTGGCATACAATAAAAACAATATTTTACAGTGTTAAAAATTATATATAAATACAATATTGCTATTTAGGTTTCCACTGTCAAAATTAGCTATGTCATCTTGTTAGTTTTTAGTCGGAGAATTTCTAAATATTATCATTTATATTTCTAAGCGTAGAAAAAATAGCGTTTTATACGCGTGGTGAAAACCTTTTTGCGTTCCTGAATTTATTCGAAACCGTCCAGTCACGCAAAAAGAGACGTTTTCACCACTTGTTGAAAAATCTACTATTAATGTACTCTTAAAAATTGTAATATTTTCATAATAATAAAATATATCAATAATATGTCAAAAAAAAAATTATAGAAAATTTGTATTATTTTCTACACATAATACAAATATTCAAAATTTTTGATTTCTGATATTTTGACTTTTAAATTGTATCATTGTATCAAATATGAAATCTACCTAAAAAATGGAAGCATCCTTTACAAATACAATCACACTTATACATTTTCAATTTATAACTTAAATAAACGACCGCTATCTTCATGTATAAAAATGTTTGTCGGGTTTGATACGGTTGAGAGGACTTATTAAGTTCTTAGGATATGATAAGTACCTAGTAAGGTGTTAAAAACAGGCTTGTTTAGGTGTAAAGTAGTATTTTAAGAATAAGTTGTCTGTAAAGAGTTTTTTGAGATTGTAATTGTTAAATGTTAAATACATAGTGTTTTTAAATTTTGTAGGAGTTAATCGGTATTTTCGGAGATTGCCGAACGACAAAAGCGGACGATTTGAGGAAAAAGGCAGAACAACAGTTTTCGGACTCGTCAAGAACAGGCGCCTCAAGAATTATAAAATATAGCCCAGGGACTATAAGTTTATCGAGAATAAAACGATTTTATTTACATGTAATTAAGGATTAAAAGAACTAAAATAGGTGCATTTGAGATTGTCTACTACTTAAATCGTACTTAAAGTTCGACTCGGGCTTATTTGGATGACCGCCACTTTAGAGTCAAATATATGATGATATTTGTTTCACATTGAAAAAGGTTGATGCAGGAGTTATGCAAACTTGCCTATCCTATACAAAACAACTTTTGCAACCTTTGCAAATGATACTGCAATTTCCCGGGTAGGAACTGCCAATGTTAAACAATGGGCCAGCCTCGAGCCAGTATTGGTGAGCTAAGCCTTGGCTAGTTAACTCCGGTTTTAGTCTGGACCAGTTGTAAATGCCTAAACTGAGCCAAGATTCAATTTATTATATTACACATTATTTGCCAGCTGGTTACGCATTGTTATAGTGATTGTAAGTTTCATGAAATTTATATTTTTGAAATATTTCATGATATATTTAATTTATATTTCATGAAATATTTCAAAAAAGTTTTGTATGGGTGTTTTGTTAAGCCAGATTTTGCCTGATTTGCCAGAATTGGCCCAAGTCTGGTTTGCCATTCTTGGCCCCAGGACATCATTCCAAGCTTGGACCGAGCTTGGGCCGTTTGAAAATGTTAAGTCTGGCCCAAGCCCCAAATGCTGTGGCGCGAGCTTGGCCCAGACTAAGCCCATTAGCTAATTCTTACCCGGGTTAGAGCACCAGTAAAACCGGTATCAAACTGGAGTACGTTACTAATATAATCCCAAATTGGACAAAAAGATGGAAAATTAAGCTGAATGAAATAAAATCCACCTATGTTAACTTCAGTAATCAAAAATTAAGCCGAATCCTTTTTAAAAGTAACTCAACACAAGTTGCTTATTGCAACCATTGCAACCAGCGAAGTACCTACCTAGGGACGACATTGGATGCTAAATTGATGTGGAAGGAGCGTGTAAAAAAGAAAAATGTAGAACTGAATTTAAAATTCAGAAAGCTGTACTTTGCAGATGTACTATCTATTCAAAACAAACCGCTTCTATATTGTCAGATATTGAAACCAGTGTGGACGAATAGTATCGAATATGGGGTTGTACTAAGAAAACTATCGCAAAAATTATACAATCGTTCTAAAACAAAATTCTGCGTTGCATTGCTATTGCCCCGTGGATCATCAGAAACCAACACCTCCATAAAGACCTAAAGATAGAGTTCGTCAATGATGAAATAAAAAACATGTAATTAAATACACGTGTTCGCAAACATGAAAGTATTAAAATACGTGAGCTACTGGATGTGCCTGCCAGCTGCTGACAGGAAGCTCCAAAACACAAAAATCAAGATATTCAATAATATACAAATAAAAAGATTAAGTAACAAAATAATTTAATTCGTTAGTTCCATGGGTTACAGTTTACACCCCAAAAAATGTGTTTTAAATATGAAATGTAAATTGCTTCAATAGCGTAGCTCAGTTGTTCTACTATAATATAATAAAAAAATTAAATAAAATTCATATCTTGAATACATATTTACAATGTTTATAAAATTAAAGATAAAATGATTGCGGAAAATATTATATGTTTTACATGGACAAAGATTTTCGGTATCGCGTCGCACAGCAACATTCTTATTCGTCCCAAAGCCATTATATTTTGTCCTATAGTGAAACAAATAACTATTTCAGTTTTTATTAAAATAATTTAATGCCACACGATTTTTCGATAAAACTTCCAAATTTTTGCCGTGCCAAGAACCCTTTACAACGTGTTAGTTTTGGCACACGATGCCGCGCATTTGCGATCACTGCGATATGGTAGTGTGACATATTGGAAAATTCAGTTTATGATAAGCGTCTATTATATAATAGTAAAATTATCAATCAAGTTCTCTAATTATCTTATGCGTTCATTCGTAATTATTCGTAATATACATAAATATAGATATACATTTTGGTGGCGTTAATTACTTGTAGACCGACGTCTATACATACAATTGCGTCAATGAAATTATTCAAGTTTTTGAAATTCAGTAATTTTTTTCATTATAGATCACAATAATTTTTGTTTTTTGAGTTTATTATCAAACATTTAATGTAACTAATTAATTTTTTATTAATGTTTTCGGTTTTGTTGACGTCACATATAAAGCAAAACGTGTCGTTATATTTGATAATTAACAAATGTTAATTACTGTCATATATTGATATAAATTTGATTTGCATGTTATCAGTTAATTTCTAATGTATTTATATTACGATGTTAATTTTTGTTACAATCATAATTTGCGGATTATTAGTTTACATCTTTTTAATTTTATAGAAATGATTTGATGTTAAAGAAATTGTAACAAAGATTTTCGTCTATCAATCAACAGCTTAGAAAGGTTTTTATGTCTTGTTCTGACACATGTTGTAATGCTTACTACATAACACATTTTTTTAGTACAGGATTATTGTAAGAATATCTTAGAATATTATACAAAATAAATTATGGGACTTAACCCTTAAAAGTACACTTAAAATAGGATGGCCAATATAAATTTTAGCCAATCCGGGACGAAGAAAGCCATATTGGTAAAGAGAATCCGGGACGGTTGGTCACCCTAACTTAAAAGTAGTCGGTAAAAAGGAGTTGTACACTACCGTTTGAAAAAGGTACACTTCACAATTTTATTTTTACATTATTAAAACATAAACTACCGGTTAAAGGTTTATTTTAAAAAACTTCTCTTCGATAATTTGAAGAATAAAACACCTTAATAAAATTAAATGCCTTAAATTAAGACGTACCAAAACAGTTTTGAGTGTGATAAAGCGTTCTAACTTTATAAAAAGTTTTTCCTTCTGAAACCCTGCAAATAAATATTTTCTCAGTACTATTTACAAATTATTCTAAATTTCTTTTCAACCATCCTAATAGAAAAATCAAATTTACTTAATTTCAAAGCAATCTACTATTTAGAACACTCGATATCTGAACTTAAATCAAAGCTGAGTCATTGTAAATAAAAATCTTTTTCTAAGTTGTAGCTTCATGCCGCACAATTCTGTTATATATCATAAAAATGTTTATTTTCCAACATCTCATTCATAAAACACACCCTATTTTATTCACGCCGGGGTTGCTGTTTTCATTTCAAAGAAAACAAAGTAATAAAAAAGAATCACAATCCTAAAAATAGATTTGAATGACGTCAAAAGGATGATTTGTCCTTGCCCCTGTGTGTGTCTAAATCCACACAAACCAACTAAATTGAAAAATCAATAGTTTCTGTGTTTCATTTTTCTCCAAAATGAAAGAGTGAAAAACTACAACACAAACGATAAAGGACCCGGCATTTTAAAATACAACAACAAAAAGCAATATCTGCACAAAATATGTTGGAGAGATTTAATTTTTCTTTGGTTTTTTTTTGTATTCATTCAAATTTTACATTTTAATTCTGTTTAAATTTTTTGGAAAGCAAGCAAATTGAATTTACTTAAAAGCAGTTCCAATTACTTTTAATGTTTTCAAAGTTATTGGAAAATTTTTGTTTGTTTTGTTTTATAAAATTATATTGAGCAATATGATTTTCTATAATAAAATAAAAAGAGACAGCTATATGAAATTCATTGATAAATTCAATGTGTTATTTCTCTCCCATTTTTGGTTCTACGAATTTTCTCTACGACTGCTGTAACGATTTTACTCTTCTCAAAACAAGTAGGTGGTTATATAAATGTATAGGTAAATAAAATATTTATGTTTATTCTACGTATTGTGGAAAATCATCAAATTTTACTTTTCTACATGACACTTATAATGTCATATTAGATTGAAGAAATGGTAATGGATACAAAAATTTGTCTGTAAAAAATTATTTAATTGTTTGTCACAATTTTAAATCGTGTCTTCTTAATACATTCAACTAAATTGAATTTGTTGTTTTTTCAAATAAAATTAGATAATCCTTGAAACTTGAAAACAAATCAAAAAATATAAAGGGGCCAAAATCTCACAGCTCTGAGAAATCTCACAGCTCTTATTTTAATATAGTTTTAGACAAAACACTTTTATAAGGCATTGTTTTTAGTTTTGGGCAGCGATGTATATCAAACATAAAACTCTTTGTTAAAATACATATATTTTTTTATCTCTGTTTAGAAATTTATTACAAAACTAACACGAAACATTAATACGTACGTTGCCGGAAAATTATAACAGATCATAAATTAACATAATTTAGTGAAAATGTATCATCATTGTATCATCATACAATCAGCAAACTACTCAAAAACCTCTCCATTTAGCGTTTCGAGAAAATATTACAAAATCAAAAATTCATATTTCTTTCAAAATTCCAAAAATATTGTATAAATTAAATAAAATCAAACTTTTTTCAAAATTCTAAAAATATTTCAAAAATTATTACAAAATCAGAGATTAAAACTTTTTTCAAAAATTCTACAAATATTGCAAAAATTATAACAAAATCAAAAATTGAAACTTTTTTCAAAATTCCAAAAATATTTCAAAAATTAGAATAAAATCAATATTTAAACTTTTTCTAAATTCTAATAATATTCCAAAATTTCTTAAAAATTCAAAAAGTCAAAAATTGAAACTTTTTCCAAAATTCTAAAAATATTGCAAAAATTATAACAATATCAAAAATTGAAACTTTTTTCAAAATTCCAAAAATTATAATAAAATTAAAAATTTAAAATTTTTCAAAATTCTAAAAATATTACAAAAATTCTTACAAAATCAAAAATTCAAACTTTTTTCAAAATTCTAAATATATATATATAAAATTCACAAATTCAAACATTCTATTTTTCTCAAAATTCTAAAAATATTGCAAAAATTATAGCAAAATTAAAACTTTTTCCAAAATTCTAAAAATATTCCAAAATTTATTACAAAATCAAAAATACAAACTGTTTTCAAAATTCCAAAAATATATCAAAAACTATATCAAATTCAAAAATGTCCATGTTCATTTATATTTACGTCAACTAAATTTTTTTTCCCAAAAAATTGACTAAAAAAATTAATAAAATCATTTTTTTTGAAACACTTGACAATATTTTTTTGACAAACTTATAATGCAATAAAATTCGCAGTAATAATAATTTATTGTTCATTACATTTCATTTCATAAAAATAACTAATTTTCTTTTTTTCTAATTGTAGTTTCTTCTGATTTGTATTTTTATTTTGTTAAAATTTTTAAAATATTTTTAGAATTTTGAAAATAAATAGAATTTTTAAACTTTTGAATTTTAAAATTCTAAAATTTTTTTTAGAATTTTGAAAAGTTTCAATTTTTGATTTTGTATGAATTTTTGGAATATATTTAGAATTTTAAAAAGGTTTAAATTTTTGATTTAACTAAAATTTTTGGAGTTTTGAAAAAAGTTTCAATTTATGCAATAATTTAATATTGTTGAGCAATTTCAGACAAGTTCAGCAAATTTTTGGGAAATTTGACCCCTTTTAATTTTGATTAGTTTTTCTTTATAGATAGTCTTTCATAAATAAAAAATACGGGTTCTCTTAGAATTTTTTTTTTCGAAAAGGAGTATTCACAGGGTGCCCCTCAATATTTTGTTATTTTGTTATGTGAGTGCATTTTGACGAGCGATTGTAGAAAAACTGCTCAATCGATTTTCATAGATGATATGTCGTTGAATATTTATTAGAACAAAGTTTTTAAAATGTACACTGGTTATTTTTTGAAATAACTTTTAACGGTGTTACATAAGAAAAAACGGTGTAACATAAGAAAAGATGGCGCAGCCTCTTTTTTTTTTAAACTAAATTGAAGCTTATTTTATATCTAACTACTTGTGAAAGTTAAGGATTCGCGTTATATTTTGTTTTAAAGATAAAACTCGTTGTGCATATGACTGTCGGGAATCAGTTTGTTTTTGTTCTGAAGGAAAATTATAAAAATGGCGTTATAAACTAAGAGATTTTTTTTTATATTAAATATCAAATATTTTATTATTAGATGAACTTTTTAAAATATTATAAAAATTATAGATGTACAATAAAGGAAATATGAGCAATTTCGGTCAAGTTCAGCAAAATTTTGCGACATTTTTACTCGACCCTTTTTAATTTGGTTTATTTTTTGTTTATAGATATTTTATGTTTTTATTTCATTGATAAATGAAAAATACGACTTCTCGTAGAAGTTTTTTTTCCACTAGGGGCCTTCACTGGATGCCCTTGAATTTGGATACTTTTATAGAAACTGTAGAAGAATTTATGAAATAATTTGTTTACCGTTTACAAATTTTGATACCACACAACTTTATAGCAAAACAGCAATCTACATGCAATGAGGAAAGAAAAAAAATTAGAACCATAGGCTGGGGCCGTTACCTTTTTGAGATGAAAAAATTAGTAGCAGGCAACAATGTAAGGGATGAAAACCGTTTTTTGTTATTTGTGGCGAAACGAGACCGCCTAGAGAAAAGTGTCTCATACAAAAGATGTAGATAATAAAAAAATCTAAAACTTTAGCTACATACATTTTTCGACATAACCTCAAAGTTGGCGAGAAAATGACGAAAACCCGATTTTTCTGTTTTTTATTTTTTTCTCGCGTGAAAATTATTTAATTTAAATGCAACTTTGTGAAAGTACGTAATTATTTGCACATAATAAGCATGAATTTTTTCAATTATGGAAAATAAATATTTTTCGAGATTTTATAAATTTTTCCGAAAAAAACACCCCTATCTTAGCGAACAACTTTATTGATTTTTTTTTTAGATTTTGATGTTGTACCATTGCAGTGCTTCGTTCAAGGGGATTTTTCCGAAAACTACGCCTTCATAATTCAGGATTCGCCTCAAGGCTATCATTATAATAATGCACAAGCTACTATTCATCCATTCGTTATTTATTTTAAAAGTGACGCAAGTGAATATATACAGCACCGAAGTTTTATACTCATTTCGGATATAAACGATCATAACAGTACTACAGTCTATCTTTTCATTACAAAACTTATTGATTTCATAAGAAAGCATATAAGTTCTAATATTAGGAAAATAATTTATAACACCGACAGTGCACCTTCTCAATACAAAAATAAACATAACCTAATTAACTTATGCCATCATAAAAAAGACTTTAAGGTTGATGCAGAATGGCATTTTCATGTTACCACTTACCAGCCATGTAAAGGGACCTTGCGATGGGATTGGTGGTACACTGAAGGTGGTACACGGAACCTTGCGATGGGATTGGTGGTACACTGCGTGCTGCGCACCGTTATAGTATGAGGAACAGAAATATTATTCGAACACCAAAAGAACTTTTCGAATGGGGTTTAAAATGGGAATCTACCATGAACTTGGGATACGCCGATAAAAAGAATATCAATTAACAAAAGAAAAATTACAAAATTGATATAAAAATGCGATTACTATAAGTGGAACTCAAAAATCTCATCCTTTTGTACTATTCCATACTAAGACAATAATTGCAAAAATGTTTTCCAACTCAGGAGAAACTTTTAAATGTAAAATAAGTAAATAATTTTTAATAACTATATTTATTTTCTTTAACCTACATATATAATTTGTATGATATTTTAAAAAGTTTATTCAATAATAAAATATTTGTAATTTAATGTTAAAACACAATCTTTTACTTTATGATTCCATAATAACATAATACGAAGATAATACTTCTCCAGTCAAAAGTTTCTAAATAGATTTAATTATTTATGGGGCTTTTTTGTTTGCAGTCGAGACTGTCAAATTTTTTTATAAGAGTGACAAGTGATTACTAAAAGTGGTAAATAAACATTTCATTTTTTATGCCATCTAATACAAAGAAAATAATTGCAGAAGTGTTTTCCTATTCAAAAGAAACTTCTGTTTGTAAAATAAGTATATCAACAACAATTGTATTTATTTTATTTATTGTACTACATATATAATTTTTATAAAACTTTAAAAAGTTCATTTAATAATAAAATATTTGATATTTAACATAAAAAAAATCTCTTAGTTTAAAACACCATTTTTATAATTTTCCTTCAGAACAAAAAAAAACTGATTCCCGACAGTCATATGCACAACGAATTTTATCTTTAAAACAAAATATAACGCGTATCCTTAACTTTCACAAGTATTTAGATATAAAATAAGCTTCAATTTAGTTTTAAAAAAAAAGAGGCTGCGCCATCTTTTCTTATGTTACACCGTTTTTTCTTATGTTACACCGTTAAAAGTTATTTCAAAAAATAACCAGTGTACATTTTAAAAACTTTGTTCTAATAAATATTCAACGACATATCATTTATGAAAATCGATTGAGTAGTTTTTCAACAATCGCTCGTCAAAATGCACTCACATCACAAAATAACAAAAAATTGAGGGCACCCTGTGAAGACCCCTGGTCGAAAAAAAAAATTCTAAGAGATCCCGTATTTTTTATTTATGAAAGATTATCTATAAACAAAAAATAATCAAAATTAAAAGGGGTCAAGTCAAAACGTTGTTGAATCTTCGTGAAATTGCTCTGTTACAGTTTTGGCAATATTTTTAGAATTTTGGAAAAAGTTTAAATTTTTGAATTTTTAATTTTTGTAATTTTTTTAGAATTTTGAAAAAAGTTTCAATTATTGATTTTGTAAGAGTTTTTGGAATATTTTAAGAATTTAGAAAAAGTTTGAAAATTTGATTTTATTATAATTTTTGGAATTTTGAAAAAAGTTTGTATTTTTGATTTTGTTATAATTTTTACAATATTTTAAGAATTTTTGAAAAAAGTTTTAATCTTTGATTTAGTAATAATTTTTGGAATATTTTTAGAATTTTGAAAAAAAGTTTAAATGTTTGATTTTATTTAATTTTTACAGTATTTTTGGAATTTTGAAAGAAATATGAATTTTTGATTTTGTAATATTTTCTCGAAAATCTAAATGGAGAAGTTTTTGAATAGTTTGCTGATTGTATCATCTTTTCACTAAATTATGTTAATTTAGGATCTGTTATAATTTTGCGGCACCGTTTTGATGTTTTGTGTTAGTTTTGTAATAAATTTCTAAACAGAGATAATAAAATATACTTGATAACATGTACTTTAACAAAGAGTTTTATGTTTGATACACATCGCTGCCCAAAACTAAAAACAATGTCCTCATAAAAGTTAGTTGGCAAAAACTATATCAAAATCCTTAACCCAGACCGAAGTCTTGATATCTCAGAGCTTAAGATTTCAGCCCCGTCATATTTCTGATTTACAAACTTGTCCAAGATATTAATAAAACGCACATTTGCAGAAATGTTTGTTTATCTGGCCCAACAAATGCGACCGTGAGCTGTTGTGAACTGTTCTAAAAGTATGTTGTTTTTACAAACATTTTGTTGGAGCCGCTCACTCAGGAACCTCTAATTTCAGAGGTCTATATTTAGAAAAAACTGATATAAAAGAAATGTTGTCCGATAATATCTTTGTGGATATTCATTTTAAAGATAAATACTTAAAAACAACTTTGTCTTTTCCAACTTTAAAATTTTTTAAATTTAATAAAATTGTGATTATTTCGTCGGTTTCGACTTTCGTTTGCTACTCTTGAAAATGTATAAACATACGAAACCCGTCGACGAAAAAATAAAAATTTTATTAAATTTAATCTTATTTCTTTATTAATTCTCTTTATTCTTAAATTAAAAAAATTTTAAGTGGAAAATACAAAGTTGTTTTTAGTTATTTTTTGATAAAAAAAGATTTGCCAAGTCCGAAATTTGTTAATTTTTTAAAAATATTTGTATCCAAACGGCCGTTATGACAGTTTACAAATATTAATTTTTTCACTAAAAAGCTTCTAGTTTCTTTGCCACGTGTCGGATATTGCTGCTTCATTTGTCCAAGATATTAATAACACACATGTACAGACATTTTTTTTTATCTTGCTCAACAAATGCGACCGTGAGAGTGCCGGTCGTTTTCGTTTTTTTTTCGATTTTCTATTCACGCTTATCATATATAGTCATTCGGCAACAACATTTTTTTCTAAATGCCGGGATGGCGCCCATTCCAATAGGTAGATTTTCAAATGAAATCTATATAAAAAGGGTTGTCCCTGTTTCGGCGCCATGTAAAGAATTGGACCTCATAACCAAAAGAAAATTATTGAAACGGCACGGCTTTACTCCAAACAAATCCACGTTTGGAAATCTCTTATAATAATTCTAAAAAAAACCTACATAACAACAAATCAATATTAAATACAAAAAAGCAATTTAGAAAAAATAAAAA
Organism: Diogma glabrata; assembly: GCA_963693315.1. Classification (NCBI taxonomy): domain Eukaryota; kingdom Metazoa; phylum Arthropoda; class Insecta; order Diptera; family Cylindrotomidae; genus Diogma; species Diogma glabrata. Next base: position 96,457,905 of record OY856186.1, read on the forward strand.
CAAACAACAGTATATAAAATAAATCAAATGATTAGCTTATAATGTAAGTATATATGATGATCCACTTCAATTTGGTAGCATATTCTTGTAATCGCACCAACAGTCCACCATATGAAACCTTTGCAGATAATCGACTGTCTTTGTCTCCTTCCATTCTATATACATTTCCCAAACATTACATACTCAAAACTATCAGCCATTGATCCTTCGGTTTCTTGTGCAATAAATTCACCACTTTTATATATTGAGTACGAATCAAGTTGTATGTGCCAATTTACAAATAAAGCTTAAATATTAGTTTTATAAAACTTTTCGTTTACTTTAAAGCGAAAAACCTTTGAAGAATCCTCATTCTATCGAACATAATCTTTTTCACTCACTTCGTAATAATCCTTTTTTTACACTATTTTCAGCCTCCATCGAAACTTTTTTTTTAACACTGGCATGGAAAAACAACGGTTTCGCTTTCTTCGAAGCCGTTTTCTAAAACAAACACGTAGATATAAAGAAAATTACAAAAAATGCTATTTTATTTCTTTGCTTTTTATTTTCTTATCATTAAGAATGTTAATATGTACACAAAAATAGCTTAATAGAGTGCCACAAAAACATTGAACGAATTTCTAAAACAGATTAATATTTAAAACACATTTAATCAGTTTAAAATTGAATAAAAAATGAATAATGTAGCACCATACCGATAACAACTTAACTTTATGATAAAAATAAAATAATAAACCCGATCGAACATTTGATCGAGTATATAGCTATATTCTACATTTCTTGTTTTGATTATCCCGCAGACAAATTAAAAATTTCCTTTATATCATCTTAATACCAAATGAAAGTCAATCCTTTTCCATGTATCATTTCAATAAAATCAACAAATGAGAAATTATTCTCCTCTACAAGTACAGATTCTGCAACAATTCTGCTTTTTATAAATTCGAACAACCGTAATTTATCTACATTTAATATTGTGACTAAAACTTTATATAACAAACATTTTATTATTTATTGATTGTTACCATTTTAGTATTTATTTAGAATAGATAGTAACGTGTATGATTTATTGACATTGAGTCTCTGACAGGCCTATTTATAATTGCTTTGACGCATCAAAGCAATTATAATAGGCCTGTCGTAACCACTCATGCAACACATCACAAAACTTTGTTTAAGATCCCTGAATAGCTAATCCAATCCTTCATATCGTCGGCTTAACAGTGAAAGAACGTATGTGCAAAAACACAATTTTACAAGAGGAATAAAAAACGTTTTTATTCGTAATCTATTTTCTAAGCGTAATAATTTTTTTTTGTATTATTAAGCTTTTAAATATTATTTAAAAGCGCAATAATTTTTTATTTTTTTTTTTATTAATTAGTTAGACATGTTTAGCACACCAAATATGAAATATTCATTATTCAGACTCTTTGAATATCCGAAGATACCATGTCAATTATAAAGGAAGGAGAGGAGGAAAATGGAAGTAAGAGGATATAGGGACAACTATACTAATTGTTTTAAATGATGATGTACATTTACAAAAAAAAATGTTACGTTTAGAAAATAGATTACGAATAAAAACGTTTTATATTCCTCCTGTAAAATCGTGTTTTTGCACATACGTTCTTTCACTGTTAAGCCGACGATATGCAACTCATATATTTCAACAAAGTTTCGTTGGAATTGCTACATGAGCTAAAGTCGTATTGTAAAAACCAAAGAATTAAGAGACTAAGGAAATGAAACTACTGTATATATACACAAAAATATTTGAAGTAGTTTTTCGCTCTTCTCCTCTCGTATTTGTCCATTTTGAATTGTCAGAAAAAAATATAGTAAATATTGTTTAGTTTGGTTATAATTTGGTTTTAATAAAATTGTTTTTTCTATAGCAACTGTTAAAACGTGCTTTATCAACTAAAATTAGAGGGAAAAGTTGCACTTTACCATCAAGGGTAGATAAAGTAGCACTTTAACAGCAAGGGTAGATAAAGTATTTTGATATAAGTATTTTGCTAAACAAAAAAAATTAATTTGTTTGTTTATTTATAAAATTCAAAAATTTAACAAAGCCACCTATACTCATTTTTTCGTGAAACTGTTTTTTCCTGACACTTTTAATAGTTATTTATTATACAAGGGAAAAAAGTAGTAGATTTTAGCTCGAGCGGAGGGAGACAAAAAACCGAGAGCTAAAATCTACAATTTTTCCCGTGTATAATACACTATTTTTTTCTGTGACTGGATAAATATTAATATAATTATTGAAAAAATAATATTAAACAAATATTACAATATGTATATTCACCACACCATACGAATTTTTCTTGAATAAAAACTTAAAATTAAGTTTCATTTTATTTGTCAAAACCAGTTATTAACATCAAGAAGAAAACGGTATAACTTTTCATTAACATTAAAATAGTCATAAATGTTCATAAATATTCATAATATTCATCATTTATGTGTATATATGTATTTATATATATATTTTTATCTATCCGGGAAAAAAGTACATACTTTTTTCCCGGGGAAAAAAGTATTTTATGAAAAGTAGCATTTTTGCACCTGTCAGCAGAAGTAAAATGTTAAACTTTTTTCCCGTCAAAGAAAAAATTACATTTATCATTGATTTTTCTTCATTTTTTGGTCTTCTTTAACAAATGCTATAGAAAAAATGTTGTATTCCACACGACGATAAAATTTCTTTATCTTCTCGATGCTTAATAGCGTCTTGGCTGACGCCTCGACGCTAAAATTGCTCTCGAAGATAAAGTGCAATTTTATCGTCTTGTACAATAAATAACTATTTTATTATTTATCGTGGTCACATTTTGACGAATTTATAATAAATATAAAAAATACTACCTAGTGATTTTATTATAATTTAAAAATAATTTTAAAGAAAAATTAATATATTTAAGTGAAAATTTTGAATAAAACATTAAATATGAAGTACACAATGACGTGTAAAAATTACCGAAAACATATACAGGATGGGAGTTCTTATCATAGACAACTAATATTGATATTATAATTTACTTTTCGATTAATAAGTTTTAAGTTTTTTAAATATTTTCGAGAAAAAAATATAATCTAAAATTAAAGTAAACAATAATAGTATGCTTCGGTGGTAAATTGTCAAACTTTTTATGTTGTATTGTCAAATTATTTTATGTTGTTTTTCTTTGTAATGGCGTCTCTTTTTTTATATTAATTTTGGGGACAAAAATACGCTTAAATTTGGAATTCAATGCAATAATAGAAATATTTACGGTGTCTCTACTAAAACGCAAGTGTGTTAGTAACAATTTATTGGTGTGCAAAAATTGCTTCAACTTTTAACATCCATTTCACTTCCTCTATTCTCTTAATTTTTTGGTAAAAACGAATTCACTTCTGGTCATGTTTTTATGGTGTAAATTTATTTCAGTTTTTGAAGCGTTTGAGTTCATCCCAAATTCTTATCCAAACGTTCATGGACGCCGAATGTTAGCAGAAGCTAATGCGGATGTCCAATAGATTTATAGATTAGTATAGGAATTATATTGTTATCTTTTATCTGAGTTAACTTCTTAAACATATTTTTTCATAGCACACCGTGGATACGATTAACTAAACGTAGATATATTCGAACCTATAGCAATTTATCACTATCAAAGAAATATTTATGCATAAATAAAACAATATGTTTTCCCTTCTAAATAAAATTATGTTGACAAATTGACATCGCCACCTTCTCAAATTATACGAATTTATTTTTCTATGACGTCAGCCGTTGAATAAAATATCTTCATTTTGAAGCCCATGAAAATATTTAATGCTCAAACTACACCAACACAAATTCAATAAATTATTTTGGAAGTAACTTAACTTGATTTATATGCCAATGAATTTTGTTATGTTTATTTAATTTTTAGAAATTTACAGGGAACGAATTTTTATATACAACAAAATAGAATAACTACAAAAGAAAGGGTGAATTTATCTCATTTAAATATCTTTCAAATGTCAGTTAGATCATCGAATGAATTAGGTATGGAACGATCTAGGCTAGGTATTTCAAAATGTTTGACAACAACACATACATACATGTATGATATGATATTTGACTTGTGAATTATTTAAAATAAAATAATTTTTTGGTTAAAACCAATTTGTTAATTATATTTTATTTCGCTGTTATCCGACAATTGTTTCGGTTTTATTGTAAAACCATTTTCAAGGATTATAATATTATTTAAACAAAAATTCTTGTACCAAAAAAACATTAGTAATAATTAGGCAAAAAATTGACATAAATATAAAAAACAATAATGTTTTGGAAAACTGACAATACAAAAAAAAGTCGGACAAGTGCGAATAAAATTCGCTCGCCAAGGGTTCCGTGAATGTAAAAGAACACAATATCAAAAATAAATGACATAAAGTTATGTTGTAAAGTCTTTATATCGCCAGACTATGGACGCATAACAGAATAAATGTTTAATCGTGGACGTCAATAGTAAATGTCAATCACATCTACATTGATCAAAAATGTTACTTGAGGTTAAATCTTATCCATAGCTGTTTATGTTAACTAAAGAAAGATTTAACCAGTATTTTAATGGTTTAAATTCAATAATTACGATTTCCTGGGTAGGAGCTCCCAGTATTAACGAATCAACCTCGGACCCGTATTGGCGAGCCAAGCCTTGGTTAGTTAACTCTCAGTCAGGGCCAGTTGTAAAAACCTAGACTGAACCAAGATTCAGTTTTTTATATTACGCGTTATTAACCAGTTTAATGCATTATACAACTTGCCTCCATATCTGGATCGGCTTAGTCTTCTTGGTATGCACAGTCTGCAGAAACGTCGTGAAATAGATGACGTTATTTTTGTCCATCAAATTTTGGCTGATGCAGTTAACTTCTCAATTTTAGAATCCATAAACATTAATATTAATTATCGCGCAACTAGGTATGTTTCTTTATTCAGAATTGATTTCCATCGCACAGATTATGGTAGAAATGAGCCTATCACAAGAATGCTACAGAACGCGAATAAAAATGCTCAAAGCTTCGATTTCCAACAGTAAAACGTTACTTTATTCGAATCAATGATAAATGATAACTCGACAAGTGCTCTCTGCATGATATCTTTTTATAATTTTAATATTTTACTTTTTAATTTTTAACTAATGACGCGCAATCAAATCGATTGTAAGCTCAGTTTAATATGTATTCATGTTTTGTCTTATGTGGACTTCATAGGAAAATCTACTTATTTTTAAGTTTTATTTTTATTCTTAAAGTTAACAGCAAAGCCATACGCTAAATAAAATACTTCCCTTTTTTGTTTTTGACTATTGCTTTTTTTTTGCATGATTTTTGTATTTTTTTTTTTTAAGTGCCTTTGTGCCTTTGTGTTTCTTAAACGGGTTTTTTTTCTCTTTACACGTGTGCGTATTTTATTTTATCCTTTCTACTTGTATTAAGTATTGTTAAAATAAAAAAAAAAAAATTATAAACATTTGCAAGCCATATAATGTTTATCTTTATTTTTATATATGTAACTCCTTCCTCAACCTCTTTCCACACATTTAAAGGAGCTTTGGAAAAAAATTGGTTTGGTAGACCTGGCACAAGTCTTATTTGCCAGACTTGGCCCAAGCCTGGTTTACCAGACTGTCCCAAACCCCAAAAGCTGTGGCGCGGGCTTGGCTCAGGCTTGGTCTCTTAGATTTTTCTTAGCATGGTTCTAAGAAAATACAAAATTTAATATGAACCGGTATGATATTTTCCAAATCACTTTTTAACTTCTCCTATTGGTGCAACAAACTTAGAAGAAAAGCTCTTCATTTAGCGTAAATACTACTTTTCGATAATTATAACTTTTTAGATGTGTGTGAAGCCGCCAAGTTCCACCACTTCTAAATTATAGGAACAGTTGGAAAATATCTGGTAGTGTCAGATTAAATGTTTTTTTTTTACAAAAGTTGTAATTAATAAACAGAATTATTTACACTAAACGGAAAAGTATTGTGTGCGGTTTTTGAGTAAATCCACTCATTTGGTGAGTTCAGCTGAAAAATGTTAGCTTTTTGTAGAATAATTTTCGTTTTTTTTCCAAAACAAATAAATAACTTTGAAAAAGAAGCATTTAAAAGAAGCTAAATTAAAAAGCTTTTATGATTATTGTAATACAACATATCGAAACTTTTATGTTACGTAGAAATATTTAAAGAATTTCATTTTATATTTTTTCTAAAGTAATAGAAACCATAATAAACATTTCCATGTTAGCGAATATAAAAAAATCACAATATCAAGATAATCAACAAATATTTGAAAACCTACGCTTACACTAGTCACCTTTTATTAATTTCCGCCTGTTATTTATAAAACTTCATCATCATTATAAGAAAACAAAATTGTTTCTTGTATTTACATATTTTGAAAACCTATTTTTGGAAGAAATTTTGTTTTGTTTTTCTCGCTTTCCAATTTCAACCACCAAGAATCACAACAACAAAATCACAAAAAACAAAACTGGATTCCAAACCACATTGAAAAATCTTGTTTTCTTTATGAAATTTCTCTCTATTGCGCAGTACGTGATTCAAATATGGAATAATTTTATGTTTGGAAAAGTTTTTGCTATACAAAAACGAAATGCAAGAATTAATAAATGGAAAATAGAACGGGATATTTATTTAATACATGAATGAATGAAAATTTCTTTAGTTATTATTTTTATTGAATGAAATTTTTAAACTAAATAGTGATGATGTTGATGATCTAAAAAGGGATGAGTTATAAAGGTTTAATTTAATTATAATTATATTGAAGTAAGCGTTTCTTTGGCAACCGTTTTTCTTAAAAAATCCAAAAATATTAAGGGGTACATGTACAGCAATATTCAGCGTAGAACGGTTTCAATATATCTAAAAATTAACAACCTTCTAAAACTTACCTATCTAAAACTTAACAATTAAGAAAAATTTTTACTTGAACAAAATACGAACATTAAGTCTTCACAATTGATGAAACAAACACCGGAGATAAGGGAGCTTGGAAAACTTTTATAGTTTGAATTCACGGCATTCACAATGTATATACGGCAAAGGTAAATTGGCCAGGCCGGTGAAGAATTATTTAAAATGATAAAGAATTATTTAAAATAAAGAAATGCGACTAACCAAAATGAAGTAATAAACAAAATTTCATTTAACAATACGACCGTAAATTCAACCAAACAGACAGAGGTATCATTGCAACATGTAAGGGTTTTTTTTTTTTGGATTTTTCTTTGTAATTTTAGTATGTTTTAGGTATGAAATAAATCTTTTGAACATAAAAAAATAAAAGTGAAAAAAAATCGTATGAATACCTAAATTTGTGTTATAGGTGCAAGAAAAATAAAACCTAACTTTTTTAAAAGGTCTCAACCCTTTCAAACAAAGCAAAAATTATTAGAATCGATTAACCCGTTCAAGCACAATTTAACTTAAAATTGTCTTTGAATTTCTAACAAATTTTGTGTTTCTCTGTGTCAAAAAAAGGAAAAAGATAAAAAAATGTAAAAACACAGTCTTAAGTCCTTATTTTTTTATTATTCCCACGATTATCGAGATTTCAAGAAACACAGAAATGCACAAGCTCAAATTTTTTATTTTATCATCGTTTTGATTTGGGTTTTCATCATATAGATATAAGTTCTAGACAAAAATCAAAACAATACTGTCACTACAGTTGTTACTACAAACAATACTAGTTTTCAAAAATTTCTGTAACTAATAACTTTTGATCTAACTGTTTCTAAAATTATTACTAAGAAAAAGTTTTTGCAGCAGATATCCATGAATTTAAATATTTCATGACTAAGCATTAAAAATGTGTATAAGCCATGTTATTTCCAGCAAATTATATTTTTAGAACTGGAGTTAAAGCCGTTAATTAGTTACAGCACATTTATGAACCGTAATCACTCAAACAGGTAAAGCACCTTTCATTGTTCTTCGCTGCCTTTGTGCTCTGATCTAATAATTCTCTTTGAGGGGGGACTGTGTAGCGATAACTTCCAGTTCCAACAAATAACAAATAGCACAAAGTTTACTTACACGTTATTTTCTTATCGATGTATTCCACCTTTGCAAAAATTAGTTCGGCTCTCGGTGGAAAAAGAAAAAAGTTTCCAAATTTTGAGTTGTTATATAGATTTTCGAATTAAAACTGAGAGTTATTTTGAGTGTAAAATCAGTTAAGATAAAAGGATTCGTGTATGTAGACAATTAAGCAAACCTATAAAAACATATATAGATCATAATGAAATATTATTATATAAAAATGTATGTCATATTAGGACTGAGGCATGGTATATAATAGTATTTTATAACCTTATTCTTCGGTTGCCATTGATAGGCGCATCTTTTTTTTATCATTATTCTTCAATAGCTATTAATAGACGCACATCATTATTGCTCAATGCTCATAGCATTATTCTTCGATCGATATTGATAAGTCCACCTATGTTTATATAATTTTTCTTCGATCCCCATTAAAAGGCGAACCAATTTTATAACATTATTCTTCTTCGCCATTATAACAGCAGCTAATTTTAAAAGATTATTTTTCGATCACTATTGAAAGGTGAATATGATATCCGTTTTTGACCAAACAATTTATAATTCTTTGTAATTTGAAACATCTGGTCACCATAACAATGGGTATAGTTTTGCCTTAAAACGGTTCTCTACAGTCTACACGATGTGGAAACAGTAATCTGTAAATGTGAATCTCTAATTTTTTTTCTAGTCAAAATTAAAAGAGCAATTTTGGATATCGTAAGTAATTCACCCAACCAAACAATTAAATTTTTATGAAAATAATAAATAAAAAGGCAATCAACCTAGTCAATGGGTCCGCATCAAAATCAACAAACAATGAAAACATATAAAATAAATTATAAAACGCAAAAAAATTTCTATAAATATGTCTCCTGTTTGTTGTTGTAATTCTATTTTTAGCTTGAAAGCTAAGAAACTGAAAAATAAAGTTTGAAACAATATAAAAGCACAAATACGTCAACACACATTTTTTATGTATTAATACATAAAAAACGATCAAACTTTTATAGTGTATTCTTTTCGGCTGTACCGAACAAGTTCCAATACCGAATTATCGAATTTTGTATTCTTTTGGAATGAATTTCAATACAAAAAAAATAATTCGGTGGTGGAACTGTACTGAAATTTGTTCGGTACAGCCGAAAAGTATACACTATTAGTTTGTTAAATAGCTTCGTGCATTATCGTAAGGATACACAGCCGCATAAGCCTCTACATATATAATAGTATATTTTCTACAAGAGATGAAATCATTATTTTGTTGTGAGTTCTTCACGAGACGCGCTAGCGTTACGAACGAAAGACGTTTTTATCTCGCGTAGGAAATGCAATTTTTTCTATGATACATAGTATATATATATATATATATAATCGATATTTACTATTAATTATAAAATTAGAAATCGACAACATAACATTCAAAATTCAAATACTATTTTTTCATAGTTGCGTTGTTTAAAAAGCTTTGCAAAATTATACGAAAAACCATAGCAACTACAATTTGTTATTTTTTTTACACTAGTGGAAAAAGAACTAATTTTCACAGGGCTTTAAACGTGATGCAAACAGACTTTTCATATGCTATCATACAAAAAATATTTCCTCAACACTATCTGAATCATTTTTGGCTACAGGAAAAAAGGATGATGTGATTATTATTATTTTCTCGTAAAATAAAAATAACTCTACATGTATATATATGTACATACATAAATGAATCAAGCTCTGAAGCTCCAAAGTTTTATGTAAAACAAATAAAATAAGAAATACATATACGGAAAAATTGACATGTCATGTGAATATTAGGATGACTTAGTAAGTAGATAAGTTCATTTAAATAATACGTAGTTGGTAAATAAATATCGTAAAGGTTTACTGAAATAACTTTTTATTTATTTGACTAAATTAGTTTTGGTTAACAGTAAAAAGTACGTACACACATACATTCATGAAGAAAGTTTTTACTTATCTTAACACCAGCTTTACACCATCTGGCACCAGTTTTGTTAAAATTGCAACCATGGAGGGCTTATTGTATTTGAATTGCGTGGAATTGGAAGAGCAGAAAATATTTTTCGGCAAACGGCTGTTGAGTTTAACTTTACTCCCGCTAGGGAGTTAGTTAAAGTCTTACTTTATTTTACTGCGACTGTAAAAGTAACGCCATTTTTATTTTATACTACGGCGGCTGTAAAGTACAATTTGTTATTTGTTATTTTTTCAAACAAATTGTATAACTATGCGAACAAAAAATAAGTTGATTCTCATTGGATTATGATATTTTGAATAGTTGTATGTTACTATGACAACAAAACATAACAAACAGTTTCATTGGATAATAAAATTATGAATTATTGTATAACTATGACAACAAAATAACAAATATTTCAATTTAATTATGAAATTTTGAAAAGGCTGCTTTGATAAAAAAAATTTATTTATACCAATTTAAGTGTCTTTTTCGGCAAACGGCTGTAAAGTTTAACTTTACTGCCGCTAGGGAGTTAACTAAAGTCTTACTTTTTAGACTGCGACAGCAAAAGTAACGCCATTTTTATGTTATATTACGGAGGCTGTAAAGTAGCATTTGTTATTTGTTATTTTTTCAAACAAATTGTATAATTATGACAACAAAAAATTAGTTGTTTCTCATTGGATTATGATATTTTGAATGGTTGTATGAAATTTGGAATTATTGTATAACTATGACAACAAAATAACAACTATTTGAATTGGATTATGAAATTTTGAAAAGGCTGCTTCGATAAAAAAATTTTATTCATACAAATTTAAATGTTTTTTCCTCTTTCTTGGAAGTAATTATGACGATAAAATTCATATTTATTCATAATTATATAATGTACTATTTTTCGGCAAAGGTCTGTAAAATAGAAGTAAAAAAGAGGGTTAAAGTCTTACTTTTTTGACGTGTAACGCCATTTCTTTCTTTTTTTTACGGCAACAGAAAATGTTACTCATATTTTTACGGCGGCAGAAAAAGTGTCGCCATTTTTTCCATATTTTTACGGCGACAACAAAAAGTAACAAAACATGAGATTATGAATAATATTTGTGTATGAATAATATAAACTATGACAACAAAAAATAAATATTTTGATTGGATTATGAAATATTGAATAATTGTATAACTATGACAACAAAATATAACAAATATTTTTATTGGATTATGAGATTTTGAGTTGAAAGGTTGGTTTGATAAAAAAATTAATTTTTAATATAATTTATACAAATTTCAATGTTTTTCACTTTTTTAGACGTAAAAATTGTAAATATAAATAAATATTTATAAACATTTTGATGTATTAATTTCATATTTATAAAAAATTTAACGTTTGCCGAATAAAACAGCGTATTTACTTCGGATCTAAAGTGATTTTTTGTGTTTCGTCTATAATTGTCTATAATACTATTATTTGAAATTGATATCGATTGTGCAAAAATATAATAAGCATATTAGTGTTCCATGTTAGCTGTGCATTAAAAATGTGGAAAATATGGCGACACTTTTTCTGCCGCAGTAAAAATATGAAAGTTATTTTAATGGCGCCGTAAAAATATTACAATATAGGTTTACTTTACAGCCACTTTGATTATGTGTCAAAAAAGTAAGACTTTATCCTATTCCCAAGCGGCAGTAAAGTTAAAGTAAAGTTTAAATCGTTTGCCGAAAACAGTATATTATTTAATTAGGAGCTAAAGTACTACTTTTTGTGTTGAGTCTATAGTTTAAAGGTTGTTTAAATTATAGGTATTTGATAATTATAGACGAAACACAAATAGTCAATTTAGATCCGAATTAAATACACTAGTTTTTCGGCAACCATTTAAACTTTTAATAAATATTATCGTATTAATTTTTTTATAAACATTTTTACCGTCATAATTACGTCCAAAAAGTAAAACACTTTTAAATTTGTATTAATTATATAAAAAATAAATTTTTTTATCAAAGCAATATTTTTTATCAATATTTCATAATCTAATCAAAATATTTGTTATTTATTGTTGTCATAGTTACGCAATTTGTTTGAAAAAATAACATATATGGTAAAAATATGGAAGGAAATGAGGTCACTTTTTGTGCCGCCGTAAAAATATGAAAATTACCTCACTACCGCCATAAAAAAAAAGAAAAAATGTCGTTACTTTACAGCCACATTGATTATAGGTCAAAGAAGTAAGACTTTAACCTTCGCCCAAGCGACTGTGAAGGTCAAAGATTACAATTGTTTGCCTATTTATTTCCCTAAAACACTATCTAAAACACAACTAAATTTTTTTAACCAAAAACACTGAAATAAAATTTTGTACGTCAGAAAAATTTATCAAAAGTTAGAATGCGTTTGAAACATCAAAGAATAAACATAATGTGGCTGTGATGAGCTTAACAAATAAAAATTAAGGAAATAACAGTTTTTGTCGATAATTTATCGTTTCACAGCTAAAGAATTTGCACCGTGCCGTCTTCCCGGTAAGAAAAATATTTTGTAAAGTTTACAACCTGAACCACATAACCTTTAATAGACAATAATCTCATTAATGAATGAATACTACAAGCTACAAGCTCTATTAAGATAGCGGACATAAAAATGTAGGCTACAACCAGGACCTAGTCAGGCATTTGTAGCCAATTTGTTACCCCATTAAAATATTTGTAGCCTCTGCCAATTTTGAGAAATTCAAGAAACCGTTATCTTAATTTTACGCTAGCGGTTTTCACAATATCTCCCGTACTATTCATCCAATTTTAATTCTTAAGGCATCAAAATTTGAAGCCGATTGTGCTTCAATTTGTTACGGCATCAAAAAATTTGTAGCACCCTCCGATTTTAAAAAATTTAAGAACCCGTTATGTTAAATTTAAGCTAGGGGTTTTCACAATATCTCACGTTCTATTCATCTATATATAAATACGTAAGCAATATTTTTGCGGTACAATTTTAACATATTTGCTCTATCAAAAGTGTGGCAATATGTATATTGTAGGAAAGGTCTTGAGTAGTAGATGTGTCGAAAAATACTTTTTTTTGAATTTTGACGATTCTTTCAGAAAAAATGGCAAAAATGTGATAATGGTGTTTTTTGTTCGGTTATTTTTTTTTTTTTTTCAAGTTATTTGTTTCACAATTCAAAATCAATCTACATCAATTAATTAAACTCTGAAATAATATGTTGTAGCTATTTGGTTAGGGGGTCTATTTACAATTTCTATTTACAAAGGCCGAATTTCGGCCACTGGGCGATTCCTAGTCCATATATAAATACGTAAGCAATATTTTTGCGGTACAATTTTAAAATATTTGCTCCATCAAAAGTGTGGCAATATGTATATCTTTGGAAAGGTCTTGAGTATTAGTTTTGCCGAAAAATACTTTTTTTTTTTTTAATTTTGAAGATTTTTTCAGAAAAAATGGCAAAAATGTGATAGTTTTGTTTTTTGAGTTTTTTGTTCAGTTATTTTGTTTTTTTTTCAAGTTATTTGTTTCACAATTCAAAATCAATCTATATCAATTAATTAAACTCTGAAATAATGTGTTGTAACTATTTGGTTGGGAGGTCTATTAACAATTTCTCTTTACAATGGCCGAATTTCGGCCACTGGGCGATTCCTAGTCCAATTTTAATTCTGAATCCATCAAAATTTGTAGCCGATTTGGAACCAATTTGTTACGTCATCAAAAATTTGTAGCCCCCTACAATTTTGAGAAATTCATGAAACCGTTATCGTAAATTTAAGTAGCCAATGTGATTTTCAAAATATCTCACGTTCTATTTTTCCAATTTTAATTCTGAATACATCAAAATTTGTAGCCAATGTGGAACTAATTTGTGTGGAACGTCATCAAATGCCGCCAATTCCGATCCTCGGAATAATTTTCAGTAGCTTAATTTTTGCGAATTTATTGCATTTTTATAAGAATCAGAGGTTTTGAACGCGTTATATTTTAAATAATTTTTGCAGGTTTATGAGCTTATAATAAGCTTATCATTCGGAGGTTAGTAACCGCTGCTCCAAAACATTTACGAACTTAGAAAAGTAGAAAAAGAAAACTATCAAGCCTATCATTCGGAGGTTAGTAACCACTGCTCCAAAATATTTACGAACATAGTAAAGTAGAGAAAGAAAACTAATATGAGGAGTCAAAATAAACCAAACGCCAAGCCGAGGTGTTTTCGGCTTATAAACTGTTGAAAAAAATATATCTTTCGCGTTCAATAGACGAAGTAGAAAAATAAATAAAAAATTAGGAGGATTATTATCTATCAATGTGGTTTAAAATTGGAGGCGGCTACAAATTTTTTGATGACGTAACAAATTGATTCCTAATCGGCTACAAATTTTGATGTATTCAGAATTAAAATTGGATGAATAGAACGTGAGATATTGTGAAAACCGCTAGCTTAAATTTAAGATAACGGTTTCTTGTATTTCTCAAAATTGGCAGGGGCTACAAATTTTTTAATTGCGTAACAAATTGTCTACAAATTTGCTACAAATGCCTGACTAGGGCCTGGTTATATCCTATATTTTTAGTCCGCTATCTTAATAGAGCTGAATCTACATTCTACACCTTTTTCACGAACGAATATAAATATTTGACTGGCTTAACTTTTTTAACAGGGCGATTAATAAAGCGTATAATTAAATATTTTTCAGGAAGCCGATTCTATATTCAATCATAATTATGGTATGTTTGAATATGGTACGACATTTTTTCGGACCAATTCAAGTATTCGCAAATTTTTGTTGTTTTTTTTTATATTTTTATTTACAAACTATCAATTAGGCACATATTTTATTATAGGGTAAATGAAATTTTAAAAAAAAATGGATCAAAACGAAATTTTTAGAAAGATATGAAGGAACAAAACTAAAATTGAGTTGCCAATAATCCAGCTGGTGGCATATTCCTTGATCATGTGACGCAATGTCTTCCAGCTTCCTCGATGATTGCATCCCAGATATAGAGTTATATGAGGGTTCGTTTCTTCGAGCAAGGAATAGCGTGTAATCATCAAGGAATATTCCATTACTAAGATTGAAAAGAAAGGGTATAATAAAAAACATCAATTTCTTGAACAAGTGGGTGAGATTTAGTTTTACCTTTTGCCATGAAAAATACTCTAAACTATTTTAATATTTATTCTCGACATTTACATATATAAAATTTGAATTTTTATGCAGGTTTAACCCCTCTGTAAAAGCCACCTCAAACTTCATATTCTTTTATTCTATTCCATTTATTAATATCAGCTTTATTTGTATGTTTTTTCCATGATAATAGTATGTATTATTGTATTGTTTCCTAACCTATAGCCTAATGAACTTAACCTATTGTCTAATGAAAATTTTTTAATAAAAAAGTTATCATTATTCAATTGGTATGATTCCAATTGGTCAAATTGTTTTGATTTTATTAAAATTATTACTTCGGTCTGAAAGACCTAAGTATTACAATCATGAGCCAAAAGTGATATTCTTACCCCCACTTTTTTGGCATTTCTCGACGTTTTAGGACCTACTGATTCTGAAAAAGCAAAAAAAAAATGTATGTCTGTCTGTCGGCCGGCCGTCCGTCATTACCTACGCTGCAGGGAAAACCGCTGGAGGGATCTCAAAAATTTTTTTTTTCTAAAAATAGGTATACTCAAGGGACAGGTCCGAAAGGACGCTGTGTTCGATAACTTGACCGGAAGTGTGTCAAAAAAATCATTATGTGTGTCAAAAGTAGCAAATTTTCATATTTTTGGCTCAAAAAACGTTCATTTTAAGTGATTACGAGTAGGAACATTAAATTTGGAGAAATCTTGATGGTCGGGATTGGTATGTGAGATCAAAAACTAGATTATTGCATTATAAGTTTGTCAAAAAAATGTTGTCAAGTGTGTCAAAAGAAAGATTTTTATTTATTTTTTTACCTAATTTTTTGGAAAAAAAATAAAAATTATTGTTTGTTTGAAATGAACTTTTATTATTATTATTGAGAATTATGGCATAATAAGTTTGTCAAAAAAATGTTGTCAAGTGTGTCAAAAGAAAGATTTTTATTTATTTGTTAACCCAATTTTTTGGAAAAATAAAATTGTTTGTTTGAAATGAAATTACTTCGGTTTTATTATTATTATTGAGAATAATGGCATTATAAGTTTGTCAAAAAAATGTTGTCAAGTGTGTCAAAAGATTTTTATTTAGTTTTATACCCAATTTTTTGGAAAAAAATAAAATTGTTTGTTTGAAATGAAATTTTATTATTATTATTAAGAATTATGACATTATAAGTTTGTCAAAAAATGTTGTCAAGTGTGTCAAAAGATTTTATTTATTTTTTACCCAATTTTTTTAGAAAAAAATAAAATTAATAGTTTGTATGACATGATATTTTATTATTATTATAGAGAATTATGGCATTATAAGTTTGTCAAAAAATAATGTCAAGTGTGTCAAAAAATGATTTCATTTATTTTTTTAGCCAATTTTTTGGAAAAAAAATGTAGCTGTTTTTATGACGTAAATGTAATTGAAAATGAAATTGGACATGGAAATTTTTGAATTTGTTATAGTTTTTGAAATATTTTTGGAATTTTGAAAAGGTTTGTATTTTTGATTTTGTAATAATTTTTGCAATATTTTTAGAATTTCGGAAAGAGTTTTAAGTTTTGATTTTGTAAGAATTTTTGGAATATATTTAGAATTTTGAAAAATTTTTAATTTTGATTTTATTATAATTTTTGGAATTTTGAAAAAATTTTCAATTTTTGATTTTGTAATAATTTTTGCAATATTTTTAGAATTTTGGAAAAAGTTTGAATTTTTAAGAATTTTTGAAATATTATTGGGATTTAGAAAAAATTTAAATATTTGATTTTATTCTAATTTTTGAAATATTTTTGGAATTTCGAAAAAGTTTGATTTTATTTAATTTAACAATATTTTTGGAATTTTGATTATAATTTTCCGGCAACGTATTGATGTTTCGTGTTAGTTTTGTAATAAATTTCTAAACAGAGATATAAAATACATGTACTTTAACAAAGAGTTATGTTTGGTATACATCGCTGCCCAAAACTAAAAACCAAGTCCTCATAAAAGTTTTTTGCCGAAAACTATATCAAAATCCTTAACCCAGACCGAAGTCTTGATATCTTAGAGCTGTGAGATTTCAGCCCCTCCATATTTTTCATATTATAATCACAATGGCTTTGATTCGTTTTGTTCAAAAATCAAATTTTAAGTTAAATTCTCTTATTTCTTTTAGTTGAATTCGGTTGATTGTATGGGATGGGGTTTTTTATCATAAGAAATCAGAAATTTGATTTATCAATTAAAACAATAAACATTTATTGTTGTAGTTGAAGAAAACGTTTTATTTGATATAATACATAATTCTTTGTCAGAGAAAAAATTAGTGTAATCAATTCGTGTTTAATGAATTTTATTCTCTCGCAAATTTAAAGTTTTCGCTCATGCCTTGCTCAAATTTTAAACTTTTGCTTGAAAATAAACTATCTCATTACACACTGATTGATTAAAATACTATTAGATGCTTGAGTTGAATTGCTCACAAAAATCCTAAATAATTTAAATCTCTTTAAAATTATAGTCTATTTCAGTTTTTTAATTTGTAAAAAACATGTTTTAAGATTGCCAAGATACTGTTACACACGGTGCCGATTGTACATACTCTGGCCGTTATTCCCATCAATCGAGCTCTCATTATTTTAAGAGTATTACCGATTTCGGATATATTAGAGATCTCGACTTCGTCTTGATCTCAGAACATATATCCTCGATCGGTAAAACACTCTTACTGCCCTTAATACTTAAATAACTATTTCGTGTTCTTTAAATGATTAGACTTAGTTTTATATAATATAAATCATAATTATGTTGTGGTCGTACAAAAAATAGTATATACACCTCGGGAGAGAGTATGTCATAACCCTCAATGATATTTATTATGTAGCCGTCAGGCTTCGCCGTCGAGCTCCAAACGTACCTCTGGTAAAAAACATGTACTTCTTCTCTTTTGATGTATTTACTACTATTTCACAATATATTTACACTCACTTATGTAGTTTTGAAAGCAATAATGATAATAAACAGTAAAAATTAATCTACTATAATCTCTTCTAAATTATGTTCTTTTTCTACATATACACTTTTAGTCCAGTAACTTTGTCGCCTGAGAGTATGGGGTAGTATGCGTCAAATCCGTTAGTTCTGATTTTTTGCAGACTTGTTTATGATGTTGGCCTAATGAATAATCCAAGTTTGTGACCTCGAGCGCCGAGCGCAACTTTGTCAAAAATCGAGAAAACCGCGAAAAAATCGTTATTTTTTCAAATTTTGGCGATTATAACCCTAAAGGACTAGTTTTTTCTTTAAACTTTCTTAGGACGGTTTTAAAGTAGACTAAAAGTGCTACAATATGATACTAGAACTGTCTCTGTAGACCCAATAGTTTCCGAGATTAAGCCTCAAAAATCGAAAAAATCGTTATTTTTTCAAATTTTGGCGATTATGGCCCTAAAAGACTACTTTTTGAAAAAATGTAGACTAAATTTGCTACAATATGATACTAGTATTGTCTCTGTAGACCTAATAGTTTCCGAGATTGAGCCTTTCAAAGGTTATCATTTTTTTAACTTCGCAATATTTCGCAATATTTTGCAATATTTTAGACATTATTTTAGTCACTTGAAAATTCATTCAGAACGACAGAATTGCAAAAATTTGCGCATTTCGAAAAAAATGATAAACTTTGAACTGCTTAATCTCGGAAACTATTGGGTCTACAGAGACAGTTCTAGTATCATATTGTAGCAAATTTAGTCTACTTTAAAACCGTTCGAAGAAAGTATAAAGAAAAAACTAGTTCTTTAGGGTTATAATCGCCAAAATTTGAAAAAATAACGATTTTTTCGCGGATTTTTCGATTTTTGACAAAGTTGCGTTTGGCGCTCGAGGTCACAAACTTGGATTATTCATTAGGCCAACATCATAAACAAGTCTGCAAAAAATCAGAACTACCGGTTTTGACGCATACTGTGATGTATAAAGTTACTGGACTATTTTATTTATAAATTTAAAGCAGCAACTAGCAATTATTCACATTGTCTCACAATAAACAATGAAATAAATATTTATAAATTCATATATATTATGGGCGAAGTGAATAAAAAGGAGAATATTCTAAATACTTAAATTATAAGTATTTTCTGATAAATCAGTGAATAAAAACGAGGTTATAGAATATACTATAATACAATGAAAATTTTCCAAAATGTTCTTGAAATCGAGTGAATAAAACCAAGAATATTCTAATTTTCGACATTACTGTACTTGATATTTTCAAGTTGCTATTTGTGCACCTTATTTATGAAAATGTTGACTGAATTTATCTTTTTAAAGATTATTTCGCAAGTTTTATTAATACTTTACAAATGAATTTTTGCCGGTTATTGATGTCACATTAATTTTCAACTTAAAGAATTTATCTGTGACTAACTGAAAGGTTTATTAAGGTTTATGATTTCGATCTGAAATCATATGCTCGCTTAGGTAAAATCATATAACATATTTTACAACAACCACATGGTTAATTTTTGAAAATTTAAGATTTTTGTGAGGTAGCATATTTTTGTAAATCAATTTAAATACAGTATTTAATTTATGATTTATAGAAGATTGTTTGAGGATTTTTTTGTAATCGAAGAGAGGTGAAAATTTTTAAAAAGTATGGTTCTTCCAAATTCCAATTCTTTACACTATGTTTGCCGCATTTTTTTTAATTCCTTGTTACCGGTACTTTAAACCCATAATTATACAAAACTTTTTAAAACGTTAACAAATATTTTTATATTTGTATTCAATCTATCTTTCTCTTCAGCCATTTTGAGGTTATTTTCTACTTTGACATTTTATAATTTTCAGCATATTCTATAATTTTCTAGTAAATACTAAAAAATATTAGAATATTTTTATTCACTCAAATGAAGGAATATGCTAATGCTTACTAGTTTATACTTTTATATAGTTTATTCTAGTTTTTATTCACACTGCCCTATATGTGTATATAAAGCAACTGATACATGTCAATAATACTAACCTAATTAAACTTGTATTTCGAATAAATAAAAAATACTTGCCTCCGACTAGCCTCTGGAATCTTTATTTTGTGACCATTGTGGCACCATGCGCAATGCATAACGTAATCTTACCAAAAGTATATATATCCTAACCTAGTTCTTGTGTTTCGAATAAATAAAAAATAGTTGCCTCCTACCATCCTCTTAAATCTGAAATCTTTAAAAGTACACCTGCACAAGAAATTACAGTATAGACACCTTGAAGTTTGTTAAAAAATCTTCCAAATTCTGCATATCATAAATGGAAAAATATGTCTGGATCCAGCTTTCTGTCACCACAAGAGAAAACAAACGGAAAAATTATCTCAAAATCGCCGTGTTAATATTTTTAGTTCAAATCACTGCATTCAAATGACAGCTTTTTGATGTTATAGTGTACGCTATAATTTTGCGAATCTTTCTCCCACGGCAGGCAGCATCATAAGCGCACTGTGACGACACGGCGTACCAGCATGTGGTGGTGTATGCATGAAGTGTGACGGTACGAGTGGCAGCACAATAAGCGCATAGTGACTGCATTACTAATACATGGAGCACGTGATGTTTCTTGGGTATGCACAGAAATCAGAGTATGGTTTTAAAACAAAAGGAAAAGTGATCTCAAAATGTACCGTTTTAATATTTTTGGTACAAATCACTGCATGCAAAATGATAACATTTTCAAGGTACAGTACACAGAGAGAAAAATAATTCTAGATTTGAGAATTGTGCATGATTGAAAATAGAAAATTCAGTTTCTTCTTAATTTGAGAAAATTTAAATCATTTTAATACTCCGAAATTTAAAACTGAGATAAAAACTATCAATTCGATCACACAAAAAAGTGAATAAAATACTATTATTGAGAATTATATATGATTAAAAACAGAAGATACATTTATTCTCATTTCGAGTAAATTTATATCATTTTAATACAACAAAACTTTAAAAGTGAGAAAAAACTATCAATTCGATCATCCTACAGAAGAATGAAATACTGAAGTTGAGAATTGTTTTTGTTCAACAATAGGAAATACATTTATTCTTGTTGTGAGTAAATAAAGATCGTTTTCATTTTTTCTGTATAAATATAAGAAATTTTTGAATCAGAATAAGATTTCCATTTCTCAAATTGAACAGAGAAGTACACATCACTTTGTGACTTCCCCATCATTTATTTGATTCACAAATGTCAAAATGAGAGTAATATATTTTCATTCTAATCCTTTTTGTTTCTTTTTGAAACTTAAAGATCAAATAATAATAAGTTATACGCGAGTATTCACAATTTGATCTACGTAGATAAAATTAAGGAAAAAAAATTATCGATTTTATACCTTTTCTATCAAATTGAACTTATGAGATCGAAATGAAACTAACTAATACTCGATTATTCTCGGTTGGATCAACGTATATAAAATTGAGAAAAAAAAATTCTCAGTTTTATTATTTTTCTCTCAAATTAAACTTATGAGATCGAAATGAAAATAATTAATATTCGATTACTTTCGATTTGATCTTACGTAGATAAAATTGAGAAAAAAAATTTCTCGATTTCATTCTTTTTCTCTCAAATTGAACGTATAAGAATAAGATCGAAATGATAATATTTTTTTTTGATATAATACGTTCGAAGAAAAAATTACGATACATTATTCAGTGAGAGAGTTTTTCAGCAGATGAACGCGTCTTATAACTTGTGAAAAAATAAGTTTGTGTCCGTGCGAGAATTGATTCTAGCTGTGCTTAAAATCAGCAATAATAAGAGTTCAAAAGGTAAGTTGCATGTTTCTCTAAATTTCTGCGTTCACTAAAGTAGACTTGCGTGCACAGAACGAGGTTTGGCTCTTTCAGTTTGCCGGGAGTCCTGGGTTCAGTTTATTTGATGCATGTACTTGCTACTATTGGTGCTTAATTACTGAATTAAATTACATCACACACAAAATTTCAAGTCAATCGAAGGTAAAAATCGGATATTTTAAACAATTGGCTTGAAGTAAAACGGGGACAAAAAATTTCTGGGTAAATACATTTTCTACAGATTGATTTAGATTTTAAAAGACTCTTTCCGAATAAACATAAAAAACTTTTGGAGAAGGCAAAACATTTTTTCGAACTTGTGGTACCAGTGCTACGCAAACTAATTAAAGATAAGCAAAGTCTAAAGGATTTAAACGACATGCCAACTGACCCAGGTAAACAAGTTTTGATCACAATTCAACTATAACGGTACATAATATATAGTTGAAAGCATTAATTTGATTATGCATTAACTTGATCCTTTTATGCTGGTTAAATAAAGTCCAAAATAAATAATTCAGTACAGTCCATTCATCTTTTGCAAGGTAGTCTTAGATCACGAAAAGTGTGTAGTTATTGAGTGTAGTTATAGTTTGTTTATAAGTTTCGGGTTTCGAGTACGGGTTTCTAGTGAAATAATTCAAAAAAGATATTTTTCGCCACTAATTTCACAACTTTCAAAACACACTTCGGCATTATGTCTCATTAAGGAACTTACCAGAGACAACAATAAACCGCCAGCCGGGTCGGTCCTTGGCAAGCTCCTCCCAGCCTTAAACAAGTCCCAGAAATATAAAGACTTCTGCGATGCCGTTTTTTATACCCCGTTGAATTTTTAGATACTAGAAGTTTTTACCGT
The DNA here is from genome assembly GCA_963693315.1 of Diogma glabrata. Classification (NCBI taxonomy): domain Eukaryota; kingdom Metazoa; phylum Arthropoda; class Insecta; order Diptera; family Cylindrotomidae; genus Diogma; species Diogma glabrata. The sequence continues at coordinate 96,480,831 of OY856186.1, forward strand.
CCAAAAAGTAAAAACTTCTTCGTTCTCTTTGAACTCCCCAAATTAATGGGGGGCCATACAACTAAAGGAAAAACCTAACCCTAAATAATACAATTAATTCTAAATTGACGGCCAGAAGAGCAAAATAACGAGAATGAGGTTGGCCACCAAACTAACATTTTAACACCAAACTAATCTTTTAAAACACTAAACAGTCTTACCGAAACTAACTTCCCCACCTTCATACTTTCTTTAAAATTTCTAAGCAGTTTCGATAAAGGCCATGTGGAGAACTTTCCCGCTTTGTGCAAAATAAGTCTAAAAACAAAAACCACCTTATGCACAATACTTTTTTGACAAAAACAAAACTATTTCAATTTCGTATAAGCTTCAATTTCGTATAAACCCATTGAAATTACATGTCACATATCTTTTTCCATAAAAAGCAATCCCCTGAATTACACTATATTTTCTACATCTAAATGTAGTTGAAATAATAGATGCAATAGCTTCCGTCAGTTTGACATATTTCGTTTCAGATATTGAAGCAATTTTTAGAGTATGACAGCTGTGCTTCTATACGATCTGTAAACAGTTACAACCGAAACAACTACAATCCTAATGACAGCTATAACTTCTATAACCTTTTTTCTGAAGCTCTATTTAGTGATCTGTAGATAAGTTTCGGTAAAGCTTCTTATATTAAATATAGAAATATTTTAGAAGCTTTCATTCCGGCGGTGCGGAGAACTTCTCTGTGGAAGTTGTATATCGAAACTTTATAGAAGCAAAATATAACTAGCTTCCACTTAGAAGCTTAAGCGAAGTTTTATTGAAGCCAAAACTTATATAATTCCAAATTGAGAAGCAAGTTTGCAAGTTGGGCACCCGCTGCAGTGTGAAAAATTACTCAGCACAATTTCACACAACTGACGTCGTCGTTAGTCGTCGAACTAACGCAAACAGGGCATGGACGGTATAAACCTACCTACTGCCCCTCAGGCACACGAGGTAACCATTCCTTTCGGCAGTTGTTTTTAAGTCTACATTGTTATCATATTCCTCCTGTTTCCTTCCTACCCTTTTGATATCGTACAGGGTAATCATTCCCTTAAGTATTTTATTTCTCTTATCCCATAACCATTTGTTTTTTGTTGTTTTTTTCCTATACTTAATTTTTTTTTAAATTATTATTATTATTCTTCTTTATTTTCTAGTTATTGTTTTTTTCCCCTTTTTAATTTTGTTCTTTGTTTGTTTTTAAATAATTCAATTTTTATCATGGTTGCATGACTCCTGCATAGGAGTTCATGGGGAACCGAGAGTGGTGTTTGTTTAGGCGAATAGCTGTCTCAATACCGAAACATTCAACGCACCCATAAAAAAAATCTATCTGGTATTCTGTTGCCTGCCCAATTAGATTCTGGAGGCTTCCGGGTTGGAACAGTGTTCTCACGTTCCACGTTTGATTCAAACAGATTGTCCAGGTACAATAGCAAGGGAGGTCTAAACCAGAAAGACGTTCCATTCCAAGGTTTATGTTGTCTTTTATTAACAATTGTTTTTTACGGGCCGAGGAAAATCGCATCTTCCGACACGCATGAGTGCGGTGGGCTGATTTTTTTGAAGAAGGGGACCTCAACTCCACAGGTGGCTTATGATGAAATTGGGTTAGCCACTCTACAACTCCCCATTTCAGTCGCCTCTTACGACACGCATGCAGTGGATTGATTTTTTCCCTCAATAGAAGTCACTTATTTCAGCAAACTTTAACTAATTTATCTGATTCACTTCAATAGTAATTTAATTTAATTTTTTTATTTAAATTTTTACAGGGCTACGACATTTAAAACTGTTCAAATTAATTCACTACGCTACGAGACCAAATACAAGAATTCCTGCAACAAATAAGAAAGGAATGTGGAAGCCGACTATTCTCAATTCGATTAGCTCATTTGTACGAAATGCGTTATAAAAAAAAATTAAAAATTATAATTAATTTATTTTTAAATTATCTATTTAAAATAAAAGAATATTTTTTAAAAAAAGCGATTTTTTTATCCCGTTTAAGGTTAATGGAACATCGGTGGATTGAGAGTTTTATTCCAGTTCCTTATTTTTCCAAGGTTGCTATTTTACGGGTTATAGCTGTCTCAGTAGTGATGTCAGCCAAAAGTCAATCTTAATAGCCGTACAACATCGAGTGCATGTCCGATACATTTAGCAATACCGAAGCATGTAAAAGTCTTCCCGCGGGTTTAAAAACCCTGACAGGCAGCTTTTTATTTGCTTTTGTGGGTGTCGCTGAACGTACCGCATTCCCACTGAAATTGAGAAAAATCTTTTCTCAAACTAGATATTGTCATCTTCGATTTGAGAAAACATTTTTCTTAAAATGATAATGAATTGATTGAAAATGAAATATATCGGATCAATACCAAAAGTAACATACGATTATGTCGATCAAAAAAATTCTTAAAATGATCAGAATTTCTTAAAATGAGCTTTTGGTTTCTCAACTTCTTCCGCTCAAATTCTTGAAGAAATACAACTCCATCTTAAACTGATACTTTTGGTATTGATTTGATACAACAAGTTTATAAGCTTTGAGAATAATATCGAGAATATAATATCAAAATAAGAAATTTGTTTATCATAATCAGTAGATTTACATCAACTCAAAAAAATAAACCAAAGTTCAATCTGATGCAGCATTTTATATCAATTTGAGAACTCATATTCTCGTCCATATATTGATATACAAAAATCATCAATTTGATGATTTTTTTATCAAATTTAACTCTTTTTTTCTCTCTGTGTATGCGCCTAACCTTTCGTGACAAGACGGCGTGCATAGTAAATGCATGACGGTACGAGTAGCCACACAATGGGCGCATGGTGACAGCGTAGCGTGTTAGCAGTTAGCAATCCATGGCACACCCGATGTTTGTTGGGCAGACAAATGGATGAATTGAATGAATGAATAAATTTTTTAAAATGAATTTATGTGATTCGTTGTGGTACGGGAGGTAACTTTACTTTTTTTTGGGAATTTTATGCCGAATGAATTTCATTTTGAGAGTTGTTCAATGTTCATATATTAACAAAGTGAACGTCAGTTGCCGGACCCGTGGTGGAGCTAATAGTGACCGCATGCGATCGTCTACATAAAAAATTTTCGTCCGAGTATTTTATTTTCATACCGTTTCAAAATATATGAGATCAATCGTCAGCTGCAATGAAGAGGGTGGGTTATACGTCAGTCACGTATATGAACAATTCTGACAACTTGTAATTATAAATCCATTTTATACCTTACGAAATTCATGCAACTTAATTTTAAATAATAAAGAAAACCGTCAGATGTATTGTTAAGTCAGGGGTAAGACCGTCAGTCAGAGTCATTAAATGATGTGCACTCATTGCATCTCAGCTCAGCATAGTCACTTTGGCAAATAAACTAACGATCTTTCTACTTATAAACAAACAGCTGACGACGATTTTCATTTTTTTTATAAGGGGAAAAATTTATTTGGGTAGCAAAAATCCGAGATTCTACGTCCACGCCGTGCTACCTGGGTAACGCTAACAGAATTAGGTTGGTGTAGTTGAGAGGGACAGAGTAAATACTGCTTATACTCAATGATTCTGCACCATGGCGAGTCATTGGCGCCATAAAACCAATGCAACTCAAGCGTCTGTTCTCCATGTTAGGGGCGGCTTGGAGCGGGCGTCTGTCTTGGATCAAGCGGCTCGCTATATAAATGTGTAGAAAGCGTCTGTTCTCCATGTTAGGGGTGGCTTTCAGCGGGCGTCTGTCTTGGATCAAGCGGCTCGCTATATAAACGTGTAAAAAGGTTGTTCCTGGTGACCTTAAGATGCAGAACGAACCCATTCACGAAAATTTGGGTTGGGCGAAGGGCTAACACCCTATTTCCGTAAAAAAATTATTGTCATGAATTCTGTACACAGGCCTCGGAATATCTCGGATTTATTATTGGAACGACCTCGGAAACTGCACCCGGACTACGATTTAAAAATAGGAACCTGGAACGTGCTAAGCCTCAGAAGACCAGAAGATCTCCTAAAACTCACCCAACAAGTCGAGAGCTACACACTGGATATAGTGGCATTACAAGAACTAAGATGGCCAGGTAGTGGAATCCATGAAACAGCGAAAGGATCCACTCTGTATTATTGCGGTCATCAAAACGGAGGAGAATTTGGAGTTGGCTTTCTTATACACCGTCGCGTGAATCAGCATGTTATCGACTTCTGCCCCATTAATATGCGGTTATGCACACTGAGAATCCGCACGCAAAAATTTAATGTAACGATCGTCAATGCTCATGCACCTACTGAAGATAAAGCAGATGATATTAAAGACCTGTTCTTCCTAGAACTCGAGGAAGTCATCAATAACATCCCGCGGCACGATATAAAAATCGTGGTAGGTGACTTTAATGTTCAAATCGGTAGGATTGCAGAACTTAAAACACATATCGGCCCTAACAGCTTGCATCATACCAGTAACAATAACGGTTTTCGCGCAGCCGAGCTGGCTATGATGTATGATCTAGTAATTTCCAGCACTTTCTTCCCTCACAAGAGAATTCACAAGGCAACGTGGAAATCAAATGACGGAAGAACGGAAAATCAAATCGATCACGTCATGATCTCTAAGAGACACTCTACAAGTATAACTGACGTTCGATCATACAGAGGTGCTGATATGGACACCGATCATATGCTTGTCATCTTTAAGTACAAGTGCAAGTTGTCATCTACATTTAACACACAAGCAAAAAAGACCAATGTCGAAGCATTTAAACATCCGGAAACGCTGAATAGATATCAGGAAATAATAACACAAAACATAGAAGAGCATGACATCTCTTCTGAGATGCCATTAAACATACAAGAAGAATGGCAAACGCTTCAATCAACCATTATAGCCGCAGCACAAACTACAATCGGAAAACGACCACTGAAATCACACAACGAATGGTTTGACGACGATTGCCGTCAATCCGTTGAAAATAAACAACTGCAAG
>OY856186.1:96486063-96688063 GCA_963693315.1 Diogma glabrata
TTTAACATTTTTTGCGATTCTATATGCAATTTATGTGCGATGTAAGTGTTAAAAAATCTTATAGTAAGTAGGCGACTCACTAAATATCAAACGTCAATGCATAAAATTTTCATTGATTGTTTTATTTAATAGAATTATTATAAAAAATCCTTTATTTATTATTTTCAAAATATGTAAATTATTTTTTGTGAACAAAATATAATGGTTGAGCGAAATTAATTTTTAATTGGATTAAATAAAAGATTTGTTCAATTAATTCATGCCGTCAGTTATGCAAAGACATATTTATGAGAAATGCTGAAATAAACGAGATGTCAAGTATATTGCTATTTTTTGCAGATAAGACTTATTTTGACTCTAGTGGGGTCATAATTAAAGTTCTAATCTAACAACAGGAATTTGTTCCTCTATTGCTCAAGAAATATAGATTTTGAAAGAATTCTATAATATCTCATTAGAAGTATGTTATATTACCGTTCTGGATAAAAAGTAATATTTGGTAAATTTTCATCACGACTACGATAGCAGACGTCGATCTTTTTAACAATATTCTGAACACACTTCTGCATAAGTGTTCAGATAGAGACCGATGACGTCTTCAATGGTATTGTGCTCTTGCATTATTTGTAATTGCCAGTTTCATTTTCAAAAAACATTAAGTTCAAGAAAACAATACATAAACCAAACACAAACATGAGCGTTTTGATACATGAAATGTAAATCTAGTTGACTGTATATACGTATATACATAAAGATATATTAATTCCGAACTACGGTCTAAAACACATAAATACCAATCATTTTGAATAACACAATTTAAACATCAATTTAACTATATTTAAATATTTTCGAAGTTAAATTTGAAAAAAAAATTTTGATGTTATTTTGAAATCTTAAATAAACAAATCACATTGGTGTAATTGTGTTTTTTGACATAATGGCGTTAGCAACAAAAGAATTCATTTTATTTTATCACTAACCAAAAGTCAGTGTTAACTTTTCAGTTTTAACATTTCACTAATTTAGATTTTCTTACGGTGAAGTGATAAAAAATTTATCACTACACCGCTTCACAGTTACAGAATTTGGCTGCTGATGTTCTAAATAATATGATATAAGTTTATCCTTTGAGCTGCTTGTTTTAGGTAGATTTCATATAAAATCTACCTATTGCAATGGGAATTCTTGGAGTTCCGGATAAAATTTTAACAAAATGAATTTATTAGGCGTCGAGGAGAAACATATTTTTAATGCCGGGTGAAAAACACGTGAAATCAGCAAGGTCTGGAAATGAGGTTTTAATTTTGTATAATTAGAATTCGTTGACATCAATCAAAAGTTTTCTGCGTTTTTAGTTTTTTTTTTTAACCCTGTCTAAGATACAGGGTGTTGAAAAATCAAGAAATTGCTCGACCCTGGTGTATTGAAATGGCTCTACAGTCAAAACTACTGGACTGATTTTAATGTTATATAACTCAAAATGTATGTATTAAACAGAGCAAAATAATAATTCACATTATATGACCTTGAACACTTTCTTTTAGAAACATAACGGTAAAAAATTCAAATTCGATTTGTTTTTTTTTTATTAATTTTATTGCAACACGCCTTAAAATGTTTCATCATAAAAAAAGTGGAGTTAAAAATGAACAGTGTTTTTTGGATTTACATATATGTTTTTATAATAAATTTTTAATTTTAACTCAAAATAAATATTTTACACATTTTTTATCATTTATTTAATTTTACATTACTAAATTCCGTAGAGTTAGAATAACGTCTAGCTAAGATTGATCCATCATTTGTAGGAATGTATGAGTGATATCCTCGTGTTCCAGGAATTGTTTTTAAATTTTCGTATCTATCAGCTAGTCGATTTGATTTCGCAAACAAAGGAATCCCTCTGCATTATGTCACTATATGACAGTTGTGAATGAGGGATCTCAACAGTTTGACTGTTTGCAGGCATTTTTTTTTTTTTTATTTTTTTTTTTTTTTTTTTTTTATTTTTTTTTTTTTTATTTTTGATCTACGGGTGTGACAACCCCGCGTACTCCAGTCCCTGCTATTGGCATATGAGTTAACGTGAGATATCACATACCACTGGCAATAGCAGTGAGATATCACTAGCCAAGGTGACATCTTAGGGGTGGTGGCGGATGAACTGTATTTAGTCAACGGTAGCACTCTCAATCTTAGCTGTGAAATAATCCTTGATGATGAGACGCTATTGCTTCCTTGAGGAAACGAGCCTTCATATAACTATGTGTGGACTTTTCAAGAAAGACGGTGCGTCACGGATCAAGGAATATGCAACAGCTGGATTATTGGCAACTACATTTTTGTTTTGTTTCGTCAAATTTTTATAAAAATTTGCTATTTACTTTTTAATTTACTTTTATTTTCTCTATTCTATCATAAAATATTGGCCTATGTCATATTTTTTCAGTGATAGGATTTTTGTTTAGTTATTCATTCTTTAACAAAAAATATAAAAACAACAAAAAAAGAAAGATTTACGTCCATCAACACCTTTGAACGTATGTTGTTGTGGGACCTTGGTCTTAAAAGGTATTTATGTGTTATTGTGACACATCTTGTAATTCTACTACACAACACATTTTATTAAAAAAAAAAAAAAAAAATACTGATTTGATTTCATCCGAACTCTACTGATGAAGATATTTATAAAAAACAACGAGATCAGACCAATCAGTTCATAACCAAACTTCTCTTCTATCCATCTGTAATGGAAGACGATAAAAATGATCAATAATTTATTATCTATATTAATCTATATCTCTATATTATGTTTTTATTATAAAATATATTATGAACGTATTATATTATATTATATTATTTAATATAATCAAGCAACCATTGACTTCGGATGCAAAACATTTTTGATAAAAATAATATTTTCATAAAATTGTTATTTTAAATTTAAATAATGTTGTAAGGATAGACTGCCTAAAAGGTACACAATCAAAAATAGTCATAATCATATCGGAAGCCAAACTATCATTTATTTGATCTCGTGGCTATTACAGAGGGAAAAACAAGTTTGAAATGATACACAAAAATCAAAATCAAATTTCAAACCAAAATACAAGAAAAATCGGACCGATAACAAGAATCTATCAATTGAATATTGAAGGATCTAGCAAATCGAAATGCGAACATTTATCGAATCAACTAAAGATACAAAATAGATATTGCAGTCATTCAAGAACACACATTGCATCAGACGAAATTTTAGTTACCAGAGGTGAAATTCCTGGATATGAAATTATCGGAGCAACATTTCATAAATCGTATGGAACTGTAACGTATGTAAAATGTGGTCTGAAAATGTGAAACTAGTGGAAACCTCTTCAACAGACGATGTTTCTATGATAACAATTGAGGTTGGCGGAACAATTATTATGAATATATACATATACCAACACAGCCTGGCCGACTAATGTTCTCCCTTCATATGATAAACCGAGCATCTATATTGGTGACTTTAACAGCCATCACACGCTATGGAAATATCAGAATGATGACATCAACGGTATAACACTTGTAAATTGGTCTGAACAGCAAAACTTGCATCTCATATTCGACGCGAAAGACCTTGGTATTTTTCAATCCGACCGATGGCGCCGAGATTACAACCAGACCTATGTTTCGTTTCATCTAATTCTAAAGATCAACCAATACATGCTTTAAGACAAGTATTATTGGGTTTCCCACATTCTCAGCATCGACCAGTACTAGTAGAGGCTGGAATACAAATCCCGATGATACATTCAATACCGAAACCTAGATGGAATTTTTTAAAGGCTTCATGGCATTTTTCAAAAGATGCTTCTGTACGATTTATTCCCCAAGTTGCAAAGAACTACGAACGTTTCCTTGGCGCTACTCTAACAGCTGAAAAAAAATTCATACCGCGAGGCTATCGTATGGAATATATTCCAAGATGATTCCAAGATGAATATATTCCAAGATGATGAACAATTAGAATTTTAATCGGACTAAAACTTTTTAAAATTAAATATCTGAAGAATACGAATTAACGCCTCTTTGTAAATTTGATATATTTTAAAGGAAGGCTAGAACTATATTTAAAAAATAAAAAAAGTTAAAATTTAATTGATTTTAAAATTTTTTGTTAATGGAAGTTGTTTAAAAAAATGAAGAAAAATTCGAATTTCAGCCGTCCTAAAAATCTTTAAAATTAAATATCTCAAGAACAAAAATTTCAGCCTCTTTGTAAATTTGATATATTTTAGAATAAGGATAGAACTATTTTCAGAAAAAAAATTAATTAAATTCCAATTGTTCTTTGACCCTAGCGCCATCTTTAAAAAAGTTTTTTTAATATTTTTATTTAAAAATTAATTATAAAAACAATAAATTAATTTTTGTTTCTTGTCTTTAATTTGGCCTCAAGCTTCAAGCAATTTTATTTGTGTGTAAGTGATCTGTCCAATGTGTGACCCAAATATTTCGGATTATAGTTATGTGTAACTTGTGTTCCGTTAAAATTGACCCCACTCTTGGTTGAGTTGTTGGTAAATCGATCACGTAAATGTTGAAAAATAATGGAGCCAATACTGATCCTTGTGGGAGACCATTACTCAATTTCCTGAAAGAACTCTTCTCATTATTTCGATAGACTTGGAAAAGGCGATTTGTGAGCATATTGTTGATTACTTGAGCAATTTTAAGGCATGGAATAATGTTGAGCAGCTTATATATTAAGTCTTTTCGCCAAACGGTGTCATAAGCCGCTGTTAGGTCTATGAAAACAACAGACTTTTTTATTTTTTTTTGGAACCCAAGTTCGATATAGTTGGTTAGTGGCAATACTTGATCTGTGCAATTGCGTCTACGTTTGGTAATATTGCAGTTTCCATTATGTAAAAGCGAGCAAGCCATTTTCTGGTATTTTCTCCGCAATTTTTAAGGAATTCTGGATAGACATTATCGAAGCCAGCTGCTTTGCCCGATTTCATGTCTGATTATGAAGCTGCAATCTCTTTGATGGTGAAAGGGCGACAATATTCGGAAAATCTTGGTGTGTTTCGTTTCAAGTTTTTAAGATTTAAGAGAACGGTTTTTGAAAGTTCTTTATGTGGTTCAACTCTTGACATGTTTACTATCCTATTCGCTATTAAAATTTTATTTATGTTTGTTTTATCAGCAAATTTGTTTTTCTCAGCACCCAATTTTCGTATTTGACTCCATGCTTTTCTACTAGAATGTGTAAAATCCATATTTTCCATAGCAGACTTTCTTGTCGATTAGCATCTAAGGATCTTAATAGATCATCAGCTATTTCTGGGTCTCCACTTTCTTCGAATTTATTGAAAAGTCTTTCACTTTCCTCTTTCTATCTTGGAATATATTCCATACGATAGCCTCGCGGTATGAATTTTTTTGCAGCTGTTAGAGTAGCGCCAAGGAAACGTTCGTAGTTCTTTGCAACTTGTGGAATAAATCGTACAGAAGCATCTAAGTCTTTTGAAAAATGCCATGAAGCCTTTAAAAAATTCCATCTAGGTTTCGGTATTGAATGTATCATCGGGATTTGTATTCCAGCCTCTACTAGTACTGGTCGATGCTGAGAATGTGGGAAACCCAATAATATTTGTCTTAAAGCATGTATTGGTTGACCTTTAGAATTAGATGAAACAAAGCATAGATCTGGGTTGTAATCTCGGCGCCATCGGCCGGATTGAAAAATACCAAGGTCTTTCGCGTCGAATATGAGATGCAAGTTTTGCTGTTCAGACCAATTTACAAGTGTTTGATATATATGAAACACCCTATACAGTAATAGCTAAATTGCTTAATATAAATATTAACTAATTATAATTATAAACAAGTTGAATATCATTAATCAGTCTGATGTAATCTATTGTAAATAAAAGTCATAGTCATAAAAGAAATAAATATTTATATTTAATTAAAATATATTAATGGCGACGAGTAAATTGTGAATTCAAAAAAAAAATTGGTTTAGTGATTACATAATTAAATTTACAAAAAAATCATTTTAAAGTGCTGCAAAGGTTTTATTACTACAATAAAAAAAAAAAAACAAAAACAATAGTATATTATTGAGTTAGGAGCTAAAGTCGTACTTTTTGTGTTGAGTCTATAGTTTGGCGGCCGACCGTAGGGAGGCCGACAATTATAGACGAAACACAAAAAGTCACTTTAGCTCCGAATTCAATACACTATTTTTTCGGCAAACGTTTAAATTTGTTTAAAAATATGAAATTAATGCATCAAATTTTTTAAAAATATGTTTTAGGTAATAAATTCTCTGAAATTAATTTTTTTTTATTTTTATTCATTAAAATGAACTGAAATGCATTCTGTTTTGAACAAATTAATAATATCATTTTATTTTACTTTACTGCCGCCGTAAAAATATGAAAATTACTTTACAGCCGCCGTAAAAATATGAAAATTACTTTACAGCCGCCGTAAAAATATGGAAGTTACTTTACAGTCGCCGGCAGAAAAAGTAAAAATGACGTCACTTTTGCAGCCGCCGGCTAAAAAGTAAGACTTTAGCTACTTCCCAGCGGCAGTAAAGTTAAACTTTACAGCCGTTAGCCGAAAAAATAATTTATATTACATTAGAAAAATCTGTGAGTGTAAAAAGTTATTGTTAATCCGTTACACGTAGTTATTGAAATAATGCTTGGAAACGTAGAACCGTATATGATTGGAGAAAACTTTACTGAATATACAGAACGGTTAGAACAGTTTTTTATATTAAATGATATCGAGGTTAAAAAAAAAAGTACCGTTTCTTTTAACATTTATTGGATGCGAAACTTATTCAATCTTAAAGAAACTTCTGGTACCGGTGGAACCACAGAAAAAAAGCTATGATGAATTAGTAGACATTCTTAAAAAACATTTCACACCAGAATTAAATGAAATACCAGAACGCTACCGTTTCCATAAAGAAGACCAAAAATCTAGACAATCTATAGCCGAATACGTCGTTCAATTAAAATCATTGGCACAAAGTTGTAAGTTTGGAGAATTTTTATCACAAGCATTGCGCGATCGTTTTGTGTTTGGTTTAAAAGAAACGCAATTACGATCGCATTTATTAAAAGAAAACGGTTTAACATTTGAAAAAGCATTTGAAATTGCACAAAATTGGGAAATGGCGGAAAATGATAAAAGTTTAAATGTAGCAGCATTTTATGACAGAAATAACAGTAGTTCTTCAAAAATTCAATACAACCAACGTCGAAGTAGATCACGAAGTAGAAGATTTTCGTTTAATAATCATAACAGGAATAGCAGCAAAAGGTCGATATCAAGAGGAAAATGTCATCATTGTGGAAGGTTTCATAATCCGCAAATGTGTCCAGCGCAGAAATGGAGTTGTTTCATATGTGGTGTCCAAGGTCATACATCACGTGTATGTTTTAAAAAAGGTGAAACAGGTTATCAGAAAAACGGAGTTCATCAAATTCATCAAATTTTCGAGAAGGTCGTCGTTTAGCTGATGGTCATTATTCAGTTAAAGAATTTTCGGAAGATATAAATTCATTAAAATTAAGTAAATTTGATGAAGAAGACTATACCTTTAATTCAATCAGCTATGTAGAACCACTATTAGTGAATATGATCATTGAAGGTCAACCAGTTGAAATGGAGGTAGATTCCGACGCGTGTGCTTCAGTCATATCGTTAGTTAAGTACCATAGTTGTTATAATTTTTTACCAATTAATTCAATTAAAAAAAAAATTTACTTCAGTTACAGGTGATATTATTCAGCATAGTGGGATAATAGAGGTTAATGCACAGGAATATGGAGATGATGCAGTACGGAAAATGGAAATTATTGTTATTGAAAGCAAAAAAGATTTTAAGCCATTAATGGGAAGCAACTGGCTTAACTTATTTTTTCCTGAATGGAAAAACAATTTTAATATAAATCAAGTAAGTGAAAGTATTGATACCGTAAATATGATAAGAACGAAATTTCCAAATTTGCTGCCTGATTCGGCGGGCTACATAAAGGAGTTTGAGGCTGAGATAATTGTGAAACCGGATGCTCATCCAATATTTCACAAAGCTTATGCGGTACCGTATCATATAAAAGAAGCTGTTAGTCAGGAATTAGAGCGTCTTTGCGCAGAAGGTATTTTATGTCCTGTCCGATGTAGTGATTGGGCAAGTCCAGTTGTTGTGGTGCCGAAGTCTAATGGCAAAATAAGATTGTGTGTTGACTGTAAAGTAATGTCATTATTCTGATATCTCCATAGTGTGTGATGGCTGTTAAAGTCACCAATATAGATGCTCGGTTTATCATATGAAGGGAGAACATTAGTCGGCCAGGCTGTGTTTGGTATATGTATATATTCATAATAATTGTTCCGCCAACCTCAATTGTTATCATAGAAACATCGTCTGTTGAAGAGGTTTCCACTAGTTTCACATTTTCAGACCACATTTTACATACGTTACAGTTCCATACGATTTATGAAATGTTGCTCCGATAATTTCATATCCAGGAATTTCACCTCTGGTAACTAAAATTTCGTCTGGTGCAATGTGTGTTTCTTGAATGACTGCAATATCTATTTTGTAATCTTTTAGTTGATTCGATAAATGTTCGCATTTCGATTTGCTAGATCCTTCAATATTCAATTGATAGATTCTTGTTATCGATCCGATTTTTCTTGTATTTTGGTTTGAAATTTGATTTTGATTTTTGTGTATCATTTCAAACTTGTTTTTCCCTCTGTAGTGATAGTTTGGCTTCCGATATGATTATGACTATTTTTGATTGTGTACTTTTTAGGCAGTCTATCCTTACAACATTATTTAAATTTAAAATAACAATTTTATGAAAATATTATTTTTATCAAAAATGTTTTGCATCCGAAGTCAATGGTTGCTTGATTATATTAAATAATATAATATAATATAATACGTTCATAATATATTTTATAATAAAAACATAATATAGAGATATAGATAATATAGATAATAAATTATTGATCATTTTTATCGTCTTCCATTACAGACGGATAGAAGAGAAGTTTGGTTATGAACTGATTGGTCTGATTTCGTTGTTTTTTATAAATATCTTCATCAGTAGAGTTCGGATGAATTCAAATCCATTATGCCTGCAAACAGTCAAACTGTTGAGATCCCTCATTCACAACTGTCATATAGTGACAGAATGCAGAGGGATTCCTTTGTTTGCGAAATCAAATCGACTAGCTGATAGATACGAAAATTTAAAAACAATTCCTGGAACACGAGGATATCACTCATACATTCCTAAAAATGATGGATCAATCTTAGCTAGACGTTATTCTTAGCTAGACGTTATTCTAACTCTAAAATTCTAACTATAAAAACATAATATAGAGATATAGATAATATAGATAATAAATTATTGATCATTTTAATCGTCTTCCATTACAGACGGATAGAAGAGAAGTTTGGTTATGAACTGATTGGTCTGATCTCGTTGTTTTTTATAAATATCTTCATCAGTAGAGTTCGGATGAAATCAAATTCATTATGCCTGCAAACACTCAAACTGTTGAGATCCCTCATTCACAACTGTCATATAGTGACATAATGCAGAGGGATTCCTTTGTTTGCGAAATCAAATCGACTAGCTGATAGATACGAAAATTTAAAAACAATTCCTGGAACACGAGGATATCACTCATACATTCCTACAAATGATGGATCAATCTTAGCTAGACGTTATTCTAACTCTACGGAATTTAGTAATGTAAAATTAAATAAATGATAAAAAATGTGTAAAATATTTATTTTGAGCTAAAATTAAAAATTTATTATAAAAACATATATGTAAATCCAAAAAACACTGTTCATTTTTTAACTCCACTTCTTTTATGATGAAACATTTTAAGCCGTGTTGCAATAAAATTAATAAAAAAAAAACAAATCGAATTTGAATTTTTTACCGTTATGTTTCTAGAAGAAAGTGTTCAAGGTCATATAATGTGAATTATTATTTTGCTCTGTTTAATACATACATTTTGAGTTATATAACATTAAAATCAGTCCAGTAGTTTTGACTGTAGAGCCATTTCAATACACCAGGGTCGAGCAATTTCTTGATTTTTCAACACCCTGTATCTTAGACAGGGTTAAAAAAAAAACTAAAAACGCAGAAAACTTTTGATTGATGTCAACGAATTCTAATTATACAAAATTAAAACCTCATTTCCAGACCTTGCTGATTTCACGTGTTTTTCACCCGGCATTAAAAATATGTTTCTCCTCGACGCCTAATAAATTCATTTTGTTAAAATTTTATCCAGAACTCCAAGAATTCCCATTGCAATAGGTAGATTTTATATGAAATCTACCTAAAACAAGCAGCTCAAAGGATAAACTTATATCATATTATTTAGAACATCAGCAGCCAAATTCTGTAACTGTGAAGCGGTGTAGTGATAAATTTTTTATCACTTCACCGTAAGAAAATCTAAATTAGTGAAATGTTAAAACTGAAAAGTTAACACTGACTTTTGGTTAGTGATAAAATAAAATGAATTCTTTTGTTGCTAACGCCATTATGTCAAAAAACACAATTACACCAATGTGATTTGTTTATTTAAGATTTCAAAATAACATCAAAAATTTTTTTTTCAAATTTAACTTCGAAAATATTTAAATATAGTTAAATTGATGTTTAAATTGTGTTATTCAAAATGATTGGTATTTATGTGTTTTAGACCGTAGTTCGGAATTAATATATCTTTATGTATATACGTATATACAGTCAACTAGATTTACATTTCATGTATCAAAACGCTCATGTTTGTGTTTGGTTTATGTATTGTTTTCTTGAACTTAATGTTTTTTGAAAATGAAACTGGCAATTACAAATAATGCAAGAGCACAATACCATTGAAGACGTCATCGGTCTCTATCTGAACACTTATGCAGAAGTGTGTTCAGAATATTGTTAAAAAGATCGACGTCTGCTATCGTAGTCGTGATGAAAATTTACCAAATATTACTTTTTATCCAGAACGGTAATATAACATACTTCTAATGAGATATTATAGAATTCTTTCAAAATCTATATTTCTTGAGCAATAGAGGAACAAATTCCTGTTGTTAGATTAGAACTTTAATTATGACCCCACTAGAGTCAAAATAAGTCTTATCTGCAAAAAATAGCAATATACTTGACATCTCGTTTATTTCAGCATTTCTCATAAATATGTCTTTGCATAACTGACGGCATGAATTAATTGAACAAATCTTTTATTTAATCCAATTAAAAATTAATTTCGCTCAACCATTATATTTTGTTCACAAAAAATAATTTATTATGAAAATAATAAATAAAGGATTTTTTATAATAATTCTATTAAATAAAACAATCAATGAAAATTTTATGCATTGACGTTTGATATTTAGTGAGTCGCCTACTTACTATAAGATTTTTTAACACTTACATCGCTCATAAATTGCATATAGAATCGCAAAAAATGTTAAAATGATAAAAATTTGGTGATAAAATCGAAATAAAGAAATTTTTAACACTTCACCACTTCACAGTCACAGAATTTGGCTGCAGGTGTTATAATTATATCACAAACAACGATCTACTGTATCGCTTTGATATGATTAAACATTAATTTTAAGGTAAATGTATTTTTGAGCCATATAAAGTAAAAAAGTTTTTAGAACACATAACCGCATAACTACTTTAAACCCAATTTGTTTAAAGTTATCATAAGACAAATTATTGGAAAATAATATTTTTAAATTTCATAATCTATTCTTTTAGAACTCATGTATTCAAATTTAAAACATTAAATTGATACAAATTTTAATACATAGATTTTGAAATTTAAAAATATTTTTATCCTACACAACCAAATCAAATTAAATCAATTTCTGACCAAAAAAAATTGGCTAAAGTCAAGAACCTAAACATATGGTTAAAGTGCATTTGAAAGATGAAAAATAAATCAAATATCAATCTATGTAGCCAACAACAACAACGCGTAACCCAAATTCTTCAAAAACTGAAAAATTATTTTGACCATTTTTAACTTACAAAAACAAACCAAAATTATCAATGAATTCTAAAAACCTTTACATATTTATATAAACATGTCAAAGGAAACACTAATCCAGTTTTTTTTTAATTATTAATTGTATTTTATCATCGTATTTTTTGTTGTCTCATTAGTAAAATAGAATATAAAGCAAAAGAAATTTCAAATGCATATAAATGTTTCTCTTTTTTTATTTTGATTTGTTAAAGTATAAGTACTTTTTATTTCTGTTTAGAAATTTTTTTTCAAAACTAACACGAAACATCAATACGTTGCCGGAAAATTATAACAGATCAAAAATTAACATAATTTAGTGAAAAGATGATACACTCAGCAAACTACTCAAAATCATCTCCATTTCGCGTTTCGAGAAAATATTACAAAATCACAAATTCATATTTCTTTCAAATTCCAAAAATATTGTAAAACTTAAATAAAATCAAACTTTTTCAAAATTCCAAAAATATTCCAAAAATTAGAATATAATCAAATCCTTAAACTTTTTTAAATTCCATTAATATTCCAAAAATTCTTAAAAATCCAAACTTTTTCCAAAATTCTAAAAATATTGCAAAAATTATAACAAAATCAAAAATTGAAAAATACCAAAAACATTCCAAAAATTAGAATAAAATCAAATATTTAAACTTTTTCTAAATTCTAATAAAATTCCAAAAATTCTTAAGAATTCAAAGTTTTTCCAAAATTCTAAAAATATAGCAAAAATTATTACAAAATCAAAAATACAAACTTTTATCAAAATTCCAAAACTATTTCAAAAACTATAACCAATTCAATAAAACCAATTCATAAAAACAGATAAATTTTTTTTTCCAAAAAATTGGCTAAAAAAATCAATGAAATCATTTTTGACACGCTTGACATTATTTTATTGACAATCTTATAATGCCATAATTCTCTATAATAATAATATATTTTCATGCATACATATTATTAATTTTATTTTTTTCCAAAAAATTGAGTAAAAAAATAAATAAAAATCTTTCTTTTGACACACTTGACAACATTTTTTTGACAAACTTATAATGCAAAAATCTAGATTTTGGTCTCCCATCTCCCATACCAATCCCGACCATCAAGATTTCTCCAAATTCAATGTTCCTACTCGTAATCACTTTAAATGAACGTTTTTTAAGCAAAAAATATGCAAATTTCCTTGTTTTGACACACTTGAGATTTTTTTGACACGCTTCCGGTACAGCTATCGAACACATCGTCCTTTCGGCTCTTTCTATTGAGTAATCCTATTTTTAGAAAAAAAAATTTTCAAATCCGTTCAGCGGTTTTCTAGATTTCGTAGGTTGTGACGGACGGACGGCGGACGGCCGGCCGACAGACAGACATACATTTTTGTTTGTTGCTGTTTTAGAATCAGTAGGTCCTAAAACGTCGAGAAATGCCGAAAAAGCATGGGTAAGAATTTCACTTTGAGCTCATGAATGTAATCTCAGGTCTTTCAGACCGAAGTAATTATATCAAACACGACCAAATGAATCAATTTAAATCAAACTCTGACCAAACTAAATTGATATATTCTAAAATCTAAAGTCATCGACCTAGGACAATAAAAACTTAATATAGTTCAAATCCATTTAAAAAAGATGAAAAAATAAATAAAAAATCTTGACAACAAAACAAACAATTCGTAACCCAAATAACAAATTCAATCATTTGCTTCTTCAATATACAAAAACAAAAAATTATCATCCCAACACAATCCTTAAATTATATATTTAAACACTCATACATACGAGTACTTAAATTATCAATGAATGAAATTATATTTGTTAAATATAAAAAATTATCATCTCAATACAATTCTTAAATTATATATTTAAACACTCATACATACGAGTACTTTTTTTTTATTTTCTATTTTATAATTATCGTATTTTTTCGTATTTAAGTAAAAGTAAAATAGAAAATAAAGCAAAAGAAATATTTCTCTTTCAAATATAAATTCTCATTTTTTTATTTTGATTTGCTTTGTTTATTGTTTCATATAAGACAGAAAGAATGCAATGTATAATTTGTAAAATTTGTATATTGCTTAACCCTTCATCTCTGGTTGTACTTTTATTTGTATTATCAGTATTCTATATACAATTTGTGTGAATAGAGGTTATTTCTCTCTATATATGTTTCTCTATGACTAAACGGAAAAGTATTGTGTGCGGTTTTTGAGTGAATCCACTCATTTGGTGAGTTCAGCTGAAAAATGTTAGCTTTTTGTAGAATAAATTTCGTTTTTTTTTCCAAAACAAATAAATAACTTTGAAAAAGAAGCATTTAAAAGAAGCTAAATTAAAAAGCTTTTATGATTATTGTAATACAACATTTCGAAACTTTTATGGTACGTAGAAATATTTAAAGAATTTCATTTTATATTTTTTCTAAAGTAATAGAAACCGTAATAAACATTTCCATGTTAGCGAATATAAAAAAATCACAATATAAAGATAATCAACAAATATTTGAAAACCTACGCTTACACTAGTCACCTTTTATTAATTTCCGCCTGTTATTTATAAAACTTCATCATCATTATAAGAAAACAAAATTGTTTCTTGGATATATGTACATATTTTGAAAACCTATTTTTGGAAGAAATTTTGTTTTGTTTTTCTCGCTTTCCAATTTCAACCACCAAGAATCACAACAACAAAATCACAAAAAACAAAACTGGATTCCAAACCACATTGAAAAATCTTATTTTCTTTATGAAATTTCTCTCTATTGCGCAGTACGTGATTCAAATATGGAATAATTTTATGTTTGGAAAAGTTTTTGCTATACAAAAGCGAAATGCAAGAAATCATAAATGGTAAATAGAACGGGATATTTATTTAATACATGAATGAATGAAAATTTCTTTAGTTATTATTTTTATTGAATGAAATTTTTAA
The DNA here is from genome assembly GCA_963693315.1 of Diogma glabrata. Classification (NCBI taxonomy): domain Eukaryota; kingdom Metazoa; phylum Arthropoda; class Insecta; order Diptera; family Cylindrotomidae; genus Diogma; species Diogma glabrata. The sequence continues at coordinate 96,501,090 of OY856186.1, forward strand.
ACTAAATAGTGATGATGTTGATGAGCTAAAAAGGGATGAGTTATAAAGGTTTAATTTAATTATAATTATATTGAAGTAAGCGTTTCTTTGGCAACCGTTTTTCTTAAAAAATCCAAAAATATTAAGGAGTACATGTACAGCAATATTCAGCCTAGAACGGTTTCAATATATCTAAAAATTAACAACCTTCTAAAACTTACCTATCTAAAACTTAACAATTAAGAAAAATTTTTACTTGAACAAAATACGAACATTAAGTCTTCACAATTGATGAAACAAACACCGGAGATAAGGGAGCTTGGAAAATTTTTATAGTTTGAATTCACGGCATTCACAATGTATATACGGCAAAGGTAAATTGGCCAGCCCAGTGAAGAATTATTTAAAATAATAAAGAATTATTTAAAATAAAGAAATGCGACTAACCAAAATGAAGTAATAAACAAAATTTCATTTAACAATACGACCGTTAATTCAACCAACCAGACAGAGGTATCATTGCAACATGTAAGGGTTTTTTTTTGTTTGGATTTTTCTTTGTAATTTTAGTATGTTTTGGGTATGAAATAAATCTTTTGAACATAAAAAAATAAAAGTTAAAAAAATCGTATGAATACCTAAATTTGTGTTATAGGTGCAAGAAAAATAATACCTAACTTTTTTAAAAGGTCTCAACCCTTTTAAACAAAACAAAAATTATTAGAATCGATTAACCCGTTCGAGCACAATTTAACTTTGAATTGTCTTTGAATTTCTAACAAATTTTGTGTTTCTCTGTGTCAAAAAAAGGAAAAAAAAAATGTAAGAACACAGTCTTAAGTCCTAATTTTTTGATTATTCCCACGATTATCGAAATTTCAAGAAACACAGAAATGCACAAGCTCAAATTTTTTATTTTATCATCGTCTTGATTTGGGTTTTCATCATATAGATATAAGTTCTAGACAAAAATCAGAACAATACTGTCACTACAGTTGTCACTACAAACAATACTACACTTTACCAGTTTTCAAAAATTTCTGTAACTAATAACTTTTGATCTAACTGTTTCTAAAATTATTACTAAGAAAAAGTTTTTGCAGCAGATATCCATGAATTTTAATATTTCATGACTAAGCATTAAAAATGTGTATTTAGGGCATGGTCGATTAATCGATTGGGACTAAACATCGATTAACGATTAATATGAAAATTTTAACATCGATTAATCGATTAAATAAAATTTTTACTAATTTTAATATTTTTATTAATTTTTTTTAAACAAATACACGCGTTATATCATATTTAAAAGTTCAACTTTTACAATGACATAAGAATAAATAAAAATTTAATAGCTATCTATGTATTAAGGGCGTAAAGTAGGTCTTTTTTGCATAAGAGTGAAATTGTTGCTCTAGGCGTTAGCCTAGGATGAGTATCTCACTCTTTGTCATTGAAGTTTTCAGGCCTTACAAAATTATGTGTTTGAAAATATACTGTACTAATTGAAAATGATAAGAAACTAGCTGTTTCCTTCAGAATGGAAAGTAATGGAGTTCAATATACCTCAAACCATAGTTTACTGTTTGGATTAATAATAAAAATATTACTTAAGGCATAGTAAAGATTTTTTCATTGGGATCAAATTTTGATATTAATGTACTTTGTGTTATACCCATAACAACTAAAAAAGTAATTCGTAAGAAAAAGAGAATACATCTTTAGACAATAAACCTTTTCACAATTCGGTACAAAATTTTAAACAATTTTAAACATTTTCGTAAATTTAGATTAATCGATTAATAATTTTTTTGTTCGATTAATCGAACAATTTGCGAAATGATCAATTAATCGAACAATCGATTAATCTAACCATGCCCTATGTGTATAAGCCATGTTATTTCCAAATTATATTTTTAGAACTGGAGCTAAAGCCGTTAATTAGTTACAGCACATTTATGAACCGTAATCACTCAAACAGGTAAAGCACCTTTCATTGTTCTTCGCTTCCTTTGTGCTCTGATCTAATAATTCTCTTTGAGGGGGGACTGTGTAGCGATAAGGGGGGGGACTGTGTAGCGACTTCCAGTTCCAACAAATAAAAAATAGCAGAAAGTTTACTTACACGTTTTTTTATTTTCTTATCGATGTATTCCACCTTTACAAAAATTAGTTCGGCTCTCGGTGGAAAAAAAAAAAAGTTTCCAAATTTTGAGTTGTTATGTAGATTTTCGAATTAAAACTGAGAGTTATTTTGAGTGTAAAATCAGTTAAGATAAAAGGATTCGTGTATGTAGACAATTAAGCAAACCTATAAAAACATATATAGATCATAATGAAATATTATTATATAAAAATGTATGTCAGATTAGGACTGAGGCATGGTATATAATAGTATTTTATAACATTATTCTTCGGTTGCCATTGATGCCTATCTTTTTTTTATCATTATTCTTCAATAGCTATTAATAGATGCACATCATTATTGCTCAATGCTCATAGCATTATTCTTCAATCGATATTGATAAGTCCACCTATGTTTATATAATTTTTCTTCGATCCCCATTAAAAGGCGAACCAATTTTATAACATTATTCTTCTTCGCCATTATAACAGCAGCTAATTTTAAAAGATTATTTTTCGATCACTATTGAAAGGTGAATATGATATCCGTTTTTGACCAAACAATTTATAATTCTTTGTAATTTTAAACATCTGGTCACCATAACAATGGGTATAGTTTTGCCTTAAAACGGTTCTCTACAGTCTACACGATGTGGAAACAGTAATCTGTAAATGTGAATCTCTAATTTTTTTTCTAGTCAAAATTAAAAGAGCAATTTTGGATATCGTAAGTAATTCACCCAACCAAACAATTAAATTTTTATGAAAATAATAAATAAAAAGGCAATCAACCTAGTCAATGGGTCCGCATCAAAATCAACAAACAATGAAAACATATAATAGTACATTATATAACAAGGTAGAGAAGTAAGCTATTATTGACCGAGAACTTTTAGATCCTGAGGCGCGTAGCGCCGAGGGATATAATGTTCGAGGTCAATATTAGTCTTCTCAACCGAGGTATATATAGAATTTTTTTAACTACTAACACTAATCATCATATTTGCTTTCATTAGATTTTTATATTAGTCATTTTCCATTTCATTTTTTAAATATCTTAACATATCAAGTAGCCTGGAAGTTTAGTTTCATACAAATAAAACGAAACAAAGCAATGCAATTATTATTTGTTTGTGTTTATTTTGTTCATTTCAATCAAAAATAAAAGAAAATTTGTCATTATTAACCTAGGTAATTGTTTGTTATTATTATTGACCTAGCTTGAGAAAAATTACTTCTCACTGGGGCATTCGAGTAAATAATGACGATTTCTCAAGTTAGTAGTTAAAAAAATAAATTATAAAACGCAAAAAAATTTCTATAAATATGTCTCCTGTTTGTTGTTGTAATTCTATTTTTAGCTTGAAAGCTAAGAAACTGAAAAATAAAGTTTGAAACAATATAAAAGCACAAATACGTCAACACACATTTTTTATGTATTAATACATAAAAAACGATCAAACTTTTATAGTGTATTCTTTTCGGCTGTACCGAACAAGTTCCGACACCGAATTATCGAATTTTGTATTCTTTTGGAATGAATTTCAATACAAAAAATATTGCGACGCTGATGCATAGGCTGACTTCACCACAGCTCTGGAAACATAGTGTTCTGGATATATAATGAGCTAATATCCATAAAATACTTTAATTAAAAGCTAACCAATATTTTGGACTTCGTAGTTCTAATAATAAAAATATTAAAGCAGGCAGTAGTATTCCAACAAACATAAATTCTGTTGTACGAAAAAAAGTAAAAAAAATTTTATCGGAAGTGACAAAGCGGAAGTTAGGATGCAGAACTGTTGTAAACCGTACTAAATGTGTATGAACCAAATTTCATCCAACTCGATTATTAGGTACAGAAGTTATTGAGCTTCCAAAATAACAGGTGCTTGGAGGACCCCCTACCACTTTGTTCACTATCGCTAAAAAAACTAATCAGTTCCTTGCCATACATATTTGCATCTTTTTGCAAAGTGCAATCAAAATTACTTAACGAACGAATGTTGTATGCTTCCAACAAACATTGAAACAATAAACAGGTGTTCGGAAGGACCCCACCACTTATCCCAATATTGTCCAAAAACTAGTCAATTCTTTGTCAATAAAGTCTTTATCTTTTTTCAAAGTGCCATTAAAATTGATTAATGAATGAAATCTGTATGCTCCCAACAAACTTTAAAAACCAAGTGTAAAAAGTCAGCAGTTGTATGGTAGCTCCCCCGCCACTTTGATCAATGTGTCCCGAAAGATGATAATTATCTTCTTACACTAATTGAAATTTTTCCATAAGGTTTATAATAATCACTTCATTATTGTAGGCTGTAGTGTGCATAAAGATACTGAAAAAACTGCCAACAAGTAAAAAAAATTTTTTTTTACCGGAAGCAAAAAATCGGAAGTTGGGCTGCAGAATTTTTGTAAATCATACTAAATGCTTATGTACAAAGTTTCATCCAATTCGATTATCAGGTACAGATGTTATTGAGCTTTAAAAAAAACGGGTGTATGGGACACCATCCACCACTTTGTTCACTATCGCTCAAAAACTAATCAGTTCTTTGCCATATATATTTGCAATTTTTTCCAAAGTGTCATCAAAATTGGTTCACGAACGAATGCTGTGTGCTCCCAACAAACATTGAAAAAAAGGCTGACACAGTAAACAAGTGTTCGGGAGACCCCGTACCACTTATCCCAATATTGTCCAAAAACTAATCAGTTCCTTGTCATTTAAGTTTCCATCTTTTTCCAAAGTGTCATTAGAATTGATTAATGAATGAAGTCTGTATGCTCCCAACAAACTTTAAAAACAAAGTGTGAAAAGTCAGCAGTTGTATGGTAGACCCCCCGCCACTTTGATCAATGTGTCCCAAAACATGATAATTATCTTTTCACACTAATTGGAACCCTATTCCATAAGTTTCATCATAATCACTTCATTATTGTAGGCTGTAGTGTGCATAAAGACACTGACAAAACTTCAAAAAAGTACAAAAAAAATTTCTTTACCGGAAGTGAAAAACCGGAAGTTGGGATGCAGAACTATTGTAAACCGTACTACATACTCATGTACCAAGTTTCATCCAATTCGCTTATCAGGTACAGAAGTTATAGAGCCTTCAAAAAAACAGGTGCTCCAGGGACCCCCCACCACTTTGTTCACTATCGCTCAAAAACTAATCAGTTCTTTGCTATACATGTTTGCATCTTTTTCCAAAGTGTCATCAAAATTCGTTTACGAACGAATGCTGTGTGCTCCCAACAAACATTGAAAAAAGTGTGACACATTAAACAGGTGTTCGGGAGGACCCCCACCACTTATTCCAATATCATCCAAAAACTAATCAGTTCTTTATTACTAAAGTCTCCATCATTTGCCAAAGTGTCATTAAAATAAATTAATGAACGAAGTCTGTATGCTCCCAACAAGCTTAAAAAACAAAGTGTGAAAAGTCAGCATTTGTATGGTAGACCCCCCACCACTTTGATCAATGTGTCCCAAAACATGATAATTATCTTTTCACACTAATTGGAACCCTATTCCATAAGTTTCATCATAATCACTTCATTATTGTAGGCTGTAGTGTGCATAAAGACACTGACAAAACTTCAAAAAAAATTTTTTTACCGGAAGTGAAAAACCGGAAGTTGGGATGCAGAACTATTGTAAACCGTACTACATACTCATGTACCAAGTTTCATCCAATTCGCTTATCACGTACAGAAGTTATAGAGCTTTCAAAAAAACAGGTGCTCCAGGGACCCCCCACCACTTTGTTCACTATCGCTCAAAAACTAATCAGTTCTTTGCCATACATGTTTGCATCTTTTTCCAAAGTGTCATCAAAATTCGTTTACGAACGAATGCTGTGTGCTCCCAACAAACATTGAAAAAAGTGTGACACATTAAACAGGTGCTCGGGAGGACCCCCACCACTTATTCCAATATCATCCAAAAACTAATCAGTTCTTTGTTACTAAAGTCTCCATCATTTGCCAAAGTGTCATTAAAATAAATTAATGAACGAAGTCTGTATGCTCCCAACAAACTTAAAAAACAAAGTGTGAAAAGTCAGCATTTGTATGGTAGACCCCCCACCACTTTGATCAATGTGTCCCAAAACATGATAATTATCTTTTCACACTAATTGGAACCCTATTCCATAAGTTTCATCATAATCACTTCATTATTGTAGGCTGTAGTGTGCATAAAGACACTGACAAAACTTCAAAAAAAATTTTTTTACCGGAAGTGAAAAACCGGAAGTTGGGATGCAGAACTATTGTAAACCGTACTACATACTCATGTACCAAGTTTCATCCAATTCGCTTATCACGTACAGAAGTTATAGAGCTTTCAAAAAAACAGGTGCTCCAGGGACCCCCACCACTTTGTTCACTATCGCTCAAAAACTAATCAGTTCTTTGCCATACATGTTTGCATCTTTTTCCAAAGTGTCATCAAAATTCGATAACGAACGAATGCTGTGTGCTCCCAACAAACATTGAAAAAAGTGTGACACATTAAACAGGTGTTCGGGAGACCCCGTACCACTTATCCCAATATTGTCCAAAAACTAATCAGTTCCTTGTCATTTAAGTTTCCATCATTTGCCAAAGTGTCATTAAAATTGAATAATGAATGAAGTCTGTATGCTCCCAACAAACTTAAAAAACAAAGTGTGAAAAGTCAGCATTTGTATGGTAGACCCCCCACCACTTTGATCAATGTGTCCCAAAACATGATAATTATCTTTTCATACTAATTGGAACCCTATTCCATAAGTTTCATCATAATCACTTCATTATTGTAGGCTGTAGTGTGCATAAAGACACTGACAAAACTTCAAAAAAGTACAAAAAAAATTTCTTTACCGGAAGTGAAAAACCGGAAGTTGGGATGCAGAACTATTGTAAACCGTACTACATACTCATGTACTAAGTTTCATCCAATTCGCTTATCACGTACAGAAGTTATAGAGCTTTCAAAAAAACAGGTGCTCCAGGGACCCCCCACCACTTTGTTCACTATCGCTCAAAAACTAATCAGTTCCTTGCCATACATGCTTGCATCTTTTTCCAAAGTGTCATCAAAATTCGTTCACGAACGAATGCTGTGTGCTCCCAACAAACATTGAAAAAAGTGTGACACATTAAACAGGTGTTCGGGAGGACCCCCACCACTTATTCCAATATTATCCAAAAACTAATCAGTTCTTTGTTACTTAAGTCTCCATCATTTGCCAAAGTGTGATTAAAATTGAATAATGAATGAAGTCTGTATGCTCCCAACAAACTTTAAAAACAAAGTGTGAAAAGTCAGCATTTGTATGGTAGACCCCCCACCACTTTGATCAATGTGTCCCAAAACATGATTATTATCTTTTCACACTAATTGGAACCCTATTCCATAAGTTTTATCATAATCACTTCATTATTGTAGGCTGTAGTGTGCATAAAGACACTGAAAAAACTTCAAAAAAGTACAAAAAAAATTTCTTTACCGGAAGTGAAAAACCGGAAGTTGGGATGCAGAACTATTGTAAACCGTACTACATACTCATGTACCAAGTTTCATCCAATTCGCTTATCAGGTACAGAAGTTATAGAGCTCGCTCAAAAACTAATCAGTTCTTTGTCATACATGTTTGCATCTTTTTCCAAAGTGTCATCAAAATTCATTCACGAATGAATGTTTTATGCTCCCAACAAACATAAAAACTTTGTTGAAAAAACCACCTGTTGTATGGTGGACCCCCCAACCCTTTTTCCAATGTGCTCCAAAAGCTGATAAAATCTTTCTCATGTTATTTAAAAGCTTTTCGCAACGTTTCATGAAAATCGATCGGTAATTGTAGGCTACAGTAGGGATAAACACCTGAAAAAAAAACTTTTTAACCGGAAGTGACAAACCGGAAGTTGGTATGCAGAAATATTGGAAACAGTATTAAAACCTTGTATACTAAGTTTCAATAAGATCATAGCTCGGGATCAGAAGTTATTCAAGATTTAAACTTAGAGGTGTTCGGGAGACCCCCCGCCATTTTGTCCAAATTTAAAATGAATCCAGATCTTCTATTTTCAAGTGAACCTGTATCATTTGCCAAAGTTTCATCAAGATCCTATGCAGAAAACTCACCCACCCACCCACCCACCCACAGACCCACCCACACACAGACGTACACCAAAATTTTTATTGGCTATTTGGATAGAGGATGGTCCAAAACAAAAGAAAAAACAAAATTTGGGGTAGGTAAGATTTTTTTTTTTCACGATAGATTGCATTACTTCACACAATTTAAAATTGTGGTGAAGTAAAAATAATTCGGTGGTGGAACTGTACTGAAATTTATTCGGTACAGCCGAAAAGAATACACTATTAGTTTGTTAAATAGCTTCGTGCATTATCGTAAGGATACACAGCCGCATAAGCCTCTACATATATAATAGTATATTTTCCTACAAGAGATGAAATCATTATTTTGTTGTGAGTTCTTCACGAGACGCGCTAGCGTTACGAACGAAAGACGTTTTTATCTCGCGTAGGAAATGCAATTTTTTCTATGATAGTATATATATAATCGATATTTACTATAAATTATAAAATTAGAAATCGACAACATAACATTCAAAATTCAAATACTATTTTTTCATGTTTGCGTTGTTTAAAAAGCTTTGCAAAATTATACGAAAAACCATAGCAACTACAATTTGTTATTTTTTTTACACTAGTGGAAAAAGAACTCATTTTCACAGGGCATTAAACGTGATGCAAATAGACTTTTCATATGCTATCATACAAAAAATATTTCCTCAACACTATCTGAATCATTTTTGGCTACAGGAAAAAAGGATGATGTGATTATTATTATTTTCTCGTAAAATAATAATAACTCTACATGTATATATATGTACATACATAATTGAATCAAGTTCTGAAGCTCCAAAATTTTATGTAAAACAAATAAAATAAGAAATACATATACGGAAAAATTGACATGTCATGTGGATATTAGGATGAATTAGTAAGAAAATAAGTTCATTTAAATAATACGTAGTTGGTAAATAAAATATATCGTAAAGGTTTTCTGAAATAACTTTTTATTTATTTGACTAAATAAGTTTTGGTTAACAGTAAAAAGTACGTACACACATACATTCATGAAGAAAGTTTTTACTTATCTTAACACCAGCTTTACACCATCTGGCACCAGTTTTGTTAAAATTGCAACCATGGAGGGCTTATTGTATTTGAATTGCGTGGAATTGGAAGCGCAGAAAATGTTTTTCGGCAAACGGCTGTTAAGTTTAACTTTACTCCCGCTAGGGAGTTAGTTAAAGTCTTACTTTTTTTTACTGCGACTGTAAAAGTAACGCCATTTTTATTTTATATTACGGAGGCTGTAAAGTAGCATTTGTTATATGTTATTTTTTCAAACAAATTGTATAATTATGACAACAAAAAACAAGTTGTTTCTAATTGGATTATGATATTTTGAATGGTTGTATGTTACTATGACAACAAAACGTAAGAAACAGTTTCATTGGATAATGAAATTTGGAATTATTGTATAACTATGACAACAAAATAACAACTATTTGAATTGGATTATGAAATTTTGAAAAGGCTGCTTCGATAAAAAAATTTTATTCATACAAATTTAAATGTTTTTTCCTCTTTTTTGGAAGTAATTATGACGATAAAATTCATATTTATTCATAATTATATAATGTGCTATTTTTCGGCAAAGGTCTGTAAAATAGAAGTAAAAAAGAGGGTTAAAGTCTTACTTTTTTGACGTGTAACGCCATTTCTTTCTTTTTTTACGGCAACAGAAAAAGTTACTCATATTTTTACGGCGGCAGAAAAAGTGTCGCCATTTTTTCCATATTTTTACGGCGACAACAAAAAGTAACAAAACATGAGATTATGAATAATATTTGTGTATGAATAATATAAACTATGACAACAAAAAATAAATATTTTGATTGGATTATGAAATATTGAATAATTGTATAACTATGACAACAAAATATAACAAATATTTTTGTTGGATTATGAGGTTTTGAGTTGAAAGGTTGGTTTGATAAAAAAATTAATTTTTAATATAATTTATACAAATTTCAATGTTTTTCACTTTTTTAGACGTAAAAATCGTAAATATAAATAAATATTTATAAACATTTTGATGTATTAATTTCATATTTATAAAAAATTTAACGTTTGCCGAAAAAAATAGCGTATTTACTTCGGATCTAAAGTATCGATTGTGCAAAAATATAATAAGCATTTTAGTGTTCCATGTTAGCTGTGCATTAAAAATGTGGAAAATATGGCGACACTGTTTCTGCCGCAGTAAAAATATGAAAGTTATTTTAATGGCGCCGTAAAAATATTACAATATAGGTTTACTTTACAGCCACTTTGATTATGTATCAAAAAAGTAAGACTTTATCCTATTCCCAAGCGGCAGTAAAGTTAAAGTAAAGTATAAATCAATTGCCGAAAGCAGTATATTATTTAATTAGGAGCTAAAGTACTACTTTTTGTGTTGAGTCTATAGTTTAAAGGTTGTTTAAATTATAGGTATTTGATAATTATAGACGAAACACAAATAGTCAATTTAGATCCGAAATAAATACACTAGTTTTTCGGCAACCATTTAAACTTTTTATAAATATTATCGTATTAATTTTTTTATAAACATTTTTACCGTCATAATTACGTCCAAAAAGTAAAACACTTTTAAATTTGTATTAATTATATAAAAATAAATTTTTTTATCAAAGCAATATTTTTTATCAATATTTCATAATCTAATCAAAATATTTGTTATTTATTGTTGTCATAGTTACGCAATTTGTTTGAAAAAATAACAAATATGATAAAAATATGGAAGGAAATGAGGTCACTTTTTGTGCCGCCGTAAAAATATGAAAATTACCTCACTACCGCCATAAAAAAAAAGAAAAAATGTCGTTACTTTACAGCCACATTGATTATAGGTCAAAGAAGTAAAACTTTAACCTTCGCCCAAGCGACTATAAAGGTCAAAGATTACAATCGTTTGCCTATTTATTTCACTAAAACACTATCTAAAACACACCTAAATTTTTTTAACCAAAAACACTGAAATAAAATTTTGTACGTCAGAAAAATTTGTCAAAAGTTAAAATGCGTTTGAAACTTCAAAGAATAAACATAATGTGGCTGTGATGAGCTTAACAAATAAAAATTAAAGAAATAACAGTTTTTGTCGATAATTTATCGTTTCACAGCTAAGGAATTTGCACCGTACCGTCTTCCCGGTAAGAAAAATATTTTGTAAAGTTTACAACCTGAACCACATAACCTTTAATAGACAATAATCTCATTAATGAATGAATCTACAAGCTCTATTAAGATAGCGGACATAAAAATGTAGGCTACAGCCAGGACCTAGTCAGGCATTTGTAGCCAATTTGCTACGCCATTAAAATATTTGTAGCCCCTGCCAATTTTGAGAAATTAGAGGTTTTGAATCAAAGGTTTTGAACGCGTTATATTTTAAATAATTTTTGCAGGTTTATGAGCTTATAATAAGCTTATCATTCGGTTAACCGCTGCTCCAAAATATTTACGAACATAGAAAAGTAGAAAAAGAAAACTATCAAGCTTATCAATCGGAGGTTAGTAGCCGCTGCTCCAAAATATTTACGAACATAGAAAAGTAGAAAAAGAAAACTAATATGAGGAGTCAAAATAAACCAAACGCCGAGCCGATGTGTTTTCGGCTTATAAACTGTTGAAAAAAATATATCTTTCGCGTTCAATAAACGAAGTAGAAAAATAAAAAAAAAATTAGGAGGATTATTATCTATCAATGTGGTTCAAAAGTGGAGGCGGCTACAAATTTTTTGATGACGTAACAAATTGATGCCTAATCGGCTACAAATTTTGATGTATTCAGAATTAAAATGGATGAATAGAGCGTGAGATATTGTGAAAACCGCTAGCTTAAATTTAAGATAACGGTTTCTTGTATTTCTCAAAATTGGCAGGGGCTGCAATTTTTTTTAATTGCGTAACAAATTATTGGCTACAAATGCCTGACTAGGTCCTGGTTGTAGCCTATATTTTTAGTCCGCTATCTTAATAGAGCTGAATCTACATTCTACACCTATTTCACGAACGAATATAAATATTTGACTGGCTTAACTTTTTTAACAGGGCGATTAATAAAGCGTATAATTAAATATTTTTCAGGAAGCTGATTCTATATTCAATCATAATTATGGTATGTTTGAATTTGGTACGACTTTTTTTCGGACCAATTCAAGTATTCGCAAATTTTTTTTGTTTTTTTTTTATATTTTTATTTACAAACTATCAATTAGGCACATATTTTATGATAGGTTAAATGAAATTTAAAAAAAAAAGAGATAAAAACGAAATTTTTAGAAGGATATGAAGCAACAAAACTAAAATTGAGTTGCCAATAATCCAGCTGGTGGCATATTTCTTGATCATGTGACTCAATGTCTTCCAGCTTTCTCGATGATTGCATCCCAGATATAGAGTTATATGAAGGCTCGTTTCTTCGAGCAAGGAATAGCGTGCAATCATCAAGGAATATTCCATTACTAAGATTGAAAAGAAAGGGTTTAATAAAAAAACATCAATTTCTTGAACAAGTGGGTGAGGTTTAGTTTTACCTTTTGCCATGAAAAATACTCTAAACTATTTTAATAGTTATTCTCGACATTCACATATATAAAAATTGAATTTTTATGCAGGTTTAACCTTCTGTAAAAGCCACCTCAAACTTCATATTCTTTTATTCTATTCCATTTATTAATATCAGCTTTATTTGTATGTTTTTTTCTATGATAATAGTATGTATTATTGTATTGTTTTCTAACCTATAGCCTAATGAACTTAACCTATTGTCTATTGAAAATTTTCCATAAAATAGTTATCATTATTCAATTGGTATGATTCCAATTGGTCAAATTGTTTTGATTTTATTAAAATTATTTTCATATTATAATCACAATGGCTTTGATTCGTTTTGTTCAAAAATCAAATTTAAAGTTAAATTCTCTTATTTCTTTTAGTTGAATTCGGTTGATTGTATGGGATGGGGTTTTCTTATCATAAGAAATCAGAAATTTGATTTATCAATGAAAACAATAAACATTTATTGTTGTAATTGAAGAAAACGTTTTATTTTATATAATACATAATTCTTTGTCAGAGAAAAAATTAGTGTAATCAATTCGTGTTTAATGAATTTTATTCTCTCGCAAATTTAAAATTTTCGCTCATGCCTTGTTCAAATTTTAAACTTCTGCTTGAAAATAAACTATCTCATTACACACTGATTGATTAAAATACTACTAGATGCTTGAGTTGAATTGCTCACAAAAATCCTAAATAATTTAAATCTCTTTCAAATTATAGTCTATTTCAGTTTTTTAATTTGTAAAAAACATGTTTTAAGATTGCCAAGATACTGTTACACACGGTGCCGATTGTACATACTCTGGCCGTTATTCCCATCAATCGAGCTCTCATTATTTTAAGAGTATTACCGATTTCGGATATATTAGAGATCTCGACTTCGTCTTGATCTCAGAACATATATCCTCAATCGGTAAAACACTATTACTGCCCTTAATACTTAAATAACTATTTCGTGTTCTTTAAATGATTAGACTTAGTTTTATATAATATAAATCATAATTATATTGTGGTCGTACAAAAAATAGTATATACACCTCGGGAGAGAGTATGTCATAACCCTCAATGATATTTATTATGTAGCCGTCAGGCTTCGCCGTCGAGCCCCAAACGCACCTCTGGTAAAAAACATGTACTTCTTCTCTTTTGATGTTTTTACTACTATTTCACAATATATTTACACTCACTTATGTAGTTTTGAAAGCAATAATGATAATAAACAGTAAAAGTTAATCGAATATAATCTCTTCTAAATTATGTTCTTTTTCTACATATACACTTTTAGTCCAGTAACTTTGTCGCCTGAGAGTATGGGGTAGTATGCGTCAAATCCGGTAGTTCTGATTTTTTGCAGACTTGTTTATGATGTTGGCCTAATGAATAATCCAAGTTTGTGACCTTGAGCGCCGAACGCAACTTTGTCAAAAATCGAGAAAACCGCGAAAAAATCGTTATTTTTTCAAATTTTGGCGATTATAACCCTAAAGGACTAGTTTTTTCTTTAAACTTTCTTAGGACGGTTTTAAAGTAGACTAAATTTGCTACAATATGATACTAGAACTGTCTCTGTAGACCCAATAGTTTCCGAGATTAAGCCTCAAAAATCGAAAAAATCGTTATTTTTTCAAATTTTGGCGATTATGGCCCCAAAGGACTGATTTTTGAAAAAATGTAGACTAAATTTGCTACAATATGATACTAGAATTGTCTCTGTAGACCCAATAGTTTCCGAGATTGAGCCTTTCGAAGTTTATCATTTTTTTAACTTCGCAATATTTCGCAATATTTTGCAATATTTTAGACATTATTTTAGTCACTCGAAAGTTCATTCAGAACGACAGAATTGCAAAAAATTGCGCATTTCGAAAAAAATGATAAACTTTGAACTGCTTAATCTCGGAAACTATTGGGTCTATAGAGACAGTTCTAGTATCATATTGTAGCAAATTTAGTCTACTTTAAAACCGTTCGAAGAAAGTATAAAGAAAAAACTAGTCCTTTAGGGTTATAATCGCCAAAATTTGAAAAAATAACGATTTTTTCGCGGATTTTTCGATTTTTGACAAAGTTGCGTTTGGCGCTCGAGTTCACAAACTTCGATTATTCATTAGGCCAACATCATAAACAAGTCTGCAAAAAATCAGAACTACCGGTTTTGACGCATACTGTGATGTATAAAGTTACTGGACTATTTTATTTATAAATTTAAAGCAGCAACTAGAAATTATTCACATTGTCTCACAATAAACAATGAAATAAATATTTATAAATTCATATATATTATGGGCGAAGTGAATAAAAAGGAGAATATTCTAAATACTTAAATTATAAGTATTTTCTGATAAATCAGTGAATAAAAACCAGGTTATAGAATATACTATAATACAATGAAAATTTTCCAAAATGTTCTTGAAATCGAGTGAATAAAACCAAGAATATTCTAATCAACGACATTACTGTACTTGATATTTTCAAGTTGCTATTTGTGCACCTTATTTATGAAAATGTTGACTGAATTTATCTTTTTAAAGATTATTTCGCAAGTTTTAGTAATACTTTACAACTGAATTTTTGCCGGTTATTGATGTCATATTAATTGTCAACTTAAAGAATTTATCTGTGCACTGAAAAAAAAGTTGTAGTTCATGACAACCTCATCTCGAAGTTAGCAGTTGATTATTCATGCAAAGAAAAATTATTTGCAAACAATTTCACTGTGATTGGGACAACTACACGATAACATTTTCCTAACAACAGAATGAGGTTTATTTAAAATATAAAGTGTTATATCCAATATAACAGTAGTTGAATAAAGATAATAACTATTTCCCTGAAAAAAATTTTCTTTGACCTTATATCATGAATTTTTCATTTTAAAGTTTAAGTATTTGAGATTAATTGAACTAAATTTTATTTTCACATAAACATTTCGTATGATTGTCTCAACTTCATCGATTTATAATTGTAGAGTTGTTGAAGCAATTTCGTAGTTTGATTCGCCATATGTGACCGCACGGTGGGGTTGAGACAATTGCATTTCGATTGGACGACATGTTTTTTTCAGTGTGACTAACTGAAAGGTTTATTAAGCGAAGTACAACAATGATTTCAGATTTCGATCTGAAATCATATGCTCGCTTAGGTAAAATCATATAACATATTTTACAACAACCACATGGTTAATTTTTGAAAATTTAAGATTTTTGTGAGGTAGCATATTTTTGTAAATCAATTTAAATACAGTATTTAATTTATGATTTATAGAAGATTGTTTGAGGATTTTTTTGTAATCGAAGAGAGGTGAAAATTTTTAAAAAGTATGGTTCTTCCAAATTCCAATTCTTTACACAATGTTTGCCGCATTTTTTTTAATTCCTTGTTACCGGTACTTTAAACCCATAATTATACAAAACTTTTTAAAACGTTAACAAATATTTTTATATTTGTATTCAATCTATCTTTTTCTTCAGCCATTTTGAGGTTATTTTCGACTTCGACATTTTATAATTTTCAGCATATTCTACAATTTTCTAGTAAATACTAAAAAATATTAGAATATTTTTATTTACTCAAATGAAGGAATATGCTATTACTAGTTTATACTTTTATATAGTTTATTCTAGTTTTTATTCACACTGCCCTATATGTGTATATAAAGCAACTGATACATGTCAATAATACTAACCTAATTAAACTTGTATTTCGAATAAATAAAAAATATTTGCCTCCGACTAGCCTCTGGAATCTGAAATTTAAAAAAAAACGTATATATAGCCAATCACTGTGGTGTTACCCTTCATGGCATATTGTCACATGGACGTTCAAGTGCATCCGCATATTGTTATCATAGTGCCATCATAGTGTGACGGAAAAACGTACTCATTATGCTCTTTATTTTGTGACCATTGTGGCCCCATGCGCAATGCACAACGTAATCTTACCAAAAGTATATATATCCTAACCTAGTTCTTGTGTTTCGAATAAATAAAAAATACTTGCCTCCTACCATCCTCTTAAATCTGAAATCTTTAAAAGTACACCTGCACAAGAAATTACAGTATAGTCACCTTGAAGTTTGTTAAAAAATCTTCCAAATTCTGCATATCATAAATGGAAAAATATGTCTGGATCCAGCTTTCTGTCACCACAAGAGAAAACAAACGGAAAAATTATCTCAAAATCACGCCGTGTTAATATTTTTAGTTCAAATCACTGCATTCAAATGACAGCTTTTTGATGTTATAGTGTGCGCTATAATTTTGCGAATCTTTCTCCCACGGCAGGCAGCATCATAAGCGCACTGTGATGACACGGCGTACCAGCATGCGGTGGTATATGCATGAAGTGTGACGGTACGAGTGACAGCACAATAAGCGCATAGTGACTGCATGACAAATACATGGAGCACGTGATGTTTCTTGGGTATGCACAAAAATCAGAGCATGGTTTTAAAACAAAAGGAAAAGTGATCTCAAAATGTACCGTTTTAATATTTTTGGTACAAATCACTGCATGAAAAATGATAACATTTTCAAGGTACAGTATGCGCCTAACCTTTCGTGACAAGACGGCGTGCGTAGTAAATGCATGACGGTACGAGTAGCCACACAATGGGCGCATGGTGACAGCGTAGCGTGTTAGCAGTTAGCAATCCATAGCACACCCGATGTTTGTTGGGCAGACAAATGGATGAATTGAATGAATGAATAAATTTTTTTAAATGAATTTATGTGATTCGTTGTGGTACGGGAGGTAACTTTACTTTTTTTTGGGAATTTTATACCGAATGAATTTCATTTTGAGAGTTGTTCAATGTTCATATATTAACAAAGTGAACGTCAGTTGCCGGACCCGCGGTGGAGCTAATGGTGAACGCATGCGATCGTCTACATAAAAAATTTTCGTCCGAGTATTTTATTTTCATACCGTTTCAAAATATATGAGATCAATCGTCAGCTGCAATGAAGAGGGTGGGTTATACGTCAGTCACGAATATGAACAATTCTGACAACTTGTAATTATAAATCCATTTTATACCTTACGAAATTCATGCAACTGAATTTTAAATAATAAAGAAAACCGTCAGATGTATTGTTAAGTCAGGGGTAAGACCGTCAGTCAGAGTCATTAAATGATGTGCACTCATTGCATCTCAGCTCAGCATAGTCACCTTGGCAAATAAACTAACGATCTTTCTACTTATAAACAAACAGCTGACGACGATTTTCATTTTTTTTATATGGGGAAAAATTTATTTATTCGAGCAATCATCACGCTAAATAAATATATTAAGTATAAATACGGTGACCATTTTTTGGAAAGGAAAATACAGGACATAGATTAGCTAAAGTTTTATGCTAAAAAAATAACGGCCCTCTGCTACCTACCTCAAATAAAAGTGTGTTAAAAAAAATAATTATATAAGTTATTTATTATTATTAATATTATAAAAATTAAATCAATCTGATATAGTCCCTGGGCCTACGCCGATTTCATGTAATGATTACTACATATTTTATACTTCGTGAGGCGCCTGTCCTTGACGAGTCCAAAAACTTTTTTCTGCCATTTTTCTCGATTCGGCCGCTTTTTCGTTCGGCAAGCTCCGAAAAATGCCGATTGTCCGGGCTCTTGTAAATTTCATGAGGGTAACGTTGTCCGACAAAAATTTGTCTGCTTTTGTCAAGTCTGGCAGCCAAAATATACCAAAATGTCAGTTGTCGGACTCGACAATGGCAGACACATTACCCTCGTGATCTAAAGCAGTTAATAAAAATGTGGTAGCAAATTTACAAGATCGCGGGAAATCGACCTTTTTCGAAGCTTGCCGAACGAAAAATCTGGCGATTTGAGGAAAATGGCAGAACAAAAGTTTTCGAACTCGTCAAGGACTAACGCCTCACGAAGTATAAAATTTGTAATCATCAAATGAAATCGGCGTAGGCACAGGGACTAATAACACACGTCTTCTTGACTAGAATACTAAGATTTAATACTAAATTTTATTTTATTTTATTCAAAGAAGTACCCACATTTTTTGCTCGCTAAAGTAGCTTTCTAGTGTTAATCGGTTGTAATGGCTGGTCGGCAGACAGACCAACATTTGTTTTTGCTGTTTGAGAATCGTTAGAACCTAAAACGTTGAAAAATGCCAAAAAGTAGGGCTGTGATTTTGACATTTGGCTCGATATTGTAATACTTTAGACAAATTTAGACAAATTTTTGGGAAATCTAGAGAAATTATTATTTTAAATGCATATTCCTGTAAAGTTTATGCAAAAAAAGAGGACATTTGCATATCAAATTAAGAAATAAGGGACATTGTACTGTCCTGTATTTGCCAAAAAATCTCAAGGGACAGCATGGCAAAAAACAGGACAGTCCTGTAAAATACAGGACGGATGCCCACCGTAAGTATAAAACACCTATATCCGGTCGTAACGTATCGTAATCGCGCCCGACTGAGATTCTATAGGTCGAGAGTTCAATTCCTGGAGTGGTACATTTTTTCATTGTTTTTTTTTTAATTTTTATTAAATACCCTTAAAAATATTGTTTTTTTTCAATGGATTCATAAAAATAATAAAATAATCTGAACCTGATTCAGCGCTTTTTATATTTGGAAATAAACAAACGAAATAGAATAATCAGATCAATTCCTTTTTATCGCGTCATAACAATATTACGATATATTCGTATGTATTGCAATAATTATTAAATGACGAAGAAATAAAATTACTGTAATTAACCAAACTCAGTAAAGAGAGAGATTCAATAAACAAATTGTTACAATACCGGATTTGCAGGTTTTGGCTTAACCAACTGAGAATTAAATAATTAAAACAAAATTAGATTTTAAGGTATAATTTTTGATAATGGTTTATATTACAAATTTGGTCTTACAACTAGTTACTTCTTAAAATTAAAATGTTTTAATTCCATTCTTAAATAAGTGTATTTTGGATTTATAAGATAGAATCAGTACTTATATTAAATACAAAGTACATATTTTTATAAGAATAAGTTTATAGAATAAACACAAAGTATTTTTATTTGGTTAAACAAAGTGTTTATAGTTATTGTGTTTGGTTTGACTGATAACTCCATAGCCTCTATACCGACGGAATATAAATTACGCGGACGCAGAAATTATTTGTTGATTGGAGAACAATATATTAACAAGAAAATTTATTATTTTTTTGGCAGGGAGTGCTAAAAATAATACAGTATTCATAATTTCCATTAATTCCATAATTTCATTCCCGTGAAATAAAATAAAGAAAATAAAAACTACTATTTGAGTATGTATTTCTCTTTCAATATGAGTTGACATCTTCATAACAAAAGATTAAATTAAACACAGTTTAAGACTCCGGACAATTTACGGTATTTAAATTTGTCGATTGTGTTTTATGGTTATTACTATTGTCTTTTAGCACAGTGTGACGTTAATCCGAAATAAAATTTAGAATGCATTCAAGGGATATTTACGACATCTCAATATTTTCTTCAATTTTTAAAAGAAATGGCTATTCTGTTTCTTTATACCTTTTGTTGTTGTTTTCTTTTTTCATGTTTTTCTGTTTTCCGTTGGTGATTGTTGTACCATTTTTGAAGCGAACACTTCTTAAGGCGCGTTGAGCGATTTTGTATGGGAAAAAATTTATATATCTATTCTATAAAAATTTATATATATTAATATATTATAAATATTAAAAGAGAGTGAGATAAATTGTAATCATTTGTTATTTGCTTATTTTTTATTCTTATTTTCTTTATTTATAATTTTTTTTTTCTTTTTTATTGAATTTGATTTTTTTTCGGTTTAAGTGTGGTGTGTAAGTGTGGTATAGTAAATTAAGATTTTGTTGTATGTTTAAGTAAAATAAAAATAATTGTGTTCGTCATATTTGATTAGTGTGTTTTTCTTTATACGTTTTAATAAAGAAAAAGTCCAAGCGGCACGTATATCCGCTAGAAATAGGTAGATTTCGAGATCAGACAGTTTTGTGTGCCAGTAGAATTTTATGTATCAGATTAGTTTAAACAACACAAACTAATTTAAAACAGATATCGAACAAATTTTAAAAAGAAAATTAGCTACATATAAGCAAAACTATATCTATCCAATTTTGCAACAAAAAAATATCAAATCTACCACAGAACATGTGTGTGACAATTTATGACACAAGCCTACGCTATATCATATGTCGTCCAATTACTGCAAAATATCAAAATAGTTTATTTCTAAGAAAAAAAATTAATTTCTTCTATTCAAACCTTTTTATTTTTTTTTCATTGACTGTTATAAGGTTTTTGGAAATTGTAGTTATGGATTGTTGCAAACTTTTTTGTTGAAGCCAACAATTCAAAAACCTCTAACTGCAGAGGTTTATATTTATATGAAACGGATTAAAATGTTTCCACAGATTCTAAATTTATGAAGTTTTTAAAAATCCAAACGGCCGTTATAACGGATTAAAAAACGAATTTTTTTTCTAGTATAAAGCCCCAGTTATTTAACCATGTGTCAGATTTTTCTGATTTACGAACTTGTCCAAGATATTAATAAAACACACATGTTTACGGAAGGTTTTTTGATCTGGCTCCACAAATGCGACCGTGAGAGTGCCGGTTTTTTTTCTACCCGAAAAATATATTTATCGCCGACTGAAGGTTATTCAGATTGGAAAAATATAGGTTCTAGCTTAAAACAACATGATAAATCTCAGGATACATTAGCTGTATGCAAAAATGGATTAATATGTCAGTTAATTTAAAATCAAATGCAACAATTGATCAAAATTTGCGGAGAATGATAGAAAATGAGAAGAAACATTGGCGCTTGGTACTTGAACGTCTTTTTGCTATAGTGCTAATGTTAGCTGAAAGATCATTACCTTTTCGTGGACACCGTGAGCAACTTTATCAGCCTAATAATGGACACTTCTTGACACAAGTAGAACTTATTCCAAAATTTGATCCAGTTATGTTAGAGCATCTCAAACGAATAAAAAATAAAGAATGCTTTGACACTTATCTTGGAAAAGATGTGCAGAATGAAATAATTGGACTTATATCGAGAAGAATACTGAAAACTATCGTATCTTCTGTACAGTCATCGAAATATTTTTCTGTTATCATGGATTGCACTCCTGGTGTAAGTTATAAGGAACAGCTTTCAATTCTTTTGAGATGCGTTAAAATTAATCAGGAAGAAGTACAAATTGAAGAATTTTTTGTGGTTTTTTTCACATAACTGATAGCACTGGTTCAGGTTTAGTTGGAATTTTTTTTAAATTTATTAGCTGAGTATAATTTGGATCTAATGAATTGTCGCGGTTTTTTTTGTGGTTTTGTTCCACATAACTGATAGCACTGGTTCAGGTTTAGTTGAAATTTTTTTAAAATTTATTAGCTGAGTATAATTTGGATCTAATGAATTGTCGCGGGCAATCGTATGATAATGGTACTAACATGCGAGGGCAATACAAAGGGGTTCAAGCTTTAATCAAAGCAGAAAATCCCAGAGTTCTTTACGGTCCATGTGCTAACCACATATTTAATCTAATGGTATGTGATGCTGCGAAATCAGTATCAATTGCAATTAACTTTTTTGGTACTGTTCAACGAATTTTTACATTTTTTGCTGCATCAACCGTTCGATGGGACATGCTGCAAAGTGTTTGTAAAATGACTGATAAATCATTATCAAATACGCGTTGGGAAAGCCGTATAAATAGTATAAAAGTTGTAAAAGATAATTTGGTTCAAATTATAGAAGCTTTATACAAAGTTGCAGATTCAAGTTCAATTGGAGTTGCTGTTTCTGAAGCTAACGGTCTTGCGAATGAGATATCCTCATATCAGTTTATACTTTCACTTACAATTTGGCATGATATATTGTATGAAATTAACAAAGTAATTAAAGTTATGCAGAATCCCTCGGCAAATATTTCTATTATGATAAAATTGGTGGAAACTACGAACAAATTTTTAGAATCATTCAGAAGTGATGAATCATTTGAAGCGATTATTAAAAAATTTGAAGAAATACCTATAAAATTAGATACTAAGCCAGTATTCCCTCAAGTGCGGCATAGCCGAAAACGACGTTTTTTTGAATATGAAGGAACTGATACACCTCTAAATGGAAAGTCTAAATATAAAGTAGATTTTTTTAATGCAATAATTGATGTTGCATTAGTAAGCTTAAATGAAAGATTCAAAATGCTTGATTCATACAACAAAATATTTGGTTTTTTAACCCGTACCGAAAAAATGCGAAATTTAGATGCAAATCAATTGTTGAATGATTGTAAAAATTTAGAAATATCACTGAGAAATCCTAGTACAGAAGAATCGGACGTGAACCATGAAGAGTTATACTCGGAAATAAATACATTTTTAAGAATGGAAGCTTCGACGGAATCGAAAGATGCACTGGAAATTTTGAAGTATATTACGGCAAATTCTTTAATCGAAATTTTTCCAAATTTATTTATTGCCCTACGGATTTTACTAACTTCCCCTATTACAGTGGCAAGCGCAGAGAGGTCATTTTCCAAATAAAAACTCATAAAAAACTATTTACGTTCCACTATGGGTCAAGACTGCTTATCTGCATTAGCTTTAATTTCCATTGAAAATAAAATAAGTGGGTCCTTGGACTGTTCTGATTTAATTGATGAGTTTGCGTCTTTAAAAGTCCGAAAGGTTAAGTTTTAAGTCAATGTAATCGATCCTCTTAAAATCTGCGAAAAAAATAAATGGCACCGCATTTTGAGTAGTCTTATTAGTGCATCTTCATCCAAAATAAAAAAAATACATCATGTACATTTAAAACCTATGTGCGTTTTTTGTTTCGTTACGTTCTAATAAATATCCAAAACACAATAGAACACAAGAATTAAAAACTCAACTAATATATTAAAAAACTTGCCTATGGCCTCGCATATGGTAAATCCGCCACTGCATAAATCATTACATATCACACGTTATTGGTGGATCACTGATTCTATTTTGTTCAAAGATTTGCAACAACGTTGATTTCTCCATTTTGCAAATCACTTCATCCAGGTGATTCAACGCCATTGGAATTGATTTCAATGGGCATGTCAGTACTGCGTCAAAATTTAATTTATTTTCGGATAACAATAATAATAGGTGTGTGAATAAATTACGCTGCATTTGTACTTTAACTAATTTACCTGAAATGGCCAATCTCTTTGGGAATAAAATATTTGCAAAAGTTAAGACTTTTGTTCTAGTAATTGGTTTTTCAAATATTCTTGGATCAGTACTACATTATGTAATAAACTCTGCACGTAGTTAATTTTCTGTTTTTCCACATTAAGCAAAAATTTAGCTATATGTTTTTGAACTGCCTGACCAGTAGATATATTAAATCAAGATAAAAAAAATAGTCAGCTGTACGTCTGTAAGTAAAAAGATCGTTACTTTAATTGCCAAACTATATGCTGAGCTGAGATGCACTAGGCGCACAGGCAGCATGTTATGGATCTGACTGACGGTCTTGCCCCCTTTAAAAATACAGCTGACAGTTTGTTTTCATTTAGAAAGTATGAAAATTCAGCTGCATGAATTTCGTAAGGTATAAAATGAATTTATATTTACAAGTTTTCAGAATGGTTCATATACGTGACTTCATGATACAGCTGACGATTATTTTTTTGTTAAAAATTATCTAAAATAACACCTCATAAAGTTTGAAACGGTATGAAAATACTCGGACGAAAATTTTTTATAAAAAAAATTTTTTTTTTTTTAGCGCTACCTCCCGCGTACTATTGGACTGTATTGCCAGTTTAAGATTTTTCGTTTTTCACTTGAAATTAATATTTTGAGCCGAACCAATATAATAAAACTTCCATTGCTAAAAAATCTTTCAAACAACTTATTCTCGTAGTATACAATTATTTTTATGGTCCATAAGTTTCGTTTTAGGTTAAATTAAATTGCAGTAACCCACCCACATTTAAATTATAAACAGTCATAGAAGGTTAAAAAAAGAATTTCATTATTTGGTACTTTAGCTTAACCCAACAAAAAAAATTATAATTTAATGTTAGAGCTATAGATATCTGGATTATTTTATCCTTGTCAAAATGGTAAACCATGTAATAGGATTCAAAACGCCCAAACGAAATACGATAAAACAAGAAAAAAATAAAATTCATTCAAGGAAATTTTGCTTGATTGTATTGAGGAACATAAATTGTTAATTTTACGTAGGATGGAGAATATTATACGAGAAAATTTTTTTGTTTCATTATTGTTTTTTTTTCTTCATAGAATTGCTAAGCCAAGTGGATTTAGGATTAAAATGCATGAATGAATTGTTTTCTGAAAATAATGGCAAAAAATTAAAAATCGAATAATAGAAAAGGTTTATTCTCGGTGTTTGCATTATTGATTATGTATGTTTTCCAAGCAAACGTACAGCGTAATCTTTTACGTTTTGGTGCTTTTTTTCCATATTTATAAACAAACAAAATTTTTGCCTTAAATAATGGGATATATTCAGTAAAATCTTCTATCGGAAATTTCTGGTATTCTTCTAATTTTGTATGAAATTTTATTTTAACGTTATAAAATTTCATACAAGAAATAGAAGAATAGCAGAAACTTTTGATCGAAGATTTTACTGAATAAACCCCACTAATTCGTTTTTTTTTTCAAGAAAAAATTCACCATAATACTCCAAAACTCGATTAAAATAACCGGCGCCTAATGTATAAAAAAATGAATAAATTTTATCATCAAATAGTATCAACCATATTTTATTTTATATACATGCATAGATAAATTCATCTTTTATATTTTCCCACGCTTTTCTGCATTCAGAAAAATGAGTTTACTAATATTTTGCTAGTTTAAAATATAGCAATTTAATTCCCGGCACCAAATCACTAAAACATAAAAACCCCCGCAAAAATTACCAAACGAGTTCGCTTTGTTTTGTTCTTTTTTCTCGATTCCGATTTTGTGAATGAGTTGTTGAATGAGATCCATAAAAAAGAGATAGCTTAGAGAAGTATATGAAGATCTATATGTGTATATGATAATATATGGATAAAAATAGTTATAAGAGAACTCAACAAAATTCTATTTCTATGTATATGTGATTCTCTATTTGCCCGGACATTTTGTTATATTTTCCCCTATTTTTTTTAAGGCAACATAAACCAATAAGAAAGTCATACAGTTTCCAATAATTGCTTCTACTTATAACCACGATAGTATTATTTTATATATTTTTATTAGGTATATTGAAGTTTCCATGAATAGCGTCGTGTTATTCTCTTTATTTTTCTCTTTAAAAAGCTAACGTCATTTATGAGCTTAAAAAAACAAAAAGCATTGAATCAATAAAACTGCTTCAGGATCAAATAATTTTGATGTTTTATTTATGTACATAGAACAGTATGTGCAATCAAATAAATAAAAAAGTACAATAATACACATTTAGGACGTAATTTTACACTTTGGAATTATTTTTTAATGCAGCTTCACAAAAGATTTTCTTTTACAACCTTACATATACTGCGCTTCATTAAGTTTATTTATTATTTTATCACAAATCTATATAAGTTATTTTAGTTAGTACCTATACATTCGGGATTGCGCTAGTTTTTAATTTAGGACTTGACTTGAAGCCACCAGAGGTTATGAATGCTTGACATTAAATTTATTTATATACTGGTGGGCGCCAAAGTCTTCCTAAATTTGTTCATTATATGATACAGTGTAATCACGACAATTTAACTGTTTTCACAAGTCAACAGACAAATGACATGATTATAAGAAAAGTTTTGGGGAGTGAGACATATGGTATATTATGAGTATAGTTGACATCCTTATATATAAAGAACAACCAGATAAGCAATGTGAAGTGTAACGGTATTGTAGAGAAAAATCGGTTAATATCAAATTTCGATCACCACAAATCTGTACAGCATGCTTTTGAAAAACTCGAATAGGGTAAAGATGATGTGCTTTTTCCCATTGTCAATATCTAATCGTCGATGTAATAAAATATTCAGATGCTATGAAATGTGACAAAGAGCAGTTTCTGCAGGACATTCGTTCAGCCTTGGATTACCAGACGCATCTCGGTGTGTGTGACTAGGTTTACGTTCATAAAAGCATATAATTAAGCAACAACTAAAACCAAGACATGAAAATTCAAGTGGAACTAAAAGTCTATTTTAAATTTTTATTTTTGTTATTAATTGTACACTTTAGAAATTGAATTTTAAGTAGTTAGAAGTTAGAATTGGAAGTTAGAATCTAATCATCAATTTTTAGTCCATGAAACGATTGGTCTCAAATTTAAAAAATTGGGATAGGATCTATTTGTATACGTTGTTAATATTTTGAGAACAATAGTATATTGTATTACTAGAGCGAATAGTAGATTGTATGACTTAAAGCGCTAGTAATACACACTAGTTTTACTTAATTGTTGATTATATAATTTATTTAACAAATTTATAAAGAATAATTTATTTACTTTTGTCTTCGTTATAATATTTGTATTCAAAATTATAGGTATATACCAGTTCGCTGCTAAACTGCTGCACTAAATGCGCTGCACTAAAATGCTAAAATTAAGTTTGATTTTCTAAAATTCACCAATTTTCCAAATTTGATTTCATTAAATCGATCAAACTTGTAAAGTGTCAAGTGTCACAAAAATTGGATTTAGTCAAACAAATAGTTTAAATAAATAATGTTATAATATAAATAAATTTAAAAAATATTACATAGCAGTCCAGCTACTAACAATCTAAGTATAATATAATAATACTGAATCTAACAATACATGGTGTGCAATTTATGAAATTTTTTGCTATCCACACAACTGTCTATCGATCTAGTTTCGAGCCAATAATAAAATTTTTAACTTTAAAACAGAAAATTTTTAACATTTTTAACTTTTTAATTCTCATCACGAATAGCTTACTAGATGAACTACCAAAAAAATGTTACAGATATGGAAAATGCGATTTT
The DNA here is from genome assembly GCA_963693315.1 of Diogma glabrata. Taxonomy (NCBI): domain Eukaryota; kingdom Metazoa; phylum Arthropoda; class Insecta; order Diptera; family Cylindrotomidae; genus Diogma; species Diogma glabrata. The sequence goes on from OY856186.1 coordinate 96,528,958, forward strand.
AGCACAAACCACAAACCGCAATATTAAACAAATGGTTAGAAACATTTTATCAGTTTGAAACAGACCATATTCCATACAATAATGGCACTAAAAATTGTGGAATACTCGCTGTCCTTCACATAAAAACATCAGAAAAATTACAATTTTGTGCACGGAGAGATCAGTTTTTGTTGTTTGTAATTTTTTATCTACGGGAACGGGTGTGACAACTTCGCGTACTCCAGACACTATTGTAAAATAATTTAAAACTAACTAATCGTTCTGCAAAAGGAATTACTTTCATACAATTTTTTAGTTTTTCAAATATTCTAGCTAAGTAAATCCACTCTTTAAAAAGAAAAATCGAGAAATTCTGGATGTATGTATTTTATTTCATGTTTTTTGTTTTTATTATTTTACTTTTTTGCTTTGACCCTTTTTCTTGGAAACAATGTGACGTTCATTTTAGTGTTGAAATATTGTATACGAGAAATTGAGGTTGAATACAATGTTGTTTTATATTTTATTTCGAGTATGTAGAATCGTAACAATATAATACTGATGAAATCCGTGATCTACGTGACCGACGCTGAGCCCGATAATTTTTGATCGATTTCATAGTTGAAATATAAATAGTAAAAGTTAAACAAAGAATATCTGTCGATGCTTTGTTTATTTTTAACCTTGGATGGAGTTAGGGCTCGTATACTCGGGTATTGGATAACCGGGTACCCGGGTATTTGACTAAAAATTTTACTACTCGAATATCCGGGTAATAGCTTCGAGTACCCGGGTAATACAAAAAGAAAATTCTCATGACGCTCACTGTCGCTTTTGCTGATTTGTCCAAAAAATAATTTCAGAAAATAAATGTAGTACTGTTGTATTTTAGATAAGTTCGTAAATCAGCTAAGGCAGTCAAATAGTTACGAAGCTTGTAAGAAAAAAAAAGGAGCGTTTTATCGACCAATTGAACCAAAAAAGATTTATATAATGAATGAATCTAGATTTTTTAGAAATACTTCTATCGCCTTAAAATATAGATCCTTGAGAGATTCATGAGTAACATAAACTCCCACACAAACGACTACAGTTATTTTCCGATTGCTTAATTTATTTTATTTTTATAACTAAAATGTTTAAAAACCGTAAAAAAAAATTATTTTAATGTAATGCACATAAATGGCAGTAAGAACTAATATTTTATCAAATCACGTAGAAGTTCAGGAAGGCAAAAAGTTAAAACTAATTTTTAGATTGTAAAACACGGTGGAATACGCTCATTGCAGCAATAAATCGATTTTTTAAATTAAAAAATGCATTAATACTGTGCACTCAATGAGCTAGGCGCTGACAGTATGAACGAATGCGATTTAGAAATATTTAAAGAAATCTCATTTATTCTCGAACCGCTTATGTTAGCAGAACAAAAACTGAGTAAAGAAAACCCCACCCTTATAACAGCTGAAAGTAAATTTTTAATCGTACTAAAAAAATAAACCAGATTAGTACACCTTTTTCTCGTGAACTATTTAAAAATTTGAAAAACGAAGTTGATGGACGTCGACCAAAGGATATAATAACATAATCATTGGAAACAATCAATAATGACTATACAATCGTGACTTAGGATGTTAATTAGAATAGAAATGTTCCCCATTCTATGAATTCACACAAAGTATTATCTAGAAATTTAATGCAACAAATCCCATATAATGTAAAAACATTTCCATAATATGGAGTCTAATGACAGTGGAAAAAATTCAGCTTAAGTAAAAATAAGTAAGTGATGAAGCAGTTGCAACTTCGAAATTGTCATCGCTTCAGCGGCGTAATCGATAGCGTGTCTGCCCAAGGATTCGAGCCGGGCACTGACAAGGTAGGTTCGAATCCTAACCGAAACACGAAAAATGTGAAGTGGAGCTTTTTTCTGAGAAACTTCAAACCATACCTTTGAATTGAAAATATTCCAATTACTTCTTTACTTACTTGAGTTTAATTGATCTCAAAAATCAAAAACTAATTATCGTTATATTTGCATCATGGTATTTTTCCAAAAGGCAATGAGTTGTTAAGCTACGCAACAAAAATTTCTACAAAGTAGCTTGCTCATCAATTATTATTACGTCTATACTCGAATGAAAACAACATCAAAGCTGCAGATCAAAGCTAAAGCTCTTTTGATGGAGAGCGGAACAAACATCAGTATATAATGAGCTACAGCATTGTCTTGCATCATATATAACTAAAACGAAAGACAAAAGCGAAAATTTAAATGTTGAGCAATCCCTTCGATTTATGGAGAAAAATGGGGGGTAAGCGAAACCAAATGTAAGATAATCTGTACGCGTTTCTGCTTACTATAAATTCTACACATTAACGGCATGCGAACGAGTGTTTTCAGTAGCCGGTAATATAATAACCAAAATTCGCAGTTCGTAAGCTCCTTCTACACTCAACGGCTTAATATTTTTAAAATACTATTTTATAACCAAAAATTTATAGATTTATAAATGTTCTATTATTATAAAATTTGATTTCATTTAACGTTTAACATATTTTTAAGAATTAAATTAATTGAATTAAATAAATATAAATAGTAATTGAATTAAATATGTGCAAATGAACTATTGAAAATTTGTTTTGTTTTAATTATCCAAATACCTATTTGGGTATTTGAGTAAAATTACTACTCGATACCCGGGTACTTAATGTTCGAGTATTTTACGAGCCCTAGATGGAGTCCTTTTATTTATAATAAAAAACAAATTTAATTCATCTGTTTATATATATATATATATATATATATATATATATATATATATATATATATATATATATATATATATATATATATATTTCGTGGTTGATTTTCCACATCTTCAGTATAGTTTTGTTACATTATCTATCCAAAAATATTTTTAAAAAATACATTATAATTTGCATATCAATTTTACAAAAATCTTAACTTACTTGAAATTAACATGAAAACACTTTTTTAAAAAACTTTTAAAAACTAAAATATTTTGAAAAACCACAAAATCTTTATAAATTAAAAAATTTTAAGAAATTAAAAAATATTAAAAACAATTGTACTATGGATGTTCTTATCATAATGATGTTATCAACAAACTTATAATTTAATACATATTATGTCTACTTAATTTAAAAAACCAAGAGAGGTAATAATTTAAAATAACAAAAAGAGAGTTAATTATTTGATGCATTAATTTTGGTTATTAATGGAGAAACTTTTTAATGTTGATCAATTATATTTTTGTATGACGTACTAATTCGATCTTTATCGATTTTATAGTTACATGTATTGGGTGTGTGTAGTAATATTTGTGTAGATTCCAATAAGAGTCTTTTATGTTTATTATTCTCATTTCCAATAATTTCCGTTTTAATAAGGTTTTGTGTAGATGAATGTGCTGTTTTGTCATATAAAGATTTACTAATTAAACAAAAGAAAGGCTTACAAATGGGATCATCTTTAGCACCAATTTTAGCAGATATAGTACGATACAGTAATTCCAGAGTTACCGATAATACCAACAATTATCAAGAAATATGTTGATGATATTCTGTGTACCATTCCAGAGGAATTTGTAGAGTTGGTCCTACATAAGTTTAATTCCTTTCATCCAGATATCCAGTTTACTACAGAAGTTGAAAAGAACGGCATACTTCCATACCTAGACATTCTGTTAAAACGACAAACAGATAACACCATCATAACAGATTGGTATCAGAAACCATTATCTTCGCAATCCCTTTTAAATTTTCATTCATGTCATCCTTTTTGGCAAAAAGTTAATGTGGTTAGAAACTTCATCGAAAGGGTATTGAGATTAAGTGACCAACAATTCTGGGAAAATAATATTAAAAAAGTAGAACAGATTTTATATAAAAACAATTATCCAAATAATCTAATCACAAAACAAATTAATGACACAATATATAAAATCAGTTATAATGAGAGTAAAGCGAATGAGCCTAAACAACAAAAAATAATGAAAAAGTTTTTAAAGGCCTAACGTACATAAAAGGGTTGTCTAACAGCATAAGCAAAGTTTATGCAAATACAAATCCACAAATTTCTTTTGGATTTAAATCTCACAATAAATTAAAAAATACGTTGTTCACGAATAATAAAACAAAAATAGACAAATATAAAAAATCAGGTACGGTGTATCGTATCCCTTGTAGTGGTTGCGATACATACTACATAGGAGAAACGTCTAAAAAACTAGAAAAAAGACTTAAACAACATGAATATGATTATAGGACAAGGAAGAATACAAATAGTAGTAAAACCAGTGGCGGATTTCTAAATAGGCTAGCTAGGCTGTAGCCTACGGCGGCAAATTTTCGTAGGCGGCAAATTTTTGTGCGAAAAATTTTAAAAATATACAAATTTTTCAGAACAGAAATTTTATTGCGGCGGCGAGAGCCGTCCGTCACTCTAAACAGAGTATCGAGGTTAAATCAATCAAATTCGCAAAATTTCTTATCTCTATACTCGAAATATAGCGGCGGCACACGAATGATCAATATATCACAAAAAATCTGTGGTTGCTCTGAGGGCAAGGCTTTCAAGTAAGAATGTGATTAATTTATTAAATGCAAAATTATTGGATGCAAGTTCTACAACGCGTTGTCGCAATGCTCAAAAAGCTATCAAGTCGTGGTCCCTTAAGAGGTTCTAATGAAGTTGCAGGAACATGGCATAATGTTAACTTTTTAATGACCGTAGAAATTTTAACCGAATTTGATCCATTCTTAAAGGAACATGGAAGACCGGGTAAAACGAAGCGGTAAAATTAATTATCTTTCGTCCACAACGTACAAAGAAATAGCTCATCTATTTCAGAACTCAGAAGTGCACAGAAGTAATATCTGCCAAAATAAAAGCGGCGAAATATTTTTGTATAATTGTTTATTCTACACTAGACATCGCGCATGTAGATTAGTTCTCAATTGTTGAGATATGCTAAAGAATGTGGCACATAGACAGAGGTATTTCTAACTTTTGTTCCAAATGCTGGACACAAATCGGAAGAAATGTAAACAGCAATAACTAACACCCTGGCATCTTTAATCATTCATTTAGAAAATTGTAGAGATCGGTCGTACGATAATGCTGCAAACATGTCAGGCGCTTATACTTATCTCCAAGCCGGAAATAAAAATGCCAAAAGTTTGCGGAACTTATACCATGTGCAGCCTATTCTCTTAATTTAGTTGGAACTGTGGCGGCTAGTTGCTGTAATCCACCAACTATTTTTCATTTTAGCAAGCAATTTTTAACTTTTTTTCGGCATCAACGATGCTTTGGAAAAACAGCAATGTACTCATAACACCAAAGAGGATCTCGAATACGAGATGGTCATGCAGAGATAATGCCTGCAACAGTTTATTAATGTCTTGGAGAGAAATTCATGATATTCTAAAATCAATTTAAAACGACAGTTCTGAGAAAACGGTTACAAAAGCAGAAGCAGCAGGGTTATGCAAGGAATTGACAAAATATGAAACTGCGTTCATGACTGTTTTTTGGGGTAGTATCAACGTAAATCGTATCAACGTAGTGAGTAAAAAAACTACAACAGGAAGATGCAGATATTGGGTTGGTTATCGATTCATACAAATCTTTAATTTCAATTATTTAATCTTCCCGCAAGAAATTTATAACGTATGAAGAAGAGGCCAAGGCACTGGTTGATACTCAAAACTACACTGCAAGCAAAAAGCGAACTAAAAAATGAAAGCGACATTTTGATGAAACCAACGATGATGAAAACCTGTTTGGTACTTAAAAAACTATCCTTTAAAATAAACGAATTTTTTACTATTGTCGATCTATTGTCGATTTCTCAGAACTAAACTGTCGAAAATGTGCGTACGACAGAGTGTTCGAAATTTTCTACGTCTTTTTTAAATTTCGTGAACTTTCTGATCGGGAAATAAAATATGAAGCATTTAAATTATGTGAAGTTTATACACAAGATGTTTCAGATGAACTAGTTGAAGAGATTTTGCACATCAAAGAGTATTTGGCATTAGATGATAAAAAACATATAAATATCAACAATATGTGCAATTGGATTAGGGATCAAAATCTGCTTGATATTTTTACTAATATTAATATTATTTTAAGAATATACAAATCAATTTGGCTGTCAGCAATTGTTCATCGGAACGTTCGTTCTCATGTTTAAAACGAATTAAAATATATTTACGCTCAACGATGTTTGATAGCAGATTAAGCGATTTAACAGTATCAATTGAATCTGATACTGCAAATTCGATTTCATTTGATGATATAATTAAAATTTTTGTAAACAGTAAATTCAGAAAAAAATGTAATGTAAGCTAATGAAAAGTTGATTTTTTATTTATTTGAATATTCATAAAATATGTTATATTATTTTTCCCACGACCATATGCGAAAGTAACATATTCCATACAATCAAGTCCTCACGAAAATTGACAATATCATTTAACTGTACGTTATTATAACAAACGTGTTTCTTATAAATTTAAAACTTTTGTTTCACTTTTGCTTCACGATAAATTTTGTACATGATGTTAAAAAATAAATTATTAATGATAATGTCTAATAATTCTTATGGTCATTGGAAAAATAGTGTACAAAACTCGCTGGACTGGAAAGTGTTTATCGTTTGCTCGTGAGATTTCAAGATTCTCACTCGCACGATATTACTCACTTTCCAAGCTTGTTATGTAATATACTAAAAGTTTTATATTTTGTTGAAATGAAGTTTTTATTGCATTTTATTTGATATTAATGAACGTTTTTATAATTTTCGTATTTTAAATTTAATTATTTTTTGCCAGATTTGCACGTTTTTCATTAAAAGCGTAATTTTAAAGTACTTGTAAATAACGTGACCTTGAAATTTCGAAAAAATGCGAGCGCGCTTTTTTTAGTCGCTGCGCTCGCATTTGATAATTTTTTAAAATATATTAGGCGGCAATATAAATTAGCCTATAGGCGGCAAATTTGTAAATCCGCCACTGAGTAGAACGGCATTGATTACGCATGTAAATAACACTGGACATATGTTTAATTATGAAGAAACGGAAATTATTGGAAATGAGAATAATAAACATAAAAGACTCTTATTGGAATCTACACAAATATTACTACATACACCCAATACATGTAACTATAAAATCGATAAAGATCGAATTAGTACGTCATACAAAAATATAATTGATCAACATTAAAAAGTTTCTCCATTAATAACCAAAATTAATGCATCAAATAATTAACTCTCTTTTTGTTATTTTAAATTATTACCTCTCTTGGTTTTTTAAATTAAGTAGACATAATATGTATTAAATTATAAGTTTGTTGATAACATCATTATGATAAGAACATCAATAGTACAATTGTTTTTAATATTTTTTAATTTCTTAAAATTTTTTAATTTATAATAGATTTTGTGTTTTTTCAAAATATTTTAGTTTTTAAAAGTTTTTTAAAAAAATGTTTTCATGTTAATTTCAAGTAAGTTAAGATTTTTGTAAAATTGATATGCAAATTATAATGTATTTTTTAAAAATATTTTTTTTTTTTTTTTTTTATTAATTAGTTAGACATGTTTAGCACACTAAATATGAAATATTCATTATTCAGACTCTTTGAATATCCGAAGATACCATGTTTTGGACAGATAATGTAACAAAACTATACTGAAGATGTGGAAAATCAACCACGAAATATAAGTTTATAAACAGATGAATTAAATTTGTTTTTTATTATAAATAAAAGGACTCCATCCAAGGTTAAAAATAAACAAAGCATCGATTGAGAATTAGGAGTCAGATAAAAATATTTCTTTTTTTTTTAAAAGAATATCTGTGTTTTAAAAAAATTTTTAAAGTGTTTAGTTTGAAAAAAAGTCCGAAGATTTTCTGGAAATTTAAACTTAAGGTGACTTTGAAATCAAATCGCAAGAGAATTGCACACCCGATATCAACGGTTTGTATGTGTTAGAAAGATTATTTACTGACCTATCGAAAATATACACAGTAACACATATACATTGCAGCACAGCAATTTGGATTTTTATTTTTGGACGGACCAGGTGGCACTGGCAAAGCATTCCTCATCTCAATGGTACTTGCGCGCATTCGATCACAAAATCATATTGCGTTGGCAATTGCATTGTAGCAACCTTGATTTATGGTTTGTGAACTGGACATTCAACACTCAAATTACTATTGAACATTCACACAAAATCTAGTCGCAATGTATTATCTGGGATGAAGGTCTTATGGGACATAAGCATTCACTTGAAACTCTCGAAAGAACGCTGGAAAATCTCACTCATAATACCAGATTTTTCGGTGGTGCTCTACTGCTGCTGATCGGTGATTTCAGACAGACATTACCAGCCATTCTACGTGCCACATATGCGATAAAATTAACGCTTGATTGAAAGAATCACACCTATGGCGAACAATTGCTCAAAATTGGCAACTCAAAACTCAAAACAGTTATTGCCTGACAATGAAATATACAGTTATTGCCTGACAATGAAATATCATTCAAATTTTTCCAAAGTTTCCTGTTGAATTCTCAAATTCAAAGGATTTAACTGGAATGCCACCACATAATTTGCGATTGAAGATTGGTTCACCAAACATTTTGGTTAGAGATTTGAATGCACCAAATCTATGCAATGGTATACGATTGGTACAAAAAAAATAATGGGCAATGTTCGTCAAGTTACCATTCGAAACGAGAAGTTTCAAGGTAAAATTGTTCTTCTACCACGGATCCCAATGATCTCTTCAGACTCGCCCTTTACATTTCAACGTTTGCAATTTCAAAATTCGATTGGCATTCGCAAAGACTTTACAAGACCAAACGATGTTAATTTGTGCATTGGATCTAGAAACCCCGTGCTTTTCTCATGACCAATTGGTGTTGCGTGTTCGAGGGTTGGAAAACATTCAAGTTTGTTCGTGTATGCCTCTCAGGGATTAACAAAAAATATTGTTCATGAGATCGCATTAAGATAAAATTTAAAAAAATTGTATTCCTGAATAATAATAAATAATAGCAATAATAATTTGAATTTCTTTTGAATAAGTATAAATCACGCTTCGTTTAATAATCAAATAAAATTCAATCCATACGATGCAGCCACCACTATTGATCTCAATGATTTGGAGGTAGAATGTCGATTAGGATTGACACTCGCTGATCAAATGTTATTTACAAATGTAGGTGGTACGAAGTTCATCAGGTCATATAAACTGAGAATATAAGGATAAACATGATTGCCATTTTCGACTGCATATTTGGTAATCATTTTTTATTTGAAATAAAATAATAATTGCATGTGTAAAATGTTAATTAAATTTGTCCCAAAACAATTCATTACTTTTTCATTACTATTTCAGTTCTTTTTCATTACTTTTTCCTTACCTTTTCATTACTTTTTTAGTGCTTTTTCATAACTTTTTCAATACTTTTTCGTTACTTTTTTATTGCTTTTTTATTACTTTTTCATTACCTTTTCATTACTTTTTCATTACTTTTCCAGTACTTTTTTAATTATTTTACGTCTGTCTCTCATTGCAGTCGTGGTCTACCTCGTGGTCGCCCACTTCCTAGGGTACTAATGTACATTTTTTTAAATTATTTCAGACTGTGAATCGGCTCGTAAAAAATGCCGAAACACAGAAATCCTATTGGAACGGGTACAACCTATTATATCAGGACCCGCAAGAAGGTCTCTGATCTCAAAGTTATATCGGCTTCTGTACTCTACATCGTCTGTCTTAAGTGAACCCAAAATGTAGCGTAGGATCTTTCCGGATGATAGATAAATGCAATTCGTCATTTTATGTAAGGGTCGTTTGTGACACATGCATCACAACCGGTCTAATCAATGTCTTGTATAACTTGAGTTTGGTGTTAGTTGACACATACGGTGATCCAAGGAGAGATTTAATTGAGTAGAAAGTTCGATTGCCTGCAGCGATTCAAGCTTTTATGTCTGTAAGTACGCTGTTGTTTGAGTCGAGCATTGATCCCAAATATTTAAAATTAAATTAAAACATATAACATTAAATCTTTCTTCTCAGCCTCCCTTGAAAGATTTATATATGTTTGGTTTTATTGCAGTTAATTTGCAGACCAATTTTTCTAGCGCCACTCTCAAGCGACTTGAAAGTCTAATTCATAACAGCTTCACTTGGGCCGAGGATGACAACATCATTAGCGTAGGCGATCATCTGTACTGAGGTTATTAATAAGATATTGTTGTGTAAATTTTTGACAGCACATATATTCCAAAGCTAAATTAAAGAGTATAGGAGAGATAGCATCACCTTGTCTTCACCCGGAGTCAAATTTAAAAAACATTTGATTTTTCGTACTCTATATGCCTGTACACAGCATTGAGAGTTCTGTACTGTCATTTTGCATAGTGTAGTGATACGAGTTTACCAGGAATTCTCATTGACACCAGAGCAGATCATAGAGTCTCTCGTTCAAGAGAGTCGTATACCTGCCTGAAATCAATGAAGAGTTCGAGAAAATCGAACGAATCGATCGAGAAAAGTCCATCGGTGGTACCTCGCTCTTGCCGAAAATCACATGATATTAATTCCAAACATATTTTTAGCAAAAGTATTGATTTTGGCAAAAGCACACAATTGGGAGTGACAAAAGCACACAAATAGTGAACAATATGGAAAACCATAATAACACATATAGGCAAACATCTGCTTCAATTTTTGTACTAACAAAGGTAGTAAGCCTAGCTTTAAAATTTCCGCAGAAGCGAGATCCTTGACCTTACACTGACCAATATAAACTGACAACCATATTAAGAACTGGCATGTTTCGTAAGAAGCTTCTATTTCTGATCACACTTATGTATGTTTCAAGATAGAACAAAACACTACCAGACAATTTGCATGAAATAATCACTGAAGCGTACAACCCTAACACTCCAATAATTCAGTCTAAAAAAAGCATACATGTACGCTGGTAGTAAGGTAGCTTAGAGGAAATAAAGAAAGTTTGTTAGTTCTTTAACAAGGCAAAATCAACAAAAATTGGCGAGAGTATACCAAGTGGCTCTAACCAATTATAATAAAGAACACAGACAATCAAACAGGGATAGCTGAAGAAAGCTCTGCAATATGATATATATAGCCTTCTTGTTACAGACCGACTTTAAAATTAAACCTAGAAATATTACTTGAAACCTACTTCCTGGACTCAATAAAAGTGAGATAATGGTAACGAAGACATACATCTTCTAGATCCATACAAATAAAAGTACATATTGCAGATCATATAGCCAACACAATGTTCACCTATAACAAAGTGAGATGGGCTATAAAATCCTTCGATCCATATAACAATTCCGGAGGTAACGGTATTTTGCCGGTTTTCCAGCATAAGGGTCTGAGAATCGTCTTTCCATATTTCATGAGTTTGGTAAAACTAAGCTTTAGCCTTACCCATATTTCTCAGATTTGGATAAAAAACTTAAATCGTTTTTATGCCCAAGCCAGGTTAAACGAAATGCAAACAAATCATACAGAGTAATAAGTCTTACATCTTTTTATTAAAAACAATGGAAAAGGTGCAAGGATTTTCACATATGTCATGTATATCTTAAACAAAACCTTTTCAGCTCTAGCTAGCACACCATTCAGACAAGAAAATTTATAGAAACGGAGTTGCACAAAACGGTGAAAAATTTTAGAGCATCTTAAACTACAAGAAGGCCCTTGTATATGTCTATTTATAGACATTCAAAAAGCCTTCGACAATGTCAACTTTAATGTTATCGTCGAAAGGGTCACTACAAAGCCGGAAAATAACGGCTAAACTAGGTGATTCTTCAATTACTATTATTGCATCTTATTGAGGCTGCCCACAAGGGGCGTGCTCTCTCCACTCCATTATGGCTCCATTATGGCTTCAACACCGTAGGCTGTGCCAACGACTTCACAGTCGTGGTCCTTTTTCAAGAGAAACATGACTCTTTTAACACTGGTTGAACTTTGGCAGCTCTTAAACTTGTATCAAAGTAGTGCAAGAGATTGGAAATGGTGATCAACTCTCCTGTTCTTAGAAGTGATCTAATACAAACATCGAAAGAGATTAGATATGAGATTAATAATTTAATAAAAAATCATTTATAATAATAAAACTAAAAATAAATGAAAAAAATTGAAAGAAAACTGAAAATTTGTTTTCTTAAAACGGAACGATCCGTTCAAAATAATTCACCACAAAAACAAAAAATAAATATAATAAAAGAACGATGCAAAATGAACGACTGATTAGAATAAACGCCAATGAACAAATGATTGTTTGCTTTTTGTTTAGAACGAGTGACAACCCTAAAATAAACGCTCAATACAACTAAGACGACGGACAGTGGCGTAGCTAGGGGGGGGCGGTCCGCCCCGGGTGTCACCCGTTTTGGGGTGACACCCGACCGTAAAGAACTTACACAAAGCATCATAATGTTTTCAACGATAAATCACTTAGAAACTATTTTAACCAGGTTATCCATATAATTTTAATTTTTAAATTGTGAAAACTTATAAATGTGTCCTATAAATGTGTTATTGGTTCAAAAAGAATCTGTTCTACTTTTTCAAATTTTTGAGTTATTACGTGAAATAAAATTTTAACACAACTAATCGAATCAACATGTTGAGCATTGAATGCCATCACCACAATTACTCAATAGCTTTGAATATTCCTATAGATACCATATTGACTTTTTTTTACGGTATATTATTTAGTATGCAAGAATGATTCTGTAGCATTTTGTATAGGAAAGGTGGTTTACGTTGATAATGTGGCACCCTGTGTCGATAGGGTGGCACCCTTGAGTTCTGTTCTATTCCAAAATTATGTCTCTATTCCAAAATTATTTCTAAAATATCAGCTTAACTTTACTACCTAATATATGTTTTACATTTCATTTATATATATTTGAATTAAATGAAAGTTTATCATTTAAAATTACATTTTGTTGGGTTTTAAATCCCTTGTAAATTTTAAACTCATCAAGTGATTCTTTTAGAGATCCTTGGCTACATAAATGTAATGCCTTCAAATTTTTTTTAAAAGTGGTGTAGCTATTGTTATTAACTATGTAAATGGTTTGCAAAAATAGACGTTAAATTTTGTTTATTTTTCTTCTTAGGAAGGTATTCCTTAAAACCTTTTCCGGTTTTTCCGAGGTAAAATTTTTCACATTTAATTTTGTAAATTATTGAGCATGATTCTAATCGGATATTTAATTTTGGTTTCAATTCTTTATATAAAATATCTTTATGAATTTTATACTTATATTTTTTTAAATAGTTCCTTAAAATATTAGGCATATATGATTTGTATATTCCATTTTATCAAATATTATTTAACTAGCAGAACCCGGCGTACGTTGCTACGCCTATAAAAAGTTTGTGTGCGTAAATTTTGTTGAATTACGAAGAATAAATTCAAAGAGTCGTAATGAGAATAGAAGGAGCCTACTTTAGTTTTTCCATTTGGGAAATATGAATAACAGAGATCATTAGCATTCTAGCTGATCAATCCAGATAGTTTGAAAATTGAACGGAAAGTCAACATTTGAAAGTGATTGGTAAAGAGTTTCGGAGAGTTTAAATTAAACACTTGCAATTTTTGCGTTAATCGGCTTAATATGTGTCGCGAAAAATTAGGTGAACGTCAAAACATTCGTTTATTGGGTGTTACAGTTGTCAATGACTTACTCTGGAAACGTCATACTTGCGATACAAAATAGGCACACCGCACCAAAATTTACTGTTTTATAGTACCATTTCATGTTGACTAATTTCATTTATCAATCTTTCCAGATTATTTGCTGATCTTAAATAAAGTCAATTGCATAGCGCTAATGTTTGATACTAATCGAAAAACCGGTCTAAGAATGACAGCATTTTTAGTGAAGGTTTTCGTTTTTTGGGTTTTGCCGATTGTTTGCATAGCGCTGATGTTTGATACTAATCAAAAAACCGGTCTAAGAATGACAGCATTTTTAGTGAAGGTTTTCGTTTTTTGGGTTTTGTTGATTTATTGCCATCGTCTTATTTCGACATTTCTGCCAGAGTTTTAAAAAAAATTGGACAAACATAATAATAAGACTAATTTGTAGTATAATATAAAAAAAATAATAAGAATAATATCATTTATAAATCCAGACTTATACACCAATCTAAAACCAGTCAAATCACTTCATTTGTTGACATATTTGCATATATTTTACCGATTTCTTCAAATCTACATTGTTTGTTTGTTTTTGAAATTAATGGGGACGCAAATTTTTCTTAATAAGTAAAACACTTTCAACCTGTAGCTTTGATATTATTGTTCATAATCCTTTTCTTCAATACAAAGGTTCCATTGCAAAAACTTGCTGCATCAATGTTTCTAAAAAGAGAAAAAAAAACGCCCATTTTCTATATCATGAACATGTATAACATATATATAAAGTATTACACATGCATATACACCAAACCAAGAACATGTTTGTTGTAAATTAGAAATATTTGTTGCAACGTGTGTTGGATGCATATAATTGTATCATGTATGTATATAATAAATATGTATATAATTTTCATCTAAATGAATTTGTTTGTCACATTATACTTTAATTTTCCACTTACATCGTAATTCTGTTTTGCGGCAAAAAAAATCGATCAAAGATGACTAAGCGAATGTTGAAAAAAAGCCATAAGTATAAAATATAATATACATTTAGGCAAACCATTAAGAAAATTAAAATTATTAATTAAGAAAACTAAATTAAATTTTAAAATTTCGGCTCCGAGGTGCATTAGTACCTGTTAATGGCTTTCTCCTGGCAAAATTTCAGACTCCTGTGTGCTACAGATTTCGCTGGAGAGCGCACGCAGACAGACAAATACTTTATTTTATTATTATAGATTATAGATATTAGTTGTTACAAGGAAATTTAAACAAATTAATTTTCTTGGTGTATTTAGTCGTTAACACAGTGTACTTATCATGAACTAGACTTATATGTATCCTACAAATATATTTAGAATTAATGCTTTGCTCATACCCACTATAATTAAAAATATTTTTTTAGATTTCGTTTAGCAAATACCCCAAAAAATAAATATGCCACGACGAGTTCATACTTCTTAAAGAAAAAATGGGTTCCAGCAGAGAAAGACCAAACAGACTAAAATAGATGCAGTTCAGAGCATGTCTGAAACCATCTATGGATATGTTACAAAACCGATTATATCCAAGGTTCATCAAAAGAAACTGATTCTTACGTTGATACAACGAATGTTTCAGAGAATATTGGCTCATCTTCGGAAAGCATCAGCGACAATACAGAATTAATAATGATAACCTATGATGAAGACGAATTAGAAAGAAATACTGGAAATAACAGTGATAATGCTGCTAATGCTTCTACTATCGAAGACAGCATTTGCATGGGTGAATCACTTCAGGACTTAAGAGATGTATCACATTGGAATATTCTCGTCTCTGATAATGTTCGCATTGAAATCATAAAA
Source organism: Diogma glabrata (assembly GCA_963693315.1). Lineage (NCBI taxonomy): Eukaryota > Metazoa > Arthropoda > Insecta > Diptera > Cylindrotomidae > Diogma > Diogma glabrata. The sequence continues at coordinate 96,544,540 of OY856186.1, forward strand.
AAAGGAAGTGAACACTTTCAAAATAGAGAAGGGTCGTTTGCTACTGTATCTAGACATGGGTTGGACATAAAAGGTGATGTTCACCATCTTTCTAAAGATGGTATTATAAAGTGATGCCTTATGGTGGAAAAAACTCTGCGCTCATGGATGGTTTATTCTCCTTTAAATGATAACCTGTACTGCTTCTGCTGTCGTATATTAGCTGTCACCAATAGTAATAATACAAAATCTACGACTGAATTTCAGAAGTGGTGGTAACTAAATCCCAAAGTAACCGACCATGAAACTTCAAATGAACATCTGGAGAATTTTTAAAAGTGGCAAACTTTGGAAATTAGGTTAAAATTTCATAAAACGATAGGAAACGCAGTCTTGCAATTAATATATAATGAAAAACAAAAGTGGAAACATCTTTTATCCAGATTATTGGATATAACTTTGTTTTTATCTAAACAAAACCTAGCATTTCGTTGACATGGTGAAGGACAAAGTTTTTCAAATAAAAGCAATTTTTTAGAACTAGTCAATCTATTGTCAAAGTATGATGTAGTGTTAAAAGAACACATTTTGAATTTGGAGAATGGTAAATCACCAAAAGTACCCTATTTGTCACCAGATATACAAAAGGAGTTCATAAATGTTTTAGCGAACCACGTAAAGTTTAAGCTTGTCAACGAAATTAAATCGGTTAAATATTTTGGAATTGTGTTTGATAGCACACCTGACATTTCACATATTGATCAAATGTAAGAAGTGATTCGTTATGTGTAAATTGATGGTAGGAAAGTGGAAATCAAGGAAGTATTCCTTAGATTTTTTCCTTTATATGGAAAAAAGCCGCTGATTTAAGCGATGAAATTCTTACGCTGAAAAAAAATTGAAGTAATGACAACCTCATCTCGAAGTTGGCAGTTTATTATTCATGCAAAGAAAAGATATTTACAAACAATTTCACCGTGATTTGGACAACTATACTTAGTACTCAGTAACATTGTCCTGACAACAAAATGAGGTTTATTTAAAATATAAAGTGTTATATCCAACATAACAGTAGTTGAATAAAGTTAATAACTATTTCCATGAAAACATATTTCTTTGGCCTTGAATCATGAATTTTTCATTTTAAAATTTAAGTATTTGAGATTAATTGAACTATATTTTATTTTCACATAAATATTTCATGTGATTGACGGCTTATAATTGTACAGTTGTTGAATCAATCTCGTAGTTCGATTCGCCTATCTGGCCGCCGGGAGAGGTTGAGACAACTGCATTACGATTGGAAATAGGACATGTTTTTTTCAGTGTAAAAATCTTGCAAATGGCGGTATAGATGTTATGAATTGTCGTTCCCAAGGTTATGATAATGCAGCTGTTATGAGTAGTATACATGGCGGAGTGCAAGCTATTATTAAACCAAAAATAACAAAGAAATTTTTTGTGGCCAACACTCATTTGCACAAAATGTAGCTTGTGTAGCGTTTTTCGGAACAGTGGAAGCCATTTTTACATGTTTTTCTACTTCCACTAGCCGCTGGGAAGTGCTTGTTAAACACAACAAAGCAACTGTTAAAAGACTCTTAACAACGCATTGGAGTGCTCATTATGCTGCAGTAAAAGTATTGGCCAAAAATTTTGATGGGATTGTGGCTGCAATTGAGAAGTTAAGTGATCAACAAGAAAATTCGAATAACATTGGAATGATATGCTAAGGGAAATAATGTCTGTGCTCAGATTGGATTGGATCGAGAGCAAGGGCTTGAATATTGATCAATTAGTTACAGAAATAGAGTCAATTCTTAACGAAGTCACATTGTAGGAAAGGCAATAATTCTTGCTGCGAAAAAATCGGAGGAGTATGACATTCCAATGAAAAGCCGAATTCGTCGTAAGAACGTAAAAAACCAATGGCTGGTGAGTTTGCCCCTGATGTTGGACTGACACTGAGAGCTCAACTTAAAAAGGACATGTTGGAATGTCTTTGACCGATTCAGTATTGAACTCCAAACTAGACTTAAGTCAGTTCAAGATTTAGCTTCATTGTTCGAGGTTGTGCAGACAAACACTTAGCTTTTGGTGAACATAAAGAGTTGAAATTATCTGTGTCAAAATTTATTAGTTTTTATGATGAGGTATCGGCAACAGAACTCCTCATAGAGATACCAAGGTTGACGAGGCATTTAAAAGCGGCCAATGTTACCTAGACTTGGGTGTACCTAGACTTTTTGAAATTCATCGTAGAATGGGACTTTTCAGAATTTCTTCCGAATCTTACGGTCGCACTAAAGTTATTTATGACTATTTGCGTATTAGTGGCTTCGTGTGAGAAGAGTTTCAGCCAATTACAGTTAATTAAAAATAAATTGCGGGCAACAATGACCCAATGTAGCTTATTAATAATAATTCTCATTTGTATTAACTAAAAAAAATTATAAATTACGTTTAGCGGCTTTTTATTATTATTGACAGTTTTTATTTTTGGGGTGACACCAGAATATCCGCCCCGGGTGCCACACTCAGAAAAAAAAACGATGCGTTTGTTACTTATGCGCTATAGTAACTCCAAAATTGTAAACATAACGTACGTTTTTCTAAAATTTACTAGTGCAAAATATTGATAATTTAAGTAATATTATCCTGTGCCACGTTAATAAAGCAAAATTGGAATTGTAAAATTTTTGAAAATAAATTTACTACTGAAACAGTAAATTTTGAAAGATGAAAACAAAGTTACCTAATGGTCGTTACATTTACTTAACAATTTTGTAAAACATAACCGTCGAAAAATGCTAAATTTACATGGCAAATAGTGCTAAACATACTTATACACACGCGTATATATAATCCACTATTTACCCAAAGAGATTAACTTAAGTATGCTGGAAATTGCTTATATGATACGTACTTTTTACTAAGGCATCTTTAAATTTACGTTTTCATAGTTTGAAAATTACGTATGGGTATGACTTCGAGTATTAAAGTCATATAAAACGTAAATTTTACTTAAAATAATAGAAAAATTTACATATGTATAGCTGTCAATTTATGCAGCACATGTTCTTACGTTTTGGCGTGGCGTTTTGTTTGTTTACTAATTTTGATATGTATTTCTTTTTTTTATTGTATTTTATGTTTTGCCCTATAGCTAAAAATCTAGATTCAAAAAAATCTTTTTAGGGTGAAAACTCACTTTTTTTGACCAAATAAAACACGTAATGTCAAATAATAAATTGATCTGAGAGCAAAAAATGTCAGAACAATGTTTTGGCAAAAAGAATTTGACATATATATAATTGTTATTTCTGTGTTACCTTAGTTACATTATTATTATTGTCGGAATAAATTTGAAATGTTTAGGTCTATATAATTTTAAAATAACTACAGTATCGATAAATTGAAATGCTGTGAAATTAAATTTTTATGAATAAAAAGGAATCATTTTTATGTTATTTTAAAAAAATAATAAAAATGTAATAAAAATAAATAGTGGTCAGTCTGTGAATCGAACCCTCGAACGTCCTAAACTTAAGCATCAACATAATATTCATAAATAAATTGATGTAAATAATTATTTAGATAGACGAATGGTTAATGCTGCTGCCTTTGTACACAGAGGTCTGGGGATCGAATCCGGGTTAAGTCCAAAATAAATATTAATAATAAATAGCATTTTATCTTTACAGGGGGCCCTTCTTAACCGCTGTTAATCATTGCCGTGTATAAAATTCTCTCACCCTGAATTGATAAAAAACGATTAATAATTGCAAAAAAACTAAATTTTTTTCATTTTTTTGGTGAGACAAGATGGTAGCATAATAGTAGCATAACAGCGCAAAATGTTTTACATGCTTTTAAGTAGATTTTACTTAGTCATTTTGTTTAGTTTACTTATGCCTCCGCAGGCTCAATTCGTACGTCATTTACAGTTAAATTTACATATACTTTACGTTAAATAAGCTATATTTTTTTTCTGAGTGCACCCATGCTAGCTACGCCACTGACGACGGATCTAAAAATAAAACTGATTCGCTCTTCAAAAAAATAATTACTAATGTAGTTTCGTAAGGTAAGTCCGATAAAGAAAATCGATGTTTTTTTTATCTGACAGACAAATTTGAAACTGTTAAGAATTGATAGTAGAAAATACAGGGTGGCGTAAAATGGTAGTTGAGTTTTAGTGTTTAAATAAATTACATTAATGCGAAATATTTGTTGTTTGATTCTAAAAAGCGATATCTCGTCAGTGGTGTTCTTTTCTTATCGCACATTTATTCCCTTTCCAAAATGTATTGAATAACCTTTTCCAACATTTTAGGTGCTATATGATCTCGACATCATGGGGATTGTTGCTTTTTAACAAGGCGATTTCTTTTTTCTTATTAACTACATCCTTTTATTCGTTCATTGGTTTTAAATATTCACGTTTTTTGCGCGAAATAGTGATAGCTGATGTTTTTAGATATCTCAATACATACGTTCGAACGAACGATACGTTCAGAACGGATCATTGATTTGACTGATGTTACCAATCACTAGTTTAAAATAGTTTTTGCTTCTTTTCTAGAGTAAAACCGACCGTGAACGAATTCCAAATTTTGAATTATATACTTAAGCGCAATTAATTATTATTTAGCTAGGAACATTAGCCAAACGGTGGAGTTTTCCATAAAAACAACTGGTACTTTCTTTTGGTTACTTGTTATAAATAAAAATTACGATATTGTGATGATAATTAACATTTTAATAAAACAACTATACATAAGTATTTAGAATAATGAGGGTTTGCCTTTTCCGAAAATGAAACGATTTAGGTCAAAATATAATTAAAACATTTTAAAACGTATAAAATCTGCCTAAAATAAATCTTGAATCTCATTTGTTGTTCAGGCAAAAAATGATTAAACTTGGGAAGAAATCATTTGCATAATTTTGCGTTATGCTTAGTAAGTAGCAATTATTAATTTATGTATATAGCTTATACCAAAATTTTAATTTCTGTTGGCCTTGTTGTAAAACTTCAAACTTCACTTCACTTCACTTTAGGTATTCTTAACCAACAATAATAAGAGATATTTAAAATAACCAAACGCTTTAAGTTAAAATTTAAGAAAAATTTGTGCGTATATAAGTATAGCTTGTCGAGAGTTCCGTGTGTATAATATTCTATGAGAATAGTTCTTCTCAAAAAGACAATTTTAGAAATGTATCAAAACGTCAACCTTCGCTAATTATAACAAAAAATTCACCTTTCATAAGCCACCCAACTCGTCAAAGTCAATAATAATTTTTTTTTTCAAAATTCCCACTCCCATACAACATTGTAGATGATAAGCCGACCGCTATAGTTTGTGTTCAACCCTTACAACATTTCTTATAACCGTTATTTTTTCCAATTTTTTCTTTTGTAATGTTCTAAGTTCCCCTTGCCCTCCCCCCGAGCAGGAAAACAAACTGACGTTTTTGGCAATAACTCAAAAACTAAGCAGTTTATTGAGTTTTTTTTTAAACATTTCAATCTTTTTCGATTTTCCTAATTCAAACTTTATTCCTTAAAAAACTTTTTTGTAACCCAAGCATAAAAAATATTCAATTTTGTACTAGAATAGAATAAAAGAAAAAACCTTTCCGCACATATGACCACAAAATATTTTGTAAGCTTGGCACGTACGCCGCCTGCATGTGAGGTTTGTAGTTAAATCTATCCTATATATAATATTTTTATAGCACTAAAATATCAAAATAATAATTTGAATAACTTACCATATAGTAAAAACTAAAAACAACTTAAACACGTTGCATCATTTGAATTGCAAGAAAAAACAATTTATTTGGGTTTTCAAAGTTTACAATTTTGACAGCTCTTAGTTGGATTCTAGTTGGAAACTATGTTTTTTTATAAAACCGGTAGTAGGGTTCTTATGTTTATTTTTTACCGGTAGTTGGATTCTTATAATTTACAAATATTACAACGAAGATGGCGCACTTTAATTATTTAAATATCTTAAATTTGTTTATAACTTTGTTAAATAAATTATTAAACTAACAATTAAATAAATATTTATAAATTTTCTGCATTTGTTACAAAAAATAGTGTGTATTACTAGTGCGAATGCGTTTTCCAAACGCGAGTTATTGCCGCACGACCGTAGGGAGAACTAGCTCTTGTTTGGAAAACGCATTCGCACTAGTAATACAATCTACTATTGTTTTACTATGTCTATAAAACACAGATCAAAACAAATATTTGCAATTTTTTTGTTTTCAGTAGACGTGGACAAATGCATTTTATAACTTTAGAAAAATTTTGACGAAAAAGTACTAATTTTAAATTAAAAAAGTTAATATTTTTATTCTTATTATTTCCATAGCAGAAGAAGAAAATTAGAACTTTTTCGTCATCTTTGTTATTTATGTTTTTATGAGTTACGAAGATTTAAATTTTTTTCCAAAATATCATCAGGAATACACGTTTTAGGCAAACAATGACCAGTACGCTTATTCCGGCGTTTCCCTGGGAATTGAGAATTGAGAAAAAAGTGCAATAAATGAAATAAAGAAATATTTTCTAATACGAATTTGTTATTTCCCGCGACACTATTTCACGATGTACCGGAATAGGGCTACAGGACTTTTTTGTTGAGAATTGAATTTTCTACTAAAAAGTTTATTTAATTTCTTTTGGATCTGCATATTTCTATTTCATGAGATATTTAAAAATATCTACAATTTTACCAAAATATCAACTTTGATCATTTTGCGGCTCGTGTTCTTTTTATTAAAAAAAACTCCTTGTGTATTTTTCATTTTTTAAATGACTAATTTAACGCAAGCCAGTTAGACTTCATTGCATCTTTTACTCACTAAGGAGTAAACAATAACCAACCATGACAACAATGATAGCTTTCATGGAAGCAGAAACTTTTTACGATAAACTCAAACAAATTTGTTAAAAATTAAAAACCGCCTACTAAGATGAATATTTAAAACTAGGTGAAAAATGCAGAATGCAATTGATAAAAAGGAGCGAAGCTATGTCCAATCCAAAAGATATGTCCGAAGATATGTCCGAAGATATGTTACAATCCAAAAGAACTACAAAATCGCTACAGTTTAATGTGTGGTAAATATTGCTGCATCTACCTCCGGCATATATTTAGTTGAAAATCAATGAAACATTTTTGAAACGGATTTGAAACCGATATGTCTGACTAAAACGATCGTATTGTGAATTTAGTCTATAAAAAGTACTTTAACAAAACGGTAAAGAAAAAAAGGTGAACGAACCAAATAAAAACTCGTCCAGGTTGAAAACATGATCAAACTGTAGGTAACAAAATGTAGGTAAAAGTGTGTTATTAAATTTTTTTAAAATCAACTAATAACAAACTTTTATTTTCAGACTTTCAATATCACTGCAGTTCAAAAAAAAATAAAAAAAAAAAATAATAAAAAAAAAAAATAAAAAAAATATATAAAAAAATAAAAAAAAAAACAAAAAAAAATTTTATAATTTGTTTAAGTATGTATTGTGAAAAGATGATAATTTTCCCATTGAAAGTCTATGGGATCCGTTTTTCGGTGATTATACCTCCGTGGTATGTCTAATTTTCAATATTTTTTTTTGTAAACCATCTATGGCTAGATGTCGTCTTACATGCAAAATTTCGTTTTGATATCTTTAATAGTTTCGGAGGAGTATGTCCTCAAACGAAAATCCGAATCGGCGAAGAATGGAGCTACGCTAGCTTCGCTCCAATTATTATTTTCGTGTTCTTTACATGATTAGATTTAGTTTTTATATCATAATTATCTTGTGGTAGTGCAAAAACTAGTATATGCACCTCCTCGGGAGAGAGCATGTCAACTCCCTCAGTGATATGTAGCCCTCAGGCTTCGTCCTCGGGCTCCAAACACACCTCGGGCGAAAAACATGCTCTTCTCTTCCTTGGTGTATAACCTATTGTTTTTGAAAGTTTTTGTTTTATTTTACTTTCTGTTCTTGGCGTCAAACAAAAATGATGGAAAAAGTTCCATTGTACCTAATTCGATTTTCGATTATCCAATTAAAAAAATAAATAAATTAATTAATTTACCGTATGACGCTTGAGCTTTTATCGATGTTCAGTTGTTTCGTATTAGGAGTAAGTTATAATTAATCGCTTATAATTGTCAAGTTTATTGACTTTTATTTAAATATACTGAAATCTACAGTATTTTATTGTTATTTTTCAACGCCTAAGCAAACCTTGTGTACAATTATTGTTATTGTTATTTTTTAACTTTTTTTAAGTTAACTTTGAAGTTTTGAACCTTTTTTGTCTCCCTGAATAAAAACCAAATTTTCATATGGATTGTGATCTAGTGAACACGAATATCGTATTATACAGATTTAAGGAAAACTCAAAATAACTAGCAGTTTTAACTCAAAAATCTATATAACAACTAATAAATTGTTGGTGTATCCTCTGGATACCGGTCGTGTGATGATGATAATCCTTTGTTTTGGCAACAATTGCCCGGGATCGACCGTGAATGAAAATAATACGATTTCTTTTCAATATTTATCAATAAATGACAGCAGCAAATTATTGTAAGTTTTTGACTTTTACTTGTACATAAAAATTTCAAATTATACTTAAGTTCACCAAAATTACTTGTATTGTGAATTGCATTAATAATAATAAATATTCCTTTCTGTTTGCAGTGCTTCCAGTTGAAGCCTGTAAAGAGCAGGCGAAATATTGAAAAGAAATCGTATTATTTTTATTCACGGTCGATCCCGGGCAATTGTTGCCAAAACAAAGGATAACAACTAATACATAAATCAATTATGTTGCAGAATTTAAATTATTCTTGGTAAAACTTTGAGTTTTAATTAGTTTTCAGAAAACTTTAATAACTTGGTGCAAACTGCACCAATATTCTTGTTTTGTAGCTTAAAAGAAAGGGAATTGAATTTACTATAGGTTCCAAGGAATTAAATAATTTTAGAAAGATTTTCTTTGCTATTATTAATTCTGTATGTTAATTATTTATTTATTTGTAAAAAGTTTTGTATTTTTGTGCTACTATACCTTAAAACATGCCAATATATTTTTGCGAACTGTTCTAAAAATATTAAGAAATAAAATGTTTAGAGATGCTGCTGATGTTGTAGGTCAAGCATTTATTAAATTTTTTTACAATATGAATTTTCTTGTTACCTATACTACTTGTTTTTCAAGTATTAAGTCGGTCAAAAATGATCGGATTCAGCGTCGGTCGTCACTTGTCAAGATAACGAATTTCATCTAAAACTAAAATTTTTTACCTGAGATGCACATTTTTAAAAATTAATATCTTTAGTTAGAACAACTTTGAAAAAAACTCATAAAATGCCATATTTAAAAAATTTATTTCACTATATTTTTAAGTGTAAGCTAAAAGTTTACTGTGTTTTTTTTTAATAGACTACAGTCTTCCCCCGTAACAAACGCTTGGATGGGTGTTCTATTCGAATCATTTTGTATCATTTTGAAAATATTCGTTTTTTTGTCACTCTCGAATAAAACGCATAGGCGTTTTTCACCTGGGAAGACTGTAGTCTTTTGGTCATCTTGCCAACGCACATAAAACAGTTGATATCAGTTCAGCCCGTCCCTTGCAATTTTATTTCAAAGTTAAAAAATTTGTATTTACAGAAATCTTTCGGACAATCCTGTATTCAACCCTGTACCGTTTAGGTTACTTAAAATTTTCTAAAAAAAACACGTATTTTGTGTTTCACTATTACTACTTGTATTCCAACTTTCCAAGTATGAAATCGATCAAAAAATCGATCAACCCTCCCTATGGGATAGATACACTTTTACCAGTTAAATTGTTTCTTGTAAATGGACCTATGTTGTGCCAAGCTATTTCAGAAATGCTTCATCACTGCCATTTACATGTTTCCTAAAATTATTTATTTATCTTTGTAACATTATAAAAATTTCGCGTTAGAAATGATAAACATATTTTTTCACAGCATGAAAATTCATGGAATAATTTTCTCTTTTCCACAATCAACAATGAAAAAAGAAAAAGCTTCCTCATTTTGTTTTATGATAATTTTCTTTTTCTATAAATTTTTTTTCTTTTGCTTGTGTATTAAAATAAATTTTATTTCGCTCTTTCAATGGTGTTAGTGAAAATGAGAGAGAATGGAGACTTTTTATTTCAGCTTTTTTCGTTGAAATTTTTTTTTTGTTTCGTTTTATTGACATGACGTAGGACGAACGAATTTCATTCAGAATGTGTGGGCGATAGATAAAGTGTTGAAAGTGTTGAAGAGGGAAACAAAATCTATAAAAGGGACTTGTGTAAAGCTTTCGATAGACATTCTGTTGACTAAGTTTAAACTGATAACTTCAGTGAGAAAAAAAATAAAACAAAAGAAATATTAAATTAAAAATAAACAACAAATAAAAACTTAAAAATAGTGAAAAAAAATTTTTTATGTATATTTTAGTTCCCTTAAAAAAACTGATTAGTTTTATTTAAAACAAAAAAAAAACATTTTAAAGTGACTTTTGAAACTGAGTGATTTTATTTTTTGAATTAGTGAATTATAGTGAAACTTGTAGTTTTTTTAATCTTATTTTTAAAGTTTTTTCGAATAGTTAGATCCTTTATCAATTGTTTTAGTTAAAGGTAAGAAGTGTTTCGTGAAACAAATTTAAAAGATATTGTTTTATTTGTAAAATTAGTTAGGTTCCACTCTGGAACAGAAGATAAAGTAACCTGTTGAAATTAGGTCAAATTACAGTGAAAATCGAAAAAAAGAATCACCAGATACCGATTTGACCTATATTTGAAATGTAGTTCATTTTATTTGATTGAAAAACGAAACGAATGAAATAGTCATGTAGCGGAAATTAGGGGTGATAATGATTAATCGTTTCGTGGTTGGATGATTTTGTGTATATTTTTTGTTAAGAATTGTATAATCGGTTTAGTTTTACGATTTGATATATTAAATTGGTACACTAGACCTAAAAAAACTTTTGAGTTGTGAGTTCAAAAATACATTTCTTGATGTGTTCGTACTTAGGAATCGGTTAGATAGAAAACTTGAATTAGAAGAATACAATACAAATTTTTCTCAAAAACTGCAAGCCTTCCTGATTAAAACCAATACCATTTCCAAAAAATTTAATTAAAAAAAATGCAATATAGTTTGTTACGAATTGTACTTTATGTTTTTCGTCAAAGCTCTTCAGTTAAAAAACAGTTGTAGCGTATTGTAGATTAAAAAAATTATTGATATGTTTTTCTTTAGTCAAGAATTACGTCTTTCAGACAGTTATGATTCATTCATTAGATATTATAGCATAAAAATATAACGTAGATACCGTCAGTTACGACTGTGTTGAAAATCATGACACAGAACAAGTAAATTAACTGTAAATCGACGTTTGACTTTTTATACGATTACTATTTTTGAAAAGAAAACACACAATATAATAATATATTTAAGGAACTGATTTTAGCTCCAATACGACCAGAAAATGTTTTAATCTATTAAAAAGGGAAAGGATCAGTAAAAACTTTGGGCTAAATTTTAGACGTATTAAACGACGTAATAAAATATTATTTAATATTTTTCTTTAAAAATAAATGCACAGAAATAAACCAAATACATACTTAAATTAATGAACGCTGTTTTGCTCATAGTTCTAAAAAGTGTATTGTCTCTAATTGTGATATATTTTTATGACTCATTCTAGCCCTCAATACCATCGATAAGTCTTTAAATCTTTTAAATAATTCGTTGAGTTGATTTTCATATTTCCACATTAAAGGTTTAACATATAGTTTTACAATAACTTTGGCTTTTTAAGCTCTAGGTTGCTCGACTCTATCAGCTTATTATTTAAGCCCAAAACAACTGCAAAAATTAATAAAAAGTTTCAATATTCCATCAGAAAAGAATGAGTGAAAGTTATAAATGAGTTTTTCTAAAACTTCACTAAGAATCACGAGCCATTATCTACCCGTAATGTTCAGCGTTGTTAACAATTTTCAGTTTTCAAATAGATTTGTTTCCGTTTATTTGAGAGTGATGTAAAACAATTAATCATTCCTTTCTCTCATTTCAGAGTTTTAACCGCAGAAAACCATGAAACTAATTCCTTCGTTATTATTCCTATCAGTTTTGTTTGAAATAAGTTGGTCATATCCATATCCAATATTTGGGACAAAGCGATATCATCGAGCTAATGTTATATCTCCAGTAATGGCAGCACCTGTTCCTGTCTATACCAATCTACCACAGTATTATGATAGTGCGCAACCATCATATTCAGTTCCATATTCAAACGATGACAACTACTTTTACTATCCAAGTGTAATACAAGAGCAACCGCCACAGGAAGAACTTCATCCATCCCATCATAGTTCTAACAATAATAACTATAGAACATATGGTATGCCAACATATCGTGGTGAATATAAGCCACAACCATATTACTATGCACATGGGCCAGTTTATAATTATTATGAGGATCATATTGAATCGAACAACCCATTAGATGATTTACACGAAGAAATGTTACAAGAAGATGAAAGAGAACGGCAACGTGACACGTTGCCGATAGGCCAAGAGACATGGTATGAAAACATTGGTCGTGATCAATCACTTGCTAATGCAAACGCAGCATTTCTTCGTAATCTAATCGCATATAATAAACAATTAAATGCAGCGAAAGAGCAACAAGAACGTCTACAACAACAACAACAACAACAGTTGCAGAGCTCCCAGCCAGAGTTTGGAGAAAGTGGTGAAGAGTTTGATGATTACATGAATGACGAAGAGAATTACGATCAACAAATCGACCAACCTTCTTTATACTATAATAATCAACAGATACCAAACGATGAAGTTGATGACGAAAATGTTCGAGAACTGAAATCTTTAGTTGCGAATCACAAAAATATTCCATCAAATCAGAATAATAATCTTGCTGTTCCTTCAAGTTGGGTTCAATCTAGTCCTGATATAAAAAAATACAGTAATGATAACAATAATTTCCATCAACATGTTAAGCATCATGTAAATTTTGATGTCACTAAAAACAAAAATAACAATCCGTTTGATCAAACATCATCAGTTCAACAATATGATGAACCAGAATATGATGACAGTTGGATAAATTGGGATAAAAAACGGAGCATTTATTCACCGTCAAAAAAAGATCAATCAATTTATACTTTCTCCGATCGTAAACCTCACTATGAGAATAGTAAAATATTAACAACATTATCACCGGTTCAGTCAACTATTAACCCACCAATAACAACAACAAAAACATCTCCACCGATTGATAAATTGGAAGAGTCATTAAAAAATCTATCAGGACAAAAAGAAATTGTGTTACCACGACCTGCTGGTTTAACAAGACATCCATTCCCAAGTATGTTAAATTTTAATACCTTGGCAAATAGTGGTAAAGGTGTAACGAACGAGAAAAGTGAAGATGAAACAAAGCGTGGTAATAAGAATTCTGTTTATGATACAATTAAACAGTTACTGGCATTGGAACATCATCATGAAAAGGTAGGAGTTTTTAACATATTGTTTTTAAATGTTTCATATTTGTCAACATTTAAAACCAAGCAAAAATTATGTAGAATGTACATTTCCATCGGATTTCCATCTGGATCTAAATTAACTAACGCTGGTGTACAGGTTGTTTTTTATCCTCCCTTTATTTTTAATTTCTACAAACTATCGTAATACTAGTAACTCAATAAATAGTTTTGTTTGCCCGAAGATCTCATGGGCACTTTTGAATGAGATACCATTAACGGACTATCATGGGAAAAAATGCAGAAAAATTTTGATTTACGGATCTGATGAACGTAATATTTCTTTGAGCCTACTGTTATGGCTTTTGTTTTATAAAGTTTTTAGATAAAAATTGTCATGCTTTTACCGTAACACTCCTATAGAAATCGTATCACACAATTTATTTGAGGCAGAATAAACAGTACCATCTACTTTATTTATTCGTTTATTATACCTAAAAATCTCAATCTTAATTTCTTCTGTCCTTCTGGAAATTTACAACAGAATACATAATTTCTCTCATATCGACTGTTGGTCAACTGTTGGCCTCCTTCCATTTCATTTTCTGTTTTTTCGTTTATTTAAAATACTGCTGGTTTAAACTTGATAACTGCATGAAACTTCCTCGAACGAAAATTAAATGCTATTGCTGTCACACGGGATTTCCACATATATAGTATAAGAATTTTTGTTGTTGCTTTAGACAACATTTATGAGGGCTTTCAAAATTCAACACAGTACCCACACGGGATTCTCCTTTTATTTATCTTCACATATTCTCTTTAGTGAAGAAAAACGTGTTCTAGACCCAGTTGTGAAAATTTGATTTGACCATATTTGATTTTCATGAAACTTGGCATATAAGTAGTATGTAAAAAATAAAATTACGACTTATTTTAGAATTTTTTTAAAGTGCCAAGTTTGAGCATAGGGACACCCCAACAGGCATGAAAAATGAAAATTTTGACAATTCGAGGTAACTTTGAAATTAAATTGCTCAGGAACGGTTATACAGATTTCAGCAAACTTTTTTTTGTTTGATAGGTGATTAGTTAATCTTTAGAATAGTAGATTCTTGTATGAGCTTAGAATGAAGGCAATTCTTCACGAGGATGAAGTCTTCACGAGGAATCATCCGAGTGAAGAATTGCCTTCATCCTAAGACCTAAGCGAATACAAGATACTATTTTATCACCGACAACAAATATTTCAAATAATTTCATTCAAGTTTTCCTGTAAAAGTTTATATCGCCTTATTGAATGAAATGAAAAACAAAACAAAACATGTTTGTTTAATTTAAATTTTATATATGTATTGTTCTTGTTTTAACTGGTTTATATTACTATACCAACAAATCAAGTTTTTAATTTGTTAGGGGAATTTTTAATAAATAAAGTGTAATGAAATAAATAAAGAAGGATTTTATATATAAAAAGGAATGAATACAATTACAATGAAAGATATACGCATGGAAAGTATATATTCTTTAGTAGTCGTGGATAAAAAAAATTAATTAATGTTTTTTTTAATTAGAAATTAGAAAACTTTTTTAAAGATGGTGCTAGGGTCAAAGATCAATTGAATTTTAATTTTTTTACAGAATTTTTGTACAGAAAAAATCGTAAACTTATAGCGCCATTTTGTAATCAAAACTCATTATAAAAAAATTTAAAATATTAAAAGCTATCTTGAAATATAAAACTCCATATAAAAAAACTTAAAAAATATTTAATCAGAAACACTAATCCATATATATGGCAATGTTCAATGTTTTTTGCATATGGCGTGCATTAAGCGGGCTAAGGGCTAATCCAATATTCCTTGCCCGCTTATTACTCTTAAAATATGTTACAACTTGTTGTCCGACTAAAATTCTATTTTTTCATCATTTTTCAAACTTCAGGGGCTAAAATTTTTTGTTAATAAAATTTGTTCGAAAAAATGATGAAAAATTAGAATTTTAGTCGTACTAAAAATCTTTCAAATTAAATATCTCAAGAAAACGAAAAATAGCCTCATTTTAATTTGACATATTTTAGAGTAAGGATTCTTTGACCCAAACGCCATCTTTAAAAAAGTTTTTTTAATTTTAAAATTAATTACAAAAACAATTAATTAAATTTTTTTTCTAAACATTAAACTAATCATCTATCAAATCCATCTTTGTTGAAATCAGTATAACCATTCTTGAGCAATTAAGTTTCAAAATTTCCTCAGATTGGAAAAATTTTCATTTTTCATGCATGCAGGGGTGCCCCTAGGGCATGGTTAGATTAATCGATTGTTCGATTAATTGATCATTTCTCAAATTGTTCGATTAATCGAACAAAAAAATTATTAATCGATTAATCTAAATTTACGAAAATGTTTAAAATTTACAAATTAATTTAACGAATTTTGTATTAAATTGTGAAAAGGTTTATTGTCTGAAGATGTATTCTCTTTTCCTTACGAATTACTTTTTTAGTTGTTATGGGTATAACACAAAGTACATTAATAACAAAATTTGATCCCAATACAAAAATCTTTACTATGCCTTAAGTAATATTTTTATTATTAATCCAACCAGTAAACTCTGGTTTGGAGTATATTGAACTCCATTACTTTCCATTCTGAAGGAAACAGCTTCTTTCTTATCATTTTCAATTAGTACAGTATATTTTCAAACACATAATTTTGTAAGGTCTGAAAAATTCAATGACAGAGAGGGAGATACAAATCCTAGACTAACGCCTAGAGCAACGATTTCACTCTTATGCAAAAAAGACCTACTTTACGCCCTAAATACATAGATAGCTATTATATTTTTCATGTTGAATGATATTAAAAATATCTCTCTTAATTTGTGAATAAATTCACCCACTTCACAATATTTAATTAACAAATATAGTGTTAAACTATTTTATTTTTATTTATGTTTTATTAATAAAATTTTTATTAATAATAACAACCGTCATGTGAAGTACAATAATTGTTGAAAATTATTTAAACATGTTTCGATAATATCTTGATTATCATCCTCAGTATTTTATCAAAATTTGAAAACGACTTATGTTAAATATAATAAATTGCAAAAACAATATCAATAAAATGACATATAAATTACAATGCTACAATGATAATAAAAATAACGAAAAGTAAAAATAAAAATAAATCCATGAAAGAAGTTCCTTTCAAAATAGCTTGTGTATTTTATGTATTAGAATTTAAACTTTGTATTGCTGTATGGTATAGTATGTTTTCCTTAATTGTTAATTTGTCATTTAATAATGATTCATTATTGCCTTTGTAAGCTTTGTATATTTCAAATTCTTCGTATACATCCATAAGTTTTCCTTTGGAACATTTGTGCAATAGTTTGATATCATTTTCAAAGTGTGAAAATTCATGATTTTCATCAATTAGATGTCGTGCGTAATTAGAAGTTCCAGTATCATTTCTTGTAGATGGTAAATGTTCTTTATATCTTTTAATGAGGGGTCTTCCGGTCTGGCCTATGTAAAACTTTTTGCATGTTTTGCAAGACAGTTTATAAATCCCAGTTGATTTTTCTAGCGGTGTTTTATTGCGTTTGACCAATCTATTTTTCAAATTGTTCCTTGTTTTATAACTTATATGTATATTATGTTTTCGCAATAAGTTGCTTATTGCGAATGGCATAAAGGTGGAGTAAGAAGATGAAATGTATTTTATGATCTTTTTAGGTTCATTATTGTTGTTATTTTTGTTTTTTAAACGATTCTTATGTTTTTTGATTAAGGTATCAATTAAACGGGGATTATATCCGTTAACTTGTGCTATATATTTTAATATGTTAATTTCTTCAATGTAATTATTGTAATTCATAGGAATGGATAAAAGTCTATTAACGAAACTATTGTAAGCTGCTAATTTTTGTTGATAAGGATGGTAAGAATCGTTATTGATGGTGACATCACTGATAGTTGGCTTTCTGTAAATTTTATATTCTAATTTTTGTGGTTGTCTGGTTATTGATATATCAAGAAAATTGATGGTGTTATTATTTTCATGATCGACAGTGAAATTTATATTGTTGACATGTGTATTTATAGTGTTGTTGAAATGAGAAATCTGACGATTGGTACCATCAAATATGATAAAGGTGTCATCGACGTATCTACAATAAAAAATGATTTTATCCTTATATGGGTTGACTGAATGATTGAATATATATGTGTTTTCGAAATTATTAAGATAAATGTCTGCCAATAATCCAGATAAAGGCGATCCCATTGCTAGACCATTATTTTGTATGTAATAATTATCAGCGTATTCAAAATAATTTTGGGATAATATGCATAAAAGTAGTGATTTTATGTCATCAATTTGGTATTGTTGTAATTTATTGCCATCTTTTAACAATTGTATGGTAATATCAATTGTTTCATTAATGGGTATATTTGTGTACATATTAACCAAATCAAAAGAGGCTAATTGATAAGTAGGTTTCATTATAACATGATTTAATTTATCAATGAATTCATTAACATTTTTGATGCTGTGATTATGTTGTATTTTAATATTGTTTTTAATAATGTTTTCAAGAAATTTAGATATTTTGAAACTAGGTGTAGTAGTGCAGTTAATTAATGGCCTGATTGGCATATCATTTTTATGAAATTTTGGTAATCCAGTGAATTTAGGTGCTGTTGGGTTGATAATTTAATATTTTATGTTATTTTTGCTATTTATTATGTTGATACATGAATTTATGGTGTTATTTATAATTTTATGGTATTTATATGTGGGATCAGAATCTAGCATTGTGATGTTGTTGTTATTGATAAAATCTAAAACTTTTTGATGGTATTCATTATAATTCAGTATAACAATGGTATTTCCTTTGTCAGCTTTGCATATGATAGCGTTATGATCATTTAATTTTGTGCGTATGCCTTTGATTGTAATATTATCTTGGATATATGTGTTTTTTATGTTACGGTGAATATTATTTTCTTGTTTAATGGCCTTCTTAATTTTATTGTTAAACATAACTCTGATTTCGTTTTGTGTTTGGATGTTAGGTATAGGTTTAACAATAGTTTCCAAATTTAATATTTCAGTAGTTATATCCTTAGTCAAATTATTACATTCAGGTGTGTTATATTTTAATCCTTTATTGAGAATAAGTGTTTCGTGGTTTGAAAAAACTATGTCTGTTTTGTTGATTGTTCTAGGATAAAATATATGTTTAAAATGTGAGAAATCTTCAACTGTATCATTATTATGTATATTCAATAATTTATTGATTTTATTTTTATGTTTGGTTTTAATAATAGATTTATATTTGTTGATTTTATTATTGATGAATGCTAAAATATCGTTGATTATTATATTATTGATTTCATTCATCAGCTGCAAAAATGCTTTGTATACTAATAGATTAAGATTTATTTTCTTAATATATAGTTGTTTGATTTCTTGATTTATCCAAAATATTTGCGGCTATGGAATTACATCTAATTTTAACTTGTGCATATTTAGGTGTGATTTTATATTTTAAACATTGTTTATTGAATCGTATATGAAAAGCAGTGTTTACTAGTCGTTTCTTGATTTTGATAAATTTAAAAATAATTTTAGCTTGACTCGCTGTATTAAAATTCATTTTGAATGATATTAAAAATATCTCTCTTAATTTGTGAATAAAAAGGTTTTTAGTTTTTGTTCTGAAAAATGAAAGTTTCCTAAATATATTTTTATATCTATATATTATTATTTTCTTTGGATAACAATAATAAGAATTGTTTAAAAACCACAACGTTTTTGGTAGTGTAAAATATAAATATTCTATGCAGTTTCTAAAACAAGACGCTCTCTGTGAAATATTATATAAGGAGTTATAAAAATTACAATTAAAATTTTTTTATTTCAAAATAACTCAAAGTAATTGTTTTAATAATACCAAAACGCATAAAAATAGTGAATGGATTTACATTGGTGGCTTATTGTATGATCTGATTAAAAGGAACGGGAAAATAAAAGAAAGCTATTTTATTTGTTACGAAGATCAACGTTCAACTGGTTTTTAAATTTAAATTGTATTAAAGTTACACCAGGAGCAGCAATGAATATACATAGTCAACTTAACTACAGCGTCGACATGCAAGCCTCCAGCCGCTAACTACTCTACTCTATACTGCTCTACACCGTTCTGGTCGACTTTACTCTCCACAAGAACAGCTATAAATTTTTTTTTTTTTACTTTTCGTTATTTTTATTATCATTGTAGCATTGTAATTTATATGTCATTTTATTGATATTGTTTTTGCAATTTATTATATTTAACATAAGTCGTTTTCAAATTTTGATAAAATACTGAGGATGATAATCAAGATATTATCGAAACATGTTTAAATAATTTTCAACAATTATTGTACTTCACATGACGGTTGTTATTATTAATAAAATTTTTATTAATAAAACATAAATAAAAATAAAATAGTTTAACACTATATTTGTTAATTATATTTTTGTTTATTCTTATGTCATTGTAAAAGTTGAACTTTTAAATATGATATAACGCGCGTATTTGTTTAAAAAAATTAATAAAAATATTAGAATTAGCAAAAATTTTATTTAATCGATTAATCGATTAATCGATGTTAAAATTTTCATATTAATCGTTAATCGATATTTAGTCCCAATCGATTAATCGACCATGCCCTAGGTGCCCCTATGTTTAAACTTGGCACTTTAAAAAGAATCTAAAATAAGTTGTATTTTTATTTTGTACATACTACTTATATGCGAAATTTCAGGAAAATCAAATATGGTAAAATTTTCACAACTGGGTCTAGAACACGTTTTTCTTCACTAAAGAGAATATGTGAAGATAAATAAAAGGAGAATCCAGTGTGGGGTGGGTACTGTGTTGAGTTATAACCGCCCTCATAAATGTTGTCTAAAGCAACATCAAAAATTGTTATACTATATATGTGGAAATCCCGTGTGACAATCCCCTATGCTCAAACTATGCACTTAAAATTCTAAAATAAGCCATAATTTTTATTTTGCTCATACTACAAACAGTGCATGCACAATGAAATTACTTTTACTCATGAGATCCAAGTTTGTATGAAAATTTATTTTGAGAAAAAAAATGTATATTTGAAATATATTTTTTTCAATAAAAAAGTTAAAGATTTCTTAACTTTTTCCTCATGAGAATGAACCTACCTAGCACATTTTAAAGCATTGTGCTACTTTTAAAAAATAATAATAAAAAGTTGCTCAACTCTTATGAGTAAAAGTAATTTCATTGTGCATGCACTGTTAAATGCCAACTTTTAGAAAAGTCAAAATGGTCATGTTTTCACAACTCGGTCTTCTATAATAGAGCTTTTGCTTAAACTTCAAATCGTTATATTTCTAAATGTATTTGACAGATTACATACAGCAATGATAATTAGAAATCAACAATTGTCTATTAAAATTTACAGCTAAATTAATAATAATGTAACTTTAGTAAAAACCACTAAAAGGCAACACAAAACAATCTTGATTTGCAGGAAATAACAATTATATAAAGATGCCGAAATACAAATTAGCTGATCATAACAGTCAAGTTTTTTTCGGGACAAAGGTCTGTAGTTAACCGAAAAAAATGTATGCATGTAAAAAGCTCGGAGTTAGGGTTGGAAAATTATTGTAAACCGCATTAAGATATTTAATCATCAATCAAACCTTTAGTACAAAGCAAAGTTTATCAAATTTGCATAGGTATGGTGCAACTTCCGGGTCATAAAAACATGAATTTATTTCGTTTTAAATATTTGAATCTGGTTTGTCCAAAACATAAAACAAAATCAAATCAAAATTAAAGTAAAAATCAAAAGATCGCTTTCATTTCATATTCCACCGTATTCCAGACAGTTCACATAAGCCCATTCAACTATTCGACGAACTATAACACTACACCACCAACAAACAAATAATTTTTCCATTACACCATCATTTTCATTTCATTCATAAAAAAAATTATCCATTTCCTTTTTGTATTAGGTATATGTATATATTTTTGGGCTATACCCATTTTAAATTTCATTCATAAAACGTAAATAATTTTCCTTGATGAAAACAACCAAGCCTAAAAACTGGAAGATTCCATTTCGAAAAGAAATTTTCTTTTTAATTTTTACTTTCTTCTATTAAATCTTTTTTATATTGTTTCTTATTACTTTTTCTGAGTAGTTCTTATTATAACTTCATTCGTAATTAAATTTCCTTTTCAAATTAATGTAATTTATAATAAAAACTTATTATTAGATTTCCTTTTTTTTATATTACAAAATGTTCTATTTTTGGATCATTTTTCTTGGGTGTAATTTTATTTTATGATAGCGCAACACTTGTGGCATTAATGAAGAGAAAATACCGTGGATTGATATTAATATTGAATGAAATAACTTTGAGTTGAAAGATAAATAAAATGGAGCAGCTTGTTGCATAAATTAAAGAATTTTTATCTTACAAATTTTTATAAAACTTTTATTTAAATATCTCGTGCACCACAAACCACCATCCGAAACTCGGAAAAAATGTAAATATTTATGATTGTAGATTTTGAGTTTTAAGCTATGAAATGTAGATTTTAAGAGTAAGGTTCTAGGTTCTAACTTCTAGGGTCTGAGTTGTTTGTTGCTGCGTATGATTTAAGTTCCAGGTTCAGGTTCTGGGTTTATATTTTCGGTTCTAGGTACTTAGTTCTAAATTCTGTGTTTTAGGTTTCGGGTTCTTGATTCTAGTTTCTAGGTTTTAGATTCTTTATTCATGGTTCCAGGTTTTAGGTGCTAGGTTCAAGATCCTAGATGTTAGATTCAAGGTTCTAGTTTCTAGGTTCAAGGTTCCAAATTTTAAGTTCTAGGTTCAAGATCTAGATTTTAGGTTCTGAGTTCTAGGCTCCCCGTTTTAGGTTCTGGGTTCTTAGTTCTAGGGTGTAATTTGTTTGTGCCGTGCTTATGGTTTAAATTCCAGGTTCTAGGTTCTGGGCTTAGGGTTTGGGTTCAAGGTTCTAAGTTCTAAATTTAGCTTTAGGTTTCAGGTTCCTAATTCTAGGTTCTTGCTTTTAGATTCTTGGTTCATGGTTCCATGTTTTAGGTGCTAGGTTTGAAATCCTAGATTCTAAGTTCAAGGTTCCCGGTTTTAAGTTCAAGGAACAAGGTTTAGGTTCTGAGATCTAGGTTCTTAGTTTTAGGTTCTAAGTTTTAAGTTCTAGGTTCAAGATCTAGGTTCTAGGTTTTGGATTCTAGGTTCATGGTTCCAAGTAATAGGTTCTAAATTCTAGGTTCGAGGTCCTAGACTCTAGGTTCTAGGTTTTTAGTTCTAGGTTCTAAGTTTTAGGATCTAAGTTTTAGGTTCTGGGTTTTTAGTTCCTGATTCTAATTTCTAGGTTCTCGACTCTAGGTGCTCGGCCTTACGCTTTTAGGATCTAGGTTGTAGGTTCTAGCTTTGAGGTTCTGGGTTCCAAGGTTCTAGGTTTTAGACTCCAGGTACTAAATTCTAGGTCGTAGGTTCTTGGTTTTAGAACTTAAGTTCTTAGTTCTAGGTTCTAAATTATAAGTTCTATGTTGTAGGTTGTATGTGCTTAGTTACGGGTTCTATGTTCTATATTCTGGGTTCTAGCTGCCGTGTTCTATATTTTTGAGTTTTTGTAATAAATTGTGTTTCCTGAGAAAGTCTTATAAGAGTCATTAAATAACATCAGCAAAGGGCACTGCCATCCTTAGGACAGTTATACTGCGATAAAAGATTTATACCACCACACCGAAAGTCACCCGTAACAATTTACCATTGCTTAACAAGATTTCTAGTCGTTTCTGGATGGCACGCTCAACAAACCAGGTCTTTGATTTAGTTAACTGATTCAAATCAATAGTTTTTAACTTAACTTTAATTAAAAATTTGAAAGCATTGTTAAACTGGATGGCATACTTTGTTGATTGTGGAACGTATGCCTACTTGGTGGAACGTATGTCCACTTTGGAGCATCAACTGCGTCAAAAATCAAATTCCTTAATAGTGTGACACACTCTCTTCCTCAATGTTTAAAAGTCCACACATAGAGGTATATGAAGACTCGATTCTTCGAGCAAGCAATAACGTGACATCATCAAAGAATACTTCATTGGAAAATTGAGGTAAACAGATCTCAGATAGCAGTAAATACTGCATAGCTCTTTTCAACTAACAACATTTAAGCTCTTTCAAGCTTAACAAATTTTTATTTTTACATTTCTTCTAACTCTCTTGTCATGTCGTTCTAGTTCTTTAACGTTGGTAAATGCAAATTAGCAACTTTTTAAAATCCACAAAATTGTTGAATAAAAAAATCAAAGCTTCATAACCTAAATAGCTAGTCATACAATTGTAACGCATAGCTTACAATTCAGCACAACCTGCCAGATTTTGAGGTGAATAACTTGAATATTCTCACTCAAGATATAGTATTATAATTAATAAAGGAAAATACTAATGCCACAGAAATTATTTAAAGCCAAGACGAAGTTGAAATTGAATTATAAACATGAAAAAAAGTAAAAATTTAAAAATAAATATATATATTGAAATAAGAAGTTTATTAAATTGTAAACTAAGTATGTAACATGGTACACCACATGGCGACCTTATCGGAGAAAAAATAAAGGAAATTAGAATTAAGCTCAACCGAATAAAGAGTGTGGTGAACTTCTTAAATTACCCGAATATTAGATTTAGGTCACATAGTCAGCACATTTGTTGTTATATATAATAATTATATCAACGATGATGTGGCAAGACTTCATAATACTATTGACCAAGCAAAACAATGAAAATAAAGGCACACTTGAAGTTAAGTTAGATAGATTGATTCGTTAGTAATGAAATTTTTTTTCTCTCCAGACATTGAAAAAAATTCTTGCGAATTTCAGTCCTTAATTTCAAAGCTTAGAGCTAGTTATATGATTTTCAAATTTGTCCATACATTTTAGATGGAACTCTGAATACTATGTTTAAACTAGTTTCAATATTTTTTTAAATCAGTATGTAAAATTTGCGCCCTAAAAATGATATGATATTTTAAATACACGATTTTAATTTTTATTGTTTGCTTACTTACTTGATTTGTCTTTTATATTGATTTACTGATAATTTTGAATTATAACTAAAGAAGGACTTGAAAGGTTTTTTATTAAAATTATAAAATCTATGTTACAATGTTTAGAAATAATTGTTTTCAATTTTTAAACAAAACTAATAATACATTTAAGATAATAATGGAATAGGATAGATCAAAACATAAATAAAATATTAATGTTGTAGACGTTATTGTCAGTTGTTTGAAAAATTCTTTAGAAAAGTCACAGTTTTATTACAGGAGTTATATTTTTAGTAAAAGTTCAGAAGAACACAGAAATTTATATAGTTAATAGTCTTTAAAACTTCCAAAGATCATGAAATAAACCTATAAATGTTCAAATTAAATTAATATATTAACAACAATTTCATTATTGTATTGATTACCTTATTTTTTAATAATAACCATAAATCCTGACATTTTTTATAAATATTATAGCATCAACAACGGTAAATTTCCATTCATAACTGTTCTGCAAATAATAGAATATTAAAATTAAACAAATAAATATATTTTTGAGGACATAATATACTAAAATTGTGGTATTAGCGTAACTAAACTACATTGTGTCAATTTTATTATACTTTAGATTATTTGAAATATTTTGAACATGATAGTGTCGATTCCAGTCACTATTAGGCAGTTTAAAAAGCAGAAATTCTGAACGCAGAGCTCCGTGCATTTGTGCGTTTAAAAAAGATGCGTACAATTTTTATAATTTTGAAATATATCATTTTGAAATTTTGACAGCTGCTTCATATTGTTACGTTTTTCCAAACTTCCTTCGAATTGGCCTAACTCACAATTCGATAAACGCAATTCCCAAATCACTTTCTGGATTCGATCACTGATTAGCAAGCAAACACACCAGGTTTTATTATGTATTCAACACCTCAATTGTTCCACAACAACAGGAAAACAATACAGCAAACAATATTCCTAACTAGAATATTCTTCTAACAGCTTCGAAACTCCAACGGTTTATTGTAGAAATTTCCAGTTCACAACGTTCAAAATGATACACAAAATATTTCTTCTCAATAACACTTATAACTTTATTCACAAAAACTAATTTAAAAATCACTTTTATAATTTTAACTTTACAGTCGCAGGTTTAAATAAAACTAATTTCCTAATCTACAATTACAATTGTTTATATACATTCTGCTTAATTTCTAGATAATTCGAGGTCACTTTTTAGAAACATTGAGAAAATAGTAGTCGATTACTTTACGTTACCTTGATTTGATTCATAAAATAATTTATTTTATGTTGACCTTAATTCTAAGCATATGTACAACAACAACAACACTATTCATTTCATTCATTTGTTGTGATTTGATTTTACTGAAAGAAACTGTAATAGTCTACATTTTTCTGTAATCGTAACAATATATATTCCTAGTGTTGGTCGAGCAAATGTGATAAAAAAACACGATTTTTCTGTCAGTTGCATAGTATTAAATGCACCCATTTCATATTTAAGATTAAAAGAATATATTCAAATGTTTGGCAACAAATGGAGTTAAGTGTGGTACAGAAAGCGCTTTCATAAAATTTGACGTAAAAAACCAAAATAATCATTTATTTTTCTTTTGGTTGTTCGGTCCGGTTTGTATAATATTCAACGAAGTGAAGCTAGCGTTAGAAATAGTTTGACGTAAAATATCGTGATTTTTTATAATGTTGTACGTCCAAACACTACAATTATAAAACAGAAAATAATAAAAATCAAAATCTATCAAATAACCCTTTAGTTTCCGTGTCAATGTCATTTTATTTTTTTTCATCGATAACTGTTTTCTGTTGTTTGTATTCTTTGCCTGTTCTTACGAATTATAATAGATGGATATTATAATTTTGAAGAATTATAATGTTTATAGTTAATCGTTTTGGAAAATTTTTGTTCTAATATAAATGTTTTGTTCTTGGAAGTATCGGTTGTTTACCATATTTATTGAACCAAAAGTAAACTCACAAAAAAACAATAACAATAACAAAATAATAAAAATGACGTCAATCGATTATGTTCTAATTAATCATTTATGATATAACCGATTTACGACTACACCGTAATTAGTTAGAAATATAAGTATTGAGCGAATGAAAAGGATCGAAAAGGATAAGAATCCTTGTTTCTTCGCACTAACACTCCGTACACAACTGTTTTCGAAAATCCAGTTGTCTTAGGAAACTAACATTCTGCCTAAACATCAAATGTTTATAGCTATATTTTAATTAGCTTTGCGATATAACTGTTTGCTGTGTAATCTTTTGCTTGTTCACTATACAAAACTATGGCGAAGTTGAATCAAGTTCCATACTGAGAGAAAATTATTTTAGTAATTCGGTTGTAATTATCGAAAGAAGGTTGTAGCATCAGATAAGTAGTTACGATAATCAAAATTCATTTTAAGTTATTACAACTCGTTGCCTGCAAATGAATTTCTTTTTTATTGCAAATGAATATCTTTTTTATGTATATTCGAGCTGACTGAATGGCACAACTTCTGCATTAATCTTTATATTGGTATATTCAACAGATTTATGTGGTGACTACAGCTAATATTATTTTTTTTATTGTTGTTATCTTTTGAGTTTTGTTTGTTCTTTCTTTTTTTTTAGTTTAGAAATTTTAGTTTTTCAAATAATATATACCTAAGTGTTTAGTTTTGCGATTGAAGATTGAAATTTTTGTTTAAAATTGTTGAAGTAATTTATTTTAGAAGATAATTGTAATTAATTCTGATCCTTTTTAATTGTTAGTGGCAAATGGAATTTTGTTTGCTTTCTGATCTAACATATAGAAGTAAACTGGTATGTCGTTATTCCCGTATAACCGTTTTGAATGCGTCACAAATATTTAGATTTGGGAACTGTTATTACATGTCTTAAATCATACAAAAACTACCAACTTTGGCAATCTGAAGATTTGTATTTCAAATTTTTCTTTTAAAATGTTAATGTAATGAGAGAAAAAATTATAGTGCACCCTTTTTTTAAGACATAAATTGACCTAATAATATGACATTATTGTGGTCGATTGGCGATATTTTGATAAACAAACGTTTGATTTTAATTCAATTTTTTAATAATTAGAACATCATCGCCGAATTGCTGTTGGTTCTCGAATTGAAATTATGTTAAATTCTGCTTTAAATGCTCTCATAATATGTTACGTTTATTGTTGGTTGCTTTTTTGGTGGATTGGCTGACGTTGCTATAACATCGCGAAATTGAATTTATTTAAAATTTTACTTCTTTTTAAGGGAATGTTGTTTGCCAGTGTTACTAAACCAAATTTTTCTTCTTTATATTTCAGATTAATCAACCACAGCTCGATTCATCCCGACTACAAAAACGATTCATCTCCAACGAAGAATCATTAGTTCAAGAATTAAATGGCCTCAAACGGATTTCAGTGTAAATATAAAAACTTACCAAATCATAAAAAAAACATTATATCACATATATAACAAAAAGAATATATACATTAATTTAATATGAAACGTTTTTTTTTAATTTTAGAAATTAATTTTTAATATAATATTATTTTTTTTTTAATATTAAAAATTATTAATTAATTAACTAAATTAATAAAATGCATTTCTTAACTCGAGACTGATTGTGTAAATTTTCTCTTTAAACTAAATTAACAAATAAATAAATAAAAAAATATATATACTTATTAAAGTAATTATTATTAAAATAAAAATCTTTGTAAATTTTAATATAATAAACTAAATAACATATTAAATAAATATAACAATAATTAATATATAAAAATATACATATATTTTTCTTTATAAAATAAAATATTTATTTTTATAAAAAAAAATTATTTCATTAGTTTTTTGTAAATATTTTTAAAATTGATAAATTTTGTTTTTCAAAACGACAACATTTCAAAATAAGGTCTTATATAAGCAAAAGTGTGATTTTTAACATTAGATTAGCTTTGATAGTTTTCACTTTATTTTTATTCGTCAACTAATAATATAATTTTTAGATTAAAATTAAAATTAAAAATTAAAACAAAATTATCGGAACCAAAATTTTGTTTTAATTTAAATTAAAAACAAATTTTTAATTTAATCTAAAAATTAATTTGGCTTTTATTTTTTTTAAACTATTTTGAAATTAAAAATACAATTTTAATTAAAAAAATATGCTACAATTGTGTCAATTATTTAAAGTATAAACAATAAAACACAGAATTAGAGTTAATAATAAAGCTTTTTATAAACACTATTTTGTTTACAAAACTTAGTTTTACTTAGTCGCCTAACGTAACAAACACATGCTTTAAAAATCACCCTTTTATTATATTACTTGCCAACGAATTTATTTTAATTTTTTCAACACAATTTTTTAGAAAATAGATAAATAAAACCATTTAAAAAAGGCCCCTTCCCCATGGCAGCTAGAGTCCAATCAATTGGTTTTTTCGTATTAAAAAAAATGTAAATATATTGTAAAAACTTAAAAATGTGTATTGTTTTTCACTTTGAGTTGAAGAAACTCAAACAATTAAATTTCGTATAATTCTTTTCAGTTTAATGAAATTTTAAGTAAAAACTAACTGTATAAATTACAAAAATTCAATTTTCTTTATTTTGGGTAGAATGAAAACAAGTGTGGCGCAGCTTTTCTGCCATATTATGAAGAAAAATTTAATTCATTTATTTTTATTTTTAACGAAATAAAACCGCAAAGGCGCTATTATCTGCTGTGTTATAAAAATTTAAGATAGATTAAAATTTGTATTTTATTTATGTATGTAGAAAGCAAACCAGATTCCATTTATACAATAGTGAATGTTATTAATGAATGTTAAAATAAAAATTTTATTCAAAAACAACAACAAAACTAATCATATTAAAAAGAGGCAATGGACTGTGTGTAGTTAAAAAAATATTTAAAATGCGACATTTCTTTGAAAATAAAATATTTTAAAGCTTTTTTAAAATACAATATTTTTGTTTATTATGTTTGGTAAATAAAATTTTATAAAACTACCTAAATCTATATTGCTTTAAATAGTTAGAAATGCTAAACTTTTATAAAATTTATAACATAGATCAATATTTTTAATATAATGCCAAAATTAAATAACTTTAAATTTACTTTTGGTTAGATAATATGAACAAATAAACAATCGTTTAATGTACATATATTTAAATTAACTATATGAATTGATTAGAGATTTTAACTGTGTCACTATTGAAAATCTGAACTAGCCAAAATATCATTTAACAAGGACGCAGAAGAAACGTACAAGAACAATTTTCTATAATTTAAAATAAAATGCTAAGGAGAAACAAAAATGTATCCATATTACGTACAAAACCAATAAATATAATTATATAATAAAAAAATGTCAATCCATACAGTTGATCTATCAAAACATTTCCCATAAAAAGTTAGTAATCCATTTTCAACTGTTAAACGAAATAGAAAAAATATTCAGTTTACTTGACTCGTGACAAAAGTTAGTTCTCTCATTAATTCATATGGAATTTTATTTTTAGACTATAATAATAATTCACAATAAGAAACAATTTAACCTACAGGTACCTAAAAATTATTAACAAAATGATATATTATTTATAACAATCAAAATATTACTGCTTCAACATTTTATTTTGTAATTAAATTTTAATATATTGTAAATAAATAAAAACCAAATCATTTCTCAATTTAAAAAGTAGTTCCTAAAAATGGAATAAGTTTCGAAATAAATCAATAAAACTGTTTAAAGCTCATTAACTAAGGAATAAGTTTTACTTATTTAGAATATTTTATCTACTGTTTTATTAAATGATTAAATCAACATTTGAAAACTATTTCCAAGACAATAGAGCAATTAAATGGGCATCATCAATTTGATAAAAATAATCTAATAAAACACTTGAAAATTAACAATAAATTACAAATGAATGTTTTAATTATATTTTAATTCTTCAATATTTTATTACCTTATGGATAAAACATAATATAAACGTAATATGTCAAAAAGTTGAAATAATAAATGTTTTGATTCATAATAAATAAATATTTTATTTAAAATATTGAAAAAACAAACCAATTAGATTTGCCCGGAGAGATAACAAGATTTGTTTTATTTCAAATAAAATTTTAAAAAAATATTAGTAAAAATTTAATAATATTAATAATATAATATAAATTGTGTAATTGAGGCTTCTTGTACATATCCTGATTCATAGATTTAACTGTAAAAAAAATATTTAAAATATATCATAACTTTGATGAGGGATTGGAGACTTCAAATTCATGTTCTGGCTATCCGTGTAAATAATTACAGATTATAATTTTATTTATTTATGTAATAACACCTCATCATATTTTTTATTAAAGAACTTTTTAAATCCGTCTTGTAAGAAATGTAATAATAGTTCTGTAAAATAAAAAAAAAATTTTGAATTAATTATAACAACACAAATCTCTATATACTTCTACATTGTTAAATGAAGCACAAACATAAACCGCATTGTTATATTATGATAAATAATTTAGTAGTGTTAAATACAAATTTGATTAAAATTAAATTTCAAAAATTTTAATTTTAATTAAAATTTTAGTTTTTTTTACTTTTATGTTTTTCTAATTCAAAGTTTTTTTTTGGATAATAAGAATTAAAAAACAACAATTAATTCAAACATTGTATATTATATAAATGATTATTATTTAAATAAAAATAAAACAATTATTATTTTCAAATATAAAAATATATATTGAAATAAACTGACTGATGTATTATAAACAAAAATAAATAAAATATTATTGATTAAAAAAATACAAACGTGGATTGTTTAAAATTGTGATGAAGGTGAGTTTTGTATTTGTTAATAGAATTTTTGTTGAACAGGTTCACCTTCAATGCAACAACTACCAATGGATTAACACTAAAAGTTGCAAGGGTGACAATTTCGTGTTCATTCCAATGTGAGACACTACTACCGCATTACCCCCAGCCGACTGTAATGAGCACTGATCCTGATAGTGCAATTACTATTAGAAACATTAGGGGAACTGCGTACCTTGCAATGTTTAATTCCAACTAGCTTCGATCTTGCAGACTTAAACAACATTTAACAGAAAATGGATTTAAATCAGTAATGAACATGACCTGTGATGACCCCCAAAGATAGAGGAACCAAGAACGTCACATACACTACTTTAATATACATATATCCAACCAAATTTGAAATATTTCACTCACCTCATTAGTGCATGTTTGACCCCCTTCTTCTCTAGTCAATCATACTAATTAACCTTGCGTATTCAAATAACAGTAGTTGCACCTGTAATCTTGTGTATTAAAATAACAACCTTTTTTTTTAAATAAAAAGTGTTGTGTTATAGGGTTCAAAATATGTTTCACAACAACATATATAACTACCTTTTAAGACGTAGGTCCCAAAACAACTTACACTCTAGGGTGTTGCTGCAACAAAAATACAAGCTTTTTTCAAAATTCCAAAAATATTTCAAAAACAAATTAAAAAATTTTCATGTCCAATTTGATTTTCAATTACATTTACGTCATGAAACAGCTTCATTTTTTTTCCAAAAAATTGGCTAAAAAAAGAAATGAAATCATTTTTTGACACACTTGACATTATTTTTTTGACAAACTTATAATGCCATAATTCTCTATAATAATAATAAATTTTCATGTCATACATATTATTAATTTTATTTCTTTCCAAAAAATTGGGTTAAAGAATAAATAAAAATCTTTCTTTTGACACACTTAATAACATTTTTTTGACAAACTTATAATGCCATAATTCTCTATAATAATAATAAAATTTCATTTCAAACAAATAATTAATTTTATTTTTTTCCAAAAAATTGGGTAAAAAAATAAATAAAAATCTTTCTTTTGACACACTTGACAACATTTTTTGGACAAACTTATAATGCAATAATCTAGTTTTTGGTCTCACATACCAATCCCGACCATCAAGATTTCTCCAAATTCAATGTTCCTACTCATAATCACTTAAAATGAAAGTTTTTTAAGCAAAATATATACAAATTTCGTTGTTTTGACACACTTGACGATTTTTTGACACACTTACAGTACAGCTATCGAATGCATCGTCCTATCGGCTCTTCCCATTGAGTAAACCTATTTGTAAAAAAAATTTTTTTGAAATCCGTCCAGCGGTTTTCTAGATTTCGTAGGTTGTGACTGCCGGACGGCCGACAGACAGACATACATTTTTTTTCGCTTTTTTAGAATTAGTAGGTCCTAAAACGTCAAGAAATGCCAAAAAAAGTGGGGGTAAGAATTTCACTTTTAGCTCATGAATGTAATACTTAGGTCTTTCAGACCGAAGTAAATAATATTATATAGAAGGAATTTAATTCCGAAAACCAAACATCAATTAATATTATCTAATCTTTTACCACCAGATTGGATAAAGAATGCGATCTACATCTCCAGGGGGTCTTTCTACTATGTGTGGATGGTGACGATCTCCATTCCTTCAAGATTGTTAAAAAAGTTTTCATTTTTATAATGGTGGGTTTCGATAAAAATTAAATTAGCTATGTTAAAGGGAGGTACTAGGGGTGGAAAGGTTAGTGAACAGGATGGTTGCATTTCGCCTGACCAGCGAGTATTGACGAAATGGTCAGAGGATAAATCTTCTTCACCAAAAGTCCACCCAGATGCTTCCTAACCAGGCTACATACGACCACCACGTAGGAAGGAGATGCTATGACGAGGATTAAATCAATCACCTAACAGCATGAAGGCTGAGCGAAATCTTCCTTCGACAGTTAATCAGGCTGTCTTGAAAGAACTTCCTCAGCATCATCTGGTAGGAATTGACCAATCTACATCATAGGATGCTAACACACTAATAGAGGGACTCTAATGCTGCACGTGATGATTCCTAACGACACCATGAAACCGGAATCTGACCAGATAACCAGACAAGAAGACGGAACTTCCCATCGAAGATTGTCCAAACGCCATTGTGGAGACGCAACTTCCCACCGAAGATAGTCCAAACGCCATTCAGACTATCTTCGTCCCTGCGAAGAGGAGTAAAATTACAAATAAGATAGAAGCGAAACGTATAGCAACACTAAAGTTTAATTTAGTTCTTCCAATTTTCTGAAAAACGACCTTTTTACATCATGTAGAAAAAATATGGGACCATCTCGAAATCAACCTTAATAAATCTACATTTGTACAATTTAAACCATCCAATTTGGGAACCGTTTTCTAGAAATCGTGAACAAAAATATAAAAATCAGACAAGTGCGAATAAAATTCGCTCGCCAAGGGTTCCGTGAATGTAAACGAACACAATATCAAAAATTGTTGACAAAAAGTTGTGTTGCAATGTCTTTATATTTCCAGACCATAGACGCATAACAAAATAAATGTTAAATCGTTAATGTCAATAGTAAATTACAATCAAATCTATAAAATATACATTGATCAAAAATAACTCAAAAAATGTTACTTTAGGTTAAATCTCATCCATAGATGTTTGTGGTAACTCAAGAAAGATTCAATTACACCAGTTTGTAAATAAATGGTTTAAATTTGATTATTTTGTTGGTCAATCAAGTGTTGAAATTTAGGGGGGTGGAGAGGCTTCATACTAAAAATATATTTTTTTCAATAACACAAAAACTGTGCATGCAAAATTCTAAAAAAAATTGTAATGTTTCTTATATTAAGTGCTCCTTCATATGACACCCCACTCATTTGGGTCAAAAATGTTTTTTTACTCTCCCCACACCCATCCCTTAAACACACAGAAATCTAATTATTTGAGACTTCGCTATGATTTTCATTCAAAATTTACCAATCTTCCTATCTCTGTGAAATTTTTCAAATTTTTCTGTCAATCATTGTCAAAACGTATCGGTCTTCTAATCGTAACGCACTGTTTTGACAATAACTCAAAAACTGGGCACCGCAAAATTCTAAAAAAATTGCAACGAATTTTAAATTAGGTGCTCTTTCAAATGAGACCCCACTCGCTTGGATCAAAAACGTTTTTTTACCCTCTCTACCCCGGTCTCCTAAACACAGAAATATAATTATTAGAGACTTCGCTATAGTTTTCATACAAAATTTACCAAATTTCCTAACTCTGTGAATTTTTACAAATTTTTCTGTCAATCAGTGTCGAAACGTACGGGGGAGGGAACGGTCGCACTTTTTTTAAAGTCGCACTTTTTTGATAATAACTCAAAAACTGTGTATCGCAAAATTCTAAAAAAACTTGATTTGTTTTCTAAATTAGGTGCTATTTCAAACCCCACTTGACCACATTTTAAATAGTGTTTTTTTACCCTTTCTCATTTCCACCCCCTTAATAAATCTAATTATAAGTATATGACACTTTTATATATTTTTTATTAAAAACTTACTAATTTTTCTTCCATTCCAAATACTGGATTGGCAGCCTCCACGAAGTATCCACAATGGATACGGGCGTACTCTGGGCAATGTGATGTGGAACGAACGGTTGTGGTACCCAATCCCTTCGTAGTAGTGAAGCATTATAGCAAATAGTCAATCGAACCCTGTGCGTCTGTACTCCATGATGGAGCGGCACAAAACGACGTCTGTTCTCCATGTTAGAGGCGGTCGAAAATCTTAGTCTTTTCCGATCAGCAATACTAGCCAGGGATAACATAAAGCACCATGAAGGTATTAAAATCGAAGAAGAAGTAATGCAGGTCACGTCGATAACAGTTATTACTAAATATAAAAACCTTGTTGTAGCCGCTATATACTGTCCACCAAAACATAATTTAAAAAAAAATGATTACTCCAAACTCTTCAATGAACTAGGCAGTAAATTTATCATTGGTGGAGATTTTAACTCAAAAAACACATATTGGGGATCAAGAATCACCACAACAAAAGGTAAAGAACTGTACGAAGCAGGACAGATAAAAAAGTGTGATTTTCACTCCGGTGGTTCTCCGACCTACTGGCCAACCGACCTTGGTAAGGTACCTGATTTAATAGACTTCTTTATTACAAGGAATATGTCAAAAAACTACATAGATATCGAAAATAACGAAGGGTTGTCATCAGATCACTCTCCTGTTATAATGACAGTTAGTGAAAACGTAATCAAGCGGACATATGCACCTAAACTAACAGGTAAAAACACTAATTGGAATGTTTTTCGTGAGTGTATAGAAGAGAAAATAGATCTACAAGTACCAATTAGAAACCCAGAACAGTTAGAAACAGAGCTAGAAAGGCTGATTGAAGCTGTATACTTTGCAGAAACGACAAGTAGTCCAGCACCACATTCTAATCGTATTCTTACCGCAAACTTTCCCATGGAATTGAGAATTGATAAAATCAAAGCGCAAGGCACGTAAAATCTGGCAGACAACTCGATCTCCAGAACACAAAACTATTTTAAATAATCTGTGCATACAAGTAAAGACAGCCATTAAAGAAGCAAAAAATGAATCTATTAACAGATATCTCTCAACTCTTTCTGGTGATAAAAGCAATGAGTATTCACTCTGGAAAGCAACAAAGGGATTCAAAAGACCAATAGTGCAGATCCCTCCGATTAAAAAAGATGATGAAACATGGGCCAGAAGTGCTCAAGAAAAAGCTGATCTATTTGCAGAATTACTAGAGATCACCTTCAAGCCATTTGGTCGACTAACAGAAGACGAAAACATAACGAAAGCGAGCAAAACCGATTCACAGGAAATTTCATATGTAACATTACATGAACTTAAAGAAGAAATACGTACCAGTTTGTTTCCAAAAATGGCCCCAGGCTACGATTTAATCACCAGTGAAGTTGTTAAAATGCTACCTGATAAAGGTATGCGCCAAATACTTCATATCATTAATGCTGCATTCCGATTAAGGTATGTACCTATGCAATGGAAAGTAGCAGAAGTGATTATGATCCTAAAACCGAATAAATCACCAAATGACAAAAACTCGTATAGATCGATATCATTACTCCCAACGATATCGAAGCTTTTTGAAAAACTTTTTCTTAAAAGGCTTAAGCCAATAATAGAAAATAGAAACCTCATACCTTCGCATCAGTTTGGTTTCAGAGAAAACCACTCTACCATTGAACAAGTGCACAGGATCACGAATATTATTGAAGAAACGATTGAAGCCAAAAGGGTATGCTCCGCAGTCTTTCTTGATGTCGCTCAAGCTTTTGATAAAGTTTGGCATCATGCAGTGGCGTCATTTGACCAAAATCTTGGGGGGGCGAGAATTTAAATGACATAAAAAGATTTTTTTCGTAAAACATAACATACACATTTTTATACACACATATATTTAAAAGCATTTAAATGCATCGACTTAGAAATAAAAATAAAATGCTTTTGAGCTACATTGGTTACTCTGCTAGTCTGCTGGTGTTGTTTCATCGAAGAGAATGCCGCAAAGTTCTGCAAAATCCCTTCATTTGTTAAAAATAATTTCAAATTTAGTATTATCTCTGCATTGTTTAAGCATCAAAAAAGTAGTTTTAATTAAAGCGCTTGTGCTAGAAATTATTATATCTTTGCTTTGTAACTGTTCAGAGATTGAATTTGTAAACGAAAGCAGATCGTGCTGCATAGAAAAAAAAGGATGGCTCCCGGGCATCCCGGGATTTAAAATTTATGAGTCACATAGTCCCAGGATCCATAAAACACCACGGGATTGCAATCCCTACGTGACTCCTCTTATGTCGAATCGTTTGTTTGTTATCCTTTATTTGTCTCAGAGAGAAAGAGTTATGTCTACCCTAAACTAACCAGAGCCAAATCGTTAAAATGTGGGACAAAATGCAAACATTCTTCCAAATACTAGCTAATTAGAATTTCTATTGCGAGAAAGTGGAACGGTGAAAACGTGTTAACTAGATTGTGCATAAATTTACTATTTAATGCTTTCCTTTACTATTTGTTTACTATTTAATTCTTCAAAAAATTCTTTTATTTTAATTGGACATTCACCGTTAGGAAATGTGCTTGCAGTGGTTCGTACTAAATTCTTTCTAGTGCTGGCATTACCGCCAGCCAGCGAGTTTCACTGTATCCAATAAGTTGGTTATGTTCGACATTACTTTTGCCGCAGAACTCCTTCAACGTCTTCAGTAAAGACAGTAAAATATCCAAATTTTTTTTACCCTGCCATTTAAATCAGCAGCATTTCTTATTGCATTATTTAGAATATGGGCTGCGAATCCAATACCCAATACACTCTGGTTCAAATTCGAGTTTAGCCTGTTTTTAAATTTTCACCCCTTGACGTGACACTACTAAAATTGGTGTTCGTGTTATCAGCGCAAATTGCAACAAAATAACAACAAAACTTGTTTAAGCTACTGGAGCTGGTGGCTTATAGCAACGCTTTTTTATGTTTATCTGGATCTATATGTCTTTTAATATCATAATGTCCACTGTTAATTTGCAAATTCACTCCAACTGGTAATACACTAAACTTTTGCGTCGTTATATTTTGATTTTTTTATAAAAGGATAGTCCAATTCAATATCGTATGAGAATTTACGTAAACGTTTTCTATCCGTCTTGATTTGCAGGAGAACTTTTTAAATATAATTTTAAAAATTAGTATAAATTTACCTTTTATAGTAGCTTAAAACTTTTGTTACACAATTAAAGACTGCAAAACAATTGAAACAATTTATTTTAATTTTACCAAATAATTAATATCTTTTCTGTATTCTGTAAGTATAAGAGGTATACAGTATACCTCTCGTTCTATCTTTTGCAAATCTAAACCATTTATCAAGTTTTTATGTTGTTTACTTTGTTTGTTCTTTATTGAGAAAAAGAATTAGAAATTAGAAAATAATAATTTTACTTTTGAGCTACCTAGTTAAAGTGCGTTTTAAACAGAGTTTGAAACGCTACCTATACCACTCCTTTACTTTGTTCATTCAGAATGCGTAGCTTAAAAAAAATATAACACTCTCGCATACAGGAGTAAAAATAATAAAATATCATTCTTGCTACTAAATTGAAATAAATATTTTCTTTCAAATACTCAAAACATTTATTTTTGCGTCAAATTTGATGCTTTCCAACGTAAAATGCCTCGAATGATTCGTTCAACTATTCATGTATTGTTAGAAAAATGAATATAAAGGATGATGTAGAGTGACTAATTTTCTTTTTTTGCAAATCGAATGAAAGAACAGGAAAATGTAATCTGCTCCAAAGGAGTAAAATCCAAAAAACAAAAATTTTACTCTTACGAGTAAGAACGATATTCAAATTATGAACATTTTAATTTTTGAATATTATTTCAAAGGATTGAAATGAGTGCTCGAATAAAGGAAAATTGTAAACTCTGGTTTAAAAATTTAAATTTTTATGAATTTATACGCAAAACTGAGTCTTTTTAAGTAAAATATTTTGTATTTTGTTTTTCATAATATGCTTACGATCTCTCGTATATACACCGGGGAGATGTTTCTATAAACAAAAAAACCTTTTCGCTGAGGTAGATCTGTTAGACATTAAAATATAGTTAATCAATTATTAAATTTAATAATTAAAAGTAATATAATTTTTCTAACAACTTTTATTAAAAATATATGTAAATTATTGAAGTGAAATAACTGAGTTTAGTATTTCTAGGAAAATTATAGTTAAAACACTATTTTAGTAAAAAAAATATTGCACTGGTTTGTTCTCTCAATATGGTTAAATCAACATATACATAACATAATACAAACTGCAAAAAAAAACTGGGAAGCCATTGCTTTGACTAAGATATTGCGCAAACTGTACGTAGGTAGATATAATGTTTTTTGATTATTTCGATAATGCGGGCAAATGTGGTGGAAATATTTGTTTCGTGGGACGCTTCGTGGGACAGATTTCTCCGTGGGACAACGCAATGAAATGTGTGACATTTTCACGCAGCGTGGGACTTCTGGTCAGTTTACTACCCATAAGCGTGCGTAAATTATTCATTTGATTCAAAATTGTACAATTATTGCGAGCTTCTTTTAAATCTATAAGAAAAGTCTACCACAAAAAAATAATAGTTTCTCCCTCCCTGTGACTGTATAAAAAAAATGAACAAAGATTAACGTTTAGAATACGTTTTGGATTTTATTATAACAAACCAAACATATAATTTTTGCTATTTAATGAATTAAAAATTATAGTCCATATAGCGAAAAGAATTTGTCAGCAAGTTTTCATAACATACTTTGAAAATATTTACATAACTTAAATATTTGTTCGTGTCGTTAGAAAATATTGCTTGTCTATTATAAAACATTCACTATTATAAAATCACTGGAAATAACCCAATAAATTTAAATTACTCCCGTAATTATTTTCATTCATTTTATAAAAATTAGCACAATTATCAAGAAAACTTTTGATATGTTATAGGATTTTACATTTTAGAATTGTTTTTAATTTATTGTTTTTAAAAAAGTCTTATAAAGTTTGTACAATATGATATAGATAAAAAACAAGGCGAAACAGTCAGAATTCTCCAAATAAGTGGGGTATAATTAGGTTGTGTTCTCCTGCATGTACTTACTTTTAAGTTTATAAAAATTACCAATAACAATCGAAATTTGAAAGTTAAATACTGCACTATAAACTCTCGAGGAACCCTATACTAATGAAATATTTTGTTTCCTCTGGCTCAGAAACGAATATCTTATAAACAAAACACAATCGTTCTTCTAAAAGCGGTGATGCCGCGCACCTTATAGTACGATAGAATTTTGTCAAAATACGCACCCACGGCGTTTTTGGAAGAACGATCGTGTTTTGTTTATAAAACTGATTTCATCAGAAGATTAGAAGCAATACGACCGCCTTTCGTATCGGTGGTGCTCTAGTCCTTGATACAAAGAACGATAACGGTTTGAATATTGCAGTGAACTGTACTTTAGTCGGGCCAAAATAATATGTAACGTAATAATTATATTATCAGATATATTTCAATTAATAGTATGCGATAAAATTGGTATATTAGTTAAGTAAATCTTGTAAAAATTAGACGAATTTACAAAATAACAGTGCATTGAAATTTTTATAGTGTATAGTTCTATCACGATTGGATGGTTTTATTGAATCGATGTATTGATAGTATCAGATCCTTGGGGGGGGCCAATGCCCCCCCAGCCCTACCCAATTGACGCCCCTGGCATCATGGCTTAAAGTATAAATTGCATAGAGATCTGCCCAAACAGTTTTATGAAATTTTAAACTCTTATCTGGATGACCGCCACTTTTGAGTCAAATATGATGATAGTTATTCAACATTGAAAAAGATTGATGCAAAAGTTCCGCAGGGTAACGTCCTAGGACCGGTACTATACCTGCTATATACAAGAGATTTGCCTGGCCTAAGCAAAACAACCATTGCAACCTTTGCAGATGATACCGCAATTTTGACCACCGGAAAAACCGTAGAAGAAGCAACTAGCAAACTGCAATACGCTACTAATAAAATCCACAACTGGACAAAAAGATGGCGAATTAAGCTGAATGAAACAAAATCCTCTCATGTTAACTTCACTAACCAAAAAGTAATCCAAATACCTCTGAAAATCAACTCAACACAAGTTGCTTACGCAAACACAGCAAAATATCTAGGTTTGACTCTGGATGCTAAACTGAGATGGAAGGAACATGTTAAAAAGAAAAAAGAAGAACTGAATTTGAAATTTAGAAAGATGTACTGGTTACTTGGTAGAAACTCAGTACTATCTATTCAAAACAAACTGCTTCTGTATCGTCAAATACTGAAACCAGTGTGGACGTATGGCATCCAGCTATGGGGCTGTACTAAGAAATCGAACGCGAAAATCATCCAGTTGTTCCAAAACAAAGTGCTGCGTTGCATTGTTAATGCCCCGTGGTACATCAGAAACGAAGACATCCATAGGGACCTAAAGATAGAGTTCGTGAAGGATGAAATAAAAAAATATGCAATTAAACACACCACGCGTATACGCGTACATGAAAATATTGAAATACGCCAGCTAATGGATGTGCCCGTTGCTGACAGAAGGCTTAAAAGAACGAAGCCACTAGATTTGATTTTATAATCAAAAGCATACTTAATAAAATAATGTAAATAGGACTAACCAATGGGTTACACCCCAAAAAATGTGCTATAAATATGAAATGTAAATTACTAGATGAGCGTAGCTCAGTTGTTCTTTTATATTAATAAAAAAAAAAACAAAAAAATTCCAAATACATTTGAAAATTTTCGATCAGATAGATTCCGAGCTAATCGAGGTAAGAAAACACGAAAAAAACGTCATTATTCAAAATTATACAAAAAATGGTGAGGTGTAAAATTCCAAAATAAACTTTCAACGAATACTGAAATGAAGCCCTTTCATATGATACCCTACTTGAATCTATAAAAATAGTATATTTTCCTACAAGAGATGAAAACATTGTTTTTTTCGTGAGTAAACATTTGTTTACTAGGCATCTAGGCAGCTCTACGAGGCATGTTTACGAACGAAAAACGTTTTTATCTCGCCTAGGAAATGCAATTTTTTCTATGATACTAATATATGATCGATATTTACTATAAATTATAAAGTTATAAATCGACAACAAAACATTCAAAATTCATATTCTATTTTTTCATGGTTACGTTGTTTAAAATACTTTGTTAAATTATATGAAAAACCATAGCAACTATAATTTGTTATTTTTTTACACTAGTGAGTTAACTTTTCGCATAGAAAAAATTTATTTTCTTAAAGGTCTCACATCGTACCCCTGTAAACCAAACGAAAACCACTTAAGTTTTATTTGTATCCGTCATTTCATGTGGACAGATTCGTTTTATACGCACCTCAAATTTCGAGTTCATAGCATTTATAGTTTAAGAGATAATCGATATAATCGATATAATATGAGAAACTTGTTTTATTCTCACTAATAGTGTTCCGTATAAAAAACGGAACCCTAAAAACATACGCGTGAATCATAAAACTTTTCTTCTTTTTTTAAGTCGGTTAAAAATAACATATCGTCATCATCATCAAAATTGTTTTTGGTCTAAAACTACAATTAATTTTTTTCTTTATTCCCTTATCTTAAATTTTGTTTTGACATTTTAAAACTTTTTAAGATTTTAAGATAAAACTCTAACACTAAATAAGATGTCAGAATGAAGATTGATGCAAGAGTCGAGGTTCTTAATTTCTGTACGCTTTTTCTGTACGTTCCTGCACGGTGTTGTCCTGTTATAAACAACAAACTGATCTAACCAATTCCACAATTCCACACACAAATAATTTAAACTTAAGCCCTAACTCAGTTGACCTGTGTGTATCATTTTGACATTGTGTCACAGTACCAGCCATTACCATCTATACTAATCTAATCTTCAATACCCTGTTTTGTTATGAAATACACAAAAATTGAGTTCTCTATTTAAAAAAATAGGTGACACTAAAGTAAGTAATATAATTAATTATGTTTTCTCTTATCATAAGAAAAGCCTTTAATCTAATACAACATCTCATTAAAATTATAATTTTATTGTTCTACTAACACTCGTAAAAAATCATAAATTACTATTAATAAAATTTAACTTACAATAATACCCAAAAATAAACCAAAATACCATTTTGACGCCAGAAAATTGTATTTTGAATTTCTCCAAACAAAAATCCCCATAAACTCTTTATTAATAAAGAGGAAAAAAAACGGATTTATCAAGTAAACAGAAATTATATTATCAACTTTTACTAGGTCAATAAACTTACATGATTCCAGGATGCAAAAAAAAAGTATCCTAGTTTTTCCTCATTTTTTTTCTTTGCTTTTAGATCTGTTTTGGGTCGATAGGGGATTCTGTTGTTCAGTAGTTGTGTTGCATGAAGTGAATTGAATCAATATGACAGAATAGATTCTTCCAAAGTAGCACAAATGAAATTAGGGATAGTTGTGATACTGTTTAAAATTTTGAGTTCAATTTTTGTTTTGTTTTTATTGTTGGCATTTGAGTTCACTTTTGCTATGCGATTTTTTTCAGGTCAACATTTTTTCGAGAATAGAACAGAAAAAATG
The DNA here is from genome assembly GCA_963693315.1 of Diogma glabrata. Lineage (NCBI taxonomy): Eukaryota > Metazoa > Arthropoda > Insecta > Diptera > Cylindrotomidae > Diogma > Diogma glabrata. Next base: position 96,588,361 of record OY856186.1, read on the forward strand.
TGACCTGAAAAAATTGCATTTTCTTTTCTCGATTTGGATGGAAGGTAGTTTTGCACTTTTTGAGGGCAATTGTTTTACATTTTTTTAAATTTTTCTCAAGAGACGATGCAAAAATGTTGCCTTGTACAGAACGGCAACATAGCAAAAATTAGGAAAAAAATATATGAAATAGATTAATATATTTCAAATTTTTATCTATACGATAGCACTGAATCCAACCATTATGGAGTTAATTATAAGTCATTAGAACTGAATGCATTCAATTGAATTGAATGAAAAATTACTTTGAAAAGTGAGTGATCCGTAACATACTCTTATCATAATTCCAGCCCGGGAATCGAAGCGACGTCTTTCTGACCGGAATATTTCTGACCGAAGTCTATGGTTAATCATTTTAGAACCACGACTAGCGATGAGATTAAAATTTGCTTTTAGAAGATCGACTAAACATCACAATTTTCTGCTACAATTTTAGTATCAATTTTTTGTCTTATTAATTACACTATTGCTAGTGTTGTGCCATAGTGTAGAGCAGTGTAATGTAGAGCAGAGCAGTGAAGAACAGAGCAGTGTATAGTAGAATTTTTTTGCCAGCGAATTTTTGACCGATAGGACGCAGCAAGAGATAAAAGATGAGACAAAAAGTAAAACAGAGATGTTTTATTTATTTTTGGATAAATTTTTTTTCAAAACATTAAAATTTGTTAAATTTCTACTCCTAGTTCGTACCATTTGTTTGTTGTGCATTTGTTTACATAGGCGTCGTTATTTTTATTATAATTATTTTCAATTATCAAAATTTTGTTACATTACCTACAAAATCATTAATATTTTTACTAGTTTTTGGTTTTCTATTATAATTGTTTGAATTTCAATAGTAATTTATTAATTTTATGCGTTTTTTTGTCCATTTCAATTCTCTAATAAAGGGACCCCAACAGTTTTTTTAATATTTCAATGCGAGACACTGAATTCCGCACATGCGCATATCGCAATATGTGCAGAACAACCAATTTTTGTATTCGCTGGTAAAAAATTCTACTATAGATAATTATTTGCTTTAGACGCTGCTGTGTGTCATCAATTAAATGAATTGAGACTTTTCTTACATCCAATTTTGATAATAAAACTGAATGTTATCTGTATATGTTTATGATTTGTACAATGTGTTCTCCTTACACTAGAAGATTTATGTGTTAAATACGTATCACAATAATCACAATCATATGAAGGCATTCCTTGATTTGCGGTTATAATTATACATATAGAAAATGCTCACTTATTTTCATTTAATGATAAATAGTAGTTTAATCAATGAGTGAATAATGAAGTAGTTTATTCTCAAGCAAAAGTTTAAAATTCGAGCGAGGCATGAGCGAGAATTTTAATTTGCGAGAGAATAAAATTCATTATTCACGAATCGATTACAATACTTTATTCTCTGACAAAGAATTGTGTACAAATATAAAAACATTTTCTTCAATTAAAACAATAAATCTTTATTGTTTTAATTGATAAATCAAATTTCTTAATAAAATAACCCTGATGATAAAAAACGTCCTTCTCATACAATCAACCAAGTTGAACTAAACGAAATAAGAGAATTTAAATTAAAATTTGATTTTTAAACAAAACTTATTAAAGCAATTGTGATTATAATTTGAAAATAGTTTTAATGAAATTAAAACAATTTGACCAATTAGAATCATACCAATTGAATAATGATAATTTTTTATAGGAAAATTTTTTATTAGTCAATAGGTTAAGTTCATTAGGCTATAGGTTAGAAAACAATACAATAATACATACTATTATTATCGAAAAAACATACAAATAAAGCTGATATAATTAAATGGAAGAGAATAAAATTTTTAATTTTTATGGAAATTTCAAAGTAACGATTATTCAGAATTTCTAATTTTTACTTTTTGCAACTATATTTATTTATTAGAGAATTAATAGTATATTAAGAAACTAGTTTCATAATCGACGATTTTATCGCACGCAATCTGTTTAGAAAACGACCCGCGCATTTTTTGTCTTGAAATTTTAAAAAATGTGTATTTTATTAAAAAATAGTCAATTTGAAATTTTGTTATTATTACTAACTATTTTAATTAATTAAAATATTTAACACTAATTTAGATATTCTTATTAATTTTATTTACATAATTATTCGTTTTAATGTTCACTGACGTTTGTATAACCAATGTGACCAACCTTGAAAGACAAAACTTTGCGTATCGTAATGAAGGCCATTTCGATACGCATTTGGGTATTGAAATGACTTTATTTTAGACGGAAAATAGAAAAAAATATTTAAAGAACCTTTCTAATCCCAAAGAAAACAGGAATGTAAGTTGAATAATTTAATAATTGAGAGTGACATGGAACAATAAAACGTGTTAACTTCACTACAAATATTATTTTCTATTGTAGCCTAGGCTATGTTCGTCACATCGAAGATGGGATGAAATAAAAGTAATAATGACGGAGAGGTTTTAGTGTGACAAAGTACACACAAAGCGAGCCGGAGTTTAGTTGCTCTACAGGTTCGTGTAATTGTATATGCAGGGTGAAACATCGCTTTAAGATAATTGTGTCTTAAACCATTTGAAGAACATACACAGAGAGAAAAAAGGGTTAAATTTGATAAAAAAATCATCAAATTGATGATTTTTGTATATCAATATATGGACAAGAATATGAGTTCTCAAATTGATATAAAATGTTGCATCAGATTAAACTCTGGTTTATTTTTTTGAGTTGATGTAAATCTACTGATTATGATAAACAAATTTCTTATTTTGATATTATAACATATTCTCGATATTATTCTCAAAGCTTATAAACTTGTTGTATCAAATCAATACCAAAAGTTTCAATTTAAGATGGAGTTGTATTTCTTCAAGAATTTGAGCGAAGGAAGTTGAGAAACCAAAAGATCATTTTAAGAATTTTTTTGATCGACATGATCGTATGTTGCTTTTGGTATTGATCCGATATATTTCATTTTGAATCAATTCATTATCATTTTAAGAAAAATGTTTTCTCAAATCGAAGATGACAATATTTAGTTTGAGAAAAGATTTTTCTCAATTTTAGTGGCTTATACGGGCGGGAAGGCGGTACGATCAGCGACACCCACAAAAGCAAATAAAAAGCTGCCTGTCAGGGTTTTCAAACCCGCGGGAAGATTTTTACATGCTTCGGTATTGCTAAATGTATCGGACATGCACTCAATGTTGTATCGCTATTTAGATTGACTTATGGCTGCCAGAGTTGTTTCTTATCACATAGACCTTTAAGAAACATCACTGTCTCAGTTATCAATCGTAAAATAGCAACCTTGAAAAAATAAGGCACTGGAATAAAACTCTCAATCCACCGATGTTCCATTAACCTTAAACGGGATAAAAAAATCACTATTTTTAAAAAATATTCATTTATTTTAAATGAATAATTTAAAACTAAATAAATTATAATTTTCAATTTTTTTTATAATGCATTTCGTACAAATGAGCTAATCGAATTGAGAATAGTCGCTTCGATATTCCTTTCTTATTTGTTGCAGGAATTCTTGTATTTGGTCTCGTAGCGTAGTGAATTAATTTGAACAGTTTGAACTGTCGTAACTCTGTAAAAATTTAAATAAAAAACAAAATTAAATTACTATTGAAGTGAATCAGATAAATAAATTAAAGTTTGCTGCAATAAGTGACTTCTATTGAGGAAAAAAAATCAATCCACTGCACCCATGTGTGTCGTAAGAGGCGACTGAAATGGGGAATTGTAGCGTGGCTAGTGATTGTAAATTTCGTGAAATTTATATTTTTGAAATATTTCAGAAATGTTTCATGGAATATTTCATAAAGATTTGTATAGGTTTTATTTTGGATTGCCAAAAACTCGAAATAAGTGATATATAAAAACAAATTGTTCGAGGTAGTGTAGAATAAAGTAAATTTGAACAAGGTTGATCTTCAATGGAAGGCGCCTAATTTTGAGAGTAAAATTGTGCTTAATGTGTGAATAAATAAATAACCAGTTGAAATGGCTCTCTTTATTGAAATTTAAATATTATAATTAACATAGTGTATGTTTTATATATATTCATAGATATATTGTTCAGTTTTGACTAGGGATTGCAATTCTAGGATTTTTTGCTTCCAGAATCCCGGGATCCCGGGATTCGTCAAGTAAAAAATCCCGGGATTGCAATCCCAAATTTTGACATGTGTAATATTACTAAAGTTAAATCCTTTTCTTAATTACAGAGAAAAATTAATGAAATCGCAAAACAGTATTTTTTGAAATTATGACTAAGGACGACGTCAGTTGTGTGAAATTGTGCTGAGTAATTTTTCACATTGCAGTGGGTGGTCACTGGTATTAGCATTACTATAAAGTGGCCAGTCATTAAAAAATATGTTTAAAATTTTTCCCTTGCTTCTTTAAACTCTCTTAGACGACCCTCACAACTCCATATCCAATAACTTTCTAAAGTCAGCAACGGCTCTGGAATGACAGATAAGGTTTGCTTCAGCTCTTGAAATTCTTTTTGATCACATTCAGTAAGATCAACCGTCGAAGAACCTAATATTAAAAATAATATAAAAACGAAGTTCAGTGCGATGCATTTATCTAATTGTAAGAAGTTTTACCAAACAATTGTAATCCTGAAGTTGTTGGAGTATCCATTCGAATTTTTTTCGGTGTAATCATGCAACCTGCACCACTTACTTTGGTCGAAGAACTTTTATACAAATTGTATAACTTCCCTTTTGGAATTTTACCATCACAATAGTAATAGTTCTTAAAACAAAAAAAAACTGTTAGATTTAAAACTTATTTTAAATGTTGTTGAAACTTTTCATGCAACTTTTGACAATTTTTCATGCAAGTATTTAGTATGTTATACTTAAGTTATAGCTCAGAAATCGATAATATCGGTTGATTTCGGAATTTTAATAAATTTCGACAAGAAACCATAATGTATGTATTTGGGCACCAAGAAATTTTTGTCCCCGTTTTGCTTCAGGCCAATTGTTTAAAATATCCCGATTTTCACCTTCGATTGACTTGAAATTTTGTGTGTGATGTAATTTAACTCAGTAATTTAAGCACCAATAGTGGCAAGTACATGCATGAAATAAACTGATCCCAGAACTCCCAGCAAACTGAATGAGCCAAACCTCGTTCTGTGCACGCAAGTTTACTTTAATGAACGCAGAAATTTAGAAAAACATACAACTTACCTTTTGAACTCCTATTATTGCTGGTTTTATGCACAGCAGGATGAATTCTTGTACGGACACAAACTTTTTATTTCACAAGATATAAGACGCGTTCATCTGCTGAAAAATTCTCTCACTGAATAATGTCGTATCGTAGTTTTTTCTTCGAAAGTATTATATAAAAAAAAATTATTAACATTTCGATCTTAACATATCATTTCGATCTTATACGTTCAATTTGAGAGAACAAGTATATAATCGAGAAATTTTTTTTCTCAATTTATCTATGTAAGATCAAATCAAGGGTAATCGAATATTAATTATTTTCATATCAATCTCATAAGTTCAATTTGAGAGAAAAATAATAAAACTGAGAATTTTTTTTTCTCAATTTTATATACGTTATCAAACCGAGAATAATCGAGTATTAGTTAGTTTCATTTCGATCTCATAAGTTCAATTTGAGAGAAAAGGTATAAAATCGAAATTTTTTTTCTTAATTTTATCTACGTGGATCAAATTGAGAATACTCGCGTATAACTTATTATTATTTTGATCTTTAAGTTTCAAAAAGAAACAAAAAGGATTAAAATGAAAATATTTTACTCTCATTCTGACATTTGTGAATCAAATAAATGATGGGGAAGTAACAAAGTGATGTGTTCAATTTGAAAAATAGAAATCTTATTCTGATTCAAAAATTTCTTGTATTTATACAGAAAAAATGAAAACGATCTTTATTTACTCAAAACAAGAATAAATGTATTTCCTATTGTTGAACAAAAACAATTATCAACTTCAGTATTTCATTCTCCTGTAGGATGATCGAATTGATAGTTTTTTCTCACTTTTAAGGTTTTGTTGTATTAAAATGATATAAATTTACTCGAAATGAGAATAAATGTATTTTCTGTTTTTAATCATATATAATTCTCAATAATAGTATTTTATTCACTTTTATGTGTGATCGAATTGATAGTTTTTATCTCAGTTTTAAATTTCGGAGCATAAAAATGATTTAAATTTTCTCAAATTAGGAAGAAACTGAATTTTCTATTTTTAATCATACACATTACTCAAATCTAGAATTTTTTTTCTCTCTGTGTAGTTGAATAAAATGTTGCTAAATGAAATCGAACTGAGGAGTGAAGTTAGAATTTTGTCTAAAGAATTCTTCAGGAAGACGTATGTTAGTACCGTAGATATCTACCGATGAAGATGGAAAGTCTTCACGGAAAGTGTTTCTTAAACCGAGTAATATTGACGGTAGAATACGCGTTCAGCCGTCCGGTCATAAGCCATGATAGCAATTTTTAGGGTTCGGTGCCAACGTTCGATGACCCCGTTACGATTGTAATTTGTAATTCGTTTACGTTCGCAACCGATAAGCTTAGACAACTCATTGAAAATATTGGATTCGAATAGGAAACCCTGATCAATGACTGAAGTACTTCGAAGCGTACAATCCAATTGGAAAAAAGAGCTGCACATACCGTTTCAGTAGTGATATCTGAGATAGAAATGGTCTCAGGCCAGTTAGTGTAGTGGTCAACAATTGTGATACAGTAACGTTTCTCAGAAGAAGGAAGTGGACCAATTATGTCCAAATGTATCTCGAAAAATGTTGGAGAAGTTGAGAGATAATTACCTAAAGGTGATTGAGCATAGCGAGAAACTTTTGCCTCTTGGCAAGCAGGACAGTTCATTTGTCGTACATCTATTAAGAAGGTGGCCAAAGGCCTTTATCAGTAAGAAGACCGTTTGGCGAAATCGCTTTGGAATAAATGGGTGAATATTACCCTTCGAAGTATCACATAAAAGAGTTTTAGAAGATTGCCCAAGTGAAACTGGCATTGTTCGGCATTTTAGCGAGGGACTAGTGTGAACTAATTATTCTTTGGAACTGATTTGCTCAGTACGAGAAAGTGTGCCGGCAACTACATTATCGATTCCAGAGATGTGGCAAATATCAGTCTTGAATTGACTGATGAAATCAAAATGCAAATGAAATGAATTGGCGAGGACTTGTTTTGGCAGGATTCGACAAAACGTAGATGGGTGGCTTATAAGAGAGTAAAAGTTCTACCTTCAAGGAGATAACGGAAATGTTTGATAGCAGAATATGCTGGTAGGAGTTCGTAATCAAAAACGCTATATTTCTGCTGTGACTCATTAAGTCGCACAGAGAAAAAACTTTCAGGACACGAACTTTCTATGCTTTAGATATGCGTGATTTACTTGGGAGCTTTTCTTGGAAATTATTTTCCAAAACTCAGTTTCTATCATTTCAATACATCAAACTTCCGATTTCATTATATAAGACATTCAATAATTCTGGAAAATTATCAAACGCGTTGATTGATGTGAAAATGAATTGAATGAAAATTTGTAGGCAAAATTCAACAAACAATTGTTTGTTGAATTTACTCAAAACACGTGTTGAATTCGATTGTTTAAACAAACATGTATGTTAATTGTCCGTTTTAAACAAACATGTTTGTTAAATATTTTTAACAAAACTTACAAGTTGTTCGTTGTTAAATGAAATAAATTAAACCCAAACTTATAAAATATAACTGAGAAAAATTTACAGATTTATGGTCTGAAATTTAGCGAAATTAGTGTGAGAAATAATTAATGTGAGATTGGTGAAATAAAATATGTAAATTTAAAAAAAAATGTCCAATGAATTGTGTCAACTAAAATGCGTAAAAAAAGTGTAAAATTTGACTAGAGTCAATGAGACTAAATAGTTTAAAATATTGAAAATGTTCTAAACAATTTTATGAAAATGAATCAACAGTTTTGTCTTAAATGATGTTTACACTAGGGTTTCTCTCCCGGGATTTCTCGTTCCCAATTTTCGTTCCCAATTCAAATCCATAAAAATATCTATTCTTGATTTCCTGAGAAAAAAATTTCAATTCCCGGGTTCTTACTAAAGTGAAATCTTGATTTTTAATAAATAATTTTGCTTAATTTTAGATAAATGGATAAGCAAAATAAATAAATGGATATTCTCAATAAATGGATATTCTCGTTTCCCGGGATTCAATAATTGCCGGGAAATGAGAAACCCTAGTTTACACAAGTAAATTTATATTTTTAACCAATATTATTAATTAACATATCGTTTTTGAATAATATAAGTAGTTAATAGTAGTGTATTAAATACTTATATTATTTTCTGCCCTGGTTTGGTCCGGATCAGGCAGTGGCTGTGCTTAAGTTTTCTCTTACTTTTAAGCTCTGGTACACCCAGAGAAATAACTTGTTATGAATTATGCATAAGGATTGTATAATTACATTTCTGTAACTAAAATCCTGTATTTACATTTCTGTAACTAAAATCCTGTAATTTTGGTTGAATTATGCATAGGTTGAACGATTTATGAAATGTAACCGGTTAATGTTTTACTCATACTAAGATTGATTCCAAAATGTTTTGTTATCAAATATTTACTAATAATGCCGCACATATTTTAAATATGTAACAATATATCATGCAGTTACCGTATAATTCTATTTGATTTCCTATCAGTTACTATTTCTATACACGATTTAGTAAAAATTACAACGAAAGACAAAAACTAAAACTCTTTTTGTTCAATATGTATAATTAAAAAGCAGTTTAGTTTATTTTCACAAGTGACGCGATAAATAGTTAGTAATGCGTAAGTGACTAAATGATTTTCTTCAGAAGTTTAAAGTGTTATGAAAAATTTAAATTATATTTAGTGTTTGTATTTATGCAGAAAAATTGTAAACAACACCAAATTATAAACCTAAGCAGTTTTCCTTAAAGGTAATGTGGTTGATTTTACTTTGTGTTTTACTAAAAATAATAAAATTTTTCTGTGGTTTATAGTGATTACCTACAAAGTAAGAGTTTGACGAGTCAACAGACCAAATTTACGATGCATGATACAATTGAGATGCATGATACAATTGACATGATGAGGACCCATGAGTCTAAGTATTTTTAAACATATATGTATAGCATTAAATTAAAGAATTTTATTTTACAGCATCATGGCATGATGGCATGAAGGGAATAGGAGGGTGTTTAAAATTTAAGAACTTCTGGATTTGATCACCGATCTTTCGAAAGCGGATTAAACCTGATTTCATAAGTATATTTAAACATAGAATAAACTTGTTTATATATTTAATTTATTTTAACGTATATTTCTTTCTCAGATTGACAAAGACGTAAACTTCACGGGAAAGAAAAATCAGCCATCATACCCTGATTTCTGGGGACGGCTCACAAATTTTTTAAAGGATTTTTCCTTCTGGAGAAAATAATACAAAGAACGCGGGGAGACGAAGTTATATTTTAATATTTAATAAGATTTGTTAATTCATTAATTATAGTCTTTACTTTTTATATGTTTGTGTACCAATTGTTTTCATTAATAAATAAAACTAAAAATTATTTTAAATTAATTTATTTTTATTATTTCATTGAAACATTATTTCGAAAAAATTCTTTGTGATATTGAAAAAAGGTTGTTATGAGAAAGATGTAATATAAGTAAGTATACCCAAATTATGGCGCTCGATGTTCCGTTAATATAATTGAACCATGCTAAATCACACATATTCTGCCAAAAATCATACAGATAATTAATGTTTTGTTGATTATATTGTTTATAAATTATGCAAATTTCTATATAAATTATACACATGCTCCCTTAATTATGATACACGCTTATAAAATCATACAAATTAATACATAATTTATTGCACAAAATTATGTTTTCACTGAATAAATTATACATAGGTTCGATTGATCACCCGTTTTATTGCTTAAAGCATTACCAAACGAATTATGATTTATGCGGCATAAGCATAACGTTTAACTTGTCAAATTAATAAAAACTTATTAAGAATAAATACATGATTTATGCGGTTGACCTCTTAGTTCTTTTTTACGCGGCGTTATGTATAATATATGCGGTCATATGCATAATATAAGCAAACATTTCTCTTGGTGTAATATTTATTTATTTATACAAAAAATTCTTTAAACAATTCTTATCGTTTGAATTAAATTTCACAATGAAAATGGAATGTTAAGAACTATGTTCTCACAATCAATAGTTAAATTATCCAATACAGTGCCCAAGCAATTTTAAATTATGTTTGTTAAGCCAACATTACTGTTTGAAGTTGTCCTGCACGGAAAAGGAGAACTTCATGCTATATTGCGGAACGACCGGCTAAACCTACTCGAAACGCACAAAACCGATAGTATGTATGTCAACTGAGATATGTAATTTAAAATCGAAGGTGTATTTTATATAACTATAATCAAGCCGATTTGCCATCATAGAATCGATCCATTTTTAATTTAATTATTTAAACTTAACTTTCCATTAACATTGGTGTTGTTTTCTGATTTTCTTATACATATCTTAAAGATAAAAGCCTTAGGGTATATGTTTAGGAATAAAAGTAAAGTTTAAAAATGAAAAATAATCTTTGTAGTAACTTTTCATTTTCTCTTCATACTTATTCAATTTCCTTTTTACATTTTACTTGTTTTTACATTAAATGATCTCATAGAGACGACCTTTGGCATTTAAGAATCATAAAAGGAATTATTTTCTCTTATTTTTTGTTATAAATTTTCTTTTCTTATTATATATTTTTTTTTCAAAATAAACCAAACAAATCATGGATTAAATCATATTGTTCATTCTGATGCTCATGTTTTTGGAAAAGCGATTTTTTGATATAGAAATTTAATTTGAGAAATTATTGGTAAGTAGATATGTACATAAAAACTGGGAATTCTCTGTATTAAAACATTATTATCATAAAGACAAAAATAAGTGGTTTTTCATAAACCGTTTAAAATAAGATTATAGAAGACATTCATTGTTTAACAGTAACTTTAACATCAAATTCAACTTTTGCTCGTCACACAAAAACAAATAATTATCTAAGAGGTGGACAAAGGACCGCCAATAGAATGCCTGACATAGCTTAACTCAAGTGTATAGTCATCCATTTGATTACGTTATATACAAAAAACATAGTTCGCATAGTTCGCATAGCTTAGCTCAAGTGTATAGCGCGCCAAATGGTCGATTCCACAAAGAAAAGAAATAAGTGCGTACATAACGTTATTGAACGCAATCCTCCAAAAGGGATTACTAAGTCAAATATGTCTTGGAGTCATATTGACTAACAATCCTACGTGGGAATCACATCTCAATACTACACACAACACCACACATAATTAACCCAAAAAAGAATCCTTTTTTCAATGCAGAACCTTTTAATGAAGTCTTTGAGCTATCATCGAAAATGATGTACTACATCAAGAGCAGTAAAAGTAAAATTTGACCAACTCTAACGCATTGCTTGCCTATGCATCACAGAGACAATGAAAATGACTTTGCTACAAGAATTCTCGAAACTAAATTCACAATTATCCCATTAAACATTTTATGTATAAACAGACCAGTCCTGAAAATTCGGGATTAAAAAGTAAAAAGACCATTTTTTCTGCATCTTCTGCAATCACTCGCGTTTGGAAACGCAGTTCAATACACACAAAAATTATTTGTAATAAATGCACAAAATTTAACAAATATTTATTTAATTGTTGATTATGTAATTTATTTAACAGATTTATAATTTTTTTTAGATATTTAAATATAAACTAAAGTGCGCCATCCTCGTTGTAATAGGTGCGTTCGATTTGACTGAAACAACTGAAAAACAACAATTGCATTCAATTTTTTAGTTGTATCAGTTCCCTTCAGTCGAATCGAACACGGCTATAATTGCATTCAAAATTATAGGTAGATTGCAGTTCGCATAAATTCGAATTAAATTTGATTTCATAAAAGTCACCAATTTTTCCAATTGATTGCAATTTTTTTTCTGTGAAAATTGCTTCACTAAAGTTAAAAATTTCTTATTATTAAGAAATAGAAAACCATAATGTCAATCCTTTGTTACTTTACGCAAGTAACTTATTCAATTAGTTTAATAGAAAAATTAAAGCAAACAAAGTTTTTTTATAATTTTACTGTTACTCTATATATATTTCTAGACTAAGAGCCCGTGACGGCCAGACCTTCGTTATTTTATAAAAGCTGAAAGCTTTAAAGTTTAAGGGTGTCTGGCAGGGGGTTTCCACGATAGTAAGTGTCTGGCATTGGGTGACGTGACTTCTAATACTATCCCGAATAATATATAAAACAATTAGCTTTTATACTTTCACGAAACTTTGGAGGCCCCTTTGGAACCTGCTCCCTGCCAAAGCCACTATGATCCAAACTTCATATGTCGCTTATCGTTCCTACCTGAGTAGGGGGTATGCGCAGAGAAACTTTCAGCTTTTATAAAATAACGAAGGTCTGGCCGTCGCGGGCTCTCAGTCTATTCAGCTAGAATGGAATAACATTCCATAAGAATGGAATAACATTCATAAGAATGGAATAACATTCATTCTTTTTTGAACGATTAAGTGATTAGATCGCAGAATCGATTACGATGTCCCATCTCTACCCAGAATATTTTTCAATAAAGTTGAAAATTTCGTCGGAAAATTGAAAAATGTTAAAATTTATCATGAATCCAACTTTTTTTTTTTTTCCTTTATCTCTACTAGACTGGACCATCTGACTCTGTTCGGGGCAATCGCTTTCAGTTCACCCCATGTATTGCCGATTTGTTTTGCTTCAGCTAGCACCGTTTTCTTCCACGTCATGGGTGGTCTTCCAACTCTCCTTTTACTTTGTGGATTCCACTCTAGGGACATCCTTGTTATATCTTTACCTGTTTTCTCAGTGTATGTCCTATCCATCTCCATTTCCTTTGTTTTATCTCGGACTCAATGTCTAACTGCTCTGTCTGTCGTAGAAGTTCCTGGTTACTGATGGTGTTCGGCCAGAAGCATTTGATCAGTCTTCTCAGGCATTTGTTCACAAACACCTGTAGTTGATTTGTGATCTTCTTTGTGTGTTTCCACGTTTCACACCCATACAGCAGTACTGACTTGACACATGCATTGAACATTCGTAGCTTTGTCTTTCTTGACAGGACGGATGCATTCCAGATCTTGTGAAGCATATTGAACGTATTTCTTGCTTTGTTAATACGCTGACTGATATCTTCTTCAGTCCCACCTGTTTTTGCTACAGTACAACCAAGGTACACAAATTTGTCGACTTCATCCACTTGTGTATTGTTGATGGTAATTGGTGTTATCGTTTTGGTGTTCAGTCTCATAGACTTTGTTTTCCTGATATTAATGTTGAGACTGACTTCATGTGCAAGAGTTGATAGCTTCTGTATTTTCCGCTGCATGTCCGTATGTGTGTATGTAAATAGACAGATGTCATCTGCGTAGTCCAGATCATTAAGCCGGCGTGTTGTGTTCCATTGGATTCCATTTGGACTCTTGCATCATCGAGATTTCTCATGATACTATCTAGTACTATCAGGAATAGTAGCGGGGATAGTACACAGCCTTGTCTCACTCCTCGGTGGTTTGAGAGTAAAACGAGTTTTTCACATTATATCGATTATCTCGTAAACTATAAATGCTATGAACTTGAAATTTGAGGTGCGTATAAAACTAATCTGTCCACATTAAATGGCGGATACAAATAAAACTAAAGTGGTTTTCGTTGTGTTTACAGGGGTACGATGTGAGACCTTTGAGAAAGTACATTTTTTTATAGATTCAAGTAGGGTATCATATGAAAGGGCTTCATTTCAGCATTCCTTAAAAGTTTATTTTGGAATTTTACGCCTCACCATTTTTTGAATAATTTTGAATAATGACATTTTTTCGTGTTTTCTTAACTCGATTAGCTCCGAACCTAACTAAACGAAAATTTTCAAATGTATTTGGAATGATAGAATAATTAGTAAGTTTTTAATAAAAAATATATAAAAGTGTCATATACTCATAATTAGATTTATTAAAGGGGTGGAAATGAGAAGGGGTAAAAAAACACTATTTAAAATGTGGTCAAGTGGGGTTTGAAATAGCACCTAATTTAGAAAACAAATCAAGTTTTTTTAGAATTTTGCGATACACAGTTTTTGAGTTATTATCAAAAAACTGCGACTTTCAAAAAATTGCGACCGTTCCCTCGCCCGTACGTTTCGACACTGATTGACAGAAAAATTTGTAAAAATTCACAGAGTTAGGAAATTTGGTAAATTTTGTATGAAAACTATAGCGAAGTCTCAAATAATTATATTTAGGGGTTTAGGGGACCGGGGTAGAGAGGGTAAGAAAACCCCTTTTTTGACCCAAGCGAGTGGGGTGTCATTTGAAAGAGCGCCTAATTTAGAATTCGTTGCAATTTTTTAGAATTTTGCGGTGCTCAGTTTTTGAACTATTGTCAAAACAGTGCGAAATTCAGACCGTCCACTAATTGACTGAAAAATTTGAAAAAATTCACAGAGCTAGGAAATTCGGTAAATTTTGTATGAAAACTATAGCGAAGTCTCCAATAATTATATTTCTAAGTATTTCGGGGACCGGGGTAGAGAGGGTAAAAAAAAACTTTTTTTGACCCAAGCGAGTGGGGTGTCATTTGAAAGAACACCTAATTTAAAATTCGTTGCTATTTTTTTAGAATTTTGCGGTGCCCAATTTTTGAGTTATTGTTAAATAAGTGCTACTTTCAGACCGTCCCCCCACCCCCTACGTTTCGACAATGATTGACAGAGAAATTTGAAAAATTCACAGGGTTAGGAAATTTGGTAAATTTTGTATGAAAACTATAGCGAAGTCTCAGATAATTATATTTCTGTGTGCTTAGGCGACCGGGGTAGAAAGGGTAAAAAACCATTTTTGACCCAAGCGAGCTAGGTGTCATTTGAAAGAGCACCTAATTGAGAATTCGTTGCAATTTTTTTAGAATTTTGCGGTGCCCAGTTTTTGAGCTATTGTCAAACAAGGACAAAATTCAGTCCGTAAAAATAGATATAAACTCTGTATAAATTTTAAATTTATTAATTTAAAATTTTCACTTGAGGTCCGATACGTTTTTTAAACAACAAATAAATGCCTCCTTGGCAACTTTAATCGTATTTGTTGGCAGTCGTTAAAAAAATAGTATGTATACTTTCAGCAAAAAGTAACATTGCTACTCTGGCATGATTGCTGATTTCGGCTGCGCAATTTTCATGCACGAGCAGCAATGTAGTACTTTCTGCTCGTAATATATAATATACTATTGTTATTCTTTTTACACTAGTGGAAAAACCTATTTTCACAGAGGATTGCAAAGCGTGATGAAAATTTCATATGCTATTATAGAAAAAATATTTTTCGTACGAGTAAACTGTAAAATGCACTTTTACGATTCAAAAATTGTGTTTAAAGCAGGCCTTTTCTCCTATTGAAATATAACAACGCCTAAAATTGAAATAACAATGCCTAAAATTGAAATAACAATGCGTATAGTTATTTGTGTAACCAGTGCAAAAAGTGCATATGTGTTGCACGATGCATGAAGTAACCATGCTGAGTGCAACAAATAATATGCTTTTTGCACGTGTTGCACTCAACAATTTTTCTACGATCTTAAGGTACTTTTTGCACTAGTAAGGTACTTTTTGCACTAGTGCAAAAACTTTTTGCACTAGTAAGGTACGTTTTGCACTAGTGCAAAAATTAAACTTTTGGCACTGTACATAGTGCAAAAAATAATTCCTTTTTGCAGGATCGTAGAAACAAGTTATTATTATTACTATTATTTAGAAAAACTACTTGGATACAGTAATTTTCTAAAATTTCCATTATTACTTCGGTCTGAAAGACCTAATTACTTCGATCTGAAAGATCTAAGTATTACATTCATGAAATTAAAAAGTGAAAAAATGAAAAAGGGGTAACTTTTTTGCAAAATTTTTTGGAAAAAAATAAAATTAATTATTTGTATGACATGGAATATATTTGTATGACATGAAATTTTATTATTATTATAGAGAATTATGGTATTATAAGTTTGTCAAAAAAATGTTATCAAGTGTGACAAAAAAAGATTTTTATTTATTTTTTTACCATTTTTTGGAAAAAAATAAAATTAATTATTTGTATGACAAGAAATTTTCAGGCTGATTCTGAGTTAAGAGGTTACAGGCTGATTCTGAGTTAGGAGGTCTTAGCTATAATTATTTTTGTTATGAAAAATTTTTAAGAGGAATATCTTAATTACGATTCTGTAAACGTTGTCATAAAAAACCTCATAATAATTCTACAAATATATTTTGGAGATCTTTCAAACGGCTAATTTTATAAACAAAATTACTATAAAATGTCATATTTTCTTTTTAAATAATTTAAATACAAATTAATATACCATATAAATTATTATTAAGAATTATGGTAATATTATATAATAGTTTTTTTATAAAAATCAACTTTATGTATTAGAAAGTTAATAATAATTTTTGTTTGTGAAAATATTCAACCGTCATTTTATTGAATATCAATCTCAAAATCAAAGGTGTATTTCATCTTATAATAATTTATATACAATTAATATAAAATTATATAATATATTAATTATTTTGCAATAAATTTGTGAGAAAAGAATGATTGTTTTTCCTTAAAGTTTATATAAAATTTGCACAAAAAAACAACATGAGACGTCAAACTGTGATATTGCAAAAATGAAATTTTCAATAGCCATTTTATTTAAAATCAATATCAATTTATATTTTGTTTTATAATTTTGACACAAACTAAAATAAAATATAGAAAATTATTATAAATTTTATAATAATTACATAAATAATTCATAGTTAATATTTTATCCTTTATAAATATAATTTTTCATACAAAAAGTCCAATAAAAAAATAAAAAACGTTACATTGTGATGCTTAAGATGACCATGTTTGATGATCTTAAGTTAAGAGGTTATTTTTTGACATCTCACAGTTGTGACTACATACAGAATCGCATTTAAGAGGTTTTAGTCTTAGCTAAGAGAAAAGTCTTTGCTTTGAATATTTTTACATCTGTGAGGATATGTCAGAATCAGCCTGTTTATTATTATTCTTGAGAGTTATGGCATTATAAATTTGTCAAAAATATGTTGTCAAGTGTGTCAAAAGAAAGATTTTTATTTATTTAAATTTTGTATGAAAACTATAGCGAAGTCTCAGATAATTATATTTCTGTGTGCTTAGGCGACCGGGGTAGAAAGGGTAAAAAACCATTTTTGACCCAAGCGAGCTAGGTGTCATTTGAAAGAGCACCTAATTGAGAATTCGTTGCAATTTTTTTAGAATTTTGCGGTGCCCAGTTTTTGAGCTATTGTCAAACAAGGACAAAATTCAGTCCGTAAAAATAGATATAAACTCTGTATAAATTTTAAATTTATTAATTTAAAATTTTCACTTGAGGTCCGATACGTTTTTTAAACAACAAATAAATGCCTCCTTGGCAACTTTAATCGTATTTGTTGGCAGTCGTTAAAAAAATAGTATGTATACTTTCAGCAAAAAGTAACATTGCTACTCTGGCATGATTGCTGATTTCGGCTGCGCAATTTTCATGCACGAGCAGCAATGTAGTACTTTCTGCTCGTAATATATAATATACTATTGTTATTCTTTTTACACTAGTGGAAAAACCTATTTTCACAGAGGATTGCAAAGCGTGATGAAAATTTCATATGCTATTATAGAAAAAATATTTTTCGAACGAGTAAACTGTAAAATGCACTTTTACGATTCAAAAATTGTGTTTAAAGCAGGCCTTTTCTCCTATTGAAATATAACAACGCCTAAAATTGAAATAACAATGCCTAAAATTGAAATAACAATGCGTATAGTTATTTGTGTAACCAGTGCAAAAAGTGCATATGTGTTGCACGATGCATGAAGTAACCATGCTGAGTGCAACAAATAATATGCTTTTTGCACGTGTTGCACTCAACAATTTTTCTACGATCTTAAGGTACTTTTTGCACTAGTAAGGTACTTTTTGCACTAGTGCAAAAACTTTTTGCACTAGTAAGGTACGTTTTGCACTAGTGCAAAAATTAAACTTTTGGCACTGTACATAGTGCAAAAAATAATTCCTTTTTGCAGGATCGTAGAAACAAGTTATTATTATTACTATTATTTAGAAAAACTACTTGGATACAGTAATTTTCTAAAATTTCCATTATTACTTCGGTCTGAAAGACCTAATTACTTCGATCTGAAAGATCTAAGTATTACATTCATGAAATTAAAAAGTGAAAAAATGAAAAAGGGGTAACTTTTTTGCAAAATTTTTTGGAAAAAAATAAAATTAATTATTTGTATGACATGGAATATATTTGTATGACATGAAATTTTATTATTATTATAGAGAATTATGGTATTATAAGTTTGTCAAAAAAATGTTATCAAGTGTGACAAAAAAAGATTTTTATTTATTTTTTTACCATTTTTTGGAAAAAAATAAAATTAATTATTTGTATGACAAGAAATTTTCAGGCTGATTCTGAGTTAAGAGGTTACAGGCTGATTCTGAGTTAGGAGGTCTTAGCTATAATTATTTTTGTTATGAAAAATTTTTAAGAGGAATATCTTAATTACGATTCTGTAAACGTTGTCATAAAAAACCTCATAATAATTCTACAAATATATTTTGGAGATCTTTCAAACGGCTAATTTTATAAACAAAATTACTATAAAATGTCATATTTTCTTTTTAAATAATTTAAATACAAATTAATATACCATATAAATTATTATTAAGAATTATGGTAATATTATATAATAGTTTTTTTATAAAAATCAACTTTATGTATTAGAAAGTTAATAATAATTTTTGTTTGTGAAAATATTCAACCGTCATTTTATTGAATATCAATCTCAAAATCAAAGGTGTATTTCATCTTATAATAATTTATATACAATTAATATAAAATTATATAATATATTAATTATTTTGCAATAAATTTGTGAGAAAAGAATGATTGTTTTTCCTTAAAGTTTATATAAAATTTGCACAAAAAAACAACATGAGACGTCAAACTGTGATATTGCAAAAATGAAATTTTCAATAGCCATTTTATTTAAAATCAATATCAATTTATATTTTGTTTTATAATTTTGACACAAACTAAAATAAAATATAGAAAATTATTATAAATTTTATAATAATTACATAAATAATTCATAGTTAATATTTTATCCTTTATAAATATAATTTTTCATACAAAAAGTCCAATAAAAAAATAAAAAACGTTACATTGTGATGCTTAAGATGACCATGTTTGATGATCTTAAGTTAAGAGGTTATTTTTTGACATCTCACAGTTGTGACTACATACAGAATCGCATTTAAGAGGTTTTAGTCTTAGCTAAGAGAAAAGTCTTTGCTTTGAATATTTTTACATCTGTGAGGATATGTCAGAATCAGCCTGTTTATTATTATTCTTGAGAGTTATGGCATTATAAATTTGTCAAAAATATGTTGTCAAGTGTGTCAAAAGAAAGATTTTTATTTATTTTTTTAGCCAATTTTCGGAAAAAAATAAAATTAATTATTTGTATGAAATCAAATTTTATTATTATTATGGAGAATTATGGATAGAGAATTATATACGTTTGTCGAAAGAATAATGTCAAGTGTTGTAATGAAGAGCTTTCTCATTGGCGAACCAATGAGGATGGCATAGCAGGATGCGTACCTTGAGTGATTTTACGCCTTAACGATTAAAGCCCAGTCCTCGTGGATTTGATGGAGTAATACCTGCTGCTTCAACACAAATGCAGAAATGTACGCAATTTACGAAAAGTCACAGAAATGAAAAAAATTACAAATGGAAAATGGAGACTCTGGCGACCCCGTTTGCAAAAGACCTACGATCAGCGCGTCCAACCCACACAATCATTCCCAGACGCTCACACACCCACGCTTCACACATGCTAACATTCACCCACACATTCAGACGGCGAAGCAAGACACTTAAGCTCTAAGACCCGCCGCAAGTATCGCAAGTGGTAGTTATCACTGTTTCACTGCATGGCTGTCAGCTGACCCATATGATACAGCTCGGAAACCACTGCCATCGCTGGTACACCGTGAAGCAGATCCTACAGCACTGGAAAACGTCACACGCAATATTGAAAGTCTTTATTGATTATTTCCCTTTTTCTTTATTAATAACATTTTAAAAAATTTATAAAACCATAAGTAATTCCCAAAAAAAAATTATTCACAACTCAAAAAAAATTGTAAGTTTATTTGTAAGTTGAACAAACATGTCCAAACCAGTTTATTTCAATACCTGTAGTTTACAGCTAGTTAATGTATCATAGAATTAATAAACCTAAAACAGGACAAGAATTTGTTTTTTCATTTTTTTGTTTTTAATTTTTTTTTTTTTGTATTACAGGTTATTTGAGAATGATTGTTTTGAAATTATAACTTCATCAATTCAGGTAATACAATAAAAGAAAAGGTATTTGGTATGTTAAGTTTTACCTCGGAGCAACAATATTTAGATTAGAATCACTTCCAACTCAGACTAACTGTGTCTCGCTACACGCACCGCCAGTTCACACCCACACGCATTGCACGCCCCCATTCAATCACGGATACACCCTTTCGCACACATTAACCCCTCTACAAATAAAATAAAATAAATCAGTTCACTCACCACATGATTAAATCCTTCCGGCCACAACGTCTTACAGGCTCAGCCCTCCGTCCTCGATGACCAATCCAACAGGTAAAATATCAAGAAAATTGCTTGTCAATGTGGATAGAATTGTATAGAAAATACTGATGTGTTGAAATACGGTCGGAATGCGGCAGCAATAGCCCCAAAATATTTAAACCAATGCTGTGTTGTGATACGGTTGAAATCCAATAGTAACAGCGAAAATTAGATCTCAATGTTGCGTTGAAATATGTATAATATCCAGTAATAATAGCAAAAATTAGATATCGATGTTGCGTTGAAATATGTATAATATCCAGTAGTAATAGCAAAAATTAGATATCGATGTTGCGTTGAAATATGTATCATATCCAGTAGTAATAGCCAAAAACTTGATACAAATGATGCGTATAAATATGTAGAATGTACGGCAGCAACAGCAAGACTTTGACACAAACGTTGCGTTGAAACAAGTAGTAGTAGCAAAAATTTGTTGTAAATGATGCGTTTCAATATATATAATATACGGCAGCAATAGTAACAATGCAATATAAATGTTGAGGTGCAATACTATACGGTAATAGCAAAAATGTCATATAAATGTTGCGTGGAAAGTCGGTGATAGTAGCAAAAATGTTATACAAATGTTGCGTTGCAATACTGTGGTAATAGCCAAAAATGTTATACAAATGTTGCGTTGAAACTCGGTGATAGTAGCAAAAATTGTATATAAATGTTGCGTTGCAATACTGTTGTAATAGCAAAAATGTTATATAAATGTTGCATTGCAATACTGTGGTAATGGCAAAAATGTTCTATAAATGTTGCGGTGCAATACAGTGGTAACAGCAAAAATTGTATATAAACGTTGCGTTAAATAGCTAGGCGATTGTGGCTAAATATCTGGTACCGGCTTTCCAACTATTATGGCACCATAAGATCACCATAAGGCATAAACAACCCGCCTTATACGATATATAATCATGAAGTCGCATCACTCAGAGAATAACTTGTTGTGGTATTTATAACACTGTTGCATTCAGTAGGTATGGATATAATTGATAACTTGATTCGGTCTCACATGACATATAAATTGATGACGTAAGTACCACTCGAACGAATGCAGCATGACCTACCATACGGTAGATAATCCAACATAATTCGATAACTTGAATCAAGTTTGGTGTGGTCACCTTCATATAATTTTCATTGTTGGGGTGAATTGAAACACGCCATTTTAACAGTTTCTGTTCTTGGTAAACAACAATAAAGAATAATTTATCTATACCTCTATCGCCCATACACTAACGTTATAAAATAACACCAATTAACGTCTATTTATAACTCCTAGTTAATCGCAAACAACGAACAAAAAAATATTCTTTTAGGTTTTTTTTATTAATATGACAACCAAACGGTAAAGTTCACTAAACATAATTGTTACAATCTAAAATTTCTTTGATTTGCCTAAATTTTAATTTATCTTTAAAACTTGAATAAACATGCGCTGTAAATGTACTCTTTTATTTCTGTACTTGTTTTCGCTTCATTAAATTACATATTCTTTTTCATGTTTTATTAAATTTGTATTTCATAAAGAAAGGAAATCTTAATAATGATCAGACTAGTCAGTTAATCTCAAAGAAAAATTCCCGAAGGTTATTCAACAAACTGCACTAATTCACTTTCTTTAGGTTAGGGTAACAAAGGTTACTCCATGCCAAATGAACAATCAAATATATATTAAAATATTAACCTGTATGTTTAGGAATGTCCCTGAGAACTTGTTGACCGGATTCCATTCCATTATTTCGCCTAATCCCGGGTAAAAATTATAATCCAGATCTTTTGGATGTCCATTAACACATCAAAATAAATGGCCGGATAAACGTCAACAAACTAATTCCAATCAGATAATGAATATAACAAGCGACTAAGAGATTGAAAAATTGGATAGTCATTCCTTATATAGCAATTCTTTTAATATCGAAAAATTCGAAAAAAGGGTTTCTGATGCAAGGAAATTAATTTACATTATGTAAACAAATGTTAGGACCTTTTTCGTTAAAACAAAACTGTTTGTTACTTTGTAATACTTAACATTGCAAAAATAATTTGACGAAACAAATTATTTCCAACACACTAGTAAGAAATATCAATGAATTAGAATGGATTAAACGTAAGTTTAATCGATTTTATGACGCTTACGTATTACAAAATAACAACTTACAACAGTAATACAGTGAAACTCAGATCCATAACAAAAAGATAATTTGATAAAAATACCCATATAGGAAATCGAATGCATAACGTATTGTAGGATAATAATTTTTTCTATTGCGACGATTGGACAAATATGCACAGTCGTTCTGAGGTTTGAAAACTTCGTTGATCAAGTACAGTTAGTGTTTAGAGAATTCAAATTTTAGCAGTATGGTAAAGTAATGCGGGTGAAAACACAATGCGAGTCAATAATAGGGGATTGTAAAGGAAATAATATTGTCAATTGTTTAAGGCGAAGGACCAATTTATGTAACGGAAACTAAATAAAAATATGTCTATAGATCGTGGATGGATGAGAAACTATTATGAACCACGTATGGTAAGCAAAATTGTGAATTATTAGAAAACAGACATTGAATAAATCGGGAACTTTACCGCTCTACATTATCATGCTCCAGTCTACATTACAGTGTGTCAAAAAATTATTTTATTTATTTTTTAGCCAATTTTTTGAAAAAAAAATTTAGCTGTTTTTATGACGTAAATGTAATTGAAAAGAATTGGACATGGAAATTTTTGAATTTGTAATAGTTTTTGAAATATTTTTGGAATTTCCAAAAATTTTGTATATTTGATTTTGTAAGAACTTTGGGAATATTTTTAGAATTTTGAAAAATTTTGATTTTATTGTAATTTTTGGAATTTTGAAAAAAGTTTCAATTTTTGATATTGTTATAGTTTTTGCAATACTTTTTGAATTTTGGGAAAAGTTTGAATTTTTAAGAGTTTTTGAAATATTATTGGAATTTAGAAAAAGTTTAAATATTTGATTTTATTCTAATTTTTGGAATTTTGAAAAAGTTTCAATTTTTGATTTTTTTATAATTTTTGCAATAGTCTTAGAATTTTTGAAAAAAGTTTTAATCTTTGATTTTGTAATAATTTTTGGAATATCTTTAGAATTTCGAAAAAAGTTTGATTTTATTTAAAGTTTTAATCTTTGATTTTGTAATAATTACTTCGGGCTGAAAGACCTAAGTATTACATTCATGAGCCAAAAGTGAAATTCTTACCCCCACTTTTTTTTGGCATTTCTCGACCTTTTAGGACCTATTGATTCTAAAAAACCAAAAAAAATGTATGTCTGTCTGTCGGCCGTCCGGCCGTCACAACCGACGAAATCCATAAAACGGCTGAAGGGATTTTAAAAATTTTAGTTTCTAAAAATAGGTACACTCAAAGGTAAGAGCCAAAAGGACGATGAGTTCGATAATTGTGCCGGAAGTGTGTCAAAAAAACCGTCAAGTGTGTCAAAACAAGGAAATATGCATATTTTATGCTTAAGAAACGTTCATTTCGAGTGATAATGAGTAGGAACAAAAAATACGGAGAAATCTTGATAGTCGGGATTGGTATGTGAGACCAAAAACTAGATTATTGCATTATAATTTTGTCAAAAAAATGTTGTCTACAACGTAAGTTCATAAAATCAAATTTCGAGAAAATTAAAGTTTTGTGTTTGAAGTCTTTGCCTTTGAAGAAAATTTGTGAATTCGGATTAAACAATGAATAGACATGGTTCATAAAAGTGTTTTGAACCTGGGCCACCAAAGGCATGTGTTGGTAAAAAATGGTGAATTAAGTTGTTTTCCCCCTGTAAATTGGGTAAAAAAAAATGTTGCGAATTCTTCATCAAAATTGAATATACCAACTGAAAGCTTTTGTATTTCTTCAATAGATAGCAGCGCTAACTCGATTTCGAAAAAAATGGGCTTACGTTGTTTTTCCCCTGTACCCTTCATTTGTATGAGATGAAATATATTTGTATGATATGAAATTTTATTATTATTATAAGGAATTATGGTATTATAAGTTTGTCAAAAAAATGTTGTCAAGTGTGTCAAAAGAAAGATTTTTATTTATTTTTTACCATTTCTTGGAAAAAAATAAAATTAATTATTTGTATGACATGAAATTTTATTATTATTATTGAGAATTATAGCATTATAAATTTGTCAAAAATATGTTGTCAAGTGTGTCAAAAGAAAAGAAAGAAAAGAAAGATCTTTATTTATTTTTTGGAAAAAAATAAAATTAATAATTTGTATGAAATGAAATTTTAATATTATTATAGAGAATTATGGCATTATACGTTTGTCAAAAAAATAATGTCAAGTGTGTCAAATCATTTCAAATGATTTTATTTATTTTTTACCCAATTTTTTGGAAAAAAAAATTTAGCTGTTTTTATGACTTAAATGTAATTGAAAAAAATTGGACATGGAAATTTTGAATTTGTTATAGTTTTTGAAATATTTTTGGAATTTTGAAAAAATTTTGTATTTTTGATTTTGTAAGAATTTTTGGAATATATTAAGAATTTTGAAAAATTTTAAATTTTTGATTTTATTATAATTTTTGGAATTTTGAAAAAGTTTCAATTTTTGATATTGTTATAATGTTTGCAATATTTTTAGACATTTGGAAAAAGTTTGAACTATTGAGAGTTTTTGATATATTATTGGAATTTAAAAAAGCTTAAATATTTGATTTTATTCTAATTTTTGGAATATTTTTGGAATTTTGGAAAAAGCTTCAATTTTTGATTTTCTTATAATTTTTGCAATAGTTTTAGAATTTTTGAAAAAAATTTTAATCTTTGATTTTGTAATAATTACTTCGGGCTGAAAGACCTTAGTATTAAATTCATGAGCCAAAAGTGAAATTCTTACCCCCACTTTTTGGCATTTCTCGTCGTTTTAGGACCTACTGATTCTAAAAAACCAAAAAAAAAATGTATCTCTGTCTGTCGGCCGTCACAACCGACGAAATCTAGAACACGGCTGAAGGGATTTTAAAAATGGTGGTTTCTAGAAATAGGTACACTAAATAGTAAGAGCCGAAAGGACCATGTGTTCGATAACTGTACCGGAAGTGTGTCAAAAAATTTGTCAAGTGTGTCAAAACAAGGAAATATGCATATTTTTTGCTTAAGAAACATTCATTTTGAGTGATAATATGTAGGAACAAAAAATGCGGAGAAATCTTTATGGTCGGGATTGGTATGTGAGACCAAAAACTAGAATACTGCATTATAATTTCGTCAAAAAAATGTTGTCAAGTGTGTCAAAAGAAAGATTTTTATTTATTTTTTACCTAATTTCTTGGGAAAAATAAAATTAATTATTTGTATGACATGAAATTTTATTATTATTATTGAGAATTATGGCATTATAACTTTGTCATAAAAATGTTGTCAAGTGTGTCAAAAGAAAGATTTTTATTTATTTTTACCCAATTTTTTGGACAAAAATAAAATTAATTATTTGTATGAAATCAAATTTTATTATTATTATGAATAGAGAATTATGGCATTACACGTTTGTCAAAAAAATAATGTCAAGTGTGTCAAAAAATGCTTACATTTATTTTTTTACCCAATTTTTTGGAGAAAAAAAATTTAGCTGTTTTTATGACGTAAATGTAATTGAAAAAAATTGGACAAGGAAATTTTTTAATTTGTTATAGTTTTTAAAATATTTTTGGAATTTTGAAAAAATTTTGTATTTTTGATGTTGTAAGAATTCTTGGAATATTTTTAGAATTTTGAAAAATTTTTGATTTTATTATAATTTTTGGAATTATGAAAAAGCTTCAATTTTTGATATTGTTATAATGTTTGCAATAGTTTTAGAATTTTTGAAAAAAGTTTTAATCTTTGAATTTGTAATAATTTTTGGAATATTTTTAGAATTTTGAAAAAAGTTTTAATTTTTGATTTTGTTATAATTTTTGCAGTATTTTTAGAATTTTGAGTAAAATGGAAGTTTTTTATATATATATTTAGAATTTTGAAAAAAGTTTAAATTTTTGATTTTTTAAGAATTTTTGCAATATTTGTAGAATTTTTAAAAATTTTAAATTTTTGATTTTATTATTATTTTTGGAATTTTTAAAAAAATTCAATTTTTGATATTGTTATAATTTTTGCAAAATTTTTAGAATTTTGGAAAAAGTTTGAATTCTTAAGAATTTTTGGGATATTTTTGGAATTTAGAAAAACTTTAAATATTTGATTTTATTCTAATTTTTGGAATATTTTTGGAATTTTGAAAAAATTTTCAACTTTTAATTTTCTTATAATTTTTGCAAAACTTTTAGAATTTTTGAAAAAAGTTTTAATCTTTGATTTTGTAATAATTACTTCGGGCTGAAATACCTGAGTATTACATTCATGAGCTAAAAGTGAAATTCTTAGACCCACTTTTTTGGCATTTCTCGACGTTTTAGGACATACTAATTCTAAAAAACCAAAAAAAATGTATGTCTGTCTATTGGCCGTCCGGCCGTCACAACCGACGAAATCTATAACACGGCTGAAGGGATTTTAAAAATATTGATTTTTAAAAATAGGTGCACTCAATGGTAAGAGCCAAAAGGACGATGTGTTCAATAACTGTACCGGAAATGTGTCAAAAAAATCGTCAAGTGTGTCAAAACAAGGAAATAAGCATATTTTTTGCTTAAGAAACGTTCATTTTGAGTGATAATGAGTAGGAACAAAAAATGCGGAGAAATCTTTATGGTCGGGATTGGTATGTGTGACCAAAATCTAGATTATTGCATCATAATTTTGTCAAAAAAATGTTGACAAGTGTGTCAAAAAATGATTTCATTTATTTTTTTACCCAAAAAAAATTTGGCTGTTCTTATGACGTAAATGTAATTGAAAATGAAATTGGACATGGAAATTTTGAATTTGTTATTGTTTTTGAAATATTTTTGGAATTGTGAAAAAATTTTGTATATTTGATTTTGCAAGAATTTTAGGAATATTTTTAGAATTTTGAAAAATTTTAAAATTTTGATTTTGGAATTTTGAAAAAAGCTTCAATTTTTGATATTGTTATAATTTTTGCAAAATTTTTAGAATTTTGGAAAAAGTTTGAATTTTTAAGAATTTTTGGAATATTATTAGAATTTAGAAAAAGTTATATTTGATTTTATTCTAATTTTTGGTAAATTTTTGGAATTTTGAAAAAAGTTTCAACTTTTGATTTTGTTATAATTTTTGCAATAGTTTTAGAATTTTTCAAAAAAGTTTTAATCTTTGATTTTGTAATAATTTTTGGGATATTTTTAGAATTTAAAAAAATTTGAATTTATTTAATTTTTACAATAGTTTTGGAATTTCGAAAGAAATATGAATTTGTGATTTTGTAATATTTTCTCGAAACGCTAAATGGGAGGTTTTTGAGTAGTTTGCTGATTGAATCATCTTTTCACTAAATTATGTTAATTTATGATCTATTATAATTTTCCGGCAACTTATTGATGTTTTGTGTTAGTTTTGTAATAAATTTCTAAACAGAGATAAAAAAATACTTGTACTTTAACAAAGAATTATGTTTGATATACATCGCTGCCCAAAACTAAAAACCGTGTCCTCATAAAAGTTTTTTGCGGAAAACTATATCAAAATCCTTAACCCAGACCGAAGTCTTGATATCTCAGAGCTTGAGATTTCAGCCCCTCCATATATTTATATGCTAAGTTTGTGGGCAATGTTTGTTTCATTCAGAAAGTTCTGTCGTATTGCAATTATATGTTCTATGTCGCTTTTGTTTTTCGTCATTGTGATAAATTTAATATCTTAAAAGACGTTAAAATGTTGTAAAAGATTTTATGGTTATTTTAATTTTAAATTTCTTTTCACTGTTATTATTATTTGCCATTCACTCAATTTTGATTTCTTCAAATTTAATGGTTTAATATTAAGAAAGAAAAAAACATTGATTTTATTACATTTCTTGGGCTCGAAATTTTATTGGACTTAAATTATAATTTCAATAATTACTATCGACAGAAAAAGGGTATCACTATTTTACATAACAAACGTTAAACACAACAAAGTTAACATTTTAATTTGGTTACTCAAAAAGATTGAAAATATTAAAAAAAAAACAAGTAAAAAATAATTTTTTTAACGATATTTATGCAATAATTGAGGCCATAATATTGTAGCTATTGTATTGCAAAAAATAATGGTTGTTGAAACCGTTGTTGACACCCATGTTAACACAATTTCCTAGAAAAATTATGCAAACAAAAGGCTTTATAATAAAAGTTTTGATGAATTTGTATGGTTTCTTGTAAATTTTTAATTTAAAAGTCACAAAAACGATTTTTTATGTATATTTAGCAAGCGTATTATATTGTAGCCGAACAACAATAGGCTTCAGATTTTTGCTTTGTTTTGTTGATTGTCGATCTTTTAACATAAAGCTAAAACATGTGCCTTGGTTCAGTTCACATAAGGTTGAAACATAACTATTTAATTTGAAATTTCAAACAAAAAAAAATTCATTTTCGCATTAACCGTTGTAACATAGATCAATCTTTAATCTTAAGTATGCATTAGGCGAAATATTGTAAACACACCATCAGCGTACACAAGCTCTACGTTGATTTCAAGCAATCGTATGAGAGGAGCATCATCCTCTATAACTTTAAATAAAATACACTGAACCATTTCTCGTTCTAAATAGTTCCCTTAATAGTAACTTTAATTATTACTGTTATTAGTAATCCAAAATCACATTATTTTACGTCAAATTTTTTTCTGCTAAAAGTTCTTCAGTTCAATTCACTTCGTTGAATATAACGTCATAGCACCTCTCTTAAGCTGGAAAGACCACCTGAGCAGAATCGACTCGGACCTTTTGCATTATTTAGTACTTATTTTGTACTAATTTGTACCACCAATAAAAATTTTGTACCACGTGCCGTTACGACAAAACACGTGGCGCTGCTAGCTTAATATTAAGCTAGAAAGACCACCTGAGCAGAATAGACTCGGACCTTTTGCATTATTTAGTACTTATTTTGTACTAATTTGTACCATCAAGAAAAATTTTGTACCACGTGCCGTTACGACAAAACCCGTGGCGCTGCTAGCTTAATATTAAGCTAGAAAGACCACCTGCGCAGAATCGACTCGGACCTTTTGCATTATTTAGTACCTATTTTGTACTAATTTGTACCACCAATAAAAATTTTGTACCACGTGCCGTTTAGGAGAAAACTACCCCTAATTAATTTTAGCCCTTCAAGCAAAGCAGGGTTTTACATGAGCAGACCGGATCGTCACTTCTAAATTATAATCATTATAGTTTGTACCGATAAAATATGAACTTTCAGATTTTGTACCCCTTGCCGTTTAGGAGAAAACTACCCCTAATTAACTTTAGCTTCGGAAGCAAATTTAGCTTTTGCATGAGCAGACCCGATCGTCACTTCTAAATTAGAACCATTATAGTTTGCACCGATAAAAAAAGAACTTTCAGATTTTGTACCCCTTGCCGTTTAGGAGAAAACTACCCCTAATTAACTCTAGCCTCTCAAGCAAAGTAAGCTTTTGCATGAGCAGACCCGATCGTCACTTCTACATTAGAACCACTATAGTTTGTACCGATAAAGAATGAACTTTCAGATTTTGTACCCCTTGCCGTTTAGGAGAAAACTACCCCTAATTAACTCTAGCCTCACAAGCAAAGTAGGCTTTTGCATGAGCGGACCCGATCGTCACTTCTACATTAGAATTACTATAGTTTGTACCGATAAAATATGAACTTTCAGATTTTGTACCCCTTGCCGTTTAGGAGAAAACTACCCCTAATTATAACTGTAGCCTCCCAAGCAAATTTAGCTTTTGCATGAGCAGGCCCGTTCGTCACTTCTAAATTAAAACCATAATAGTTTCTACCGATGAAATATGAACTTTCAGATTTTACACCCCTTGCAGTTTAGGAGAAAACTACCCCTAATTAACTCTAGCCTCACAAGCAAAGTAAGCTTTTGCATGAGCGAACCCGATCATCACTTCTAAATTAGAACCATTATAGTTTGTACCGATAAAATATGAACTTTCAGATTTTGTACCCCTTTACGTTTAGGAGAAAACTACCCCTAATTAGCTCTAGCCTCACAGGCAAAGTAGGCTTTTGTATGAGCAGACCAGATCGTCACTTCTAAATTTGAATCATTGAAGTTTGTCCCGATAAAATATGAACTTTCAGATTTTGTACCCCTTGCCGTTTAGGAGAAAACTACCCCTAATTAACTCTAGCCTCCCGGGCAAATTTAGCTTTTGCATCAGCAGACCCGATCTTCACTTCTAAATTAGAACCATTATAGTTTGCACCGATAAAAAAAGATTTTTAACTGATTTTGTACCCCTTCCGATTAGGAGAAAACTACCCCTAATTAACTCTAGCCTCTCAAGCAAAGTATGCTTTTGCATGAGCAGACCCGATCGTCACTTCTAAATTAGAACCATTATAGTTTGTACCGATAAAATATGAGCGTTCATATTTTGTACCCCTTGCCGTTTAGGAGGAAACTACCCCTAATTAACTTAAGCTGCGGTAGCAAATTTAACTTTTGCATGAGCAGATCAGATCGTCACTTCTAAATTAGAATCATTTTAGTTTGTACCGATAAAATATGAACTTTCAGATTTTGTACCCCTTGCCGTTTAGGAGAAAACTACCCCTAATTAACTTATGCCTCAGAAGCAAAGAAAGGTTTTACATGAGCAGACCGGATCGTCACTTCTAAATTATAATCATTACAGTTTGTACCGATAAAATATGAACTTTCAGATTTTGTACCCCTTGCCATTTAGAAGAAAACTACCCCTAATTAATTCTAGCCTCATAAGCAAAGTAGGCTTTTGCATGAGCAGACCCGATCATTACTTATCAATTCGAACCATTAAAGTTTGTACCGATAAAATATGAGCGTTCAGATTTTGGACCCCTTGCTGCTTAGGAGAAAACTACCCCTAATTAACTCTAGCCTCAGAAGCAAAGTAGACTTTTGCATGAGCAGACCGGATCGTCACTTCTAAATTATAATCATTATAGTTTGTACCGATAAAATATGAACTTTCAGATTTTGTACCCCTTTCCGTTTAGGAGAAAACTACCCCTAATTAACTCTAGCCTCACAAGCAAAGTAAGCTTTTGCATGAGCAGACCGGATCGTCGCTTCTAAATTTGAATCATTATAGTTTGTACCGATAAAATATGGACTTTCAGATTTTGTACCCCTTGCCGTTTAGGAGAAAACTACCCCTAATTAACTCTAGCCTCCCAAGCAAATTTAGCTTTTGCATGAGCAGACCCGATCTTCAGTTTTAAATTAGAACCATTATAGTTTGCACCGATAAAAAATGAACTTTCAGATTTTGTACCCCTTTCCGTTTAGGAGAAAACTACCCCTAATTAACTCTAGTCTCCCAAGCAAAGTAGGCTTTTGCATGAGCAGACCCGATCGTCACTTCTAAATTCGAACCATTATAGTTTGTACCGATAAAATATGAACTTTCAGATTTTGTACCCCTTGCCGTTTAGGAGAAAACTACCCCTAATTAACTTATGCCTCATAAGCAAAGTAGGGTTTTGCATGAGCAGACCGGATCGTCACTTCTAAATTATAATCATTATAGTTTGTACCGATAAAATATGAACTTTCAGATTTTGTACCCCTTGCCGATTAGGAGAAAACTACCCCTAATTAGCTCTAGCCTCACAAGCAATTTTAGCTTTTGCATGAGCAGACCCGATCGTCACTTCTACATTAGAACCACTATAGTTTGTACCGATAAAATATGAACTTTCAGATTTTGTTCCCCTTGCCGTTTAGGAGAAAACTACCCATAATTAACTTTAGCCTCACAAGCAAATTTAGCTTTTGCATGAGCAGACCCGTTCGTCACTTCTAAATTAGAACCATTATAGTTTCTACCGATGAACTATGAACTTTCAGATTTTGTACCCCTTTACGTTTAGGAGAAAATTGCCCCTACTTAACTCTAGCCTCACAAGCCAAGTAAGATTTTGCATGAGCGAAACCGATCATCACTTCTAATTTAGAACCATTATAGTTTGCACCGATAAAATATGAACTTTCAGGTATTATACCCCTTTCCGTTTAGGAGAAAACTACCCCTAATTAACTCTAGCCTCCGAAGCAAATTTAACTTTTGCATGAGCAGAAACGATCGTCACTTCTAAATTAGAACCACTATAGTTTGTACCGATAAAATATGAACTTTCAGATTTTGTGCTTCTTGCCATTTACGAGAAAACTACCCCTAATTAACTCTAGCCTCAATAGCAAAGTAGAGTTTAGCATGAGCAGACCCGATAATACTTCTTAATTCGAACCATTATAGTTTGTACCGATAAAATATGAAATTAATTCTAGCCTCACAAGCAAAGTAGAGTTTTGCATGAGCAGACCGGATCATTACTTTGAAGTTCGAACCATTATAGTTTGTACCGATAAAATATGAGCGTTCAGATTTTGTACCCCTTGCCGTTTAGGAGAAAACTACCCCTAATTAACTTTAGCCTCACAAGCAGAGTAGGGTTTGAGCAGACCGGATCGTCACTTCTAAATTAGAATCATTATAGTTTGTACCGATAAAATATGAACTTTCAGATTTTGTACCCTTTGCCGTTTAGGAGAAAACTACCCCTAATTAACTTATGCCTTAGAAGCAAAGTAAAGTTTTACAAGAGCAGACCCGATCGTCACTTCTAAATTAGAACCATTATAGTTTGTACCGATAAAATATGAACTTTCAGATTTTGTACCCCTTGCCGTTTAGGAGAAAACTACCCCTAATTAACTTATGCCTCAGAAGCAAAGTAGGGTTTTACATGAGCAGACCGGATCGTCACTTCTAAATTATAATCATTACAGTTTGTACCGATAAAATATGAACTTTCAGATTTTGTACCCCTTGCCGTTTAGAAGAAAACTAGCCCTTATTAACTCTAGCCTCATAAGCAAAGTAGGCTTTTGCATGAGCAGACCCGATCATTACTTCTTAATTCGAACCATTATAGTTTGTACCCATAAAATATGAGCGTTCAGATTTTGTACCCCTTGCCGATTAGGAGAAAACTACCCCTAATTAACTCTAGCCCCAGAAGCAAAGTAGAGTTTTGCATGAGCAGACCGGATCGTCACTTCTAAATTATAATCATTATAGTTTGTACCGATAAAATATGAATTTTCAGATTTTGTACCCCTTTACGTTTAGGAGAAAACTACCCCTAATTAACTCTAGCCTCCCAAGCAAAGTAGGCTTTTGCATGAGCAGACCGGATCGTCGGTTTTAAATTAGAATCATTATAGTTTGTACCAATAAAATATGAACTTTCAGATTTAGCACCCCTTGCCGTTTAGGAGAAAACTACCCCTAATTAACTCTAGCCTCCCAAGCGAATTTAGCTTTTGCATGAGCAGACCGGATCTTCACTTCGAATTTAGAATCATTATAGTTTGCACCGATAAAATATGAACTTTCAGATTTTGTACCCATTTCCGTTTAAGAGAAAACTACCCCTAATTAACTCTAGCCTCACAAGCAAAGTAGGCTTTTGCATGAGCAGACCGGATCGTCGCTTCTAAATTTGAATCATTATAGTTTGTACCGATAAAATATGAGCTTTCAGATTTTGTACCCCTTGCCGTTTAGGAGTTAACTACCCCTAATTAACTCTAGCCTCACAAGCAAAGTAAGCTTTTGCATGAGAAGACCTGATCGTCACTTCTAAATTAGAACCATTATAGTTTGTACCGATAAAATATGAACTTTCAGATTTTGTACCCCTCTTCGTTTAGGAGAAAACTACCCCTAACTAACTCTAACCTCACAAGCAAAGTAGAGTTTTGCATGAGCAGACCCGATCGTCACTTCTAAATTAGAATCATTATAGTTTGTACCGATAAAATATGAACTTTCAGATTTTGTACCCCTTGCCGTTTAGGAGAAAACTACCCATAATTAAATTTAGCCTTACAAGCAAAGTACGCTTTTGCATGAGCAGACCCGATCGTCACTTCTAAATTAGAATCATTTTAGTTTG
This sequence comes from Diogma glabrata, assembly GCA_963693315.1. Lineage (NCBI taxonomy): Eukaryota > Metazoa > Arthropoda > Insecta > Diptera > Cylindrotomidae > Diogma > Diogma glabrata. Next base: position 96,623,423 of record OY856186.1, read on the forward strand.
TACCGATAAAATACGAACTTTCAGATTTTGTACCCCTTGCCGTTTAGGAGAAAACTACCCCTAATTAACTCTAGCCTCACAGGCAAAGTAGGCTTTTACATGAGCAGACCGGATCGTCACTTCTAAATTTGAATCTTTATAGTTTGTACCGATAAAATATGAACTTTCAGATTTTGTACCCCTTGCCGTTTAGGAGAAAACTACCCCTAATTAAATTTAGCCTAACAAGCAAATTTAGCTTTTGCATGAGCAGACCCGATCGTCACTTCTAAATTAGAATCATTATAGTTTGCACCGATAAAAAATGAACTTTCAGATTTTGTACCCCTTGCCGTTTAGGAGAAAACTACCCCTAATTAACTCTAGCCTCTCAAGCAAAGTAGAGTTTTGCATGAGCAGACCCGATCGTCACTTTTAATTAGAATCATTATAGTTTGTCCCGATAAAATATGAACTTTTAGATTTCGTACCCCTTGCCGTTTAGGAGAAAACTACCCCTAATTAACTCTAGCCTCACAATCAAAGTAGGGTTTCGCATGAGCAGACCGGATTGTCACTTCTAAATAAAAATCATTATAGTTTGTACCCAAAAAATATGAACTTTCAGATTTTGTACCCCTTGTCGTTTAGGATAAAACTATCCCTAAATAACTCTAGCCTCACAAGCAAAGTTAGGTTTTGCATGAGCAGACCTGATCGTCACATCTCAATTAGAATCGTTAGAGTTTGTACCGATAAAATATGAGCGTTCAGATTTTTTACCTCTTGCCGTTTAGGAGAAAACTGCCCCTAATTAACTCTAGCCTCACAGGCAAATTTAGCTTTTGCATGCATGAGAAGACCCGATCGTCACTTCTAAATTAGAACCATTATAGTTTGTACCGATAAAATATGAACTTTCAGATTTTGTACCCCTTTCCGTTTAGGAGAAAACTACCCTTAATTAACTCTAGCCTCACAAGCAAAGTAGAGTTTTGCATGAGCAGACCGGATCGTCACTTCTCAATTTGAATCATTATAGTTTGTACCGATAAAATATGAACTTTCAGATTTTGTACCCCTTGCCGTTTAGGAGAAAACTACCCATAATTAAATTTAGCCTTACAAGCAAATTTAGCTTTTGCATGGGCAGACCCGATCGTCACTTCTAAATTAGAATCATTATAGTTTGCACCCATAAAATATGAACTTTCAGATTTTTTACTCCTTGCCGTTTAGGAGAAAACTACCCCTAATTAACTCTAGCCTCACAAGCAAAGTTGAGGTTTGCATGAGCAGACCGGATCGTCACTTCTAAATTAGAATCATTATAGTTTGTACAGATAAAATATGAACTTTCATGTACCCCTTTGCCGTTTAGGAGAAAACTACCCCTAATTTACTCTAGCCTCACAGTTAAAGTAGGCTTTTGCATAAGCAGACCGGATCGTCACTTCTTAATTTGAACCATTATAGTTTCACCGATAAAATATGAACTTTCAGATTTTGAACTCCTTGCCGTTTAGGAGAAAACTACCCCTAATTAACTCTAGCCTCACAAACAAATTAGGCTTTTGCATGAGCAGACCGAATCGTCACTTCTTAATTAAAATCGTTATAAATTGTCCCGATAAAATATGAACTTTCAGATTTTGTACCCCTTGCCGTTTAGGAGAAAACTACCCTCCATGTAGCAAAAATTAGTATTGCTTTGGGATGTCATTTCTTTATTGTAACTTAATTCATTCTTATTTTGGTATGTTGAATGTTTATTTCTTTAATGATTCTTAAATTGTTTTTAAAATGGTATTCTCACTTCAATTTTAAATCGGTATGTAAGATCTCATTTTAAGCATTCTTAAAGCCTTCTTAATTGGGTATGCATGTAGAAGAATTAAATCAGAATGTACGAGCTCGAGTAAAGAATTCTTAAAGGCTTCTTAATTTGGTATTTACATTTGGTATCAACAGTCAAAAGGAAATTATTTAGAGCCTACTTTAAGGACATCTAATACCATGAGCGATTTTGAGTCGATTCGAACAACATACTTTGGCAGTCAATTATAGTGTTTTTTCTGCAATATATTTCAAATCAAGTGATTTTCAGTCTAATTCAACCATAACTACAACCATTGTGAACCACAGTGAAAGTGCAGTAGAACTCTCTGAATCTGAATATAAGAAACCATTTGATTTGTGTTTGTTCCATTAATTCATACTTTAAAATAAAAAATAAAAATAAATTTTTCAATATAGATACTACATTTTTTCACAATATTAATAAAAACGTTGTCTTCGACATGAATGATAAATTCATAATAAAATAAATAAAATTAATAATAATAATTAATTTAGTAAATCAAAAAATTTGGGTTTTCTTCTGCAATGATGAACAATTTGTATACATTCACCATTTACTTGACTCCAATTACTATGATTCTTGCTATCCAAAAACAATTTCAAACAGAATTGAAGAGAATAGATATGATAAGACATCTTTTTTAAAATTTCATATAATTAAATAACCTCACAGAAATATGCTGAGACGGTGTTGAAATTCATCACTGGATTTTTATTCTTGATGAGAAAGTCGGATCGCACCACTATTCGTCGATTGCTATGGTTATATACTTGGATTGCTGACATCGAGCGTGTCTTGGTGTTCACTTTGCTGAGAACTGGTTCATCGAACGGCAAAGTGTTTCGAACTTTTCGGTGTTTTCTGTATAAGATATAGGTTACCGGCTTCATCTATGACGACTTCTGTTATTAATGATTTTTATTATTAATGATTTTTATTTAACTATAGTTAATAATTTCATCGTTAATTGATGCTCGCATATTGCCATGTTTCACATGTGGAAGCTCAACGTCCTAAAATGTAATTTAAAATGTAATGTTCGTCGTAAAACAATAAAATTCCATATAAATAGACTAACTATGCTTGAGCTGGGTTGACTATGGTTTTAGGTGTTCTGCCTCAAGATGATGTCACTATGTTGCGGGTTAGAGACATTGTTATTTGCGAATTGAAGTTCAATTGAATCAATTTTTAAATCACTTTGTGATCCATCAATTTTTAAATCACTATTTCGAATAGTTCTCCCGCTCCAATTGTTTTATTTTTAAACCTTGTGTCTTAACTAGATGCCTATTTGATTGCGTTATCATGGTATATTTTCGAAGCATCTTGTTTTCTGGTTTGATGATCATTTCTCTTCCAGCATACCATTTTGTTAGATATGGTATGGTTTGAGTCATGTTGTACCACAATTTCTTTATTGTTTCAGTCAATCCAAACCCAATTATCTGGGACGTCTTCCATTAGATTTCCGTATTTTACAATGACAAACATTTTTTCACAAATTTTAACACAACTAACACAAGAATAACCCAATAACTAAACTAACACAACAGATCGCGAGCAATTGATCAAAATTTAAACATATATCTAATCGAATTTTTTACAACTGTCAGGTACAGACAAAAGTAAACATCGTACTTAAATCAGTATTTCCATACTGGAAATAGTACAAATTTCCACTTAAATTGGTATGTCACATACCGTAAGTTTGTAGTAATGTACACTAAAGAAACATGTTGATTTTTAAAAATTTTTGTAGCAACATCTAAAATTTAGCACAATCAACAAAACGTTTTAAAGTAAGACTAATACTTTGTATGTTGTTCAGTGTTCTTAATTTCAGATGATGCTACAAAAGTAATTTTGATTCAAATAATATTGAACATATATTACACTTACTTTTTTTTCCAGTGTACGTGTTGAAAACTAATGATCATCCCAAAAATAGTATAAAATTGTTCTTGATTTTTCACCCGAATTAAGAAAAGAAGGGATTTCAACTTTTTTGGTATTGTATCATACTAAATTAAGAAGATATTTGAACTTAATTCGAGAATTTTTCATATACTTCAGCAAGAACGATATCCGCCATATTTTCACATAGCAATTTTTAAAAAACAATTTCAAAAAATTTTCGTTAAAAATATAATTAATAAATACGGCCAAAATTTTTTATTTTAACTTATACTTAGATAGTTAACAAGGATTTGAGCATGAATATATTCCGGATTTTAACAAAACATAATTTTATATATAATTTTAGGCGCATTGAATTTTGGCATATATTTAACAATTTTAATAAATGAAAGAAATTATGAAGGCGCGTTAGTTTTGAAGATGCCAAAAGATCCAATTTCACCATAAAACTCGTTCCGTTTGAAGTTATCGGTTCAATATTATTTAAAAACCGAGTTTAAAGGTTTAACCAATTTTTAATGTTTCTTTATTATTTTTTTTCTCTTCATAACATTTTGAAATAGCACACAACACGATAATTTTTTTTTTGTTTCATTTCAACATTGTCATTTACTTCAATTTAATTTAATTCAATAAAGATAAAGAGAGATAGAAATTTCTGCATCACTCACTTTGATAGTATGTAACATAAAAAACGACATACCGATTTAAGAAAGAGTTAAGCTGGATTTAAGAAGGAGTTAAGAAAGACTTTACTAAGAGTTAAAAATCACATACCTATTTAAGAAGGAAATAAGATAGAAATACGCTTCTTAATTCGTTCTATCGGACCACCCACATGGGCCTTTTGTACTTAATTCAAACTTAAATCCTTCTTTAAAAAGGCGCGTTGCCTCGATCAAGTCTTCTTAACTCCTTCTTTAAGTACTGATAATCACTATTTTTGCTACTTGGGCCCTAATTAACTCTAGCCTCACAAGCAAATTTAGCTTTTGCATGAGCAGACCCGATCGTCACCTATAAATTAGAACCATTATAGTTTGCACCGATAAAATATGAACTTTCAGATTCTGTCCCCCCTGCCGTTTAGGAGAAAACTACCCCTAATTAACTCTAGCCTCACAAGCAAATTAGGCTTTTGCATGAGCAGACCCGATCGTCACTTCTAAATTAGAATCATTATAGTTTGAACCGTTAAAATACGAACTTTCAGATTTCGTGCCCCGTGGCGTTTAGGAGAAAACTACCCCTAATTAACTCTAGCCTCACTATCGAAGTAGGGTTTCTCATAAGCAGACCGGATTGCTACTTCTTAATAAGAATCATTATAGTTTGTACCGATAAAATATGAACTTTCAGATTTTGTACCCCTTGCCGTTTAGGAGAAAACTACCCCTAATTAAATTTAGCCTCACAAGCAAATTTAGCTTTTGCATGAGCAGACCCGATCGTCACTTCGAAATTAGAATCATTATAGTTAGAACCGATAAAATATGAACTTTCAGATTTTGTACCCCTTGCCGTTTAGGAGAAAACTACCGCTAATTAACTCTATCCCCACAAGCAAATTAGGCTTTTGTATGAGCAGACCCGATCGTCACTTCTAAATTAGAACCATTATAGTCTGAACCGATAAAATATGCACTTTCAGATTTTGTACCCCTTTCCGTTTAGGAGAAAACTACCCCTAATCAACTCTAGCCTCACAAGCAAAGTAGGCTTTTGCATGAGCAGACCCAATCGTCACTTCTAAATTAGAATCATTATAGTTGGAACCGATAAAATATGAACTTTCAGATTTTGTACCCCTTGCCGTTTAGGAGAAAACTACCCCTAATTAACTCTATTCTCACAAGCAAGTTAGGCTTTTGCATAAGCAGATCCGATCGTCACTTCTAAATTTAAACTATTAAAGTTTGAACCGAAAAATATGCACTTTCAGATTTTGTACCCCTTTCCGTTTAGGAGAAAACTATCCCTAATTAACTCTAGCCTCACAAGCAAAGTAGGCTTTTGCATGAGCAGACCCAATCGTCACTTCTAAATTAGAATAATTATAGTTTGTACCAAAAAAATATGAACTTTCAGATTTTGTACCCCTTCCCGTTTAGGAGAAAATTACCTCTAATTAACTCTAGCCTCACAAGCAAAGTAGGCTTTTGTATGAGCAGACCCGAGTATCACTTCTACATTAGAACCATTATAGTTTGCACCGATAAAATATGAACTTTCAGATTTTATGCTTCTTGCCGTTTAGGAGAAAACTACCCCTAATTAACTCTAGCCTCACAAGCAAAGAGGGGTTTTGCATCAGCAGACCGGATCGTCACTTATAAATTAGAATCATTATAGTTTGTATAACGATAAAATATGAACTTCCAGATTTTGTACCCCTTGCCGTTTAGGAGAAAACTACCCTTAATTAACTTCAGTCTGGCAGAGGTGTACCACGATAGCAAATGTCTGACAATGGCTGACGTGAGTTCTAATACTATCCTGAAGAATATATAAAAAAATTACCTTTTATACTTTAACGCAACTTTGGAGGCCCCTTTGTTACCTGCTCCCTGCCATGGCCACCATGATCCAAGCTTCATATGTCGTCAATCGTTCCTACTTGAGTAGGGGGTTTGCGTGGAAAAACTTTCAGCTTTTATAAAATAACGAAGGTCTGGCCGTCGCGGGTTCTTGCTCTATTAGGTAATTTAGAAGAATTATACTGTAGTGAAATTGTATCTTATTTAAAATTTTCTTTTGTTAATCCGATGATTTTTTTTGCTGGGTTTTGATTATGTTTTTTTTTGTAATATTAAACAGTTTTTTTTGAATTTACAAAATGTTTCGTTGTTCTTTGTGGATGATAATGTTCGTTGCAGAATTTAATATGATATATTAAGTTTTCTTTTGATTAGTTAGAGGATTTTGTAGGACTTAAAATAATCAGGGGAGACTTATAACAACATATAGCACACTAGTCTCCATGGGTGGATTTAATGGGGAAAAGTGCTAGACACCTTCTACCTAGTGACTAAATATTCTTCTCAATATGGTGTTTCTTTTGTGTTGTTTTATTTCGTTTTGGTTTCTACAACAAGATTGACTCAGAACACCTTTTAGGTAAAAAGCAGCACTCTCATGCTTTTACGAAATGCCTAAGACATCCCCATACCCACTTTTCACTGATCTACTAGCCAAGGCAGATGTGCTGCGTCTTAAGGTAATTAATTTCGTAGAAGGAATTCTGTTCGCAATTCTCTCTGCGATAGAGAGAATTTTTATTCATTCCGCGACATTCTATTTATAATTTCGGTCACTGAGCGATTTCTACTATATTAAAATATTCCGCAACATGGTATAAGTGAAAATGAATTGTTTGCAAAATTTATGAAAAATATGTGACAGAGGAAAAGCTTAAGAATTGACACAATGAGTCTATTTCTAGAGAAAAAAATCCCTTTTAAAAATGAATGATAGCAACCGATGAAGCCGTTTTCTATTATTTCCTAAGCAGGTTTTTAATGAGAATTAGTGGGTTTGAATCGATCCTCTTTTCCGATAGATACGGCAGGAATAATCATTATCGTGAAACAATGAGCCTACAGAAAGTGTATTCTTAAGGTGATCAGTCGTCCTCCTTTTGGAAGGACAATTCTGCTTTTGTAGGTTCTGTCCTTCCTCGGAATATGTCTTCTTAGCTGTCCTAGCGATTTTAAAACTAATCTGTTAATCTCTGTATTCAGAGACGTTTCTATATCAGCCATTTATCAATTCAATTTAATTTTTTAACAAAGTATTGGAATTGTTCAATCGAAAGGGTGTTGTTTTCCATCATGACTAAACCAGACTACACATATCTTTGATTATCCGCCAAAAATGATTGAACTGTTAACTGGGTTAGCAGTTTGGTGCAGTCAATGTATATAGCCCAGATTTTGCTGCATCTGACTATCATTTATTCCTGTCTTTGGAAATAATCTTTGATGAGAAAAAGCTTGCCGATAAAAGAGTCAACGAAAATCACTTGAATAAAAAGATAAGCTTAAATAAAAAAACTAAGAATAACAGAACTATCCTGCAATTTTCATAAATGAATTTAATTAAAAGTAAAACCTACAAATATGCAATTTGCAATCAAAACTACATTCCACATCACACGATATTACTAGGCTTGCCACCTATACGTTTTTGGAGCGTATAATACGTTTTTTTTATCAAAAATATTTGTGAATACGCTATACGTACGTTTTTTGAAAATATTCATATATAATATCACGAGTCGTCAAATAATAATCGATTATTTTTCATAATCATTATTACGAATGTCATTTGAGGTCCCGAGTGCGCGTAGCGCACGAGGGAGATTTTTAACCTCAAATGGCATGACTGGTAATGTTGAAAACTAATCGACTAATAATTTGGTGACGAGTTGTATTTAGCAGACAATTTAACGAACAGAAATAGTAACATTATTTCATACAACATAATCCTTTGTTGTCAAACAAAATTAAATATTATTTCATCTTAGTAGGTGCATAAATGTTATAAATTTGTAATTTATTTTTGACAAATAAACATAAACATGCAATCATTTATGAATGAAAACGGACATTTTACTATTTGCGAATTGCATTTTCACATAATTTTGTATGTGAATTTTTGTTTTAAATTAATATATTAAGTAGGCCGAAAATATTCGAAAATATTCGCTGTTCCTTCCCATCAGAGAAAAATAATCGAAACAATTCGTTTTGATTTGTTAAAAAATAGTAAATGAAGTGTTTTTATTGGACCTTATCGAAACTTTATTTAGTGAGTTGAATTGTCAAAAATATACGCCTTTTTTGGTAATAAATAGTTAAATTCAGTTATTTTTATAAATACGTAACCTAAATGAAGTTTTTCCCTTATTAACTGTAATGAATTGCAGAGAAAAGTGGACTGAATATTCTAAAATCAACACAAACGCACTTGAATGCCAGGCCAGTTAATAAATTTAATTGTTTTGTTGAACGCATTTTAAGCGTGATGGGAAATATATGGACTTACAAATCAAAAGGCTCCATACCGATATGGTGAAATCAGAATTATTTAAGCATTTCAACTACAGATGAGTTGCACTGAATTTGCAAATTTTATTAAGAAAAACGATAAATCTTACAAAAAATTGATCGAAGCAGCAAAATCGATCTCCTATACCATTTGGTTACTATTTATAAAATTTTTAACTATGTTATTATATGTTATTTAGTCAATTAAAGTAAGACATTTTTTTAATATATTTATTTTGTTTATATTGTTATCGTTTTACTATGGTCTGAAAGACCTAAGTATTGCATTCATGAGCCAAAAGTGAAATTCTTACCCCCACTTTTTTTGGCATTTCTCGACGTTTTAGGACCTACTGATTCTAAAAAAGCAAAAAAAAGTTTATATCTGTCTGCCGGCCGGCCGTCACAACCTACGAAATCTAGAAAACCGCTGGACGGGTTTTTAAATTTTTTTTCTAAAAATAGGTTTACTTAATGGAAAGAGCCGAAAGGACAATGTGTTCGATAACTGTACCGGAAGTGTGTCAAAAAAATCATCAAGTGTGTCAAATCAAGAAAATTTGCAATTTTTTGCTTTAAAAACTTTCATTTTAAGTGATTACGAATAGGAACATTAAATTTGGAGAAATCTTGATTGTCGGGATTGGTATGTGGGACCAAAATCTAAGTTATTGCATTATAAGTTTGTCAAAAAAAGATTGTTGTCAGAAGAAAGATTTTTATTTATTTTTTTACCCAATTTTTTGTAAAAAAATAAAATTGATTATTTGTATGATATGAACTTTTATTATTGAGAATTATGGCATTATAAGTATGTCAAAAAAAGTTGTCAAGTATGTTAAAAGAAAGATTTTTATTTATTTTTTACCCAGTTTTTTGTAAAAAAATAAAATTGATTATTTGTATGATATGAACTTTTATTATTATTATTGAGAATTATGGAATTATAAGTTTGTCAAAAAAATGTTGTCAAGTGTGTCAAAAGAAAGATTTTTATTTATTTTACTACCCAATTTTTTGGAAAAATAAAATTAATTATTTGTACGACATGAAATTTTATTATTATTATTGAGAATTATAAGTTAGTCAAAAAATAATGTCAAATGTGTCAAAAGAATGATTTTCATTTATTTTTTTAGGAAAAAATAAAATTAGTTATTTGTATGAAATGAAATGTATAATGAACTTGAAATTATTATTGAGAATTTTATTGCATTATAAGTTTTTCAAAAAAATATTGTCAAGTGTGTCAAAAATATGATTTCATTTATTTTTTTAGATAATTTTTTGGAAAAAAAAATTTAGCTGTTTGCTTACGTAAATATAATTGAACATGGAAATTTTTGAATTTGTGATAGTTTTGAAATATTTTTGGAATTTTGAAAAGTTTCAATTTTTGATTTTGTAAGAATTTATGGAATATTTTTAGAATTTTGAAAAATTTTAAATTTTTGAATTTATTATAATTTTTATAATTTTGGAAAAATTTTCAATTTTTGATATTGCTATAATTTATGCAATATTTTTAGTGTTTGTGAAAAAAGTTTTCGTCTTTGATTTTGCAATAATTTTTGGAATATTTTTAGAATTTTGTTTGAAAAAAGTTTGAGTTTTTGATTTTATTTAATTTTTACAATATTTTTGGAATGTTGAAAGAAATATGAATTTGTGATTTTGAAATATTTTCTTGAAACGCTAAATGGAGAGGTTTTTGTGTAGTTTGCTGATTGTATAATCTTTTCACTAAATTATGTTAATTTATGATCTGCTATAATTTTCCGACAACGTATTGTTGTTTCGTGTTAGTTTTGTAATACACATCTAAACAGACATAAAAAATACTAAAGTACATGTATTTTTAACAAAAGTAACAAAAAGTTATGTTTGATATATGTACATCGCTTCCCAAAACTAAAAACCATGTCCTCATAAAAGTTTTTGCCGAAAGCTATATCAAAATTATTAACCCAGACCGAAGTCTTGATCGAATCTCACAGCTCTGAGATGATTTCAGCCCCTCCATATTTTTCCAATTAACTTATAAAATAAATAAAACATATGAGTAAAAATAATTCTTTTAATTATTTTATTTCAAAATATATATGTATACGCTTTTGGAAAAATTCAAAGGTGGTAAGCCTAGATGTAACATCATATCAGTGCTAGTTCAACATGTTTAAGAAAATAATTAATTTTTACATTCATTTATTTGGAAAATATTAAAATCTAATTGTTTACCGTTATTTGGGATTATTTTGATCTTTTTGAAAATGAAAAAAATTGATGAAACCATTCCAAGAATTAGCGTACAAAATCTGAAAGTTCATATTTTATCGGTACAAACTATAATGATTATAATTTAGAAGTGACGATCTGGTCTGCTCATGTAAAACCCTACTTTGCTTCTGAGGCAAAAGTTAAATAGGGGCAGTTTTCTTCTAAACGGCAAGGGGTACAAAATCTGAAAGTTCATATTTTATCGGTACAATCTGTAATGATTATAATTTAGAAGTGACGATCCAGTCTGCTCATGTAAAACCCTACTTTGCTTCTGAGGCATAAGTTAATTAGGGGTAGTTTTCTCTTAAACGGAAAGGGGTACAAAATCTGAAAGTTCATATTTTATCGGTACAAACTATAATGATTATAATTTAGAAGTGGCGATCCGGTCTGCTCATGCAAAACTCTACGTTGCTTGTGAGGCTAGAGTTAATTAGGGTTAGTTTTCTCCTAAACGGCAAGGGGTACAAAATCTGAACGCTCATATTTTATCGGTACAAACTATAATGGTTCGAATTAATAAGTAATGATCGGGTCTGCTCATGCAAAAGCCTACTTTGCTTATGAGGCTAGAGTTAATTAGGGGTAGTTTTCTTCTAAACGGCAAGGGGTACAAAATCTGAAAGTTCATATTTTATGGGTGCAATCTGTAATGATTATAATTTAGAGGTGACGATCCGGTCTGCTCATGTAAAACCCTACTTTGCTCCTGAGGCATAAGTTAATTAGGGGTAGTTTTCTCCTAAACGGCAAGGGGTACAAAATCTGAAAGTTCATATTTTATCGGTACAAACTATGATGGTTCTAATTTAGAAGTGACGATCGGGTCTGCTCATGTAAAACCCTACTTTGCTACTGAGGCATAAGTTAATTAGGGGTAGTTTTTTCCTAAACGGCAAGGGGTACAAAATCTGAAAGTTCATATTTTATCGGTACAAACTATAACGATTCTAATTTAGAAGTGACGATCTGATCTGCCTATGCAAAAGCCTACTTTGCTTGTGAGGCTAGAGTTAATTAGGGGTAGTTTTCTCCTAAACGGCAAGGGGTACAAAATCTGAACACTCATATTTTATCGGTACAAACTATAATGGTTCTAATTTAGAAGTGACGATCGGGTCTGCTTATGCAAAAGCTAAATTTGCTTCCGCAGCTAAAGCATATTAGGGGTAGTTTTCTCCTAAACGGCAAGGGGTACAAAATCTGAAAGTTCATATTTTATCGGTGCAAACTATAATGGTTCTAATTTAGAAGTGACGATCGGGTCTGCTCATGCAAAAGCTAAATTTGCCTTCGAACTTAATTTTACTTACCTAATTATCGAAAATAAACTTGCCTTACCTAATTAGCTTTAGATTAGGGGTAGTTTTCTCCTAAAAGGCAAGGGGTACAAGACCTGAAAGTTCATATTTTATCGGTACAAACTATAATGATTATAATTTAGAAAACACGATCCGGTCTGCTCATGTAAAACCCTACTTTGCTTCTGAGGCATAAGTTAATTAGGGGTAGTTTTCTCTCAAACGGCAAGGGATACAAAATCTGAAAATTCATATTTTATCGGTACAAACTATAATAGTTCTAATTTAGAAGTGACGATCCAGTCTGCTCATGTAAAACCCTACTTTGCTTCTGAGGCATAAGTTAATTAGGGGTAGTTTTCTCTTAAACGGAAAGGGGTACAAAATCTGAAAGTTCATATTTTATCGGTACAAACTATAATGATTATAATTTAGAAGTGGCGATCCGGTCTGCTCATGCAAAACTCTACTTTGCTTGGGAGGCTAGAGTTAATTAGGGGTAGTTTTCTCCTAAACGGAAAGGGGTACAAAATCTGAAAATTCATTTTTTATCGGTGCAAACTATAATGGTTCTAATTTAGAAGTGAAGATCGGGTCTGCTCATGCAAAAGTTAAATTTGCTTGGGAGGCTAGAGTTAATTAGGAGTAGTTTTCTCCTAAACGGCATGGGGTACAAAATCTGAAAGTCCATATTTTATCGGTACAAACTATAATGATTCAAATTTAGAAGCGACGATCCGGTCTGCTCATGCAAAAGCTTACCTTGCTTGTGAGGCTAGAGTTAATTAGGGGTAGTTTTCTCCTAAACGGAAAGGGGTACAAAATCTGAAAGTTCATATTTTATCGGTACAAACGATAATGATTCAAATGTAGAAGTGACGATCCGGTCTGCTCATGCAAAACTCTACTTTGCTTCTGAGGCTAGAGTTAATTAGGGGTAGTTTTCTCCTAAGCGGCATGGGGTAAAAAATCTGAACGCTCATATTTGATTGGTACAAACTATAATGGTTCGAATTAATAAGTAATGATCGGGTCTTCAAATGCAGAAGCCTACTTTGCCTATGAGGCTAGAGTTAATTAGGGGTAGTTTTCTCCTAAACGGCAAGGGGTACAAAATCTGAAAGTTCATATTTTATCGGTTCAAGCTTTAATGATTCTAATTTAGAAGTGACGATCAGGTCTGCTCATGCAAAAGCTTACTTTGCTTGTGAGGCAAGAGTTAATTAGGGATAGTTTTCTCCTAAACGTAAAGGGGTACAAAATCTGAAAGTTCATATTTTATCGGTACAAACTATAATGATTATAATATAGAGGTGACGATCCGGTCTGCTCATGCAAAACTCTACTTTGCTTCTGAGGCTAGAGTTAATTAGGGGTAGTTTTCTTCTAAGCGGCAAGGGGTACAAAATCTGAACGCTCATATTTTATCGGTACAAACTATAATGGTTCGAATTAATAAGTAATGATCGGGTCTGCTCATGCAAAAGCCTACTTTGCTTATGAGGCATAAGTTATTTAGGGGTAGTTTTCTTCTAAACGGCAAGGGGTACAAAATCTGAAAGTTCATATTTTATCGATACAATCTGTGATGATTATAATTTAGAAGTGACGATCCGGTCTGCTCATGTAAAACCCTACTTTGCTTCTGAGGCTAGAGTTAATTAGGGGTAGTTTTCTCTTAAACAGCAAGGGGTACAAAATCTGAAAGTTCATATTTTATCGGTACAAACTATAATGATTCTAATGTAGAAGTGACGATCGGGTCTGCTCATGCAAAAGCCTAATTTGCTTGTAAGGCTAGAAATAATCAGGGGTAGTTTTCTCCTAAACGGCAAGGGGTACAAAATCTGAAAGTTCATATTTTATCGGCGCAAACTATAATGGTTCTAAGTTAGAAGTGACGATCGGGTCTGCTCATGCAAAAGCTAAATTTGCTTCTGAAGCTATAGCTACCCAAGTAACAATTTTGCTCTAATAAAGATGTAAGAGCGCTCTTAGAGCTACATCATAGAGCTAAGTGTTTTAATATTTGCTCTAGAAGCGCAACTAGAACTGTGTTAGAGTTTATTTAGAGCAAAAGTGGCGGTCTTAGAGCAAATATTTTTATTTTACAAGCTTTGTAATTTTGTCTTCTATAAAGCGCTTAGCTCTTTAAAGGACTAAAACAAGAGCAATGAAAACATTAAATGTAGAGCACGCAGCTGTTTTAAAAAATTTAATTCTTGAAATCAAATCGCTCTAAATTGAAATTAATTTACATTTGAAAAAAATAGTCGAACAAAATTCTAATAAAGAAGAAACACCAACAATTTTGTTTCATCTGTGATATTTTTATAATGGCGTTTCATTTTAAGGAAAGGTTATATTAAATATATATGCATTATAATATTGGAATTTTTGGTTTGTTTATACCAAAACATTTATGCAAAAATATTTTTATAATGAAATCTTATGCGATACCTCGTAAATTTTAAACGGGCCTCTCTTCTGTTCAACATTTAACAAAAACATAAATATTTTTGTGAAAAGTAATTTTCATATTTTCATGAAAAACTAAATTAAATTGAATTGAAAGTTGTTCAAAAAATATTTTATGGAAAATAATTGATTTTGGAGCTGTGCATCATACAAATATAAGCAAATTTAATTAATGTAACCTATAATTTTTAAACATGGACGACCATTTCTATTTATTTTGTTTTAAACAAAATGGACAGTCGTTGCTACTATTATTATATACTAATTTAGAGCATTCTGTCTCTTTTTGTTCGGTTGTTCAGCTTTGTGCGCAAAACGATACAAGTAAAGTCATTAATACGGTTAGTTGCTTTATATTACTATAAAAACTTGCAAGTCAGTTTTTATATACTGCTATAAAGCAAATTTTTAGTTATTAGCTCCTGATACTCAATTTTTAAATGTTGACTGTTCTCAAGTGTCCCTTGTATATATTAATTTTAATACTTCAATCCATTTTTTGAATGAATTTCACTTGAAAACTTAATTTAATCGGTTATTATTTATATATGGGTGATCAGCACATAAAGTTTTTTCCTTTTTCCTTTAATTTAATTGGGATTTGATTATTATTAATTTTTATGTTTTGAAGTCGAATCTATTGTTCCAAAATTGGAAAATAGAAATAGAGATCTGAAATTATTTTAGTACATTGACTTTGACCAATTTGTATATTTAAATATATCATGCTAAGCTCTGCAATCCTTCTTACAGCGTGAGCCAACGGATAAGTTCCAGTTGCAACATTTGCTTTAATCCAAAAAGTTTGTTTTCAAATGGATAAGTTGATCAATTTTTATCCATTTGAAAACAAACTTTTTGGATTAAAGCAAATGTTACGTACTGGAACTTATCCGTTTGCTCAAGCTGCGGATTGATAAGACGGATAAGGATAACTGCTCAAGGATTGTAGAGTTTAGTATGATTGGTATTTAAATTTTAAAACCTACAAACTAGATGACATATGTCAAACTAATCATATGATAAAATACTTTAAAATAGCTCTTGTGCTCTAGAGGAAGGTAATCCAAAGAAGTTTGCTCTATAATAATTGACATTTAATTTTTATTATAACATGAGTTCTAAAATAGTATAAAACTATGCTCTTAGAAAGCTAGAAGAAATAGAAGCTACAAGCTCCAAATCAGTTTTAGTATAGATTATATAAATAATAAAATTTGGCTAATAGAAACATTTTATTCTATAATAATGCATGCTCTATTTAACAATCTCGTTTAGCTCTAACTGTGGTTATAGAGCTTATTAATAAAGCTCTATGCTCCATAAGCTTATAGAGCTAAAATAATAAAACTACAATGAATTAGAGCAACATAAATTTGCATAAAGATGAAAGCTGTGAATGATTTTCTTGTAAAGCTCCTAGGATCATATTTTCTGTTTTAAAACTGAATTAGAGCTCCTAGTTGCTAATAGCTTTTACAAATGTTACTTGGGTAATTAGGGGTAGTTTTCTCCTAAACGGCAAGGGGTACAAAATCTGAAAGTTCATATTTTATCGGTGCAAACTATAATGGTTCTAATTCAGAAGTGACGATCGGATCTGCTCATGTAAAACCCTACTTTGCTTCTGAGGCATAAGTTAATTAGGGGTAGTTTTCTCCTAATCGGCAAGGGGTACAAAATCTGAAAGTTCATATTTTATCGGTACAAACTATAATGATTCTAATTTAGAAGTGACGATCTGATCTGCCCATGCAAAAGCCTACTTTGCTTGAGAGGCTAGAGTTAATTAGGGGTAGTTTTTTCCTAAACGGCAAGGGGTACAAAATCTGAACGCTTATATTTTATCGGTACAAACTATAATGGTTCTAATTTGGAAGTGACGATCGGGTCTGCTCATGCAAAAGCGTACTTTGCTTGAGAGGAGTTAAATAGGGGTAGTTTTCTCCTAAACGGCAAGGGGTACAAAATCTGAACGCTCATATTTTATCGGTACAAACTATAATGGTTCTAATTTAGAAGTGACGATCCGGTCTGCTCATGCAAAAGCCTACTTTGCTTGTGAGGCTAGAGTTAATTAGGGGTAGTTTTCTCCTAAACGGCAAGGGGTACAAAATCTGAAAGTTCATATTTCATCGGTACAAACTGTTATGGTTCTAATTTAGAAGTGACGAACGGGCCTGCTCATGCAAAAGCTAAATTTGCTTGTGAGGCTAAAGTTATAATTAGGGGTAGTTTTCTCCTAAACGGCAAGGGGTACAAAATCTGAAAGTTCATATTTTATCGGTACAAACTATAGTGATTCTAATGTAGAAGTGACGATCGGGTCTGCTCATGCAAAAGCCTAATTTGCTTGTGAGGCTAGAAATAATCAGGGGTAGTTTTCTCCTAAACGGCAAGGGGTACAAAATCTGAAAGTTCATATTTTATCGGTGCAAGCTATAATGGTTCTAATTTAGAAGTGACGATCGGGTCTGCTCATGCAAAAGCTAAATTTGCTTCTGAAGCTATAGCTAATTAGGGGTAGTTTTCTCCTAAACGGCAAGGGGTACAAAATCTGAAAGTTCATATTTTATCGGTGCAAACTATAATGGTTTAAATTCAGAAGTGACGATCGGGTCTGCTCATGCAAAAGCTAAATTAGCTTCCGAAGCT
The DNA here is from genome assembly GCA_963693315.1 of Diogma glabrata. NCBI lineage: Eukaryota > Metazoa > Arthropoda > Insecta > Diptera > Cylindrotomidae > Diogma > Diogma glabrata. The sequence continues at coordinate 96,640,945 of OY856186.1, forward strand.
AAAGCTAATTAGGGGTAGTTTTCTCCTAAAAGGCAAGGGGTACAAAATCTGAAAGTCCATATTTTATCGGTACAAACTATAATGATTAAAATTTAGAAGTGACGATCCGGTCTGCTCATGTAAAACCCTACTTTGCTTCTGAGGCATAAGTTAATTAGGGGTAGTTTTCTCCTAAACGGCAAGGGGTACAAAATCTGAAAGTTCATATTTTATCGGTACAAACTATAATAGTTCTAATTTCGAAGTGACGATCGGGTCTGCTCATGCAAACCCTACTTTGCTTGGGAGGCTAGAGTTAATTAAGGGTAGTTTTCTCCTAAATGGAAAGGGGTACAAAATTTGGAAGTTAATTTTTTATCGGTGCAAACTATAATGGTTCTAATTTAGAAGTGAAGATCGGGTCTGCTCATGCAAAAGCTAAATTTGCTTGGGAGGCTAGAGTTAATTAGGGGTAGTTTTCTCCTAAACGGCAAGGGGTACAAAATCTGAAGTCCATATTTTATCGGTACAAACTATAATAATTCAAATTTAGAAGCAACGATCCGGTCTGCTCATGCAAAAGCTTACTTTGCTTGAGAGGCTAGAGTTAATTAGAGGTAGTTTTCTCCTAAACGTAAAGGGGTACAAAATCTGAAAGTTCGTATTTTATCGGTACAAACTATAATGATTATAATTTAGAAGTGACGAACCGGTCTGCTCATGCAAAACTCTACTTTGCTTCTGAGGCTAGAGTTAATTAGGGGTAGTTTTCTCCTAAGCGGCAAGGGGTACAAAATTGAACGCTCATATTTTATCGGTACAAACTATAATGGTCCGAATTAATAAGTAATGATCGGGTCTGCTCATGCAAAAGCCTACTTTGCTTATGAGGCTAGAGTTAATTAGGGGTAGTTTTCTAAATCTGAAAGTTCATATTTTATCGGTACGAACTGTAATGATTATAATTTGGAAGTGACGATCCGGTCTGCTCATGTAAAACCCTACTTAGCTCCTGAGGCATAAGTTAATTAGGGGTAGTTTTCTCCTAAACGGCAAGGGATACAAAATCTGAAAGTTCATATTTTATCGGTACAAACTATAATGATTCTAATTTAGAAGTGACGATCTGATTTGCTCATGCAAAAGCTAAATTTGCTTCCGAAGCTAAAGTTAATTAGGGGTAGTTTTCTCCTAAACGGCAAGGGGTACAAAATCTGAAAGTTCATATTATATTGGTACAAACTATAATGATTCTAATTTAGAAGTGACGATCGAGTCATCTTATGCAAAAGCTTACTTTGCTTGTGAGGCTAGAGTTAATTAGGGGTAGTTTTCTCCTAATCTACAAGGGGTACAAAATCTGAAAGTTCTTTTTTTATCGGTGCAAACTATAATGGTTCTAATTTAGAAGTAAAGATCGGGTCAGTCATGCAAAAGCTAAATTTGCTCGGGAGGCTAGAGTTCATTAGGGGTAGTTTTCTCCTGAACGGCAAGGGGTACAAAGTCTGAAAGTTCATATTTTATCGGTACAAACTTTAATGATTCAAATTTAGAAGTGACGATCCGGTCTGCTCATGCAAAAGTCTACTTTGCTTGTGAGGTTAGAGTTAATTAGAGGTAGTTTTCTCCTAAACGGCAAGGGGTACAAAATCTAAAAGTTCATATTTTAACTGTACAAATTATAATGGTTCGAATTTAGAAGTAATGATCGGGTCTGCTCATGCTAAACTCTACGTTGCTTGTGAGGCTAGAGTTAATTAGGGGTAGTTTTCTCCTAAACGGCAAGAAGTACAAAATCTGAAAGTTCATATTTTATCGGTACAAACTATAGTGGTTCTAATATAGAAGTGACGGTCGTTCTGCTCATGCAAAAGTTAAATTTGCTTCGGAGGCTAGAGTTAATTAGGGGTAGTTTTCTTTTAAACGGAAAGTGGTACAAAACCTGAAAGTTCATATTTTATCCGTGCAAACTGTAATCGTTCTAATTTAGAAGTGATGATCGGGTTCGCTCATGCAAAAGCTTACTTTGCTTGTGAGGCTAGAGTTAATTAGGGGTAGTTTTCTCCTAAACGGCAAGGGGTATAAAATCTGAAAGTTCATATATCATCGGTACAAACTATAATGGTTCTAATTTAGAAGTGACGAACGGGTCTGCTCATGCAAAAGCTAAATTTGCTTCTGAGGCTAAAGTTAATTAGGGGTAGTTTTCTCCTAAACGGCAAGTGGTACAAAATCTGAAAGTTCATATTTTATCGGTACAAACTATAGTGGTTCTAATGTAGAAGTGACGATCGGGTCTGCTCATGCAAAAGCCTAATTTGCTTGTGAGGCTAAAGCTAATTAGGGGTAGTTTTCTCCTAAACGGCAAGGGGTACAAAATCTGAAAGTTCATATTTTATCGGTGCAAACTATAATGGTTCTAATTTAGAAGTGACGATCGGGTCTGCTCTTGCAAAAGCTAAATTTGCATCCGAAGCTAAAGTTTATTAGGGGTAGTTTTCTCCTAAACGGCAAGGGGTACAAAATCTGAAAGTTCGTATTTTATCGGTACAAACTATAATGGTTCTAATTTAGAAGTGACGATCCGGTCTGCTCATGTAAAACCCTAGTTTGCTTCTGAGGCATAAGTTTATTAGGGGTAGTTTTCTCCTAAATGGCAAGGGGTACAAAATCTGAAAGTTCATATTTTATCGGTACAAACTATAAAAGTTTTAATTTGGAAGTGACGATCGGGTCTGTTCATGCAAAAGCCTACTTTGCTTGAAGGGCTAAAATTAATTAGGGGTAGTTTTCTCCTAAACGGCACGTGGTGCAAAATTTTTATTGGTGGTACAAATTAGTACAAAATAGGTACTAAATAATGCAAAATGTCTGAGTCGATTCTGCGCAGGTGGTCTTTCTGGCTTAATATTAAGCTAGCAGCGCCACGGGTTTTGTCGTAACGGCACGTGGTACAAAATTTTTCTTGATGGTACAAATTAGTACAAAATAAGTACTAAATAATGCAAAAGGTCCGAGTCTATTCTGCTCAGGTGGTCTTTCTAGCTTAATATTAAGCTAGCAGCGCCACGGGTTTTGTCGTAACGGCACGTGGTACAAAATTTTTATTGGTGGTACAAATTAGTACAAAATAAGTACTAAATAATGCAAAAGGTCCGAGTCGATTCTGCTCAGGTGGTCTTTCCAGCTTAAGAGAGGTCGTCATAGCGGACCAAACAGCCAAAAGAAAAAAAAATTATTCTAGTTTTATACGTCAAACTTTATAAAAGGGTTTCTTCTATACGCCATATAATTCCATTGTTTGCCATACAATTAAATTTAATTTTGTTTTGATCTTTAACATAATATTAGCGTTTTCGATTCTACAAAAAATGTCACTTTTTTTTGCACTTTTTTTTTCATGTCAAATTTTTTCTGTTCGATTCTCGAAAAAATGTTGACCGAAAAAATTTGCGTTTTCTTTTCTCGATTTGGATGCAAGTTTCAAACTTTTTGAGGACAAAAATTTTTTCATTTTTTTACTTTTTCTCAATAGACGGTGCAAGAATGCTGCCTGGTTTAATATATAAATATATTGTTACGTTTTTCTTAACCTCCTTCGAATTGGCCTTACTCACAATTCGATAAACGTAATTCCCAATCTCTTCCTGAGTTCGATCACTGATTAGTAAGCACAAGCACCAGGTTTTATTAAGTATTCAACAACTCAATTGTTCCACAACAACAGGAAAACAATACAGCAAACAATATTCCTATCTAGAATATTCTTTCAACAGCTTCGAAACTCCAACGGTTTATTGTAGAAATTTCCAATTGACAACGTTCAAAATAATACACAAAATATTTCTACTCAATAAAACTTAAAACTTTATTCACAAAAACTAATTTAAATATCACTTTTACAATTTTCACTTCACTATCGCAGGTTTAAAATAAAACTAATTAAAAACTACAAGAAGCAATTTCCTTATATACATTCTGCTTAATCTCTAGAAATTTCGCGGTCACTTTTTAGAAACCTTGAGAAAATATTAGAATATTCGATTATTTTACGTTACGTTAATTTGATTCATAAAATCATTTGTTTTAGGTCCCTAATTCTAAGAATTTGTACAACAACAACAACACTATTCATTTCATTCACTTTCTGTTGTGTTTTGTTGATTTTATTTTCCTGGAAGTGACCGTAATCTTTCTGTAATCGTTTAGATTTTTCTGTATTCGTAACATTACCCTCCACTTAAGCCTGTTCGTCCCGAACAGGATCTAGATCTCTCCTCCAATTGTTGAATCCAAACATTTTTTTTTTCCTATTTCCCAGGCTGTTTAGAATTACTTCCGGGTCCTTTCTAAGTCCTTGGCCATTACTTTGTTTTATATCAGCCCACCGTGATGAGTATGGATAATCATTATCTCTAAAGCGATCCTTATCTCTTCCCTTTGAGTGTTTCACACTGCATTGTCCCTGAACCATTCTCATTTTCAACTGCGATTCGTTACCGTTTGAAGCTATTTGAACCCCTTCATTTACATTGCTCTCTTCGCAATGGACCGGTACTTGTTTCCTTTTTAACTTTCGGCGTTTGTTCAAACGTCTGCGTCGGTTGACGTTTCTCTCCCTCATCTGTTTGGATGGTGCTGGATTTTCCTCTGCACTGCGTAGTTTCTCATCGCTGTCAATATCTGTTGACTCTGCCTCATTCACAAGTAGTGGCATCTCAACATTATTTACCTTTAGGATTCCACATCCAAAATCGAAGACTAATCCCTTCGCCTTCATGAAATCCATCCCCAAAATAACTTCATCCATAATGTCAGCCACTAGCACCTCTTGTTGATAGCAGTTATTTCCCAATTTTATTTCAGCGATTCTTTTACCTTCTATTTCAGCGCATTCTCCAGTTACTGTTTGGAGTATCAATCCATCTGATGGTTCCAAAACACCGTCAATTAAACCTTTGCGAACGAATGTTTGAGCTGAACCTGTATCCAGTGTCATGAAGCAACCTTTACCTTCAAGTTGTCCGTTGATACCCAAGCTTTCACCATTTACCGCAATTCTTGAAATTGGAATGTAGGCTGCATTCTTCTCACTTTTTGGCTTTACAGTTGCACCTTCAACAGGCTTCCGTTGAATAGGAGACGAAGATCTATCACGCTTCCTGTTCCAGCAGTCCTGTGAGATATGGCCCGATTTCCTACATATCCAGCACAGGAGCTTTCTACTGCTGTTCCTGAACCCTACGTGCTCCATTTCTTCGGCTCCTCCGTTCTTCACAGAAGACGACAATCTGTCTGCTTCCCCGTTTTTCTTGCACTCCCGTGCCATGTGACCCTCTTCATCACATACCCAGCTAGAGATGTTAAAATACGGTATTTTATTTTTTTTTTGTATAATACAGCGTATTATACATTGTATAATACAAAATAAAATACCGTAAACTCTGTACAAAAGTGCAGTAGCCGACATAGTGTTAGTGGTATAGCAACAAAAAATTACTTCCATCACCATTTTCAATCACAACTAATTCATTTTCTTCTAAATAACTGCCCGACATTTGGATTTTTTATCGTTATCTTTATTTATATTTCTTAAACCAATGCTAATAAGGTCTATTTATTCATCTTGAATCTGATTCTGCTTGGATCACTTACATTCGCGCCGATCGATTGTATTTATGTTTTTATTTAAATTGAAGACTTATCATTTCCCATCGATAAACTGTTGAAGATTTAAATTATGATTTTTCACATAAACAAGCTTACGCCTCGTTGATTTGTAAGACAAATACTTCTTGCAGTATGAGTTAGGCTGCATATTGAAAAAGATTTTTCTGTTACAGTGGAACATGCGGAACGATGCAACATTCCGAAGAGCCACAAACTCTTTGCCACTAAGTTAAACAATCAATATAGCTCGGTTTCAGAATGTGAGTTTTGAGATTTGGGTGTTTTAGTTAATCAATTTGAATGTATAGAAAGTGGACGTGAAAGTGAAAGTGGTTTGCACCATCAAATTAAACGTTGTTTTTTCTTTTTATTAAAATATTTGACTGTTACTAAAAAATGTCTAAACTGAGTTACTATGAATGTGTTGTGAAATATGTAACTAGTAAAGTGCGGACGGTTTTTAGATTGATGTCTTGTTGTGGGTCGTAAACGCACCATAGGGTGACTACTCAAAGATGTAGAATTGAGTGACAGTCCATAAGTCCATAGCTCATAATGAGTGAAACGGAATGAGTTCGTGGCTCATAATTTTGATTTGCTGCATAAAAAGAAATCCCTATAACGGTGAATAGTAAATGTGCAGCATTCGATGTTTGAAATTTATGTTCTGTTGATATTACAACAATTTTGTTTGCCATAGAAATTTGCGAATCACTAAGAATGCGTTTCTAACTGTTAGTAAAAAGGGGCAATAACTCATTAATTTCGTCTGTGTCATTCATATATTCAAGAACCAAGTAGTATATATTTTTGCAGTTATAAATTCTTGAAGTAATCCACGTGGTATCTCAATAAAATGGCAGATTACTGATTCGCGCGCCACCACAATAGAAAAAAATGTCAAAATAAAATACCTTGTATTTTACTACGTTTTGGACAATACGGTATTTTACGTATAATACCGCGTATTATACAATAGTATTAAACACTTTTACATCACTATACCCAGCATCTGATGTCGCTTCTATCTCTGTGTGCCAAAACTGCCCCTTTGATGTTCTCCTCTACATTCCTTTTTCTGCATCCACCAGGTGGCATACACATCTTCTGTACCATCTCATATTGCATTGCGTATGCGACAGTTTCATGGAAAGTCGCCTTAGGTGTAGTCATTACTTTGATCCTGGTTTCTGGATCTCGGATACCATCAGTGAACGCCTCGATCTTCATTTTCTCCATAAAATTCGGTGGAGTATTCGAGTGTGCTAAATGAACAAGCCGCTCTACAGCCGAGGAATAATCCTGTAGAGATTCACCATTTCGTTGCAAGCGACCTTTTAGCTCAATTCTGTATAACTCCTTTTTATGGTCGCTGCCATATTTACGTTCCAATGCATTCATCACCTCTGCATAACTTTTCCGATCATTTTCCGGCACTGCCTGTAATGCTTCAGCTGCTTCCTCCTTAAGAGCAACTATTAATGCAGCTAGACGATTTTCAGCGTTCCAAACATTTTGATCTGCTGCGGTTTCGAACTGGAACTTGAAGATGCCGAACGATGTTGTTCCATCATATGATGGTGGTTTTAGTTTGATATTTGCTACTTGATGTACCACCTGGGAAATAACTTTAGTCGTTTCAACGTCCTGCAACCTCTTTTCAAAATCATCAACTTTCGTCAACATTTTATGTTCCAACTCCTGAATTTCTGTTTCAATTTTCTCGACTTTTACATCGAATGCAGTTGACATTTGTAATAGTTTCTCATCCAAATGTTGATGTATTCCAGTTTTCAACTCATTTATTTGCTGGTTCATCTCCTCTTTATTTGCAGCAAGTGTTGCAGTAATCTCTTCCTTATTAACAGCCATGTTATCAGTGGCGTAGCTAGCATGGGTGACACCCGGGGCGGATATTATGGTGTCACCCCAAGAATGAAAACTGTCAATATTAATAAAAAGCCGATATACGTAATTTATAATTTTATTTAATTAATACAAATTATTTAATTAATGCAAATGAGCATTATTATTAATAAGTTATATATAATTAAAGTACTGTTTTATTATACATTCTTTCATATTGATGTATGAAAATGAATCTTTTAGGAAAGTATCAGCGTCGTCACTCAAAAAAATTAAAATGTATCCAGTTGTATAAAAAAAGAGTATCCAAATGTATACATGATTATTTGATGTTGCTAATTTATTTGAGAACGACCTATATTGTGCGGTTTCAGCGCAAAATATACCTGGAATTCCTTTTTTTCATTGCAACGGTTACGGTATAATGCAACCTTAAATGCACTCAATTCAGAACTGTTTACAAAAAATGTTATCGTTTTTCCACAACTGTTTATATTTGCTACACTGTTCGCCAATTTTCTGTTCCTTTATCTTCTACTAAAAGAGAATACGACGAACAATGTAACACAATTTATTAACATTTTCAAATGCATTTAATGCATTTTATACACAATGTTTTCTTGCGAATAAATTGTATTCATTCCAGTAGTTTTGCGAATTTTTGGTACCCAGTATCCATTTAATAAATTTTTTAAATAATGTATCCAAGTTAATACAAATGTATACAAGTGGCAACCCTGGAAAGTATAGTAAAAGAAAAATAAGAGTAGAATTAATATACTCTCACATAAATATTATATACATACACTTAAAATCTCTTCTTTCTAGCTTTAACAGCTGCAAACTCAGAAATCACAACTTCAAAATTTATATTTTGTGCTGCCTCATGTTCTATGGTTAATATGCCAAGATTTTTAAGCCTCGTTTGGGTCATTGTTGCCCGCAAGTAATTTTTAATTAATTTTAATTTGCTGAAACTCCTCTCACACGAAGCCACTGATACGCAAATAGTCATAAATAACTTTAGTGCGACCATAAGATTCGGAAGAGATTCTGTAAAATCCCATTCCACGATGTATTTCAAAAAGTCTAGGCACACCCAGTTAGAAACTGTAACATTGGTCGCTTTTAAATGCCTCCTCAACCTTGGTATCTCTGTGAGGAGTCCCGTTTCCGTTACCTCATCATAAAAACTGGTAAATTTTGATGCAGATAATTTCAACTCTTCACTGTTCGCCAAAAGCAAAGTCTTTGTCTGAACAACCTCGAACAATGAAGCAACATCTTGAACTGACTTCAGTCTTGTTGAACTGAATCACTGAATCGGTCAAGACATTCCAACATGTCCTTTTTAAGTTCAGCTCTCAGTGTCAGTCCAACATCTGGAGTCAACTCACCAGCCATTTGTTTTTTACGACGAATTCGTCTTTCCATTGGAATGTCATAGCTCTCCGATTTCGTCGCAGCAAGATCTATTGCCTGTTCTACAATGTCATTTCGTTTTTCTTCAATATAAAGACGAAGCGACTCTATTTTTGTAATTAATTGATCAATATTTAAGCCTTTGCCTTGCAATCCAATCTGAGCACAATTTATTTCCCTAAGAACATCATTCCAAAACAAAAGATAGCAAAGAAACGTAAAATCACACACTGCATGCATAAGGTTGTGTGCAGCGCCTCTAGTGTCTACATTTTCTTGTTGATCACTTAGCTTCTCAATTGCAGCCACAATCCCATCAAAATTTTCGGCCAATACTTTTACTGCAGCATAATGAGCACTCCAACGCGTTGTTGAGAGTCTTTTAACAGTTGTTTTGCTGTGTTTAACAAGCACTTTCCAGCGGCTAGTCGAAGCAGAAAAAAATGTAAAAATGGCCTCCACTGTTCCGAAAAACGTTACACAAGCTACATTTTGTGCAAATGAGTGTTGGCCACATAAATTAATTGAATGATCTATGCAGCCCACAAAAATTGCTTTGTTATTTTTTGCTTTAATAATAGCTTGCACTCCTCCATGTATACCACTCATAACAGCTGCATTATCATAACCTTGAGAACGACAATTCATTACCTCTAAACCGTCATTTTTAAGGTTTTTAAGAATTTCATCGCTTAAATCAGCGGCTTTTTTTCCATGTAAAGAAAAAAATCCAAGGAATACTTCTTTGACTTCCACTTTTCTACCATCAATTTTCACATAACGAATCACTTCAGACATTTGATCCATATGTGAAATGTCAGGTTTGCTATCAAACACAATTCCAAAATATTTAGCTGATTTAATTTCGTTGATAAGCTTAAACTTTACGTGGTTCGCTAAAACATTTATGAACTCATTTTGTATATCTGGTGACAAATATGATACTTTTCTGGTGAATCTATATCTGGTGACAAATATGATACTTTTGGTGATTTGCCATGCTCCAAATTCAAAATGTGTTCTTTTAACACTACATCATACTTTGACGATTGATTAGTTCTAAAAAATTGCCTTTATTTGAAGAACTTTGTCCTTCATCACGTCCCCGAAATGCTAGGTTTTGTTTAGATAAAAAGAAAGTTATATCCAATAATCTGGATAAAAGATGTTTCCACTTCTGTTTTTCATTATCTATTAATTGTAAGGCTGCGTCTATGACCTATCGTTTTATGACATTTCAACCTCATTTCCAAAGTTTTCCACTTTTCAAAATTCTCCAGATGTTCATTTGAAGTTTCATGGTCGGCTACTTTGGGATTTAGCTTCCACCACTTCTGAAATTCAGTTGTAAATGCTGAATTTATATTACAACTATTGGTGACAGCAAATATACGACAGCAGAAGCAGTACAGGCTATTATTTATAGGAGAATAAACCATCCATGACCGCAGAATTTTTTCTCCATTAGGCATCACTTTATAAAAGCATTCTTTAGAAAGATGGCGAACATTACCTTTTGTGTCTAACCCGGGTCTAGATACAGTAACAAACGGCTCTTCTCTATTTTGAAAATGTTCACTTCCTTTTTTTATGATTTCAATGCGAACATTATCAGGGACGGGTATATTCCAATGTGTTTCATCTCTTAAGTCCTGAAGTGATTCACTCATACAAATACTGTCTTCGATAGTAGAAGCATTAGCAGCATTATCACTATCATTTTCAGTATTTTTTTCTGATTCGTCTTCATCATGGGTTATCGTTATTAATTCTGTGTTGTCGCTGTTACTTTCTGAAGATGAGCCAATATTCTCTGAAACATTCGTTGCATTTACGTGAGAATCAGTTTCTTTTGATGAGCTTTGGCTATCATCAGGTTTTGTAACATATAAATCGATCCAGATATGCTCTGAACATCATCTATTTTAGCCTGTTTGGCCTTTCTCTGCTGGAACCCGCTTTTTCTTTTAGAAGTATGAACTCCTCGTGGCATATTTATTTGTTGGGATATTTGCTAGACGAAATCTAAAAAAATATTTTTAATTATAGTAGGTATCAGCAAACCTATAATTCTAAATATATTTGTAGGATACATATGTCTATTTCATAATAAGTACACTGTGTTAACGATTAAATACACTACCAAAATTAATTTATTTAAAATTCCTTGCAACAACTTATATTAAACAATATTTGATAAAATGGAATATACAAATCATATGCTTAATATTATTAGGAACCATTTAAAAATATATAAATATAAAATCCATCTCTTAGAATTTTATATAAAGTATTGAAACCAAAATTAAATATCCAATTAGAATCATGCTCAATAATTTACAAATTTAATTGTGATTCTTTTGAAAAATTTTACAACTGGAAAACCGGAAAATGTTTTAAAGACTGATTTAAGGAATATTGTCTAAAAATCTGAGAAGAAAAATAATCAAAATTTAAAGTCTATTTTTAAATTTAAAGTCAAACCATATAGTTAATAACAATCATAACTACACCACTTTTAAACAAAATTTGAAGGCTTTACATTTATGTTACAACGATTTTTTAAATAAATTTAGTTCAAATAAATTATTATATTAGTAAATAAAAACAACTTGGAGACCAAAATCATTTTATATTTTAATTTTTTTTTTAAATAAATAAAATACAAAATTTTTTGCTTTAGTTTTATTTTAATTTAACCCAATTAAATTCTCTAAAATGTAATGACATCATTCAATTTCACCAATAACATTGAATTATATTAATAACAAATATTTATACTTCTGGACTACTGGGATATTAAAAATTATCAAATAATTTTTGAAATAGTTAACTGATATGGTTGGCAGTAGGCCAACGTATAATTCATAAAAAATATATAAAGAAATGAAAAATGGCAAAAAAAATTCTAAACGAATTCCCCTCGTTCGTTGATAAATTCTCATAATTTTTTGGAAAATTCCTACAGTAAGTGGTATTAATAATAGCCTCGGCCTACGGTTTCGTGCTATTATCAATATATGTATTTGCTTTCGAAATTTTTAAAAGATTATTTCGAATTATCACCGCCCTTGGATGATTACTACTGATAATTTTTTAAAATGTTTAATATATGATAGTTATGTAATCCAAAGAACGCTGAGTAAAACTTTAGTTTTGATATATGTACTATCGATTGCTTTATGCAAAGCAATTCTATAACAATTGCTTTTTAACGCAAAGGGTTATACTTTTTATTGCATTTTGGGTTGTTTTAAAAATCGCGAAACCGTTTTTCAATAAAATTAAAATAAATGAAAAGTTTGCAAAAATTGGCATCATAAAATTCTAATTTACAATTAAAATGAATTGAAAAAACTAAAGTCAGATTCATCCTGAATAATAATAATATGCCCAAAAACCTAAACTTTGCATCCTGAAATTTCGTTTTTTCTACTAATATAAGCCGTGTTCGATTTGACTGAAGCAACTGATACAACTGATAAATTGAATGCAATTGTTGTTGTTTTTTAAGTTGTTTCAGTCAAATCAAACGTACCTATTCTCTTCTACTAATATAGCCAAGAACGTAAACGCAATATATCTTGTAAAACCATCAAGACCTAGGAACACTAAAATGTAATCTAATTTTGCTTTAGTTTAAATGTTTAATTAATCCTTCTTAGTTTAAAAAGTAAACTGAAATTTTTATCATGTCTTTGGATTTGTACTAACATAAAAAGACGTTCAACAAACTACCCCAAATAATAACTCAAGTAATAACTCAAGAATTTTAAAAAGTAGAATAGGTCCTTTTTGAACCAATAGGACACATTTATAAGCTATCACAATTTATAAATTAAAATTAAATGGATAACTTGGTTGAAATGGTTTCGAAGTGATTTATCGTTGAAAACATGTGATGGTTTGTTTAAGTTTTTTACGTTCGGGTGTCACCCCAAAACGGTTTCGAAGTGATTTATCGTTAAAAACATTGTGATGGTTTGTTTAAGTTGCTTACGTTCGGGTGTCACTCCAAAACGGTTTCGAAGTGATTTATCGTTGAAAACATTGTGATGGTTTGTTTAAGTTGTTTACGTTCGGGTGTCACCCCAAAACGGTTTCGAAGTGATTTATCATTGAAAACATTGTGATGGTTTGTTTAAGTTGTTTACGTTCGGGTGTCACCCCAAAACGGTTTCGAAGTGATTTATCGTTGAAAACATTGTGATGGTTTGTTTAAGTTTTTTACATTCGGGTGTCACCCCAAAACAATTTCGAAGTGATTTATCGTTGAAAACATTGTGATGGTTTGTTTAAGTTTTTTACGTTCGGGTGTCACCCCAAAACGGTTTCGAAGTGATTTATCGTTGAAAACATTGTGATGGTTTGTTTAAGTTTTTTACGTTCGGGTGTCACCCCAAAACGGGTGACACCCGGGGCGGACCGTCACCCCCCCCCCCCCCCGGCCCCCCCCCCCCTAGCTACGCCTCTGCATGTTATTGTTGACTGTTTCCAGCTGTTGATTGATGTTACAACTAATCTCTTCTTTAGTAGCAGCCATTTGTTGATTGATGTTGCAACTAATCTCTTCTTTAGTAGCAGCCATTTGTTGATTGATGTTGCTGCTTTGTTGATCAAATTTTTGATTCATATTCAAATTTATCTGTTGACTGATGTTCAAACTCATTTGTTGCATCATAGCCACTAACTGCGTAAAATCGAAATTTGCAGGTGGCAATGAAGATGTTGTTTCCGCAACAAAACTTTTCAGCTGCTATTGAATCAGCATTTGTACTAATCACTCCAAACTGATAACTTTCCACAACTACTCCACTAGCTTCCATAGCTTCTCGAAGCCGTATCGTCAATTCAGTTTTGTTGCCGGTTGTTGCCAATCCACGTTGTTCTAGTTCTTTCTTTAACTCAAGAACCTTCAAATCACTTAATAAAACCATTATTAACAGCCAACTAATCCGCCGATGTCACCAATGTTACGTTTTTCTTAACCTCCTTCGAATTGGCCTTACTCACAATTCGATAAACGTAATTCCCAATCTCTTCCTGAGTTCGATCACTGATTAGTAAGCACAAGCACCAGGTTTTATTAAGTATTCAACAACTCAATTGTTCCACAACAACAGGAAAACAATACAGCAAACAATATTCCTATCTAGAATATTCTTTCAACAGCTTCGAAACTCCAACGGTTTATTGTAGAAATTTCCAATTGACAACGTTCAAAATAATACACAAAATATTTCTACTCAATAAAACTTAAAACTTTATTCACAAAAACTAATTTAAATATCACTTTTACAATTTTCACTTCACTATCGCAGGTTTAAAATAAAACTAATTAAAAACTACAAGAAGCAATTTCCTTATATACATTCTGCTTAATCTCTAGAAATTTCGCGGTCACTTTTTAGAAACCTTGAGAAAATATTAGAATATTCGATTATTTTACGTTACGTTAATTTGATTCATAAAATCATTTGTTTTAGGTAGACCCTAATTCTAAGAATTTGTACAACAACAACAACACTATTCATTTCATTCACTTTCTGTTGTGTTTTGTTGATTTTATTTTCCTGGAAGTGACCGTAATCGTCTAGATCTTTCTGTAATCGTTTAGATTTTTCTGTATTCGTAACAATATTATAAAAAATAAGAAAAACATATTTTTAATGATGTATTTTTCTTGAATAAAAATAATTAAATAGTGTAAAAATAATAACATGCATTAAAAAATTGAATTCCTTTATTTTGTTAAACAAATTTGACAGATCTAAATAATGTGACTTTTTTCTGTTCAATTCTCAAGTATTTTAAGGGCAAAACTGAAAAAATAAATGCAAAACTACAAAAAAAATGCAAAACTGAAAGAGTTTGACCGCTTTGAGGTCAAAACTTAAATCGAGAAACGAAAACGCTATAAGTTAATTAGGATTTCATTTTTCGTTGCAGACATTTTGCATTTTCAAAAAATTTTGACATTTAGAATAAAAAAAAAATAAAATAAATAAAAAATAAAATAAAATGATAGATGAAAAAAATCATGCTTTTTATCACATTTGCTCGACCGATCGCTAGTATCGTTTGCTATTTCTGTTAAGTTTTTTAAATAAACGTGGCTAGGGAGGAATGTCACAAAAGCACATCGAAACCCATTTTTTGTTTTTTATCCTAAAGTTTGGAAAATTAAACAAAATAAATCCAATATGTTAACAGCATTTACCAGCAAAAACGGTTACAAGTGAGCAACAAAAAGACTACTCTACTATAAAAATTAATAAGTTCAAAAGGCTAGTTGCAGTTTTCCATTTACGGAAGGTAATCCTTTGCATATGTTATTTATTTTTTATTCGTGAATTTAAATTGTTTAAATAAATTAATCAATTAATTGTTTCTAAATAAATAAAAAACCGAATAACAGAAAAAATCGCGATGCAGATTAGACAAAAACAATTCTCTATTTATAGAAACACAATACTCATATAACCATAACTAAAACTATATTTTTATATGCAGTTTTCCTGAAAAAGTTAAGAATAGAAAAGCATTACTAATCACATCAAAACCATAATAAAAAAGTACGGAAAATAATATAACAGAAACGAAAAAATTTTGTTTCCACGATAGTATATGAAAGAGATATTTTCATGCAGGTCTAAGTCCCTGTGAAAGAGCATTTTTTCTCTCTTTAGAAAAACCTATTCACTTCTTAATTTATTTATTTGTTTCGCTAGAACAAAAAATTGTGAATTTTGGGACGAGTAAGAATGTTGTGGTGCGACGCGATATCGGCATTATTTTTGCTGCGGTTGGAGAAAAAGAAAATGCTATGATATTTTCATGTTATTTTAAAAAGTTTTTGAATCAAGCGATCATGATAAAATACTACAAAGAAGATCAAATTTACTTTTATCTACTTACCTGCCTCGAAAAAATTGTGTTTATATTTTACTCATTTTCAAGTTATTGGCATTCTTTTGGTTATCTACTCAAAAGCAGATTTAGCAGCTATTTTGTTCCAATGAATATGGAAAGTCGTTTTGTTGTCGTTCGCTAATTTAATAATTTATAGTTAATATCGTTTATATTTAAAATCGTAGAAAAAATAGCATTTTCTATTCGAGACGAAAACATTTATTGTTCGTGATCTTGCCGCAGTCGTCTCATGAGCAAATATTCACTCATGAAATAAACGGTGTTTTCATATCTTGTAGCAAAATGTACTATTTTAATCGTTGAACAATAATAAATGCATACATGGAAAATTTGAGCTTTTGTTACAAAACTTTGGCAAAAATAACCTCATAGACTTGGTGGCACCTCAGCTATATATTATTTTATTGCAATTTCAATCCATGAGACATCCACCTCATATTCGATATGTCTCACTCATGGTTTTCCACCCACAACTTTTCATTTTATTTCCTTTATTTAATTTTTGCTTTTTTGTTTCAATAACTTTTTATGAATTTGTTTTTATATAATGATTTTTATTCATTTGATTACTACTATATCACTACTGTTGACTGAAGAAAACAAAATAGTATTTTAAGCGATATACAGTTCTTCTTGTAATGAAATTACATTAAAATTTGAATGAATATTTTTTGTGAACACATAATAGTTGAAAAGTTTTTAAATGTTTAAGGAAATTATAAAAAGTTCAACTGGACTGGAACCATGCTTCGGAATCGGGTAGAACAAAAGAGAGCTTCTCAGAATTTGTTGACGTGGTGCGTTATTACAATGGGCTGATTCTGCAACCGAGTACGAAATTTGCAACTGTCCTGTGAAAATTTGATCAATGAAAATTCGAGAGGAACACTAATAAAAAAATATGGTTTTTACAAATGGATTGTAAATTATCTGAATATTTTAACGTTTCGCTCCGTATGCTCCATTCAGCTAATGTAATTTGTTGTAATTGGAAATCATAACGTAGAACAAAAATTTGTGAATTTTTCTCCAACAATACAACAGAAGACATTCAACTCTACTAAAACAGTGAGTTTCGAATAAAAACAATGTTTATGTTTCTCAAATATGTGGGCGATATTTGCCCACACATTTTCATTTTAAAGAAACAAACAAATAATAAATTATGTCGTTTACTACCCTAGAGTAACATTAATTCTGAAACTTTTGTCTAAAAATATTTCTGGCTCAAATAAATTAATATAAATTTCTCTGCCTATATAGCCTCGCCTGTATAAAATCATGGATCTCAACTAACTAACTAAATACTCAATCTTTGTCTAAATATTCAATCTTTGTCTATTACATGGTGCCATAAATGGAATAGACCATACACTTTTTTAATGTTTAATTGGAATTTGTTTGGTTAAGTTGCAGTGGGTGTCATCACTCATCATAACACAAGACTACGATTGAGACCGGAATAGGTTCGTTGTGATATCTTGACTCTCCCTCCTTCTCCACTCGAACCATTTTGAGCTTCAACTGAAAACGAAGCAATACTCTGATTTAACGTTCACTGAGTGTTTTTAACATGTGGGCCACAAAATTAATTTGTTATTTATGCGCCTGTTTTCGACACGTACGGAGTAGGTGGAACACTGTTTTCTCTTTCTTCTCGTCCTTACAGTTTTTGCAAAAGACTTGAAGTCGCGAAGTTTGAGTCCTTTTTGCTCTCCATCGTTCAACACACTTGCTCCTAGGGTCACTTTGACGACGACGTAATTTACATATCAAACTGTTTAGCCATATCGTTGAGAGAGGAACAGTGTAGTGTCGCTTAAGACGTCGTTGCAACTACATCTGTTGATTCAATACAATTACAGCATGGCTATATACCTAAATTTGGATATTGCTAATTTATAGGGACCGTACATTGCTATTTGATTCGAGCGTCGCGCTTTAAGTGTTAGGGTATGTAAGTATTGGCTCTTCTTTTCAACCAATTACACGTTAAACAAATTTTAGGATCTAGTATTCCGTTCAAATTATTCGATTGTTTTGTTGTTTGTGAAAATATTAAAAAGGAAAATAAAGTAAATTAGGCACTAATTATGCGACATTTTATACAATATACATAAATAGATAAATATTTATTAAAGCTTACGCAGCAGGAACGGATATTTTTGTAATATTAATGAATAAGTACGATTTGATTTAATATATATTAAACGACAAACGTCAAACTAATTTCAAATAGAGCCAAAAGTTTGTATATTCAACACTTGACGCGTAACAATCAAATACGCACGTTCCCTATATGCATAATATAATATGAGCAATTTCACGCAAGTTCAGCAAATTTTTCAGAAATTTTGACTTTGAATTTTGATTATTTTTTGTTTATAAATAGTCTTTCATAAATAAAAATACAAGTTCTCTTGGAATTTTTTTTTTCGACCAGGTGTCTTCACAGGGTGCCCCTCAATTTTTTGTTATTTTGTGATGTGAGTGCATTTTGACGAGCGATTGTAGAAAAACTACTCAATCGATTTTCATAAATGATATGTCGTTGAATAGGTATTAGAACAAAGTTTTTAAAAATGTACACCGTTAATTTTTTAAAATAATTTTTAACGGTGTAACATAAGAAAAAAACGGTGTAATTGAACAAAAGATGGCGCTACACCTTTTTTTTTTTTAACTAAATTGAAGCTTATTTTATATCTAACTACTTGTGAAAGTTTAGGACTGGCGATATATTTTGTTTTAAAGATAAAATTCGTTGTGCATATGGCTGTCGGGAATCAGTTTTTTTTGTTCTGAAGGAAAATTATAAAAATGGCGTTATAAACTAAGAGATTTTTTTTTATGTTAAATATCAAATATTTTATTATTAAATGAACTTTTTAAAATTTTATAAAAATTATATATGTAGTACAATAAATAAAATAAATACAATTGTTAAAAATAATTTACTTATTTTACGACAAAACGATGTTGAATCTTCGTGAAATTGCTCATATGCTTTAATACAAAACGTTTTGGTCGGCTTCATAATTATAACTGGCATTCAAGTAAAACGAAAATAAAACGACAAACATAGGAATTTTTGTTTAGTTTGTCTAATTTAAGAACAGGGTAATCCTAAAAACGTCTAGAAATTCAAACCATATCATATTGCAAGAGAACGACTCAGCCGATGTGCGATGGAAATCTTATTAGCAGTAAACAGTAAAATTTTAGCTAACATCTGTTGAAAAAATTAAAAACAAAAAATATTTAAAGATGGCGCTGTGGCAGAGATCAAGCATTTCTTTAATTTTTTTTTCGCAATATATGTGACGATAACTTATGGCGTTAATAACTCCTGGCGCAAAAAGCAAAAAGTTTTCAAATTCATTAAAACGATTTGTTGAAATCGATTGAAAATTAGCCGATCCATCAAGCAGAACTACCTCAACAGCATCTGGAATACACCACTAGCAGCAACAAAACTATCTGGACCCTCTACAGCACCTACCAAAATTGATGACCCTGACAAAAGGAAATCCAGGATTTTTCTTTTTTTTCAGCCAGGATTTATTGTATTTGTTGTTAGATACATATTTCTTTCTATGGGTAATTCTTTTACAAACCGAATACCTTTCTGACCGACACATTTTTGATTTGACTGAGATTTTTTTACAGGTTTTATATCGAAAAAAAAATATAGATGCTCGATGATTTTTTTTTTTGGAAAATATAGCGGTTCTAAATTTTGAGAATTTCGTGATTTTCGGCTTGACGAGTTGTTTTCAAATATTCATAACTTCGGTTCTATTAAAGATAAAAACATCTAGTTTTATTTTAAAGTTAAAAGATGCTAGTTTACAAAAAAAATCAAATTAATAAAAGTTATTAACAAATTCCTATTGTTATAAACAAATGAAATGTTCAAAATGATCGTTAGTCATTGCCCCGCCCCACCCACAAAATGAGTTTTTAGTATAATCATCGTATTCTACGTTTCATTTCCTATAAAAAAAAACATTGTTGATTATTAGAGAAATGATTTTTACTGTAAGAAATAAATTTAGTTATCGAGCGCGGGACGACAAAAAATTAGTCATATGGGTATTGGGTCATCCTTTACATATCGAACAGATTAGGACAAAAAGTGACCAAGACATTTTTGATTCAGCTGAAAATTTTTTACGAGTTCTATATAAACAAAACGATGTACTTGTTCGAGGATTTTTTTTTTTTTTTAGGGGAAATAGAGCGGATCTAAATTTCGAGAATTTTGTAATCTTTGGCTTGAAGACTTATTTACAAAGATTCATAACTTCGGTTCTGGTAAAGAAAGACACTTTTTGCCTATTTTATTTTAAAGTTAAAAAACGGAATTTAAAAAAAAAAGTGTTGTATATAAAAATTATTAACAAATTCCTATTGTTATAAACAAATGAAATGTTAAAATCAATTTTTAGTCATTATCTAACAAAAATAAATAGTATTTAATATGAAAATCGTATTCTACATTCAATTTTCTATAAAAAACATATCTATATATAAAAACGTAAACAATATTTTGTGGTACAATTTTAAAATATTTGCCCCATCAAAAGTGTGGCAATATGTATATCGTTGGAAAGGTCTTGAGTAGTAGATGTGCCGAAAAATACCTTTTTTGAATTGTGACGATTTTTTCTGAAAAAATGGCAAAAATGTCATAGGAGTATTTGTTTGAGTTTTTTGTTCGGTTATTTTGTTTTTTTTTTCTTCAAGTTATTTGTTTCACAGTTCAAAATTAATCTATATCTTCTATATATAAATACGTTAGCAATAGTTTTGTGGTACAATTTTAAAATATTTGTCCCATCAAAAGTGTGGCAATATGTATATCGTTGGAAAATCTTGAGTAGTAGATAAGTAGACAATTCAAAATCAATTATATCAGTTAATCAAACTCTGAAATAATGTGTTGTAGCTATTTTGTTGGGAGGTCTTTTTACAAAATCAATTTACAATGGCCGAATTTCGGACACTGGGCGATTCCTTGTATTTAGTTAATGGGCAAGCGATTTTTAACGTTAGAAATAAATTAATTTTTCCAGTGCGGAACGACAAAAATTTATGAAATGTTTTGTCGTCCTGCGCTCGATAAATTAATTTATTTCTAACAGTAAAAATCGTTTCCAAATTAATTGAATATACGTTTTTTATAGAAAATTGAATATAGAATACGATTTTCATATTAAACACTCTTTATTTTTGTTAGATAATGACTAAAAATTGATTTTAACATTTTATTTGCTTATAACAATAGGAATTTGTTACTAATTTGTATGTATAACACTTTTTTTATTTAAATTCCATTTTTATAATATACAATAAAATAGACAAAAAGTGTCTTTCTCTACCAGAACATAAGTTATGCATCTTTGAAAATAAGTCTTCAAGCCAAAAATCACAAAATTCTCGATATTTAGATCCTATTTCCCCTAAACAAAAAAACAAAAAATCCTCGAACGGGTATATCGTTTTGTTTATATAGAACCCGTAAAAAATTTTCAGCTGAATCAAAAATGTCTTAGTCACATTTTGTCCTAATCCGTTCGGTATGTAAAAGAATGACCCATATATGGAATTTTTTGTCGTCCCGCGCTCGATAAATAAATTTATTTCTTACAGTAAAAATCATTTCTCCATTAGATAAGAATATTTTTTTTATAGGAAATGAAACGTAGAATACGATGATCATGCAAAAAACTCATTTTGTGGGTGGGGAATGGCTAAAGATCATTTTGAACATTTTAATTGTTTATAACAATAGGAATTTGTTAATAACTTTTATTACTTTTAATTTTTTTTGTTCTGAAAACTAGCATTTTTTAACTTTAAAATAAAACAAACTAGAGGTTTCTATCATCAATAGAACGGAAGTTATGAATATTTGAAAACAACTTGTCAACCCAAAAATCACGAAATTCTCTAAATTTGGAACCGCTATATTTTGCAAATTAAGTCCTCGAACACGTATATCTTTTTTTTCGATATAATGCCTGTAAAGAAATTTCAGCCAAATCAAAAATGTGTCGGTCAGTTGTGTTTGTTACCATGTTTGTTACGGCAAAGCATTACGCCCCTGGAGCGTTATATGACGCAACACTTGTTTTCCTATTTGACGTCATAAATATACTATTGCGCTGCGGATGCGAATTCACCGTGGTGTCTGCGAGCGACCAACTGAACTTGATCAAGCTGTAATACCTTAACGGTAACGAACGAGTACCTTGAGGAGGTTTTGGACGTCCGGATGGAGGCTGCATTTGTCAGAATGCAATTCCATCAAGCATCAGTCCTCCATCTACACCCTACACTACAAAACCGTCACATGAAAATTCAGTTGATACAGTTTCTCAAGCATTTTCGCATTACAATCTCGAGCCAAATGTGAAAATCTTAGCCCGATTTTTAAGCATTTCTCGACGTTTTAGGTCTAACGATTCTAAAATAGCAAAAAACAATCATAGACACAGTCATTCAGAAATGCCAACAGAAGCGAAAATTTAAAAAGCTGAAATAGACGCGGTTTCGTATCTTCCAATTATTATAGCATGGCAAATTAAAATTTCATAATTTGTAAGTTAAAATCATTAAAATTATTCTGGCCCCAAGATTAGTCTGGTTCCAAACAATTGCTACCATACAATTTTATATTTAATAATTAAAAAATATCATGGCTTGTACAAACCCAGTACAAAATATGAATATAACAATAAATGTTTATTTTCGGATTGGTTTTTGTGAACAATTAAGCTTAAGTACATATTGGAAATCACTTGAATTTTGCAATTCGAAATAACTTTTCATTTTCTCTAAAATTCCTTTAGAAAAAATTTTGTTGTGTTTCGTGTCAGGATTCGAACTACATTCATCAGAGACACATTGTTCAAATCCCGTGTGTCTTACACAACTTAGCCAAAGCGGCGATGACGAAATATATTTTTAATTTTGATGTTCAGATAATTTCTAAATTGAAACTTCATCATTTATCATATTTAAAAATACCAAAGAAATAAATGTTTATGTTTGCAGCCTTGTTATCATAAATTTCAACAATACTGGTCAAGTACAAGACATCATACTTATAACTAATACAAATTTATATAGCTAAAGCGTGACGGTGACGCGGTCTTATGATATTTTACCCATCCATAGATAATCCAACACGTCTAACTAATTTTCACTACTGGCCAAGCACAACTCGTCATACTTAAGCTAACACAAATATATATAGAAACAGCATGACGGCGACGCGAATACGACGCGAAGATTTTCCCTATCCATAGATCATACAACGCGTCTACGCAATTTATACAACAAATAAATAGTTTGATAAATAAATAAATAAAAATATAGCTACATCGTGAAGGTGACATGAATTGTTATAGATTTCGAGTAGTCTTAATAATAAACACATATGGCCAAGCTCACATTTGAAAACTTTTTACACAAAGATACAATATAAATATTTCCAAAATTTTTGTGGGTGGGGAATGGCTAAAGATCATTTTGAACATTTTAATTGTTTATAACAATAGGAATTTGTTAATAACTTTTATTACTTTTAATATTTTTTGTTCTGAAAACTAGCATTTTTTAACTTTAAAATAAAACAAACTAGAGGTTTCTATCATCAATAGAACGGAAGTTATGAATATTTGAAAACAACTTGTCAAGCCAAAAATCACGAAATTCTCTAAATTTGGAACCGCTATATTTTGCAAAAAAAGTCCTCGAACACGTATATCTTTTTTTTCGATATAATACCTGTAAAGAAATTTCAGCCAAATCAAAAATGTGTCGGTCAGTTGTGTTTGTTACCATGTTTGTTACGGCAAAGCATTACGCCCCTGGAGCGTTATATGACGCAACACTTGTTTTCCTATTTGACGTCATAAATAGACTATTGCGCTGCGGATGCGAATTCACCGTGGTGTCTGCGAGCGACCAACTGAACTTGATCAAGCTGTAATACCTTAACGGTAACGAACGAGTACCTTGAGGAGGTTTTGGACGTCCGGATGGAGGCTGCATTTGTCAGAATGCAATTCCATCAAGCATCAGTCCTCCATCTACACCCTACACTACAAAACCGTCACATGAAAATTCAGTTGATACAGTTTCTCAAGCATTTTCGCATTACAATCTCGAGCCAAATGTGAAAATCTTAGCCCGATTTTTAAGCATTTCTCGACGTTTTAGGTCTAACGATTCTAAAATAGCAAAAAACAATCATAGACACAGTCATTCAGAAATGCCAACAGAAGCGAAAATTTAAAAAGCTGAAATAGACGCGGTTTCGTATCTTCCAATTATTATAGCATGGCAAATTAAAATTTCATAATTTGTAAGTTAAAATCATTAAAATTATTCTGGCCCCAAGATTAGTCTGGTTCCAAACAATTGCTACCATACAATTTTATATTTAATAATTAAAAAATATCATGGCTTGTACAAACCCAGTACAAAATATGAATATAACAATAAATGCTTATTTTCGGATTGGTTTTTGTGAACAATTAAGCTTAAGTACATATTGGAAATCACTTGAATTTTGCAATTCGAAATAACTTTTCATTTTCTCTAAAATTCCTTTAGAAAAAATTTTGTTGTGTTTCGTGTCAGGATTCGAACTACATTCATCAGAGACACATTGTTCAAATCCCGTGTGTCTTACACAACTTAGCCAAAGCGGCGATGACGAAATATATTTTTATTTTTGATGTTCAGATAATTTCTAAATTGAAACTTCATCATTTTTCATATTTAAAAATACAAAAGAAATAAATGTTTATGTTTGCAGCCTTGTTATCATAAATTTCAACAATACTGGTCAAGTACAAGACATCATACTTATAACTAATACAAATTTATATAGCTAAAGCGTGACGGTGACGCGGTCTTATGATATTTTACCCATCCATAGATAATCCAACACGTCTAACTAATTTTCACTACTGGCCAAGCACAACTCGTCATACTTAAGCTAACACAAATATATATAGAAACAGCGTGACGGCGACGCGAATACGACGCGAAGATTTTCCCTATCCATAGATCATACAACGCGTCTACGCAATTTATACAACAAATAAATAGTTTGATAAATAAATAAATAAAAATATAGCTACATCGTGAAGGTGACATGAATTGTTATAGATTTCGAGTAGTCTTAATAATAAACACATATGGCCAAGCTCACATTTGAAAACTTTTTACACAAAGATACAATATAAATATTTCCAAAATTTAAAAAAAAAAATAGTTTAGGTCTAAAGGTTGAGGCCCCAAGGCTGTAGAAATGAAAACAAACGCAAAAGGCAATGATTTCATCATGTTTGAGTTCATATTATTTAAATTCATCTTAACTTTTAAGACAACTTTTAAACTATAGCCTCTTAAAAAATGTCCAGCTTTATAACCCAAAAGGTTCCATTTTTATAAGCAATATAATGCACATATTGCAGACAAATCTCAAGCCATTTAATACCATTGGAAAATCATATGCTCTTTTGTTTGTATTTTGATTTTTTTTCACTAAGTAAACTATGTATTTGAAAAAAGATTAATTAAGAACAAAAAAATACAACACAAAGATGATTTTAAATTAAAATTGTTTATCCACGACTACTAAAGAATATATACTTTCCATGCGTATATCTTTCATTGTAATTGTATTCATTACTTTTCTATATATCAAATTCCTTTTTATTTCTTTTATTACGCTTTATTTATTCAAAATTACCCTAACAAATTAAAAACTTGATTTGTTGGTATAGTAATATAAACCAGTTAAAACAAAAACAATGCATGTATAAAATCTAAAATAAACAAACATGTTTGGTTTTGTTTTTCATTTCGTTCAATATGGCGATACAAACTTGTACAGGAAAACATGAATCAAATTATTTGAAATATTTGTAGTCATGGATAAAATAGTATCTTGTATTCGCTTAAGATGAAGGCAATGCTTCACTCGGATGATTCCCTCCACTCGCTACGCTCGTTCCGGGAAACTTCATCCTCGTGAAGAATTGCCTTCATTCTAGCTCATACAAGAATATACTATTAATAATGTTTGATTATAAATTATTATTATTATTAAATGTGTGATGGTATAATTGTAGTTGTGACGTAGTTCTTTTGATCTTTGTTGGACGTTTATTTGATCTTTGGTGGATTTAATATGTTATGACTAATTTTAACCAAATTAAACAAAACTGTTCCGAAATCGCATAAAGTAGTTTCGGTTTATGTATTTAATGTCTTTTGTGAAATTTGTTGGATAATTCCGTTTCTACTTAGTTTTTTGATTTTAACTAATTTGATACATTGATTCTACTTGTATGCATATCTGTCTGATCAAGAAATCTACCTTTTTCTAGCGGATATACTTGCCGCTGGACTTTTTTTATAATAAAATGGACCAGTCAGATCTAAATAGCAGGCCAAAATAAAATTTTTTGATAATAATAAAATTGTGTGCCTATATTTGAAAAATTTTCAAATCTTCGGCGTTCCATTGGTGATCTACTCAAAAGCTGCTTTGAGCAGCTATTTTGTTCCAAAGGAACGCATACATAGAATCTTCCTTCTTTTTTTTAACCTTCGGCTAAAAAGTAAAGTCCTTAGGAGATTCAGAAAACAAACAAAACACAAATTGTCCAAGTAAATTCATTAATTTTTTAAACTACTAACTTATAGTACAAGTGCCACATCTAATTCAGAATAATTGTTTTTACAAAGATCACACAATTACCAAAGTTATCATTTTTTCCCTTCCTCTTTTCACCCAATTTGCCTCACAATAACTCAAAAGCAATCCATTGATAGTTTAAATTGTATGCAAATACATACACACATCGTTTCAATCCTTGACATCATTACATAAATAGATCACAAAAAGCCAAACAATCCCTTTAAATTCTACGTCGAGTAAATCTTTATAATTTCTTTACTGATGTAGATGTATTACAAAATTACATTATTTATGTTTCACTGAAAACTAAAAAATAAATTGAAAGTTGACCCAGTTTTTACTAAAAATTTTGTTACATTTTCAGTTCAATATCCTCGTTTTTATTTATTTCCTGTTTTCACAATTTTTTTATTTTTCCCAGTTCGTCGCATTTGTTTTTTGTTGTAGAACAATGGTGAGTTCAGAAATCGTTAATATATTTTAATTTTTTCGTTAATTTTACAACCTAAAGTGTTTATATCTTAGAATAGTAGAATGGTGGCAATTTAGAGTTTAGAATAATGGCAATTTTTAACGAGGATGAAGTTTCACGGAACGAGCGAAATGAGTGGAGGGAATCATCCGAGTGAAGAATTGCCATCATCCTATGCGAATACAAGATGCTATTTTATCCCTGACTGCAAAATATTTCGAATAATTTCCAGTTTGTCTGCTAAAGTTTTTATATACAAATATATCATAGACAGCACAGAAAAACAGAACAATTGACATCTACGAGAAATGTTAAATTTTTTATTTTATATTTTATAGATGTATTGTTCTCGTTTTAACCTTTTTATATTACTATACCAACAAAAGTTAAGTTTTTATTTTGTTAAGGGAATATTTAATAAATTATAGAACTGTTGCAGAATGTAACAATTGTGTTACATTCTACATCAAGTGAGAGAATGTATAACATTACAATGGATGACATGCACATGGAAAGCATATATTCTATAGTAGTCGTGGTCGTGGATAAAATTTGTTCTATTTCCTACATAAATTTCCTCATATCCTCATTCATCAACCGGAGTCAGAAGAAGAAGGTTGTGCATCTTAAAGAGAAAAAAAATAATCGAAAATAAAAAAATAAAGTGTATTTTGTTTTATTTTATTTTTATTTGCATGTATTCTTTATAAATACAAAGTAGGGGTAAAATAAGACAAAATACATTGAGTGTGTATTAGTGTTTATGAAAATAAAAGTGAAGTGAGGATAGAAGACGTACAATTATATAATTGGTGAGATTGTTCTTTATTAAAAAATTACTTGGTATTTTATATTTACTGTTACCAGACGGTAGACAGGTAAAAATTTTACCTTATATTGCTTTGATGTTATAGTTATTCCTTTGTTTTATTGCTTTGTTATTATTTTAAAGCATAAATTTGTTTTGTATTGGTAACAAGAAATGTAAAATTCCGTTTTAGTTAGTAAGAATTTTGAATTTAACACTTTATGTGTACTCTTCAATTTTGTTAGTGTCTTTTGTGTTCCCATTTTTTTGCTTTTCCCTTATCGTGCAACTGTTGCATGAAACCTGCTATCGTGTTTTTGAGACAGATATACCCAGTTTTTTGTGTACTGTTTAGTGCTGAAATTTAGGCCTGCCGAATTTCAATATCTGTATCTATGCAATGGCAAAGTGTAAGTCTAGGTCTCAACAAAATGGCAGCAGAGTGAACCAACAGCTTAGCATTCACTTCACCAACATAAGAGGTCTCAATTCGAATCTAAACGAGGTTCATCACTACATCGAAAAAAATAAACCTGACATATTGTTTCTTACCGAAACAATTGTCAGTGGCAAAGCATCGAAATTGGATCTCGATAAGTATTGGATGCCTAGTTACGAATTGGAACATTCCTTTTATAACAAGCATGGTGTCTGTGTATTTGTTCGAAATTCACTTTCATGTATGAGAATTAAGACCTACGAGTTGCACTCTAAGCACCATAATTATCTAACACTGAAGATCTCAGGTGTTGATGAAACTATGCTTATAATAGGATTATACAGATCCCCAAAGTCCCCCCCAGGATGTCCATTTTTCGATCAAATAAGCTAATCTAGACAAGATTACCACGGACTACCCCAAAGCAAGACTGGCCATTCCTGGAGACTTTAATATTCATAATAAAGAATGGCTTAAATATTCATCGCGCACTGACGACGTAGGAAGGCAAGCCGAATTGATACTCACAGATTATCACGGTTTGACGCAAATGATAGAGTGTCCCACTAGAATCCCAGATAATTCACATCATAACAATAATTTGCTGCATCTGTTTTTGACAAACGAACCAGATACTACGAAGACAAAAGTTGAACAACCCCTCGGAACATCGGACCATTTACTAATATCAGCAATAGTGCAATTTACATCACCGACACAAATTAAAGCAAATGCTCGTCGCGTTTGGAATTATAAACTGGGAAGGACTGAGAAACTTTTGTGTTGAAACACCTTGGAAAACTATTTGTTGTGTTGATCAAGATCTTAGCACATCGGAAATAAGAATTTCTGAAATCATACAAGACGGTTTGCGGTAGTTTATTCCAAATCGGTTAATCACTCCTAAAACTGCGCCTTGGTTCATCCGGGATGTTGATGAGGCAGTGAGAAATAAACGCAAAGCATTTAAGACGTATAACTCAAATAAACACCTGAAACCCATAGCGCCTATAAGAAAGCCAGAAATATTAGTAAGTACAAAATAGATTTGGACAAAGACGCGTTTATCCAGAAAAAAGCAAAGAAATTCGCCGAGCACCCATCTGGCTCACGTAGTTTCTTTCAGGCAGTTAAATCAGTCCAGAGCAATTTTACTCGATCGTCTATTCCAACCTTAGTTCTGAATGACATTCCCGTGAGCGACTCGTAAGAAAAGGCGGATATTTTGGGTCGTATTTTCGCAGAAAACTCAAACATAGTTGAACCTCTATATTCTCCCAAACTCATTTCCCCAGTTGTAACGATAATGAAACCAATTATGTTTCGTTGCAATATTGTACGGAAAATGCTTCTTTCTATCAATATAAACAAATCTGCTGGCCCCAACGGTATTCTACTCCTCATTCTTAAAAACTTTGCTAGGCAACTAGCTCCAATTTTAACAAAACTTTTCTACTTATCTTTTAAAACCGGAATATTTCCCGATTCTTGGAAGCTGGCCAGCGTTCAACCCATATCAAAGAAAGGCAGTAAGATAGACCCTAACCATTATAGACCAATTGTAATTCTGTCGGTTTTGGCTAAAATATTTGAAAATGCGATACTTGTGCGGCGAGCAAAGGACCAAAGACTAGAACTCGAGGAGAGATGCAACAGTACAATGTGGGAGCCCCAATGGAGAGAATTGCTATAGACATCACGGGGCCATTTCCGGAAACGACAAAAAGTAACAAATACATCATGGTAGTCA
This sequence comes from Diogma glabrata, assembly GCA_963693315.1. Classification (NCBI taxonomy): domain Eukaryota; kingdom Metazoa; phylum Arthropoda; class Insecta; order Diptera; family Cylindrotomidae; genus Diogma; species Diogma glabrata. Next base: position 96,671,013 of record OY856186.1, read on the forward strand.
TTGATTACTTTACAAAATGGCCGGAAGCTTATGCAATACCGAACCAGGAAGCAGTTACGGTCGCGGAAACATTAGTCAATGAATGGGTTTGCAGATATGGAACACCGCTCGAGTTGCATACGGACCAGGGAAGGAATTTCGAATCTCAACTGATGGAAGAGCTGTGCAGAACACTCGACATTAGAAAAACACGAACTACACCTATGAACCCGCAGTCGAATGGCATGGTAGAACGATTCAACCGAACCATGGAAGACTATTCGTCGAAGGTAGTGGAAGCCAACCAAAGAAATTGGGATAAGGATCTTCCGTTATTCTTGATGGCCTATCGTAGCGCAGTGCACGATACGACATGTGAAACGCCAGCGAATGTCATGTTCGGAAGAGAACTACATCTTCCTAGTGACATCGAGTTCGGCATCCCTGGAGGACTGGTATCTACGAAAACAGATTATGTGGGACAACTAAGGGAGAAGATGAATAAAATCCATCAACAGGTTCGAGACCACATTAAGATTGCCAGTGACAAAATGAAAACCAGGTACGACATAAATGCAAATAGTGGCGGTTTTCAAGAAGGAGAATTGGTATGGCTATACAACCCCAGGAGAACTAAGGGAAGATCACCCAAGCTGCAGCCAGATTGGGAAGGTCCATATAAAATAATCAAACGAATTAATGATGTTATCTACCGCATCCAAAAGGGACCCCGTACCAAGATGAAAGTGATACATCTGCAAAGGTTGGCACCGTACCAAGGTAACAGTACCAATGCGATTGCTGATATTGTTCGGGACAAAAAAAACTAAATGGAGGGCAATGTAATAAACTTCGTCCAGAATGGGTTAATTTAATTTATTCATTCATAAAGATGAATTAAAAGTCAACTCCTTTTTTTTTGCATAAATTAATGTAAATTAAATTTGTTATACAAATGTTTACATTAATGAATTAAAAAGAGGTGTGGCCTATTGATTTCTATAAACTACAGTGAATACCAGAAGATTCGGCTTATTTGTTTTTGAATATAAATAAGCGAACAAAATATCAGATAGTCAGTTTTACTTTTGCAATTAAAAGTGTTTATAAATATTCGCAAGTATAAGGAATAATCGGTGGTACTTGAGCCTGAGTGCTAAAAGAGAAAGAATTTGAACCTAGTGGAATAGTAAATACAGATTTTACGATTCCGAATATTATTGATTCAAATTGTGGAAAAGCGGTGAAGTTTATCGTGCATAAATTGGAGACCCTGGAATTTATTGTAATTAAAATCGGAAGTCGCTGTAACTGGTTGATAAATAAAGTTTGAGATTTCTGTTAACTAAAGATCTGTCTTTTTACTGTCGTATTTGCTCAATAATCGAAAAGAACCAACGAAGAGTCGTTACAATATGTTAACTACAATCTAATAGATTATTTGGAAATGTCACGAATTATTGATGATAAGCAGTATGGTTTTCGTAGAAGTCATGCAACAGGTGATCTGTTAGCCTACGTATCCCATCTCTGGAACAAATCGCTGGAAAACCATGGTGAGACATTCAGTATTTCACTTGACATTTCTAAAGCATTTGATGAAGTGTGGCATAAAAATATCATAGCTAAATTAAAATCTTATGGCATAGACCATCTTACTGTCTCATGGATTCATAGTTTTCTTACAGGTCGCCAATTTCATGTTAATTTAGATGGCATCACATCCAATATTTTCACAACTAATGCTGGGGTTTCCCAAGGTTCTGCACTCTCACCAACATTGTTTCTTCTATACACTAATGATTTACTTATTTCCACAGTGCACCCAATACATAGTTTTGCTGATGACAGCACATTGCATGCATCACATACATCTCCCAAATTTCGATCTCATACTGCAGTTACCACTGATAGAGAGCTGCTAATTGATTCTATCAACAAAGACCTGGATCGTATAATGGAATGGGGTGATCGTAATCTTGTTTCATTTAATCCAACCAAAACCAAACTTTGCCGTCTTTCACGAATAGACCGACATAAAAATTTCCCTATTAAGATAAACCATGAGGAACTGCGTGAGGTTGAATCAGTTAGACTTCTTGGGGTGGATATTCAAAATAACCTTACATGTGTTCAACCTCGCTAAATCTGCTATGCATGCAAAAATTAGGATTCTTGAGTCAATGTAAAAAGTATTTCAATTCCGATCAAATTTTGCTAATCTTCAAGTCCTTTATTCGTCATGTATGGAATACTTCTGTCATGTTTGGGGAGGTGCTTGTCAGTCAACAATAAAATGTCTAGACTCTGTACAGAGAAAAGCAATACGGTTGATTGGTAATACCAAACTAACGGACCAGCTTGATTCGCTCCAGCACAGAAGAAATGTGGCTGAATTGTCCATATACTATAAATATAACTTTAGTGAATTCTCCTCTAAAGAAATTCAAAACATCCTTCCACCATTGTGCGCAGTGTAATCGGCAAACAAGAGCTGCCGAGTTATCTCATCCATTTGTTGTACAAATACCTAGTTGTAGAACTGTGTCCTTCGAGAACGACTATTTTAATAGAGTGGCCAAATTGTGGAACTCAATGCCTTCCTCTGTATTTCCCGATGAATTTTCCCCTCAATCATTTAAAGAGAATGTACATCATCATTTAAAACAATTAGTATAGTTGTCCCTATATTCTCTTTCCTTCCATTTTCCTCATCTCCTTCCTTTATAGTTGACATGGTATCTTCGGATATTCAAAGAGTCTGAATAATGAATATTTCATATTTAGTGTGCTAAACATGTCTAACTAATTAATAAAAAAAAAAAAGTTGAAAAAATCTTCTCATTTCTTTTTGAAACTACACCAAGTGAGTCTGTAGGATCGAGGTTTATCGATGGTCGGAAAAGAATTAGAATCCATTGCCTACGTGTTATAAGACAAGTGTGCCCACTACAGTCTCTTTAATGCGAGTTATTAGTAGAATAAAGCTCTTTTTATTTGAATATCCAGAATTAATTAAGAATAAAAATGTTAATGTAAATTCTGAATCTGAACCAAAACCAAACCAAGTTTTGAAATATCAAGAAACCGAAACCAAACCAAAAACCATAATAAAAATTTGTTATTAAACCAACACCGAACCAACTGAAAAAAATCTTTGGTTTCCATCTCTGTGAAGAGCACATGTCAATTAGCAGAAATTTAAATATTTAAAAAATACCTTTAACAACAATTCAGACACTACATAGCATTATATTGAGACACAGAACCATGTAGGTTCAGGTCCTGGTCAGGAAAGTAACACCTCAAGCTATACACGACGGATCAGGGATCCTTATTCGAGCAGGATCAGTTCAAATAAGAAATTTACTACATCGGTTGTGAAAGAGTTTACCAGAATTATGTTAGTCGAGTACATGCAAACAAAATCAATCATATCAATTATAACTATAAAATATTATCATAGCTAAATATAAAAGAATTAAATACGAAATAATTAAATTAAATAAAAATTTATTAGGATTTTTTGAGATCAGTTAAACTCAAAGTAAGTAAAGAAGTAATTGGAGTTTTTTCAATTGATCAAAATAATGGTTGGAAGTTTCTCAGAAAAAAACTCCACTTCTCATTTTTCGTGTTTCGGATAAATTCGAACCTTCCTCCTCAGTGCCTGGTTCGAATCCTTAGGCAGCCACACTGTCGATTACGCCGTTGAGGCGATGACAATTTCGAAGTTGAAGCTTCTTCATCACTTATTTATTTTACTTAAGTTGAATTTTTCCACTGTCATTAGACTCCATATTATGGAAATGTTTTTACATTATATGGGATTTTTTGCTTTAAATTTCTAGACAATACTTTGTGTGAATGCATAGAATGAGGAATATTTCTATTCTAATTAACATCCTAAGTCACGATTGTATAGTCATTATTGATTGTTTCCAATCAATGTGAAATCAATGGCTTAAGATGTTAAAGAATAGAAGTATTCCACATTCTATGAATTCACACAAAGTATTGTTTAGAAATTTAATGCAAAAATCCCATTAAATAAAAATGTTTTAAACAAATACCACTTTAACCACTATTATCATATTATAGTCGAGAAACGATAGCCAAGTGAAATATGTAGATGAAACTTCTAAAATGGAATTTAATCTAGTGAATTATAACCAAATGAAATTTTATCAAATAAAATAGAGCTTAGATCAGGATAAATATGGCAGACTAAAAATAAACCTCTTATAAATTATAAAACATCACCTTCTTACAAAGTAGCAAAAAATTTAGTCAAAATTATTAATAATAATATTATATTAATGAATAATCAATCAATTAAAAATAATTTGAATTTGTTTGAGAAAATTAATAAGATCAAATTATTTTTACAATACAAAATGTTATCTTTAGACATAACAAATATATATACAAATATACCTATTGATGAAACAATTAATATTTTAGAAGAAATTTAATTAAAACTGGCACTTTAGATATTTTAAAAATTAAAGATTTAATCAACTTAATTCGAACTATTTTGAAACAAAATTATTTTACCTTTGATGATAAGTTTATGCAAGATAAAGGTCTCGCAATGGGTTCTCCATTAAGTGGATTTTACTCGCGGATATCTTCTTAAATAATTTTGAGAACAAATTCGTATTTCCAAATTTAAACATACAACAAAATCTATTAATTTCATATTCAAGATATGTAGATGATACCTTCATTTTGTTTAATGGAACTTCTCGACAAATACAAAATTTTAATAATTACATGATTTTCATCCAAATATAAAATTTACCTTTGAAATTGAAGACAATAATTCAATAAATTTTTTAGATTTAATCATTTTAAAAATTAATAATCAATTTGAATATAAAATTTTTCGAAAACCAACTACTACTAGTATAACAATACATAATACATCACATCATCCAGAGTCACAAAAAGCTGCAGCATATAATTCTCTCATTTATCACCTTCTAAATACACCACTAAACTTTTCAAGATGAATTGAATATAATCAAATTTATCGCTTCAGATAATGGTTATGATTCAAAATTTATTGATAAGTTATTTTCTAAATGTTTAAATAAGTAAAAAAATTCTATACTATACTAACTAGACTATACTAACTTATTAGTATTACCAAACATCATAAGAAATCATTTCAAAAAACATAATTACTCGATATCATTTAGAACCAAAAATAAGTTATATAAAATTTTTAAACCAAAACATCAATTAATATCAATTAATATCAATTATCTAACATTAATTTGAAGTCATGTTCTGGAATCTATAAAATCAAGTGTGATACCTGTGACAAATTTTATATAGGGAAAACAGGAAGAAGTTTTTTTAGAGAGATTCAAAGAACATATTCCAATGAACAAAAATAAACAAAATTTAAAGTCACTTTTTGCAAATCATAATCATAACTACACCAGTTTCAAACAAAATTTAGAACCTTTGCATTTATGTAATGGATTTTTTAGAAGAGTTTGAAATTTATAAAGCATTCAAAAAATTTCCAAATTTTATTTTAAACTACCAACTATTATTTAATTCAAATATCTTGTATAATTCAATTTTGTAAATTTTAATTCAAAAAATTCAATTCATTTATATTTCATTTATAATATTTTGATCACCATATCATATTTTTCCTAAAACAAGTAAATTTTATATGTATACAAATTATTTTAAACTATTTAATTCACAAAATGTTAGTATGCCATTTTTCATTCAAAAATTTTAAATATGAATATTTGTTTTTATTTACATTTAGTTATATCATATGATATGTTTTTTGTTATGATATATTTTTTGTACCCGTAGATGACTGATGAATGTATAACATTCGAAACGTGTCGAATAAATATTATATACTTATTAAAGATTGTTTGGTGGAATTATTTTACAATAATTTATTAACATAAATTATTGATTTAATTTAAATTATATAACAACTTGGAGATCAAAATAAAATTTCTTTTATATATTTTTATAATAAATAAAAGTTTATTTAAAATATGTCTATTTAGTTTAGTTTGTGGCGATCCAATTCAATATAATTCCAATAATTATTATATGTTATACAACGGTTTGGTTATATAACCGGTCTCTGTTTCGGCGCCATGTAAAGCCATTGGACTTTATTATAAAAATAAATAGAAACATACAGTATCTATTTATACCGACCGGGGTTATAAATTTAAAACGATACATGAATGAACGTACCATGCGCGGACTCTAACACTAGAAAGATCTCTATTAATAAATATTTAGTTAGTGTCATTTTGACTTCTTGAACAAACAAAATAATTTATTATATCTAACATGCAACATAGACTAACAATGAGAGAAATGACAGTAAAAGAAAAGGATGTTGATTGAAGTTTTGTGTGTTGTATCATATTCCAATCAATATATATATATATATATATATATATATATATATATATATATATATATATATATATATATATATATATATATATATATATATATATATATATATATATATATATATATATATATATATATATATATATATATATATATATATATATATATATATATATATATATATATATATGTTGAACATTTTAATTTTGAATCTGTTGAAGTTTTACTAACTGAACAAAATAAATTTAAAAGAGAATTTTTGGAGTCAACAGAAATTTTAAAACATGATAATAGCATTAATATCAAAACGGATTTGAGGAAGATTAGTGATATTTATTTTCCTATTTTGAAAAAACATTTTTGTAAAAATTTATCTTAACCTTGTCAAAATTGTAAAAAAAAATTTTATCAACTATTCCTTTGATTTTTGTAAACAAATTTGTTCTGTCATTTTTAGCTTATATAAATGTTTTGTTTTCAGAAAGTTTTATTAACATAAACATTTTTTGAGATAATAGGGAAAAAAACTATTTGGTTTATATAATTTGTTAATATTTTAAATTTTTGCTTCAAGTTCATTTTTGTATTCATTTTTGATGGTTTTTTGAAGTTATTTTTATAACTTTTATTTGTTTTTTGTAAGTTATTTTCAAAAAAATTTTTTTGTTTAAAAATTTTAAAATGTTGTTGTATGTTTATAGAATCCCTGAAGATGACTGTAATTAGCAGTCGAAATATAGGATTTATAGAAATAAATAAAAATTGTTTTAAATAATTTTTAAAAAAACAACATTTTCGACTATAAACACTTCAGTTATTAAAATATTTGAATAATATTAAAAGTCGAAGAGATATTAAATATAAATTGATTATATATTTATGATCAAAATTTGCATATATATATATATATATATATATATATATATATATATATATATATATATATATATATATATATGTTAAAATATTTATCAATTAAATAGGCTATATACCAAACAAACAATTTTTTATTATTAAAATAATATTAAAGCCTAATAACCTTATATACATATATATATATATATATATATATATATATATATATATATATATATATATATATATATATATATATATATATATATATATATATATATATATATATATATATATATATATATATATATATATATATATATATATATATATATATATATATATATATATATATATATATATATATATATATATATATATATATATATATATATACATTTTTTTTTTTTTTTCCTTTTTCTCCATTTAGGAGCATAGGGCGTCTACTAGGCTGGACCATCTGACTCTGTTCGGGGCAATCGCTTTCAGTTCACCCCATGTCTTGCCGATTTGTTTTGCTTCAGCTAGCACCGTTTTCTTCCACGTCATGGGTGGTCTTCCAACTCTCCTTTTACCTTGTGGATTCCACTCTAGGGACATCCTTGTTATATCTTTAGCTGGTTTCCTCAGTGTGTGTCCTATCCATCTCCATTTCCTTTGTTTTATCTCGGACTCAATGTCTAACTGCTCTGTCTGTCGTAGAAGATCCTGGTTACTGTTGGTGTTCGGCCAGAAGCATTTGATCAGTCTTCTCAGGCATTTGTTCACAAACACCTGTAGTTGATTTGTGATCTTCTTTGTGTGTTTCCACGTTTCACACCCATATAGCAGTACTGACTTGACACATGCATTGAACATTCGTAGCTTTGTCTTTCTTGACAGGACGGATGCATTCCAGATCTTGTGAAGCATATTGAACGTATTTCTAGCTTTGTTAATACGCTGACTGATATCTTCTTCAGTCCCGCCTGTTTTTGCTACAGTACAACCAAGGTACACAAATTTGTCGACTTCATCCACTTGTGTATTGTTGATGGTAATTGGTGTTATCGTTTTGGTGTTCAATCTCATAGACTTTGTTTTCCTGATATTAATGTTGAGACCGACTTCATGTGCAAGGGCTGATAGCTTCTGTATTTTCTGCTGCATGTCCGTATGTGTGTGTGTAAGTAGACAGATGTCATCTGCGTAGTCTAGATCATTGAGCCGGCTTGTTGTGTTCCATTGGATTCCATTTGGAGTTGCACCATCGAGCTTTCTCATGATACTATCTAGTACTATCAGGAATAGTAGCGGGGATAGTACACAGCCTTGTCTCACTCCTCGGTGGTTGTAGTATTTATCACTTTGCTGTCCTTTGTATTGTATTCTGTTTCCAGCATCCCGATACATTTCTTTGATTAGATCAACTATTTTCTTCGGGACGCCCATTTCACAAAGTGTCTTCCATATCGCGCTTCTGTTAATTGAGTCGAAGGCGCGTTCGAAGTCCACGAAGAGGAGATACAATGGTGAATTCCATTCGTTTGATTGCTCTATGATGATACGGATTTTGTTGATGTGATCGGTACAGCTTCTTCCTGGTCTAAAGCCGGCTTGTTCGTTTCTTAGTTTCATGTTAATTGATGGAGATATTCTTTCGAGAATGATCATCGCTAGTATTTTCATTATTGTGTTGAGCAGAGATATACCTCTCCAATTTTTGCATTCTCTTAGATCACCTTTCTTTGGGATTGTTATGGTTAAACCTTCTTTCCATTTGGTTGGTATTTTACCTTCGTTCCATACATCAGCTAATAGTGGTGTTAGAGCTTCTGCTGTTGTGTTTACATCTGCTTTGAGTAATTCTGCTGATATATTATCTGTGCCAGCAGATTTGTTATTCTTGAGTTTCTGTATGGCATCTCTAACTTCCCGTTCCGTTGGTGGATGGGTGCTGATAGTTTCGTTATAGTTGTCATCCGGAGACTGCAAGCTATCTTCATGTTGGTGGCAGTTGTCTTCGAAGTATTCTTTCCATCTATTTAGCTGTTGTTCATGTGTTGTGAGGGTTTGACCAGATTCATCCTTTATTGGTGGAGTGTTTGTATACTTGTTGGTGACCTTTCTCACGCATTTGTGTAGTGTGCGCATATTTCTATTAGCTGCTGCTGTTTCTGCAGTCTTGATAATGCTTTCTGTATATCTTCTGCGATCATTCCTTGCCATCTTTTTAACTTGTTTTGCTGTACTTTCATATTTGCTGCGGATCTCGGTTGTGTTCTGGTGACACAATTGCAACTTGAGCTGACGACGCTCTTCAATTTTCTTCCAGGTATCATCGCTAATCCATGGCTTCCGTGATTTGTCTTGGTATCCAAGCACATCTGTAGCAGTTTTGACGTAAGCTTCTTTAATTTGTTCCCATTTTTCATCAATGCTGGTGGTTTCGTTGTTTGGTAGATTGAGCTGGAGCGATTCTTTGAAGATGTTATTTGTATTTTTGTCGCTCAATCTGTTGATGTTAAATTTCCTCTGACATGACTTGTTGTGTTTTACAGCGGCTGGTTTAATTTTGAATGTTGCAATTACCAGTTGATGGTCGCTGTGTATGTCTGCTCCTCGCTTTGCTCTGACGTCTTGTAGTGAGGATAGAAACTTCTTATTCACCAGTACGTGATCAATTTGATTCTTGGTTCTTCCATTTGGTGATGTCCAAGTGTATTTATGTATGTTCTTGTGTGGGAACTTGCTGCCTCCTATGAATAGTTGATTTGTGACACAACAATCGATGAGCCTATCTCCATTATTGTTACGTGTTGATTCTAGTGCATTCTTGCCCATGACTGATTCCATTCCGGTGTTGTCGGTTCCAATTTTGGCATTGAAATCACCTTGTATTATTTTGATGTCATTACGGTGTGCACTAGCCAGTGTTGCTTGGAGCTGTTCGTAGAATACATCTTTTGTCGCATCATCAGCTTCTTCGGTGGGTGCATAGCACTGTATGATCGTTGTATTTTTAATTTTCGATTGGAATCTTGCTGTTATTATTCTGCTACTGATTGGTTTCCATTCGAGAAGTGCTTCCTTTGCGTTTGGTGTTGTTAATATTGCTACGCCTTGTTCGTGTGTGTTGGATTTACCAGAGAACATCATATAATTTCCTTCGCTTGTTGTTAGCTCCCCGCTGTTTTTCCATCTTACTTCACTGAGTCCTAGTATCTCGATGTTATATTCTTTCATTACTTTCTCAACTTGTGCTAACCGCGATGTTTCTATCAGAGTTCTGACATTCCAGTTCCCTACTCGTGTCCGGGTACGATAGCTAAGGGTCGATATTTGATTATTCCGGTTTGTTTGGTTTTGTTTCTTTCTAGTGTACGTTTCTTTAATCATTTGAATTTCGGATTCACCTTTCGGATTAACGGGTGATTGGGCCATCGAATCCTAGCCAGTTTCCAGGGCTGCTGGATAAGGTATACTGGCATACCGTGGGCGAGATATTCCTGCTTCAATGTGCTACAATTATATTTCCATATTTTTTCTGATGAAGTTCCCAAGCGGTCACCCGTTTAAGTTGGAACCCATCCCAGTGCTGCTTAACTTCCTTGTAAGAGATGTTGTTGACTTATCCACTTCTCCATCTCGCCCACCATATATATATATATATATATATATATATATATATATATATATATATATATATATATATATATATATATATATATATATATATATATATATATATATATATATATATATATATATATATATATATATATATATATATATATATATATATATATATATATATATATATATATATATATATATATATATATATATATATATATATATATATATATATATATATATATATATATATACATATATATATATATATATATATATATATATATATATATATATATATATATATATATATATATATATATATATATATATATATATATATATATATATATATATATATATATATATATATATATATATATATATATATATATATATATATATATATATATGAGCAATTTCACGAAGATTCAACAACGCTTTGACTTGACCCCTTTTAATTTTGATTATTTTTTGTTTATAGATAGTCTTTGATAAATAAAAAATACAGGTTCTCTTAGAATTTTTTTTTCGACCAGGGGTCTTCACAGGGTGCCCCTCAATTTTTGTTATTTTGTGATGTGAGTGCATTTTGACGAGCGATTGTAGAAAAACTACTCAATCGATTTTCATAAATGATATGTCGTTGAATAGGTATTAGAACAAAGTTTTTAAAAATGTACCCTGTTAATTTTTTGAAATAATTTTTAACGGTGTAACATAAGAAAAAAATGGTGTAATTGAAAAAAAGATGACACTAACTTTTTTTTTTTTTTTTTAAACAAAATTGAAGCTTATTTTATATCTACAACTTGTGAAAGTTTAGGACTAGCATCATTTTTTGTTTTAGAGATAAAATTCGTTGTGCATTTGACTGTCGGGAATCAGTTTTTTTTGTTCTGAAGAAAAATTATAAAAATGGCGATTTTTAGATTCAGATTTTTTTTTTATGTTAAATATCAAATATTTTATTATTAAATGAACTTTTTAAAAAGCAATTTCAGTCAAGTTCAGCAAAATTTTGCGACATTTTGACTCGACCCTTTTTAATTTGGTCTATTTTGGTCTATATTTAAAAAAATTCTACTTGAAGCCGTATTTTTCATTTATCAAAGGCTATCTATAAACCGAATATAGACCAAAATAGACCAAATTAAAAAGGGTCGAGTCAAAATGTCGCAAAATTTTGCTGAACTTGACTGAAATTGCTTTTTAAAAAGTTCATTTAACAATAAAATATTTGATATTTAACATAAAAAAAAAATCTGAATCTAAAAATCGCCATTTTTATATTTTTTCTTCAGAACAAAAAAAACTGATTCCCGACAGTCATATGCACAACGAATTTTATCTCTAAAACAAAAAATGATGCTAGTCCTAAACTTTCTCAAGTTGTTAGATATAAAATAAGCTTCAATTTAGTTTAAAAAAAAAAAAAAAAAAAAAGTTAGTGCCATCTTTTTTTCAATTACACCATTTTTTTCTTATGTTACACCGTTAAAAATTATTTCAAAAAATTAACAGTGTACATTTTTAAAAACTTTGTCTAATACCTATTCAACGACATATCATTTATGAAAATCGATTGAGTAGTTTTTCTACAATCGCTCGTCAAAATGCACTCACATCACAAAATGACAAAAATTGAGGGGCACCCTGTGAAGACCCCTGGTCGAAAAAAAAAATTCTAAGAGAACCTGTATTTTTTATTTATCAAAGACTATCTATAAACAAAAAATAATCAAAATTAAAAGGGGTCAAGTCAAAACGATGTTGAATCTTCGTGAAATTGCTCATCTTATATATATAAAAATCACGTGTCACGATGTTTGTCCGCGATGAACTCCGCAACAACGTAACCAATCTTAATGAAATTTTGTACAATGTGTGTATGATGGTCCAGCTTGAGAGATAGGATAGTTATTATCTTGATTAAATGCCTAAATATTTTTTAATTGTAAATTAAATGTTAAATATGGATTGTTCATATGGCAACTTTCAGATGGCAGCGTAAATCAATTTTTTCAATTGATAGTAAACTTCAGGCGTGCTATACACCTGAGCTAAACTATGCGAAATATGCGAACTATGTTTTTAAAAAAGTAATGTTTTAATGCGAATAAAGCTTTTTCAAAAAAATGTAATGTTTCCGTTTTTCTTTTCTTTTTTAAATATTTTGTTTCGGTATGTTTTTTTCTATAATTACGTTATATACATTATTTTTTAAAAACATAGTTCACATATTTTGCATAGTTTAGCTCAGGTGTATAGCGCGTCTTAACTTCATATAAGGCCATTAGACTATCAAATATGTTTTAGTAAAAAGGTTTTGTTTTATATTTGATAATAAACGAAAAGCATATCATGCTATGTCAAATACGTTACCAAAGATTATTAACAATTTTGTGGAGGTTATATATTAATTATAGTAGTGCTATAAAGTATCGAAATCTGTAAAAAATTAGTGTATTGGTTTTTATAAAGTTTTAATAAAAATAAGAGTAAAAATAAAGAAAACAATAATTTAAATTTATTTTTTAATTTTTTTAAATTTTTCATTGGTCTTCAATGTTAATTTACAAAAATCAATATCAAATAGAAAAATACTCTTATATGTATTGCTAATTAAAATAGAACGATTAGGGGTAAAAAAATTGTCATCAAAACTGGATGAAAAACTAGCGAAGTTTATTTTACAACCTATATGCTTGATTTATAGTCGGTAACTTTAACTTAACGTCAAGTACAAATGTATGAAAATGCACTAGAACATTTATAGTTGGTACGTAAACTTAACGTTAACTTAACGTAAAGTTCATTTCATTCTATCTTAATGATTTTTCGACGTTTAGTATAAAAACAGAAGAAAACTAATATTTAATTGCAAGTGTCCATAAAAATAAAATTTTATTTATTAAAAAATGCAAAAGATATAAAAAGAGCGACTTTAATTAAAGCCAAATATTAGCATGAAATTAATATGAAAATAAAGTTTTTTATTTTTAAATTTTGTATCAAATGTTTATTTCGAATTTTATTATTTTAAATTTTGTTTGTGAAATCAGTTTGTTACTTTTAAAGCATTGATTGATTTATAAAATTGATTACAAAACCAAAATTAATATCAAATCAAACGTCAAAGAATACGTAATTTCTTACCGACCTTAAATCAAAATTTTGTATAGAGTCTTAAGTTACGGTTAAGTTAAAGTTAACGTCAACTCTCCAATTTCATGTCAAATTTTTTTTATTGACCAATATATTTGATAGTGTGATATACGCCTCATAAATTTGGGCTAGCCAATAGATGGTGCCGTATTTGTATTTAAGAAATTGGTTTTAATGTTAAAGTTTTCCAAATACACAACGCTTGCTTTTTCCAATTGTCGTGTATTATTTTTTCATTGGTGATTGGTGATAATTATTTTAATTGGTTTTTTTTTAAATATCGGTTTATGCGCGTAGCTTGCTTTGATCAATGTTTTTTTTCGTTGAATATAATTTTATGAAATAGAAAAATGAATGTATAATATTTTATTAAAATAATATGTCAAATATTTTGAAATAGCACATTTTTTTGGAAATTTTAGATAAAAAAGATGATGAACAATGTCGTTGAAGCTACAATTTTGAATGGAAAATTCAAAGTGGAAGATGTACTGTTGCTACGTATTTCAATGATCGCAACAGATAAGGCATTTTAATTCAAACGTTTAGTTTCCAGTGCGACTCGCTTTTGCAATGACCATCAACAACTCAAAACGACTTTTCTTGAATTTTCTTTCTTATGAGATACCGACAATATGCGACGGGTATAATGTTAAATAAACAAAAGTTTTACACTATTTGGTGTAAAATAAATAAAGTTTTTAGAGTGATTAAGCTAAAGTAATTATTTTAATTCACATGAGTTTTGCAATTTTAAAGCATTTTTTATTTTCTCTCAGAAAAACTTCTTTAAAACAGTTTTTGTGTGTTTCGTGTCGGGAACAAATACAATTTACAATTGTATAACCACAGATGAAGAATTCAATTTAAATAAATATGCGATAATGAAGTTTCAATTTAGAAATTATCTGAACATGAAAATTAAAATATGTTTCGTTGTTGTTTCATCCACTGTGGCTGAGTCTGTGAGATGGCTTTGAACTATGATGTCTCTGATGAGTGTGAGTTCAATCCCGACAATAATTACTTATTATCGGGAATAATACTTTTAATAATTACTTTGAGCAATAATTACTCACAAAATCGCTTAAAAATTAATATTCCATTAATTTTGTCTATATATGGAACATATATGCCAATATATTGACCGTGTGTAAGATATTAGTTTCGCATTGATTTGCAACATTCAATAATAATGACTTTAAAATGACTTAAAATGTTGACTAAATAGAAATATTTCTCATCCTATGAATTCACATCCTATAAATTCATATACAAAAACTTCCAAATAATTTTGATTTTTTTTTGCATCACTTCTTTTATTCCTTTTTTGCATCACTTCTTCTATACCTTCATCGAATGTACTGTCGCTATTCTTACTGCCCTTGCTGACCATAAAATCATATACCGATCAAAATTTTTTGCAACGTTTTTAGTAACCTACCGGTAAAGAAAGCGTATACTAAACCGCATGAGCACTGTGAAAATTTGTGAATCGATTTTATAATGTTATATAATAGTATAATGTTCTAAATAGATTACAGACCTGAAAACTTATTTGATCGCGTATTTTTTATATATCCTTTGTTTTATATATAATACTATTTTTTTATATTTTACTGATCAACTAGAGTGCTGATCCTTCCTTTTACATTCATATTAAAAAAAAAAATAGAAAACCATTTCTCATTACTACTCTTTGAAATTATTGCTACGTCAACAAAATGAATACACACAAACTTTATTTATAGGCGTAGCAAAGCACGCCGGGTCCCGCTAGTATATATATATATATATATATATATATATATATATATATATATATATATATATATATATATATATATATCAGGGTTGTTAATATACACGTATAAAACGTTTTATACGTTACACGTATAATACGTAACGTATAAAACGTATAAAACGTATATAACGTATAATATAATTTTGTTTTTGAAATTCATTCATAAAAATATTAAAAATACTTCTTACTTCAGATATTAATTATAATTTTAGTAAAAATATATATATTTTAGTAAAAATATAATTACGTAGTTATAAATTATTTATATATTTTATAATTTATAACAAAAACTGTTTAAATTCTAGATGTTATTTGGATGTATATTTTTATACTTTATACGAAAGACTATGTTACTGTACATTAAACTGGTTAATAATTTTTAATTCACTAGATTTGAATATTGAAAATTTTGAATTATATATTAGAGATTTGTTTGAGCACTTAAACTCAAGCAATTAAATTATTTTTGAATTTTTCAGCACGTATACTATATGATTTTCTTTCATTTTGATTCCAACATTTACTTAATACCTAATGGGAAGCATTTTGGATGAGAAACATTTGGCTCATGAACTTAATTATTTGGCATCATGAAATGTTATTGAATATATAAAATATGGTTCAATCCAACTTCAGCTCCTCCCATATAATAAGAACAGCTGGAAATATAATGTTGTTTCAGAATAAATGTCGTTTTTTCATAGCAGTTAGGGAAATTATTAGAGATTATTAGAGAGATGTTTTTAAAAAATTTTGTTGTGTGAATCCGGGTTGCACCACTTCCAATTAATAGACACAGTTTGAAAATAACAGGTTCTTGCAGATCAAATCTTCTTTTTATACAAAAGTTGTAATAGTTAAAATAATATGTATTTACGTCAAACGAAAAAGTTTAGTGAGAAGTTTATTGAGTAAATTCATTTTTGGTCATTGATGACTAATAGGTATGGTTGGAAATGTCAAATTATTGCAGACTAAATTTGTTTTGAAAATAAATAATTATATTTTGAAAAGAAGCATTTACGTTAAATGTGGAAGTTTTCTGAACTAATAGGAATAGTTGGGTAAGAAATTATCATGACGACGCTATATTTTCTAAAGCAACTGTTCCTATTAGTCCAGAAATCTAGGCTTTATAAATATTAAATATCACGAGTACGATGAATAATACGCCCGCGATAATGTTATATAAATGTATTTTTATTTATTAAGGATT